>CM022181.2:41294-1241294 GCA_011420285.2 Erysimum cheiranthoides
CACCAGCACTAACGCTGCCGCACCATCACTGTCCACCAATGCAAACCAAAGCCAATAAGTGGCTGTTGGAAGTAAACAACACAAAATGCTTGCAGAGTTACAAATGAAGAAGAATAAGAAACAAAGTTGAGAGAGAAAAGAGGACCTTATACTTGATGCATTGCCAGCAGTGACTGATCCCCCATCCTCCTTAAAGCTTGGTCTGAGCTTCTTTAACTTGGCCGCATCAAACTGATTCATGCCAAACAAAGTTAAGATCAATCATGGCTATCCTAAGAGAAGCAGCGATTACTAAACTATTTACCTTCCCCAGTCCTTCATCCTTGTCAATAACTACCAAAGGCCTCCCTCTTCCAGTGGAAACTTCGACCTATCAATATGAGTGTATGAACGATATTCCATCACGATACCATAAAGTGAATTCCTGGAATGCAGGGAAAAGAGAAGTGTACCGGAACAATTTCCCAAGCGAACAACTGAGTGTTTTGCGCAGCAATACCACGCTCAAAGCTCTGGATAGCATAAGCATCCTACAAATAGAAAAAGTTTGTACATCAGGAAAAGAGAATCAGCGAGACAGTCTCATCATCACATCAGTCATGAGTCCACAGGAACAAACTGAAAGACAGATCAAGGTTGAACACAAGTGACCTGTTCTTCTCTTGTAATATGGTGCTGGTCAGCGCATATTTCTCCAGAAACTCCCATTCCAAAGTCATTGTACACATCCCAGAGTCCATCTTTCATCATACCGTCAACAACAGTGTCATGGCCTATTCGCGAACCCCTTCTGCTCACAGACATCAGAGGACATAATGAACGAGAAAGCTTTTCGAGATGAGAAAACAGAGCGAAACTGCCTCTCTTGAGTTCTTTCTACAAAGTTTGAGTTAGGAAACTGGAATAGAACCTTGCGTCTGGGAGGTACTTAGGTACGTTTGACATGCTTTCCATCCCACCAGCCACAACAACATCATTCAAGCCGAGCTGGATACTTTGAGCCGCTAGCATTACAGCTGAGGTGATAGGTGAAGTAAAAGCAGTGATGTGTACAACGTTTCAATGATCATATGGAGTAGAAGAAGTGTATTAAAAGGTTATTACCTTTCATTCCTGCAGCACATACTTTGTTGACAGTGGTGCAGATCACGGAATAGGGAATCCCGGCACCAAGTGCAGCCTGTCGTGCTGGTGCTTGCCCAAGATTGGCGGTTAAGACATTGCCAAAGAAGAGCTCTTCCACAAGGGCCGGATCAACATTTGCTCTCCTAAGTGCAGCTACGAGAAGGGTGTGAAAGCAGTAAGGGAATGAAAACTACTTGGCTGAATCAAAAAGAGAAAGAGTGATATAACTACCTTCAATGGCTATGGACCCAAGTCTTGTGGCAGTCAAAGAAGAGAGGGAGCCAAGGAAGCCTCCCATAGGCGTTCGCGCCACTCCCACAACACAAACATCTGAAACCACCGGAACTCAATTGTAAGTAGCCAATACCGCTGGATAAAGGATAATACATGATCCAACCAGAAAACAGTAGAAATTGGGCCCTTGGAACAGAACAACAAACTCAAGGGAATCGTAAAGACAGGAGAAACAGAAAGAACCTCGAGGCTGTACGGAATCATTAGAGACAGTCGGAGCCATGGAAGTCACCGAAGAAATTATGTCTAAAGTAAGTAGGCCTGCCAAAGAAGAAAAACCAGAGATGAGAATCAAAAGAAAGATGACAAGTTTGGGTTCTGGATGAAAGAAAAATGCATCACCTTTGGTTTGGTGGCAGATGAGGACGATCAGGCTTGTGTTAAGATTACGAGGAAACGAGAAAGAGAGAGATCATAATAGACCCGAAAAAGGAAAAGGTGGATATAGAGATAACAACAAAGTGTGTGTGTGACGTAAGATACCAATATCAGTGTCGGTTCCACCACCAGCTTGGGATGCGTGATTGATTGTTGCCAGATTTTGTCCATTTCTTCCAAGTTTTTTATTAGGAAAGTAAAGATATGAGGATCGGCCATTGATGTTAGTGTACCTGGAGTTTCCATCAAAATGCACACACAAGGAAGAAAAGAAAGGAAGAAATGAGGAAAGCAGTTCAATGTATCTCTCTAAACAGGGTTATAAATTGGTCACTGGTCAAAGCAAAGCTTTTGAAGCCTTAAAGCCGTTTCACATTCACTTGGAAACAAGACAAGACCATACATGTTGCAATTATACTAGGCAAACGGGTCTCGTGTTACAAACTACTACATAATAATACCCCTATTGCTACTTGTTTGTTCCAGGAGGATCAATCAACTTTATCTTCAACTCAATCTCACCCGATTCAACAGCGCACAGCCTCAGCCACACGCTCTGCACCACCTCGCCGTCTATGCAACTGATTGTGCTCTCCCGAGATACGCAGTTCTCTGGATCCGGTAACACTTTCCTAAGCGTTGTCTCACCAGAGGACACGCGGACTACATGCCTTAGTCTGGCAACTGAGATGAGCGGTTGCAAGCTGAGAGAGGCATGACCCATCTTGTCATCTGCCTTGAACCTATCTTTATCAAACACTTCCTGCACCACCCCATAAAGAATTAACAATCTCAGCATCATCATCATCATCATCATCATGGTCACAAGAGGAAAGATTCATGAGGCATACCAATGCGAGAACTGCTGCAGGATCTTTCAGTGTGAAGCTCAGTTCCTCGTCCCACACAGGATTCAGGCAATTGTTGATCACTTTGGTCTTGGCCGACTGCTTTTCAAGACAGTAAAACATCACATTAACCCATAAATAAACACAACGGTACACTTGGTAGAAGAAACACAAACACTAGTTGTAACTGCCAAGAACAATAAACAGTGACCAAACTTGCCTCATTTCCCAATTTGACTATCACATAAGGATCACTTGACTTGAAATCTCGGATCACCAGTTTCTTTCCTTGAATAACAGTCACCTGGAGCAGTCCTAGCGGCTCGCCCATCACAGATTCTACAAACACAAGCTACCAACTTTAGAAATTACAGACGCTTTTGTCTCGTGAATAACAGAGCTAAAGCAACAGTCTTTATTAGACAATCAATTGAATATGACAACCAAGACACAGAGAAAGAGAAGCAATCACGAGTAATTCAACATTAAATCCATAGAAACAACCAAGCTCCTTAGCCTAAATCATTTTTGGGAACATCACTCGGTTGGGAGAGGGAGCTTCTTGATATACTATAAAACTAAATTCTGGGAAACAATAAAGCAACCCAGAGAGACCAAATGCCGCCAATCTACAGAAATATCTATCTAGTGAATAAAGGAGAGAGAGATACCTAAATTGCAATCAGAACTTGATCAAGAGAACAAACCAAGAAACACAGCAAATGCTACCGATAAAGAAAAAAAGGCTCAAACTTTGTGTGTTGAAACAGAAGCTACTCGAGCCTAGAACAAACAAATGAAACCCTAAAGAATGAGTAAAGCAGCGAAGAATGATACTACTAAATAACTGAAAAGGAAGTTTCACTAAGAAATTTGCCAACTTTAGGGGAAAAAACCAATAACAAAAAAAAAACGGTAAAGAAGAGCGAAAGAAATAGAAAAATTACGAAACAAGTTTACCAGTTTGGAAACAAAAGACAAATCGTCTTCTTGTGGCCGTGAGAAGGAGCAAAACAAAAGGCTTTGTCGAGGATGCAAGTTCAATTACTGTATCATTCTTTCTCTTCTTTTTAATTGAAAAACATTTATACAAATATAATTGTCTTAATTCCATGGTCTCGAGTCTCGAGGTTGCAAAAGAATGTTGACCAACATGCGTTTTCACTGTACTAATAGGGGGTTAAATCCGTATGAAATTATTTACTCCGCTAATAAAGAATTAACTCTAAAACTACGTATCTATCTAATTAATGAAAACAGTAAAATTATCCAAGGCATATCTGTACTAACACTTATCTAACTAGGTCTTAACCCGCGGTACACCGCGGGACAAACATTAAATTTATAAATTTTAAAAATTCATGATTTGAAAGTTTTCTTGTAACGTAAATATAAACTCTAATTGATCTATAAAAGATATTAAACGAATCAAAGACATAATGACTCGTTGATCTTTATGATACAAAACCTTGTTTATATATTCTGATTTCAAATTTCAGTAACTCGGTGATCTTTATGATACAATGCAATTTTTTCACATTTTTAAGTGATTATTTATTGTTTTTGATTGAATAGTTTTGTTCTTTATTTTTATTTTTGTCAAAGTTTCTTTACTTTTTATTCAAAATATTAAATATTTTTTGGATGTGTGTTAAATCAAATATTAAAATATTAAAATTCACTATTTTTTTTACTAATTAAGTAAATTGTGTCCATTTTTAAAAATTCAAATCACAACATATATGAAAAATAAAATCTAGATTTTATTTATTATATAGACTATGTATTGATCCAATTTTTTTAAAAAAATGTGATCATAAAAAGATGAGAGATAAATTTTTAAGAAAATTTTTGAAATATTTTTAAATTAAAGGAAAATAACTTTGTTAAGAAAATTAGAGGAAAGAGAAAATTCAATATTTCCTTAAATAAATTCAATAGATGAGAGGAGAGTGTGAGCATGCTAGTTTATTTTTATAATTAATGCCGATCTCTCTAGCGACGACACATCAGCATTGTTGGCAAAAATGCTTCTCTATTAATATATAGAGGATAATTATATTTGGTTTTATAATATGTTTAAACATAAATTGAAAATTAAATTAAATTATTTTTTTATTTACCAAATTTTCAAGTTAAGGATCGAATATGTGAACAGTTAATAAAAATTTTTTAGGTTTTTATTAAAAACTTCAAATACATATATGTATAGTAAAATTATTTTTTATAAGTACTTATAATAGGTTATATATATAAGGATACATATATATAATAATTTTCTTACCAAAAAAAAATATTTACATAAGTTATTTTATACTTTTTGTTGAAAAGCAATTTAATTAAGCACTATCATTAATATTTAGAAAAAGAAAATTGATGTTTGTTTGATCTCAATTGAAATAAATTTAAATAACAAAAAATATAATGATTTTGGAAAATATAAAATTTTTATAATTTTACTTTGATATTTTTGTGAGATTTATTGTCAAATAAATTAACAGATAAACATTTTTGACACGTGTCAGCATTAGAGAGCTCCGAAAGAAAACATTAATGCTGAGCTCTTTAATGCTGACACGTGTCAAAAATGTTTCTCTTTTAATATATAGGGGATGCTTATACCCTTTGATTCTTGCACAACGTAGCTGTAACGGTAATCAATTAATTACTGCAAATAGTTAGGTAAACCTAATCCTCGTTATAATTTAATCAAACTGTTTTTTTTTTTATGTCCCTTTACCAAAAAAAATAAAAAACAAACTTTTTTGTATGGTAAAGCCAAAAAATTGTTTATTAGCTTAAAATGAAAGATGGCCTCTGACACGCTTTGACTCGGTCTAACCATTAAAGCTAGCTCCAATGCCCATTAAATAGAGGTCCCATACGACCATGTGAATTTGTGAAATAAACATTTCTGAGTGGGGTATTTCTCACAACAATTAAATCACTTTATTCTTTTTCAGAGTTTCACTTATTATAATCTCCTCTTTTTTTTCTTTTTTTTTCTTTTTTTTTTGTCAACAATGAAATCACTTGTTAATCTCCTTATCGCATGAAACCCATAATCTAACAACAATGCGATAAGGATACCATAGGCATAGGTACACTTTGATTTTTTTTTTTTTGGCGGCAAATGGTTATTCTATTACTCAAATTTGAGATGGTGTAGCAAACCACACCGGAATAGAGCAACCTACAAAGGAAACCAGGGAAGAGCGAGACCTAACTAAACGAGCTAAGCGATCCGCAACAGAGTTGGATCCACGAGGAACATACAAAATAGAGAAAGAAGAGAAGCTACTCCTAAGACGAGAGAACTCCTGAAGCTCCGTCGAAAAATTTGGCCACTCGCTCGGGTGCTCGATTATCTTGATGACATCTTGGCAATCTGTCCCAAAAGCTTGGTGCGAAGATCTTGTCTCTAAGCAGCTCATATACAATCCACACATCATCCCTATGTAAACCAATAATCTCTTATTGTGAAATTTCATGAAATACCAACAATGATATCATTGAATTAAATATAAGAATTAAAAATTAACTACCAATAATGATCAAGTTTATGCAAGTCTTTATGAAATCATCAAGGATACTTTTGTCTTTCTCTTTTAATTATATCAAAACATATACAATTATCATTTTTTTGTGAATGAGTACAATAAAAAGTATAAAAACGTCCCACCAAAAAAAAAAAAAAGTATAAAAACTAGTTTTTAGAAATTTCTGTATAATAATATCCCTATACATAAAAAAAAAGTCAGAATATTTTTATATAAGGTTTCTCGATTCAAAGGGTGGATGATGAGTTTCAAATAAAATCACGTTTTAAATACTTTTCTTTCGTTGACAAAAAAAAAAAAAATACTTTTCTTTCTTATTGAAATCATTGTACAAATATTCTTGGTAGATTTCAGTTATTGTGTGGGCTGGAATTTTGATACATTGTGGAGGCCCAATATATGTGAAACAGTCTAGAAGATCTTTAAATGGGCCTAATGAAGAATTGTTATAAGCCTGGCTGAATGCTTTGATAGAAGCTTTATAAACGCATCGTCTCCCATCTCTGTATCAAAACCCTAGCGATTGTTTTCTCTCGAGCCGCGTTGCGGAAGCATTTCAATCGTAGTCTGAAGGTACTCGATGATTGTTTGATATACTCTATCCTGAGTTCTGGTGGATTTTTTAAGTTCCTAGGGGATTAATTTTGTTTGTTTCATCGTTTCAGGGATAAAAAAATGTCGACAGTGGGAGAGCTTGCTTGCAGCTACGCTGTTATGATCCTCGAGGACGAGGGTATTGCTATCACGGTATATATTGAATGAAATATATATACCTTTTTTATAAATCATTGGGCCTTTTGCTAGTTAGCTCTTAATTGGTCTCGTTGGATCGTAATGAAGTTTTTAGGATTAGGCTGGTGATTACTTTTAGGGCGTAAGTTAAAGTATTTAACTTCTAAGTCAAGAATGGAACAAGTGTTTTTGTTTCTATCTAGATATATATGTCTGAAAAGTTATAAAACTTTTGAGGTTTAGGCTTATGTTTTCTTCTGTTTGTTTATCAATCTAGTATCCTTGAATTTGTTGTGTTGATAGGCCGACAAAATCGCTACTTTGGTCAAGTCTGCTGGTGTCGATGTTGAGTCATACTGGCCAATGTTATTCGCCAAGATGGCTGAGAAACGTAATGTCACCGATCTCATCATGAACGTTGGTGCTGGTGGTGGAGGCGGTGCACCCGTTGCAGCTGCTGCTCCAGCTGCTGGCGGTGGTGCTGCTGCAGCTGCTCCTGCTGCTGAGGAGAAGAAGAAGGTAAATGAAATTACAATAACAAGAGATAATAACTTTGTTGCTTAACTAAGCATGTCCTGCTTATTTATCTAATTTTGGTAAATTTATTGTTGTAGGAGGAACCAGCAGAAGAGAGTGATGGAGATTTGGGTTTCGGTTTGTTTGATTAAGCGCATTTACTTGTTTTTCTTCTTCCTAGTTGGTTTTATCCATTTGAGACTTTTTTTTTTTTTTTTTTTCCGTTAGAAGTGGTTTTGTTTATTTTTCTTCTTTGAATCCATTCAAGATATAGGGCTAAGTTAATTAACGTCGTATCACAAAGGAAAATATACAAAATTACTATGTGAGGCTTTACAATATTACAACCGGTAAAAATCCATTCGAAAAAAAGAAAAAAAAAAAGTTCCATTCCAAAGCAAATTGACCACGCGCAGTATACGCGAGTTATCACCACGCGCCAGAAATCTGTAGGTTAACCCCTTTTGAAATATGCTATTTTTGTATAGTTTAGAAAATTAAGCGCGTCAGACTTTAACTCTCCGTCAATTGCTTTGATTTGCTTTCCGACGAGGGCCTTTTAAAATTTCGATATGAGCCCACTAATTCTATCTAGTCCCCATTAAATCGCAAAAATTCTTTTACCTGTTTTTTTTATCAAACTATATTCTATTTTTTTAAGACATTTGTTTCGACGACAAATTCCTAAATTTTGATTTTGGGGTTATTGAATCCATGAATTTAAAAGAGTTTAATAGAATGTTAAATTACTCAACTATTTGACACGGTAATCTCAATGACTCCTTTATTACTAGGAGCAATATAAAGAGTTGTTTCGTCTCGGTGACTCCTACTGGAGCATTAAAGAGAGAAGAACAGTCGGGATCAATTGAGTCAAACAAGGTTTACTAGATGTTTTTGGATTTTATGAAGATCGAGTTATCAATTCCAAAAGCAAATATGGAGTATTCATCTGGAAAATCATTAGTCATTCATACGCAAAAAGATGTCAATTATTTATTTTGGATCCCTATTGGTGTATCCTTTTCTCTTCTGAGTTTTTGTAAACCCTTTGTATTTTGGTTATTTTAATAAATTATTACTCAGTGTTAAAAAAAAAAAAGAATGTTAAATTATAGTGTTATTCAATTAGTTATTCTATAAATTCTTTTAAATTCATGTTTATTAAATAAGTATTTTTTTTAATTCTAAGGTTATCATTTTATTGATTTCTTAATTCTATTAAATACAAGTGTTATTCAATATTATTTAGTTTTATATAAAAATGTTATTTCACAAGAATATTATAGAATTATTAGTAAAAAATGTAAACAAAAAATTCTGATCTTTTAGATTGGGAAAAAGACTTAAATAACTCGGGGAAAAAAAAGACTCAAATAATTCATATATTTCACAATTTTTTGATAACTTTCACCAATAATTTTATTATAATATTATTAACTAATAAAATATTCTCATTTCATATATGCCGTTGTTATTAGAGCGTGTAGTATTATCCACATAAAATTATCATTCCAATATTTTAACTATTTTGATATCAAGCACATATCATTAAATCCCTAAAATTGTTATACGTACTTCTTCTATATAATATTAGAGATTATTTCACTTCTCAAACAAGAAGAAAATCGCCTCACAAACTTTTTTCTTGAAAACTATACAATCATCCGTAAGTTCTTAATGATTCATTATTTTATTAATTATTTGCACTCAACATGTTCAATATTTCTTCATGTTCGAAACAAAAAGCTCATATCATCCATGGACATATCAAGAGAGCAACAGTTAAAAGGCTTTACTCGTTGATGCTATCAAACGGGAGTGGCGTGACGCAAATAGTACCATAAGCAAAGCTACGGTAGAGACAAAAAATACTATCAATTCTAAATAAAAAGCTTAAATGCAATAAGACTTGCACAAATTATTTAGTCGAATGAAGTCTTTGAAAAAGGAATATTCATTGTACCTGAACTTTTTCGATTTAGCTCTGGTTTTAGATGAAGCTATCAAAGATCATCAGAGAGATTACTTATTTAAAAGACATAAGATACATATATGTCGAAGAGATGCTTACTATCTTCATGCTCACAGTTGGAAAAAATTCAAGATATTGTTATATCAAAGACACATTCAAAAGGTCCACACTATCTGGTTGGTCTTCCCTTTCTTGTGTGTTTGTGATGGTAGTTGCAGAAAAAGACGCTTCTACAGCCTATAAATCAACCACCTGGGCTCGTCGAGCCATGGCAGCTTCTACTGGAGTTGGGACAAAAGCCGGTTACTCAACATCATCTTTATCAACTAGTGAACTTGTTGTTTCTGTTGATTGCCTTTATTCTAACCTTAGAAAGCCTTATTTGAAGGTTACTGCCCTTGGTGCCTGTTACCTTCTTGGAAACTTTGTCTACCATACTTAGACTTACCTGTTTCTATTTTGCTCAGGTTTTGGATACTTCGTGGTACATGTCAGATGAGCAGAGAAATCCGATCCAAGAATATCAGGTGAGAGTATGAGCATATAGGTTATTAAGAAGCTTTTGATTTCACGAATGTTTGGGTTGTATTCGCTCTGGAGGAGCGAAACCACACTTTTGTAGTAGAGTTAGTACATTACTGATACTGACAGACATGTACTTTGTTCTCTCCTATAGGTCACTCATATTTCCAGTGCTCTCTTCTTTGATTTGGATGGAATATCAGATCAAAGAACTAATATAAGTATCATTATCTTTTTTTTTACGGGAGATGTATTTGTGCAGTTTACTTTACATTGATATCGATTTTATGAATAAGTAAAACCTTATTGATATATATTATCTTCCTTTGCTGCAATTTTCAAGATAACATATTCAACATATAACTGTTTCTTTTGTGATACAAAAATAGTATAAAATAAATAAAAAAATTTGATCCAAGCATATAAAAAAAATTTATTACCAAATATAATTATCCAAGCATATAACTTCATAATTTAATCCTTTGTGAAAGTGGTTAGGTTTTAAAAACAATAGAATTTTATAAAGGATAAAAATACTTACAAATAAAAATATATTATGTGTCTCTTAATTTATGAAAGGCACTGTAGTGTGCAAGCTTTGTGATCAGGAATTGATTCATTATAGCTGCATCATGAACAATTTTATCATTTTACCAGTTAAAAAATGAATTTTATATAAAATATATATATATATATATATTTTTTAGTATCATATTAAACATTTCTACAGGTTTTGTCGTCAAAATTTGTTGCTTAAGAAATATAGTATACGCTAAATGACTGGAATGCTATAGACAAGCTTAAGCGGTTCTTGATCATTTTTTACAACAGTACGTTGGTTGTGTCAGCTTCCTCTAAGGTTAATTCCTACAAATGCTACAGTGAGATAGTCACAATTGAGAGAAATCTCACCTTGTTGGCTAATAGCTTAGATTCAGATTTGAACTTGAGAGCTTATGATATGTTGCAGAAGTTTTCAAAGTATTGGGATGGCATGAAGAACATCAATAGGATGTTGACTGTTGCCACTATATTAGATCCTAGAAAGAAGATGCATTTCGCCAAGCTCTGTTTTGAAAAACTGTATGAGAAGGATACTTTTGAGTCTAGAGAGATGGGTGAATCTGTTTTTAATCTTCTAACATCCATGTTCAATGAGTATGCTAGCCGTATCAGAGGACCTGTTCAACCATCTCAGCCAAGTCAACCAGCACCTGTGGAGACTCAAGAAATGGAGCTGGTTGTTGAGGATTTCGGATATGAGAGGATGGATTTTGTGTACAAGGAACTTGTTGCTGAAACTGCAGAAGATGCAAGGGATGAGCTGGAAATATACTTGAAGGAACCTGTGGAGAATCCAAAACTGTTGATGGGAATTGAATTCGACATACTCTCTTGGTGGAAGGTGAACAAAATAAAGTTTCCTGTGTTAGCAGAAATGGCTAGAGATCTACTTGCAATGCAAGTATCATCAGTGGCATCTGAGAGTGCTTTTAGCACTAGCGGCCGGATCGTAGAACCGCATAGAAGCTGTCTTTCGCACTACATGATAGAGGTGCTGATGTGTTCTGGGCAGTGGATGCAAGCTGATCTCAAACATGATGAATCTGTCACCACAAACGAACAGATACTTGCTGAAGTTGAAATGCTAGACAAACTTGAGAAAGGTATGTGTTTACTGTTTTGTTTGTTTATCTTTAACTTTTTTCTTATATATTTGTGTCTTTATGTCGTAGTAATTGTTTTTGTTTTGTATTTGCAGAGTTTGAGAGTTTTAACATCCAAGACAAGTGAAGTTTGGATTTGAGACTGAAGTTTGAAGTTTGGTTTTTTCTTTTTTTCGTTTTGACGTTTGAATAATGTTGCGTGCTTTAGCACTTGGTTTTCTTTTAATTTTCAATAATGTTGCTTTAATACTTGGAAGTTTGAAGTTTGAACAATGTTGGTTTGATTCTAAAACCATTTTTAATTTATCTCTCATTTTCATTACCTTTCCTTTTGATTATCTTTCTCTTTGATAGTTTCTTTTATGATCAAACTTTGATCAATTTCTTGGTAGATGAACAGATTTTTTGTTTAAGTTTGATTTCTTTACTTCCTTATACAGGTATAGAATCATTTGTGACTCAATATACATGTAAACGACACTGACTATATAAACGAACACATCTTTGCAAAGCCAAATTCACATTTTCCACAACCATCACTAGACAAATGGGCAGTACATGATTCAAACCAATGAATATTTCGGGACCCAAATAAGTGCAAAGAACCGAATTAGTACAAAACCCGAAGTTATTACGGGTTTAATCGGGTTTAGCAGTTGTAACTAACCCCGAACCGAACCCGAACAAACCCGAACCGATACCGAACCGATATTTCAAAATATCCGAATGGGATTAGAATTTCGGTATTTCAAAACCCGAACCCGAACCGAACCCGACCCGAACCCGATCGGGGGCCCGAACGCCCAGGCCTAAATTTGAACAAAAAAAAAAGGAACAAAACGTTCATCCTTGTGTCACGCGCTGGGCTCTTATAGAAAATGTGTTTTGGTTAAAAACAGCGCTTTTGGTGGGTAACTGATGCGCGTGGGTTTAACAGCAGTAGGTGTCCGAATAATAACGTGTGGGCCTTATATTTTACTTTTTTGTTTTTTTTCGAACATGGGCCTTATATTTTTACTAAGACCACGAATATTTGGACTTTGACGGGCCTAATCCTAATTCTCTACTTCAAAACGAAAGACTTTCATTGATTCCGCATATTTTTCTACATTATTCTTGGACAAGCGATAATGTGATCTGCAAACATAAGGTCAAGGAAAGAAGTTTAGAAGAAGAAAGTGGCAAAGTAATTAAGTTCATAAGAGAATAGTACTTTGGGTTAAGGAATGTAAGTTGTAAATATTACACCAAAAAACTTAAAAGAACCCTACAAATAAACACACACAGAGGCTACAATACATTACCACATAAGCTTCTGGAGGAGCTTCTTCTGCCTATTATTCATTCCATCATGGTGGTTAGAACAAGTATGTATCACTAACCCTACAAATCTCACATTTTTACCACATATACACCACAGCAATCCAGAGACCGCCAATACTTGAGGACAAACACCGCATTTTCTTTGCGGGGATTTCTTCTACATTATGGCATACGACACACCTATATTGCTTTCCTCGAGCTTGCCTTAACCACTTTACTTTTCCACGCTCCCTGAACACACATTCAAAAGTAAACACATATCAGAACTCTCTACTCATCTTTCTGTCTATGCTTGCTTGTAAGATTTAAGAGAAGGGTAGGTAGATACAAGAGTCTCATTGTCAGAAGTCTCAGCATCATCTTCAGCTTCTATCTCCATTTCATTGTTTTCTTGTTTCCCTTCAGTATCTGAGTTGTCATGTTCAGCTTCTTTCCCCTCAGCGTCCCCACTCGACTCTGTTTTTGCCTCCTGTAAATTTTCTTCCTTGTTTACAACTTCCTCATCATCCTCGCCTTCTTTCAACGACTTTCCTTCAGACTCTGATTTCTCTTCGCCAGCCTCCCCACTATATTCTGTCCCTGCTTCTGTGGCTGATTTCATTTTTTTTCCATTTTTTTTTCCACCAACTTCACCTACTGAATCATTTCAAAATAGAATAACTCAGTAGCAAAAGAAAAAATATTGCATTGTGTAATAAGATTAACACCATTGATGTATGCATATTTGGCATTAAAGTAATTAGGTTGAAAGGATTTAGAAGTGGGGAATGCTAACAAAACAGTGGATCCCAATGGAGCTTACTTGGCATGGCAGAAGATCGTCTTTTCTTGTTTCCGCTCTCTAGTTTCTCATGTTCTAAAGATAGACTTCTTGGTGTGCCTTTTGAGGGTGTATGTTTAAGGTTTTTCTTAGGAGTTCTTTTCCCTTTTGGCCTAGAAAAGACATCAGTCCGGGAAAAACATAAGGTTAAACATAAATGCAGCAGATACACAACAAAAAGCAATAGAATGACTCGTATTTGGATTTCTAATGACAGAATTGCGCTTACGTAGTAGTAATTGGGTCTTCATCCCTCTGTAGGCCATCCGAATTCTTAGGCTTACTTCCAGAAGATCTAAACGAAACAAATCAATGGAACAAAAGAATAAAATTGTTGTGTATAAGACTAAAGACGAATATGAGGCCTACTGCACTACAGAAATATGCATTATCTACAGTTGCAGAGAGTAAGTATTACCTTTTCTTATTAGAACTTCCCTTTGATGTTCTGGACTTCTGCAGTAGGTACAAATACTGTAAGAATATTTATTAAGCTAAAAGGAACAAACTCAGCAGCTGAGTAGAAATAGTGAAGATAGATTGACTACAAAACCCAAAAACCCGAAAATCTCAGAACCTTTGCAGGCTTTCCTCCGGTGTCTATGAGCTCCCACCGTTCTTTATCTAGGTTAAGTACTTCAACATCTCCGTCCTCGTAAAGTATCTGCAATATCATATGGATAAAGTACAGAGTTCGCTGGACCAACTGACCCAAGAAAAGGACAAAGAAGAAACAAAGTGGCAATGTGCTGCTGAAAACTTACCACATGTCTCTGTTTTGTGGAATCATAAGATTTCACTGTCCCTTCATAAAACCTATTTATTTCACCAAGATGCAACTTCTGGTGAGATAAATAAATGTAGAAAAATATAACACACTTTGTAGGAAATGAATGATTGCATCAGATGGATTCAAAGTAACAAAATGCGACTAAAAATGGGAACAAACGAATTAACTCCTTCACAGTGTAGATTTGCATGGTTGTCAGAATAATAAAACTCGAATAAAGACAATGAGATCACTTTGCACTGTCAATCCAATGAAAGTCCTAAAAAATGCTTACCGTTTATCCATAGGCCACCAAACTTCTATTCTGCAACCGATCAGTTCATCCTTGACCAATTTATTTTCATTTGTAGAGCACTGGACAAGAAATTAGGTCAGACAAGAAAACATTTGTTATCACAATGTTCAATTACCACAAAAGTGACAGTGATAAACATCAATGGAAGGTAAAGCTCCGCACCTTAGCCAGTCCTGCCATGTTTTTTCTTTTTTGCTTCTTCATTGATCCAGAGGCAGACTTTAATTTGCTATCACCACTTTCTGCTGACCTACTCTGCTTCCATTTAAGTAGAAAAAATTGCATTTCGACTGAATATCAATAAATTGAACTAGAGTGAAATAAAAGAAATGGTAAGATGCTATTGATGATTTTTACCCTCTCACTGTAGTTGCCACCTTTGTTTTGATTTTCCAGATCAGTGAGAGCCCAATCAGATTCTGTAATCTTTAATTTTGATGATAAGTTTTTCTTTCTCTTTCGGGGAGAGATGCTTTCTAAACTTTTCTCTTGGTCTGAATTTTCATCGTGCGAGTCCGCAGAGACATTTTTGTCCATGTCTCTCTCTTGATGCAACTCTTCTTCAGAAGCTTTCAGTGGAACTTTAGGACCACTATTCGAGAACTTGTAAGGACTATGGCCAGAAGATGATCTCCGGCGCTTAGGGACTGAAACTACTGATGTTCCATCACCAGCATTCCTTTTGTTACCCTTCTGATCTCTTCTGATCTCACCAGGGGAATGTTTGTGTCCATTACTGGATTCAAAGTTATCCAGCATTCGCAAGTGATCTAGATTTATCTCCCTCACCATCTTCAAAACATCGACATCATTTTTACCATTCTCATCTTCAGCTGGTACAGATTTATTCTTTTTGCCCTTTCTAGTCTTGGTTCCCTGAGCTCTCAAACGCTCTACAATTTTACCTAGAGGAATTTCATTTCCATCACTTTCCTCATCAATCATAACCTCATTTTCTGAAGTTTGGTGTATCACCTGAAAGGATAAAATATGGATAAATACAGAAATCACTAGGTACTGCAACTCAGATTTACAGATTGAATAACATACAGATGCATCAGCATGACTCTCCAACTTGAGAGCCCTGAAGTGTGCCAGGACAGTCTCATCAGCTAGCCACAATTTATCTTCACCTACCTGTCATGGGTTAGCAAACACAAACCAGGACAATATATGAGGTCAAACACAGCATAAGCAAATACGTCAGACAGCTAAGATTGTCAAAGATTACTTGAAGGAAACTCATCATGAAAACCATGAAAAATTTTCTGGGTTCTTACCTGAGACTTGTCACCTTCAATTTTTTCAGAAGGTTTGTAAAGTATCGGAGGCAGCGATACAGGTGTGATTTCCCCTTGTAGATTAGGCTCTTTCTGAGTTAAGTGATTGATTATTGACAGCCCAAGCTCACAGATCGCATGTGAGTTCTGTTAATATAAGTTATGAGATGTCAGCTCAATGGCACCACAACAGTGGCAAGTAGTGTGATTCATTACACTGGCATGCTTAGAATCATTATCAAAAGTAGTCCTGACATGGCTGCTGTAAAATAGCACAAGCTCAAGAAAGTCTTTTACCAACCTTTGACTTTGTTGCATCAGTGACATCTTCCGACTGTTTTATACTATGGAAGATAAAAATAATGGTTGAAACGCACTCCTGTTCCTTGTCAATATCTTCAGCTTTCCCATCGTCCTCTTTATGGAGCAACATAGAAATGATCAAGTATAATTGGCTGAAATAAACAATCAGAAATAGTAAGCATAAATTATCGATTAAAAAACAAATAAAGTAAATCACTAATTTCAAAGTTATAGAAAGAGAAAAGTGGTGGCATATAGAGGTAAACCGGAAAACAAATTACCGATATATCATTTCATATTCCTTCACGTCTTTGCATTTCTCGACGTCAGGACAAGAATGATGCGCAAGTGCGTGAACCAGATAAGGAAGGATATGATGAGGGTAGAGAGTAACTGAATTTGCATCAGTCTGAGCAGAAATTTTCCGCACTTTTGTTTGATAAGAATGTTGTATGATATCAGCTAGGTTGTGTTTCTCCTGTATGCCAATCCAGACGCATAGTTTATAGCCATATTGTCAACATTCTCGACTCAGAAACATCATATATATCTTTTCAAGTGAAGGGTGATGACGTACCTCCTCTGATTCGAGAACATTTGATCCAGTGATATCGAATAGGAATGAACAGGCATACTTTGTCTCCAAAACCCGATCCTTTACATACTGGTGAACTTTCCCGAGGAATATTTTCTTAGCTGTAGGAAATGGTATCTACAGGAGAGGTTAAGAAAATTTGTTAAAAGTTAAAACAGAGCCCAGATCAGATGAAGGATTGGATGGGGAGGTGTGAATGGAAAACAGAATTGACGGAAGGTACCTCAGGGGTTTTTAAAGTTAAATGGAAGATTTCAATAGGTATCTTATCGTCCCAATGTCTAGAAAGGCGGAGGACTGCCTTTGCAGCAGCAAGTCTCAAATGGGCCTTGTCAACAGAACTGTGGAGAGGTTGAGCATGAGTGCCTTCAAATTTTACGGAAAAATGACCTCTTAGCATATTTAACACACTACCAACCTCGATTCTAGATCTTCAGATACTTCCCCAAAGGAAAGAATGTTTTTTAGTAACCCAAGAAGATCATCAACACCAGCACGAAGATGCGCATCCTTAAAAGGCAAGTAGCTCTTAACCAACGTCTTGATCCCATATATCTATCAAAACAAAAAAGAGTTTTAAACTAACATAAGGTCAAACAAACATTGGCAACTATAAGTGAAGTCAGTTATAAGATACTTTTCGTCAGGTACCAACCTTCAGTTGACAAATTTCACTTTTGTCATCCCATGATAAACTTTTGTCATCTACAGTTTCCTGCAAAGAGGTATAAGTGTCTTCCAATAAAAAATGAAAAGAAATCTGGGAAACCAGTGAAAGATAGTGAGGTTATGCAGAAAACAAAACATTAGAAATACATACACTTTTGAGCTTGAGGATTTTGATTCTAATAAACTCAACTACTTCGCTTTCTCTAGTCTCATAGACTGGCATCGCAATCTGCGCTATGCATCCAAGACACTGAAGAACAGCTGGCTGATGTCTCTTGTCCTCCAGCATGTCCACAAGTCTCTACAAATCAAGTATAAAACAAGAATTTCCACAAGCTAATTATCAACTACAGATAGTGAAACTTTTAAGCAAAATATCCATGAGAAAACAGAACTGTCACCTTGTATAGAACAGAGAGCGACTTCAGGCCATCATCCTTTGTTATTGAAGCTAGTGCGTGCACAGCATACTTAGCCTGCTTGCGGTTTCCTTCTACACAAATCCTCTCCAGTAAAAGGTCCACAGAACTTTGATAGGACAATAGGAGAAACAATATAAATCAGAAATAGGCAACTAGCGAAAGAAGTGAGCTCAAGCTTGATGAAAAAGATGAATATATGTATCGACGGAATTGTGACTTCCACCTCGCTAAAACAATGAGATTCTCCCGAATAGTACCACCTGCTTTTGCCAGAATTTTTAGAGTACCCTCCTTTATCATTTCATCATCACCTTTAAGGAAACTTATCAGTTCTTCTTCAGCACCATCAAACAATGATGGACAGAAACATGCCAGGAGCTAAAAAAAAAAAATCAATGCACACGCATCAATCCGGTGGAGTTTGTAATAAGTAAAAGAAAAGATGTTCATGAGCATGGGATATAATCAGCTATAATAAATACCAAAACAAATTTATTGACAGAAAGTTCATGACTCTTAAATGATGTGTCAGATAAGTTTTTACCCCTAAGAAGTCCATGCAAGGTTGGATCCCCAACATATTTTTAGAGGACTTTCTAGCAGAAACTTCCGCTAATATCTCTTTCACATATTCCTTGCTGAATAGCAGATAGGAACACTTTATGGAGAGAGTGCTGAGAAATTCATAGAGAGAATGCTTCTCAGACAGTATTTTAAGCATATCATCCTGCACACAAATTAAAACCACAAACGAGTTATAAGGTTGTCGAAAGTAAATTTAAATGTATACAAGCTTCTTGTTATTCTCACCCGAATCCTGGACGCTTGCATTATACTAGTGTTGGGATCAAGCAGATTAGTCAAAATCTTCCAGATATTAGCATCTTTCAGTTGATCAAGGATTAAAAAGTTTTGCTCAGTCTTTGGGGGGTCGGAAAATGCACGTGACATAACTCTGAATCCAAATAGGATCTTTTTCTGCATCTCAGGAGCATCAGCACTCTGCATTCAGACAATACATAAGGTTCTAGATGGTGAAACTTAAAAGGGAAAAATTCCAACCAAAAATTTATATAAGAAAACTCTTCAACTAGGTTTGGTCGAACCTCTTGCGTCTGCTTGATTGACAAATATCTTTGCATTTCTTGTTGTATCCTAAAGGTCAAGAAATTTCTCCAAGATCAATCTTCAATATCGAAAAAATGGACAACAGTATAACGATCATTCAAAATAATTTAAGTGCAATAAATAAATTCATCAAATACACCTTTGTCTTTGCTCCAGTATTTTCTCAAAAGCTTTGGTCTCCACTTTGTCAAACCCGGAAAAGATTTGTATCCAATGCTTAACTTTATCTCTTACAGAGAAATCACTAGGAAACAGTGAACTGCATAGAATATATTCAATTGTATCTGATCTGCAACACATATAAAATATTTAGAACATATTTCCTAGAGGTAATGATCAAATTCAACTAGTAAACCACAAAAATATATAAGAAAAGGAGCCAAGGTTCAAAATTGTTTTAGATAAATGTCCTACCTGAAATCTTTGTCATAAAGACATCTCAAGATTTTTCCAGGAATCCAATCAAAATCGCCAGTGCCTACCTTCCCATCAGCACACCATAAGCAATATACCCGGAACAACTCGCACAACCTTTCCATTGTGTATGTTTTTACGAGTATCTGAATTAGAAAAAGAACTATGAGTTCAAATATCTTCAAATTTTAGCATGCAACTATCTGAGACAACCAGACTGAATACATAAAACGTACCGCTTTGTCTCGAAGCCGTTCAGCAACTAACTTCATAGTGTCAACTGGAATCGACGTCAATGCATTCACAGCCACATCACAAATAACAGCAACAACTTGTTTGCGGATATTCTCATCATAATCCAAGAGCCGGTCACAGAGAGCAGCTACATAAGTATTAACACTATAAGATTAGTCAACTCTAATGTATAATAATGGCACGATAAAGAAAGACTTACATATAATTTGAGAAGCCTCAGCTCTCATAGGATCCGAGAGCAAACAGTTCTTAATATGGTCAAGGATGGCCATCCTAACTTCAACTACCCTATCGGTCAGCCTTTTCAGAAACTCCAAAAAAATTGAACCGAACTCTTCGGAGATGACACGTCCAGGCAAGGAAAACAACTCTCCAACCAATCCAACCACTTTCAAACGAGTTTCCAGTTTATCAGCCTGTATATGTTAATAGTATGCATTATGTATTTTTCAATACCAATCTACTTGAAAAGATTAGCTCATACCATATGAAAAGTA
This sequence comes from Erysimum cheiranthoides, assembly GCA_011420285.2. NCBI lineage: Eukaryota > Viridiplantae > Streptophyta > Magnoliopsida > Brassicales > Brassicaceae > Erysimum > Erysimum cheiranthoides. The sequence goes on from CM022181.2 coordinate 61,703, forward strand.
TTGAAACAACAAAATGGATAAACGTGACTATTCAAACCAAATACATAATGTACTGTGAATGGTTCAAGAGTCATGATGACATTTGACGTGCAAGATATTGGCAAAAGACGTAAAAAAAATTATACCAAAAGCTCTCCAGTGAGATATGGTGCAACTCCGGATAGTGCCTGAGGAGCACAGCGGTACAAATCATAGATAACCTCATGGTAGTCAATTTGGCTGCTGGAAAATCGGCTATCTCCAGACATTGAAGAGATAAGGAACTGCTTTATGTCAGATTCAACTTTGGGCGCACACTGCTCTATGACTTTCATAGCAAGTCTTCTTGCAGCATCTCTAACATCCTGCTATCATAAATGCAGAATATGAGCTCTGCTATTCCATGAAACAGCAAATCCTAAATTAGAATAAAATCAGTGGCCAGAGCCAGCAATGTCTGAATGCTCACACTTCTATTGCGGCCCAGTTTAGAGAGTAAAATTAGTAAAAGATGCTCCTGCACATCTTCACTTTCTTCTAAAAGAACAGTCATTATATTTTGCATTGATGAGAAAACAATCTCCGGATGGTTATCCCTGCACATACAGAAATAAAACAATCTTTCAGTATAAAGCCCAAAAGAAAAGAAAAAAATCACAGAAACCATCCATATTTTGTATTACGAGCCAAGAACACCAACGGAAAGCACAACTAAAATTATGAGATTTTAAAAGGTGTTTTGTAGGGGGGAAGTAGACTTGCTGTAAATCAGCGGAACTTTTAATCAAGCTGAAAAGAAATCTAGGTTGAAAGTGAAACCCACCTAGCAACATCAAGAAATGTGGTAAACACTTCTTTGACCAGATCATCACATTCAAGATCCAACATCACTACACATGATCTGTACTTTGCAACCGTTTCTAAAATGACAACCCTCCTTCCAAATGATGGACCACTGACATCATTCAACCCAGTAAAAGCGCTCACAATCAGTTGAAATATATCCTGAAACAATATAAGAAACAGAAGAAATCAGTAGTGGACATGTATGTGAATCACGGTGCCAGAGGAAATTCAGGACAAACAACCTTCATAATATTATCAGTATAAGGAGCTTCAGGTGCTGTAATACGAGTAATCTCAGAAACGCAGCTTGCAACTAGAAGCTTGACATCCTTGTCTTGATGGTTGAGAAATTCAGGTTTAATAACTGCATCAAGAAAAGGCTGAATGGACTTGAGCACTGCAGGTGGTGGAGACTGCTCCAACTCAGAAAGACAAACAGTAGCTTCCTGCATGTAGCAACACACAAGTTCAAGAGACGAGGAGTTTTTTAGATTAAGGCTCAAAGGAGAGCTACCATTTAGTGACAGTATTGTACGGAAAACAGGATTAGTGTCTAAGGAGAGAGATATCTTACTAAACTAACCCAACCAAGTCACCCCAATGATACCAATCAAAAGCATATCAAATTTCCACAAAGGTGGTTGGTAAAGAAACATATTAGCCAATGTAGAAGGGTATCACAGTTATACATAGAGACTGAAAATCGGGGTAAGTATTGCATCTGGCAAATATAGACAGTGAATACGTTCTCCTAGGAACAATTGAAAACCTAACAAATTGAAAACCGAACAATTCAGTATGGAGACTAGTCTAAGTAGCTACATATCTCCCAATAAGAATGGAAGAAACCCCAGTTTAGTTATATGCATGACCTAATTTGGCAAAAACAATCTAGATGAAGGGCAAGCGTTAAAGAAAAAGATGGTAGAAACTAACCCTAACGCAACTCCAAAGAAGAAAAAACCAGCTTAATTAATGAACATTACCGACAATGGAAGAGGATCTACAAAGCTGAAAACTAAATTCGTTTCCAATTTGGCAAAATTTAAACAAAGATGGAAAAATTCCCTCCAAAGGAAAAACCGAAACTAGGACAACTTGTAGAAGAAACAAGGAGAAGTAGAGATGGGGAATCACCTTTAAGATTTTGAGCAATGAATCTTTGGAAACGGGAGGTAGGTCAAGCTTCGATCCGAACTCTTTCAACTGTTCCTCCGGCTTCTGAGCCATGGCGAGTGAAACGGAGAAGAACTCTTAAACCGACGCTATTCTCGTCTCTTAGAGGTGAGCTACCATGAACGAAGAAGGTAAAAACGGTTTTCTTGTTGTTGTGAAATTTGATGTTGAGAGTCACTCTGCGGAAGAAGAAAGCCACATCTGATCTGAGCTCTCCGATTTGCTGACTTACGCCTTTTGTGTCTCTCATCGCTTCCTCATTTTCACCTATTTTATATTATTGGTCCCCAACTTTCTCTTCTATTTACCCTTTTCCCCCATTTTAAAGCCCATCCATTTTAAACAGGCCTGGCCCATTACTATCTGCATACAGTTTCACTTTCTTATTGATTGATCCTTTTTTTGGCTCTCTCGCTTCGCTTTGCTTTCTCGCGGCAATGGCGGCGGCGACGGGAAATGACGACAAAGGCTTCGATAACCAGCCTAAACCAGATTCTGAACCGGCTCCAGAGAAACCTCTGTCTAAGAATGCTCAGAAGAAGCAACTGAAGCAGCAAAGATACGAAGCGAAGAAAGCTGAGAAGAAGGCACAGGAGAAGGAGCAGAAGAAGAAAGAAGGAGAGAGAAAGCATAAGGAATGGGAAGAAACCCTAGCCAACGCCACGGAGGAAGAGAGGCTGAAGCTGATAGAGTCCAGGAAGAGTCTCCGGAAGGAGAGAATGGAGAAGAGATCGGAGGAGAAAGAGAAGAAGATGGAGCGGCTTAATCGAGCCAAACAAATTGGTCAAAAGATCGTCGTAGATGTTGATTTTGCTCATCTCATGTCCGACTCTGAGATCTCAAGCCTCGTTCAGCAGATTATGTATTGCTATGCGGTCAATGGGAGAAGCACTTCACCTTGTCATCTATGGCTTACAGGAGTCCAAGGGAAGATGAGTACTGAGCTTGACAAGCTTCCTGGTTTTGACAAATGGTTCATAGAGAAGGAAACTAAGTGTTACATTGAGGCCATGGCTGATCAGAAAGATCATTTGGTCTACCTTACGGCTGACTCTGAAACTGTTTTGGATGATCTTCACCCCAACCATATCTACATTATCGGTGGCTTAGTGGATCGAAACCGATTCAAAGGGATCACCATGACCAAGGCACAAGAACAAGGCATTAAAACAGCTAAACTTCCCATTGGAGAGTATATGAAAATGTCCAGTTCTCAGGTAACTAAAAGGCCACTTCAATTGTCTCATTTCCTCTCTTTTTTAACACATTGAGCTCCAATGCCGCTTGCTGCTTTGTTGCCTATACTTTCTTAATGTAAGATTTGCTTTTTATTGATTTAGGTTCTCACTGTGAACCAAGTTTTGGAGATACTCGTCAAGTTTCTGGAGACTAGGGACTGGAAAACAGCCTTCTTCACTGTCATTCCTCAGAGGAAAAGAACCGGACTTGATCCTGTTGATTCTTCGAAATTGGAACCTCTTTCTGAAGAGCATCAGGAGGAAGAGGCTAATGCGGACGAGAGTGCAGACAAACATGATCTTCTGGAGAGGAAAAAGGTATGCGTTGAAGTTCCTCTCGAAAGTAGTAGCTAGATGAATGAAGATTATGCATATGAGAGTTGTTTCTATATCCGTATAACACTGATTTCTGTAGCTGAGAATTGGAATCTGGAATGTTTAGTCCCTTTATATGTTGTGTCAAGACGCATTACGAATTTTTCACCGTCAATTCATATATTAAAGATCACATGCATGCGGTTTAAAAACCTAATGCTTTATTAACACACTTTACCACAAGACAGATCTGATGAAAAACATGATGTTCTTTCAACTAGATGACAAAACAAAGGAAAAGCATTTTTTTTTTTTGCTTAAACTTGAATTCATAAGCTACAACTTGAGCCTACTAACAGTTATGACTCGCTCTGTCAGCTGTCTACGTTATTAGCCATTGTTCTCAGTACTTATGTTGTTGAGTCGGAAATAGTTCAACCCTGGCGCCACTTGCTGCTGAAGATGAACCACTCATCTTAGAACTAGGTTCGTTACCACTGAAAACAAATCCGTTCTGATGACGATAATGATACTGCGCCATGTGAATCCCTGGCACAGGCCCGTAGGCTCCATACTCGGCCATGGTCCCATTAGGCCTCTTGACCACCAAGCCATTGGTCATACTAACAGATCCAGCACCGCAGCTAACCCCTCTTTCACCCTCCAACTCTCTGTAGCGGTGGAGGTACAAGGTGAGGGGTTCGATGTAGTCATCAAAACCGAGCTTGCTCATTGCCCACAAGACGTCCTCAGCAGTGATGGTCTTGCGCTGTTCCCGCTGGCACCGCTCATTAGCCTCCCCTGTTATGAAGCTGATGTACTCCGAGACACACTCTTGGATGGTCTCCTTGGAGTCGTCTGAGATCTTGGCGTGAGCAGGTAAGATCCTCCGCATGATTCGTATCACGTTGGCAATAGGCATGAACCTGTCTTGCTCCCTCACCGTGCACTCCTCTTCACCACCATTACTGGTTTTGTTAGGCTGGTTGAATTCTGGGGGACGCATACTGCCCTCTGCCATCAGAAAATCCGCTGGTAATCCCAACAAAAATAAGAAAAATGGGAGTGTTTAGTTCTTAATCGTTTAGCTAATTGTTTTCATTGCCAACAGTTTGAGCTTCTATGACGTCTGCATGCGCCGTTAGCACACTGGTTTATGAGATTGACAAGCTATTTCATTCACTGTTGGCATGAAAATGTTACAGACATGACAATGGAGGGATTGCAGAAAACATGAGAGAGAATGGTTCGCATGCAACTGAATGAAGAAGCCGGTGAAAGAGAGAGATGTAGAATGGCACTACCTGGTGCTGCAGGAGTGGTGTTGTTGACGGATAGCTTGCGGTAGCCATGGAAGCCTCCACGTTCCATATCTTTGTTGAAAAATTCACGACTTGGTGTTTGTGAATATATATATAAATATTAATCAATGCCCGAAATTATGAAGGAAAGAAGGGAATGAGAGAGAGCAAAGAGTAATTGGAATAAAGCTATAGTTTGGCAAGTGTCAGCATTTGTAATTTCAGACCTCACAAGTTCCACAACGTGGCAGCCATAGTCGATGTGACCGAGGATCCTCTTCTCGTCCCCTTTAGCCGTTACAAAATCCCAATCACCAACGTATTTCTCTTTTATTCGAACCTTCTAAACTCAAACACCATACAAATACAGAGTCGTAGAGTTAAATTAAAACTAGACCAAAATTAAAATTAAACGTGGGGAAATCATCTACAAGTTTCCGTGTTGCGTGCCAAAAACCTAATTTAAAGTCTTTCACTCGAACCTTCAATCTTCCCTCTCTCCCGAGGAATTGGTCTTGTACAAATCTCCAAGTTTCTGAAAGTATGAGCGAGTCTTGCTGTGCTCAGGCTGTTTCCTCCCACCTTCCATCACTCTCTTGTAGTACTTGTTCATGTTCTCCCACTTCTCCTTACACTTTTTAGCAGATCTTTCGTACCCTCTTTCCTTCATTCTTGCTGATATCTCATCCCAAATCGCACCCTTGTTGATCCCCGTCTTGTCTTCCACATCGCTTCTTGTACTTATCAATGCCTGCACTTCCTCTGGCGGCCACCTTCTGCCGCTGCTGCTTGAATACCTAAACTTCATCTCTCTTTGTGTATGAGCGGATTCACATTTCTCGTCTTCACATTGTTGGGGAAGAACCTGCCGGAGTGGTTGCGGGAATTCAGAGGGTTTAGGAATCTCGATCTCGTCACCAATAACAGTTTTGATGAAAGAGATGAGAGACAAGCTGCGTGCCATCTCTTGCTTCCGTGCCTCTTCATTCTGTTTCATCCTCTCAATTTCCTGTTGCCTCCAAGCTTCCTCACGGCGTATTCTCTCGCCTTCCATCTTCTCCATCACCTTAATCAACTGGTTATGCATCTTCTCCTGCCGCTTCATCATACTCCCGACCAGCTTCTCCAAGAAATGCTCCAGCTTTACCCTTGTTTTCCGCTTTCTTTTACCAGTGACGGTCTTGCGAACGTCTGGGGAAGAGTCACTATCGCTATCAACAGAGGAGCTGCAATAATCAATCAATTGGAAGTGCTTGTCAAAACTCAAAGCTTCCAACACGATTTCATTATCTAAGAAGCAATAATGCTAACGGCCCCCAGAATCCAAGAACAATCTATACTTCGAAGTGGTATAAACATTACTCAGAATCAAATAAGCCAACACTGTAATAGATTGTAGTGACGCCAAATCAGTCTGATTGCTATCTACAAAGTATAATGCTTTAAGCTGAGATGTTCAATGAAGCATCAGTTAACCAATCTAGTATCAAGGCAGAAGTAAATTGAGCAACCTCAAGAGGAAGACAATGTGTTTAGGGCTACTTCTAGTAAACGTGACAAAATTAGAGCCTTAATAATAGAAAAGTACAAGTTATGACAGTAACTAACAGATCCAAATTTGAAGAAAATCTCACATTTTATAAAAAGAATATGTGAGTGGTGAATAGATTAACCTGAGAGAGAGAGCATCCCAAGAGACGCGATTTCGAGGTTGAAAGTCCATTTGGAGGGGAGGAGGATCATCCTTTGCAAAGCCACGAGTCAATTGACCACTTTGCTCGACGTCAGCAATCTTCGATCCCAAGGGAGCCTCGAAGCAGCCGTCTCCAAGAAAGCCCATCTCCGGCAGCCTATCTAGGGTTCCGGCGAGAATATCAAGAGGATGTCGATCCTCGGAAGAAGGAGGCTTAACGCCACACCTGATGGGTTTGAGTTTCTGAGGAGGCGAAGCCAAGTCTGCGAGCGTCGCCAAAGCGTCCTCGTTGCCGTGAGAACCTGATTGACGGTACATCCAGTCGCAACCACCATCTGAGCCATCGAATGGGCCAACGTCTTCACCGAAGCCATCGCCGACTGGTTTCCGACAGTCGCCGGCGAGAAGTTCCATTTCGGAAAGGTAAAAAATAAAATGGGCGGCGTGAAAGAAGAGAAGTGGGCAAGTAAAAGCAGTTCAAAGGGTAAAAAACTGTATATTTACCTTTATGCCCTTATAAGAGCAACATAACCTCCATCTTATCCTCACTTGTGTCCTTTTCTTAAGACCCGACCCGATCCGACCCGGATATGAATTGTACTAATTTGTATCTTGCCACTAGTTTCGTGTAAAGGCAAAACACTTGTGGCCTGTGTGGCTCAGCGAAAGCCGCGGAGATACCGACACATTTTCTTCCTTTCAAATCACAGAAAAAAGAAAGAAGCTAGAAATAATCTATTATATTAAGTCGTTTCCGTTAGTCAGGAGTTGTCTATCCCTTGCGTGGGTTTGTATCTTTTACCCCTTGCGTGGGTTTGTATCTTTTACCCCTGCCCCTTGATGGGTTTGTATCTTTTACCCCTTGCGTGGGTTTGTATCTTTTACCCCTTGCGTGGGTTTGTATCAGTCCCGACGAAAATAAAAATCCGTATTAAGATTTTTGTGTCATTGATGAGAGAAAAATTGTAGAAGAAAAGCATGGGTAATTTCTCTATCAAGCGTGTCATTCAATCCAGAAACGATTCCGCGTTTTAGCTTTTGACCTGATTATTCTTAAACAGAAATGATTGAAATTTGCATGTCTTGGGTTAAAATTTTAGTATAAAGAGGTAAAGATGTTCCTACCTTTTTTTCTATATTATTTCATTCATACGTTCAAGTTTGGAAAGTGCCTTTGTGAAAGAAAAAAAAAAAAAACACAGGTATTAAAAGAGTGAGATCCATTTTAATAACTATCAGGATTATTTTAGAGTTTTGTCTGTTATTTAGGTAAAGAGAATTGAGAAAGTTTTAGCCCAAAAAAAAAAGAATTGAGAAAGTAAAAGGGCAACAAATCTTTGTGTGTGTTTTGTTATCTAACAATGAGTTGCCGTTTGGCGAAAAGCTATGGTTTAATCAAATTGTTGAGTCATAAAAATGCGGGTCGTCTGCGTTTTCCCCAATTTCTGCATTTCCCAGCTGATGGCTTCTCTGCGTTTCACAGTTGCTCCACGACGAAGAACAGATCCATGTCCGGCGAGGAAGCAACACTGCTGCCGGCTGTTGATGACAAGTACGGTGGCGTGATGACGGAGATGACTCATCCCGTGGACCCTTCTGCCTTCTCTGCACTTCTCCGAGCCTCTCTCTCTCACTGGACCCTTCAGGTTCTCTGTTCCTTCTTACCTTTTTCCTCTTTGTTAGGTTGATCTGATTGGATACGATCAAATGAATTTTGTAATCCCAATTCAGAGATTCAATTCCAATGCTTGCGGGTCAGGAATCTGCAAATTATACCGATTTGGTATATAGAAATCATTGAAAAAGTTGGGGATGTGAAAGCGTTCATGTCACTATTCTGTTGAAAGTTACCGTTTTTTAATGCGGGCCAGAGACTCTGTGTTACTGTGCTGCAAAGAAAGTGCATTTTCTTTTCCGGGAAAAAGAAAGGATGGAGACAACTGAATTCAACTTTTCCACTGTGTGTGCTTTTTGTTTTTGTAGGGCAAGAAAGGAGTGTGGATCAAATTGCCTAAGCAGCTTATCGGTCTTGCTGAAACTGCTGTTAAGGTGTTCTTGCTTGATGTTAATCCTGCAACCCTATTTGTTAATTGTTCGGGGGAGGTTCTTCATGTATTCTCACTGACTCGTTGTGTCTTATGTGTAGGAGGGATTCTGGTTTCATCACGCAGAGAAAGACTACTTGATGCTTGTGTATTGGATTCCCAAAGAAAACCATACCCTTCCTGCCAATGCATCTCACCGTGTTGGCATAGGTGCCTTTGTCATCAACCACAACAAAGAGGTGTGGTGACATGACATTTTTTCAGTGTCTCTTTTTGGACCACCTTCAACAATAGATCACATCTCTGTTTCTCTATTTGAATCCAAAGGTGCTGGTGGTTCAAGAGAAGACTGGAAGATTTCGAGGCCTAGGTTTCTGGAAGCTTCCCACTGGAGTAGTGAATGAGGTGCTGCTTCTTATTAAAACTCATTACATTGTTAGATACACCTCTCTGATGCACCTTTTTTTGTTTGTGTTGACTCAGGGTGAAGACATCCATGATGGCTCAGTCAGAGAGGTGAAAGAAGAGACCGGAGTAAGCCTTCTCCATGCATCAACTTTTCACTCTTGTCTTTACAGTTTACATGAGACCAAGAGCTAATCCCACTATTCTCTGGACCTTATGGTTTCAGGTGGATACCGAATTCGTCCAAATTTTGGCCTTCAGGTTGCAACTCCAACTCCAACCGCATCATATGCTATATTGCAACATAACTGACTATCATCTCTTTTAAATTCTGGCAGACAGTCACACAAAGCTTTCTTTGAGAAGTCAGATTTGTTCTTCGTGTGTATGTTAAAGCCCCTTTCTTTGGAGATCATTGCACAGGAGTCAGAGATTGAGGCAGCTCAGGTAACATATTTTCCTCCATACTTCAACAACTGTCCAGTCTCATACTTCTCTTCCTGAAAATGGCAAATGTCCGCAGTGGATGCCATGGGAGGAATACACAAAGCAACCATTTGTACAGAATCATGAGCTGTTGAGGTATATGACAGACATTTGCTCTGCTAAAACCAACGGAGTCTACGAAGGCTTCACTCCTCTCCGCGTCTCGGCACCTGATCAACAAGGCAACTTGTACTACAACACCCGCGACTTACATTCCCGCCATTGACCTTCTATCTCAATAATCAAAGTAATTGCCCAGATTCTAACGAAGCTGGTTTCGTTGCTGCCTTCTCTAGTTTTCTCTATGTAAGCGCATTTTGACACTTGAATCTATGTAGCTCTCACCAAAACATCAAACCATCCAAAATGAAAACATTTGCATTCAATGCGATCCAAATCCAATACAATGGCTTAAGTTACATACAAGATTAAATGAAGCAGATTCGTTTGTGAATCCTATTGTTCAACAAACACACTTGATCCTCTTTACACAGCCGCAAAATCTAAACCCTTAATGCACATCTGATTTTACATCACCAACACCAATGTTCGTTCTATCGCATGATACCTAGTTATACATCGATATTACGAATTTTTATGGGTCGTAAAAATAGGCATGTGTATACATATATGTATTTATGTATCTATATACAGAGATCCACTTCACCAATCTTTTAAGTCCTTGTCCTACCGGAGGCAGCTCCACCTCCACCGTTGCTACCACCACCTGTGGCTCCATACATATGGTTCTGCTGGTGAAGAAACTGATGATGTTGGTGATACTGCACCCCAGCAGCACCGTAGAACCCACCGCCATCGCCGACAGCATCTCTCTGATGCTCCCCGGCCTCACCAGCAGTCTGTGGCCTCCCCAGCCCAGTCCTTTCCCCTTCGATTTCCCTGAACCTCTGCAAGTAAACTTTCAATGGCTCAACATAATCCTCAAACCCTAGAGTGGTCATGGCCCAGAGCAAATCATCGCCGTTGATCGTTTTCCTCTTCTCCTTCTGACACTTATCGGACGCCTCTCCGGTGACGAAACTGATGAACTCGGAGACACACTCCTGCATCGTCTCTTTGGCATCTTTGGAGATCTTGGCGTTGGCGGGCAAGGCCTTCTTCATGATCCGACTCACGTTAGCGATCGGCAAGAACCTGTCTTGCTCTCTGGGAGACAGCGAGGACTGTCCGTTCTGGTTGTTCCCGTTTTGACCTCCACCGGAATCCCTGTCGGAATCCCCCATTTCTGAAAATTACAAGAGATCAAAAAGACTGAAACTTTACTCTTTTCAAATCATGATTGATTCAAATCGGATTCGAGCGGTGGTTGACTTGAGTGGAAAGACTGAATCGAGAAATTAGGGTTTTAGAAAGAGTGAAAGCGGGTGTGAATTGTAAGTGTCGGCTGAGATTGTACACAGTGGTGAAGGAGTCGCCGGAGTTTTTATAAAGCGAGGATGCACCACTTCTGTTCACGTGACACGTGATCTCATGCGAACCGTCCATTTTCTGATAAGATTCTGACAACTGGATACCTGCTCAACCGTCGGATGGGAATGATCTTGTTTGAGAGATAAATAGCCCTTTAATACTCTGCCACGTGTTGTGGACCGTTAGTGGACCCGGCCCACCTTTTGTCTGGAGGCGACGCGCAAGAACAGGAGCGTGGTTAACACGCAGCAGAGAGAAAGTTAGCGCGTGGAAGACACAGGACGTAGATGAAGGCGTTAGGGAGACAGAGGGTAACTGCCACTCAACGACCCATCGGTCAATTTTCACTTTTTTTTTTTTTTTTTTTCTGATTATGAGGGAATTGGGTTGGATCATGAGGGTGTGGTCTGTGGTGGGGTTCATAGCCATCAAACTGCATCGACCAATCAGATCAGACAGCTGTTGGTAAAAAAGGATCCAGTTTTGCCCACTTTTGACGGTCTCGATCTTCCCCTATGGGCCCAACCATCGTCACTTTTCTAAGCGTGTGATTAATTGACCATAATCACCAGCTTCCAGCTGTATTAAGCTCTTAATGACATAACTAATGGTTGTCCACCTGGAATCCTAATGGGCCGTAAATGTAATCAGTTATCAAACTTAACGACCCATTAAGGTTATGTTGTCAATGTCTTGGCTTCTTTTAGCCCACACTCTAGTCTTTTCCTTCTCTTTTGGAATTGACTTGAGAAAGGTGTGGTTTGGTCAACAAAACCCTAAACACAAGGCATAGCGCTGACTGCTGACTGCTGACTCCATCTACTAAAGATGTGACGCCACGTGGGGCGACGACCAAACCCACGAAAGTGAACCTGTGTTGTGTTGTGTTTTTTGTTCAAAGCAGAAATGTGGGTGAGAGAGAGAGTATAGTTGGGGGTAGGCTTGATTCTTTTGGTTCCTGCATGACTACTCCAAATTTAGCTTAGACAAATTAATAAAGAAAAGGAGAAACGTCACATTATATACAAACGTTGCACCAAATTTAATAAATACTTATACGAGTGAAAGAGTAGGCGAACCACTCAGTAATTGCTTCCAAGTGCCGTCTCTCTTTCTCTCTCTCTCTCTTCATTGATTCATTTCCAAGATTCAGCTCTAAATTGACCCTATCATTTCAAAGTCAGCCATGAATTAGTTTTTTATATATATATATATATATATATAGAAAATATACAATTAAAAATGAAAAGGTTACAAGTTAAGAAGAGAGGGTGCCGTACAGAGTTGTGACCTGAAGCCACGCAAAGGGTCTCTTCCTCTTCTTTAGCTTCTTGTAATACGATATATATATATATATTCATTCATGCTATTCCCATTTCTTAAAGAAAGAAACAAACATATTCATATTTGAGACAAAGGCAAAGAAACCACCTCTTTCTCTGTTTTTTTTAAATGGGAAGCTTCCTCATCCTCCGTTGCTTCTTCTTAATCTTCTTCTTCTTGTTCAACCGATCATTTGGGAATATATGGACCAGAACGGAGATGGTGGAGATGGCTGGCTACGGTGAACAGAAACTCTCCTCTGTGATCATCACTGGATCTCTTATTTGCGACACTTCACGTCCTCGCCTTCGCTCCATCGCTATTCCAGGTATTTATTTCTCTCTACGTATTCTTCATGCTTTTTGTGTTTCATCCGAGTACTTACATGATCCTCACAGGTGCCACTGTTGCCATCAAGTGCCAAAATGGATCCAAAAGGAGGTCCAAATGGATTAAGGCTGTTACTGATGAATTGGGAGAGTTTGAAATCGATCTTCCCTCCCAACTCCACGCGATTCCAGACCTTGAAAACACATGTTTCATCAAGCCAGTACATGTGCCTAAGCCTTATAGATGCTACCACACTTCTACCAATATACACAAACGTATCAAACTCGTTTCCTCTACCAATGGCTTCCGTGTCTACACCTCAGGGAAGATCAGGTTACAGGGCCACAGTTCAAGATCATAGCAAGCTCCTGGTGTCAACATTTCAACATAAGATTTTAACTGATTTAGCAGATTCTTCAAGTTCCATCATGTGAAAAGCATTTGTTTTTTATGATCCTCGTTTGTTAGCTGGCGCTTCAGTCACAAAAGCGAGAGTCTCTCTACATTGTCTTTCATGTTCACTGTAAGAATATATGCTGTTTGCGTCATGTGTATAAAGCCTCTCATGTTTTTGGTACAAAAGTAGTGTGATCACAATAGAATATGTATCAGATGAAATGTTTAACAACAGCACTAACCCAAAATCAAATTTGCTGAAGCAAAGACAGTAATTTACAAAGCATGTTCTGAACTTGCATTAACTGAACATTGAAGACAAGACTGAAAGGCTGGGATAACACTCAGGACTCGGACGCTTTGGGGTGAGTTTCAGAGAGTATGTATGTTGCAACATCAGCACAACAAGTAAGTTTATCTGCTTTTTCTTCAGGGATCTCAATCGAGAACTCTTCTTCAATAGCCATGACTAGCTCCACCTTGTCTAAGCTGTCCAGCGACAAATCCTTCTGAAAATCAGCCCTTTCAGTAACCTGTAACTAAGGCGTGTTAGTTACAACTTACAAACAACCTTTTCACTAACCACAACACACAAAGAAACAGCAGCAGGCCAGCAGTTTTACCTTACAAGTGTTGGTTTTGTCGTATTTCTTCACCAGTTCAATAACCCTGCTCAAGATTTGATCTTGGCCTCCATCTGCAGCTGCTGCAGATGTGAAATTCATATTACCAATACTCTTGAAAACATTATCGTTCTGAAGATGCAAACTGGGCCTGACAGAGACTCTCAGTCTCAAGTGTTGCAGGATAGAGCTCTTAATGCAATGCATCTGAAACAAACATGAAGAAATCAATCTAAGTGGACGAATTTCCAATCAACTCTCAGCTTTTAAAGATAAACCCTCCGGTGAACACTAATGTTTCAAGCTTTACAACATCACTGATATGGAAGGAATCAAATTCGAGATTATAAAAATTGAGACATTATACACCGAATTCCAAATTTCAAATTCCAGTTAGAAAACACACAGCTCGAGAACTATTGAAGCCATACCTGCGACTATGCGAGTGAAGATTTCTAGGTCTAATTCCTCTGAAGCGGGAGAATGATAGAGGAGCAGAGCGCAGAGAGAATACTATTGGGCCTTTATAATATGGGTCGATAGGCCTTTTTCAAATTACTGTAATAATGAGAGATAATGCGGCGTTTCGTCTTCTTTTCAATCAAATTGTAGGCCCAACAAAGTTTATGGCATACAATTCTCCTGCTCATTTCTAATTATGGCCATGTGATTGCTATATTATAAACTTTTTATTCCCGATTTAGTAAGGCTGCTTAATCTTGCAACATGAGGTATTAATAGAAGAAACTTTAATACAAGAGATATAAGCCTATTACTATTATGGTTAGTGGACAATATTCCATCTCCATGTGTCTAACGTTTGATGTCACGCTTTTAATGAATTGATAGACCTTGTCTATGAATCCATAGTAGGTGATCCGAATTATTAAACTCGGGATTAGTGTTGCAAATAAAAATTAAGTAAAGCATAGACGACCAATGTATGTAAAAAAGCTAGCAATATGTTATAGAATAAGATACTGATTTACGTATGTGATGAAAACCTCTAGTATATATTGTCAACGGTCTAATATTTGACTTGTAAAAATTACATACTGTATCAACAATAAATGTATTTTTTTATGAAATAAACTATTTTTAATATACTAGTATGTAATTTAGTGATTAGTAATCGGATTCAAACCGACATAACATGATGGGTATTTTTTTTCTTCAAAAAAGTGTAATACTATATGTGAATAATAATTGGACGGCTAATTAGTGAATAATATAATGAAGAAAAAGTAAGCGTATGAAAGTTGGTAATAATTAATTTGGATGCAGAAGCACAAGTAATGCCTTGTGTACTTGAAACATCTTCCACTTGGCGATGAATATAATTAATACTACTAGTATAATTGAAAGCAAATGAAGGGACATAAAAATTGTGGGATGGCAATCTTTATCATCGTCATCAACCATTCCCCATGTTCCTGCCCACTTTGATGATTCCCAAAGGCTTTTTTTTTTTTTGGTAGGAGGATTCCCAAAGGCTTTTAGTAATAAAACTTGATGCCATTTTCATTCTATGTGAATCATCAAATTATGAGTGTCTCTTAAATCACACATGTTGCATCGTACATACTAGTACATAACATTGCACTTGGTTGGAATAGGAAAAAACACTTGAAATTAGGATTGGAGGAATAAATGTAGAAGTGGGAAGAAATCAGGATTAACCAAGTTTGAAATTAATGATAAGATTATTTAACTTTAAGGGGTAGAAAAAGGTGAAGGCAGTATTGGTACAAAAAACTACTCACAAAGCGTCGGTTAATAATCCAAAAATAAATAAAATTGATGATGATTACAGAGAGAGAGAGGAAGGAAAAGACTGAAAAGCCATCGTCGTCGAGAAGAGAGAAGAGAGGATAGGCAAACATTCCATATAAAAACAAAACGTAAGAAAGAGTTTCCCTTCTTTCGCTGCATTTCTTTTTTCTTCCATCCATTTTTGCCCAAATTCGCAAATAAAAAGACTAAATTTTGGACGATAATCAGAAAAGAGAGAGAGAGAGAGAGAGAGGAGAAAAGGAGGGCCTCTCGCCCTCTTATTAAAAAGCTTGCTTCTCCAAATCTCAAAGATTTCAATCTCTTTTTTTTCCTCTTTCTCCGTTTCTTCATTTTCGGTATTCATAGATTCTCTCTATCTTCTGAGTTCTTCTGGGTTCTTCTTCTTCTTCTTCTGGGTTCATACTTAAGATTCATTGGGTGTTTTTGTTTGCAGGAATCCAGGATCGTGGGTCGATCGGTTTTACGGAATCCGATCACGACCCATCTGCTCTTTTTCATCCTATTTTGCTTCCCTCAAGGTTTTTCTGAGATTCCATTCTCACTTAGATCACTTAGATTAGAACGAACTTGATGATCATGTATATCTCCTTTTTCTCTGTCTTGGCAGATATGGAAATGGAATCTTGTAAGCTCTTCATCGGTGGGATATCCTGGGAGACCAGCGAAGATCGTCTCCGTGACTATTTTCAGAGTTTTGGTGAGGTCTTTGAGGCTGTCATTATGAAGGATCGAGCCACTGGTCGTGCTCGTGGCTTTGGTTTCGTTGTCTTTGCTGATCCTAATGTTGCTGAGAGAGTCGTTTTGCTCAAACACATTATTGATGGCAAAATTGTGAGTTTCCTCTTCTTAACCCAACAACGCTAGCTACATACATACATACATTGCTTCCATTTCCAATCTTTGCTTGCTTCATTTTGAGGTTGCTGCTTCTTAAAGCAAACCCATTATTCATTCCTCTTTTAGTTACTACACTCTTTTCTTTACAAGCACCAAAACCCAAAAGAGATAGAGCTTTGCATCTCTGTCAAAAGTGAAACTTGGATCGTTTCTTGGTAGTGCTTAATCTAACTCGCCTGCTCTCCCTTATTTGCCATATTCTCATGTTCAAAAAACTGCTCTCTTTGACTTGTGCTGTGTGTTGATTTTCTCCATGATCACAGGTTGAGGCAAAGAAGGCAGTTCCACGAGATGATCACACAGTATTGAACAAAAGTAACAGCAGCCTTCAGGGATCACCTGGCCCATCAAACACCAAGAAGATCTTTGTGGGAGGTTTGGCATCCTCGGTCACAGAGGCTGAGTTCAAAAAGTATTTTGCTCAGTTTGGGATCATCACTGATGTTGTGGTCATGTATGACCACAGAACCCAGCGGCCTAGAGGCTTTGGGTTCATCTCATATGACTCTGAGGACGCTGTTGACAAAGTGCTGCAGAAGACATTCCACGAACTCAATGGTAAGATGGTGGAGGTCAAACTGGCTGTTCCCAAGGAAATGGCTCTCAACACAATGCGGAACCAAATGAATGTAAATAGCTTTGGCACTAGTAGAATCACTTCATTGCTGAACGAGTACACCCAAGGATTCAGCCCGAGTCCAATCTCCGCCTATGGAGTAAAGCCTGAAGTTAGGTACAGTCCAGCAGTAGGTAATAGGGGCGGATTCTCACCGTTTGGACATGGATACGGGATCGAGCTGAACTTTGAGCCTAACCAGACTCAGAACTACGGATCCAGTGGTTCCAGTGGAGGCTTTGGACGACCCTTTAGCCCGGGGTATGCTGCAAGTCTCAGCAGGTATGGTAACCAGATTGAGTCGGGAGGAGCTAGTGTGGGGAACCATCTATGGGGAAATGGTGGTCTAGGTTACAGGTCAAACTCTCCGATATCAAGAAGCAGCTTCAATGGAAACTCTGGAATGTCTTCTTCACTAGGCAGCATCGGAGACAACTGGGGAACAGCTGCACGTGCACGTAGTAGCTACCACGGTGAGAGAGGAGGCGTAGGATTAGAAGCAATGAGAGGAGTTCATGTTGGTGGTTACAGCAGCGGCTCAAGCAGCTTGGAGGCAGACTCTCTGTACAGCGACTCAATGTGGCTTTCGCTGCCTGCAAAGGCAGAGGAAGGATTGGGAATGGGAGCATTGGACTTCATGTCTAGAGGACCAGCTGGATACCTCAACAGGCAACCAAATGGAGGTATGAATAGTGAACACCTTTTTTGATCTGAGAACTTGAACATCTGTAGAAAATCTGATGAAATCATATGAAAATGGTGTTGTTGCAGGAATTGCAGCTTAGAGAAGTGAGAAATACATACCGTGGAGATCAGATGATTGCAGAAGAGAGTTTTTAGAAGAGGAAAAAAAAAATAAAAAAAAAAAAATTATTGGTTCCAAAAAGCTTAAAGCTTTTCTTTACTTTTTACTATTTTGATTGTTGTTATAGCTTTCTTTTCACCCTTTTTGCTAATTTGGGGTTTTGTTTCTTTTTATCTTAAAGAAAAGATGTAAACTTGAGTGTTATAAAGAGACAAAGAAACAATGAAATGTATTTTGTTCTTGTCTTTCTCTCTTTTTATCTAAATCCAAATATTGACAAATTCAAACATGAAAACGAATTAAAAAAAGAGCAATTTGCCTAGAATGTAGGCAACGTAGTGTGAGGCCGACGTGTGGCAAACATGTGGATGATGATAAGCCACAGGACAAAGGAAAGCAATCCATCATCCATCACAATTATATCCATTTATGTGAAGTGGACCAAAAGAGAGAGAAGCGAGAGTTACAGTCCTCAAAATAGAGACGAAACCATCCTAATCCCTCAAACACTCTCTCACAGCTTCAAGACTTCACTGGAATCGCCACCATTGTCCCTACACTCCTCCTCCTCTATAAAGACGAGGCTCTCTCAAAACACAAACAAACCAATAAATTAAAGATGCGTTTGCTAGTAGAAGAAGTAGCTTCACCATTGTCCTCTGCAACTCCAACATGTAACTCCCATAGTTGTAGATGGAAGCCTTACTCCAACTCTTCTGACTTCACAGCCAACGCATCAGTCCTCCTCATCCTTCTCTTCTCTGCTCTCATATGTGGTCTCTCCCTCTACGCTGCAATCCGTTGCTTTCTCCGGCCAACCCTCGAGACTAACGACGACCAGAAGCCTGACCCTGAGGCAGCTGCTTCATCCGCCGTACCAACTCCTACGCTTGTCTACACCTCCGACCTTGAGCTTGCGGGAGCTGAAGCAGAGTGTGCCATTTGCTTGTCGGAATTCGAACAAGGAGAGAGCATCCAAGTGCTGGAGAAATGTCAACATGGCTTTCATGTCAAGTGTATCCACAAATGGCTCTCTTCCCACTCCTCCTGTCCTACTTGCCGAACTTCTATCGTCTCACAGCACTCTGAAACTCCTTCAAGCCAGATCATTGCTTAGCTTTTTTTTTAATCTTGTCTTTCCAAAGCTTAGAGTTGTATCATGTTTTACTTGAAATTCCCCTGTTGCTGCTCTGTATTATTAGGTAACACAGACCAACCAAGTACTTGTATGAATCTAATTCTACACGCATTGAAAGAAGCTCAGACGAGTTTTTGATAAGATTCATTAAAGAAAAAACATTGTACGAGAAAGTTTCTGGACCAGAAGAGGCTTTTAATCAGATGAAGCAATGGTTTTGACTTTTGAGTAAGCAACTTATTAATAACATTGTGTATAGAGAGAATGTAACCTACTTCCTGAATATCAACAAATCAACGCAAATTCGAATTTTAGTACACTCATTGGGCCGATTAATGGGCCTAATGATAGGTCACTCCAGGCCTTCTCAAAACCTATAGTCCTCCGTCGTCTATAAATAGCAAGTAGAGCAGAGCGACTTTCTTACAAAAGAAAGAAGGTCGTTTTGAGAAATGAGTCGGAAAATGGAAGTTAACACAGGCAGCTCCAGCGAGAACACTCAGAATAGCTCTAGCACTCCATGTAAGTTTTCATCTTTCACTGTTATTTCTCATAAAAATCGAATCTTTTGGTCAAATCTCTCTTTCTACTAGGTTAAATCTAATAGTATATAGTTGCAGCTGATTTGTGTATGTATGTATGTAGCGAGGAACCCATTTATGAAAAGTGGGAGCCAGGCGGTGTACGAAGTGACGGAGACGAAGAAAGCGTGCGTGATGAGAGTGGACATGCCTGGGTGTCCCGAGTCAGACCTCACCTACTGGATCGACGCCTACAACGTCCACTTCTTCGCAGACGAACCAGCCATGTCCGAGTACGAAAACTCCGGACGCAAATACGGAGGGTCCATGGTGTTCAACCCTGAGACTTACGACGTCAAGAAAGCTAAGGTTAAGCTTATCAATGGAGTGCTCTGGATCACCGTCCCTAAGATCCCCGGCAAAATCGCCTCCATTGATGTCGTTGAGAGGATCCATGCATCCAACGTTTCTCGAATAGGGTTTAGCTAGCGTCTCTATCTATGACTTTGATGCAGCTGCGCGCTTTATGTTTATCTTTTATCTTTTAAGTAGGCTCCTGCTTCTATATCATGATCTCAATAATGAAAAAATTAAAGTCGTCAGCTTTCTTTGTTTTTTTTTTAATCTTACATTAATTCAGCTTTTCGATCATCACACTATAGATCATTACCATGCTCAAACTATAAGTACATATAGAAACTTTGAGCAATATTAATTAATGGAATATATGTTAGGTTTTTGAAGAAAAGAAGAAACTTTTTTAATAGGATACACACTAAACTAAAGTAATGGTTGAAAACATAGAAGCGAGAAGAAAATCATGGTTTTGAGCTTGAAGATTGCTGACGTCAGCGTCTCCTTCCATATTACTGTAAAAGAAAATTTTGAAAATTGAAAAGAGTGGTGCTTTTGCAGTATTTTTGTCGTATTTAAAAACGAAATGAGGAAAAAGCATGGCACAGCTCATAGAACTGGTGACGTCAGCTTCTTATCTACCGTAAAAATGGCAAGTTTTTTTTTACGGAGAGATAATTACATTTACTTGTGGTTAAAACTTAAAAGCTTAAAAGATGATGTGAGTGACGTAGGCAAGACCAGTCAAACTTCCATGTGAATGTGAAATCAGCCAGCTTGAGAGTGCCACGTCAGAGACTTTTGCATTTTGCCTGTTATATCGATTATATTAAACAATTATTTAAATTAAATAGATGATTATATAACACATATAATTAAATTAAATAATTAAACAAATAATTTAATCAATATAACACATATAAGTACATGATTGCCTCTTTGAGTTCACGAGTTCGATTCCAATCCAATGTTTTTTGTTTTAAAATAAAATTGCTAAATGCATGTAGCAAGAATTGAACTCGCGTCCGCTGATAAGCCAGCTGCCCTGGTTACCAGTAGGCCACGCCAACAAATTGGAAATAATTTGTAAACCAACTGTATATATTTCGTTTCGACGTAACGGAAATTGTTAACGGAAAGTTAACTCTGTTACGGCAACTTAATGGTCATGCCTAAAATGGCCAAGTCAACGAAACTTGGCTATTTTGTTAAAAAGTCAAACCAAACTTTGTGATTTAAATGACATTTCGAAAGTTTATGATTTTTTGAACGTTCGCGATTTTTTTGACATTTTTTCCATTTATCATTAGCAAAATCAGTACGCCTTTTTTACGCAAAACCTAAAGAGAGAAAATAGAGAGAAAGAAGAGAGATGGATGAGACACAGACCAAATGCATTGACAGCTCGAGAATTATTTTCTCTCGAGGTTCTCTTCTTTCTCTTTTAATATTCCTCAAGAACATAGTTTTCTTCTAAAAAAGTTGTGGCTTTTTAGGAAAAAATGTGTTTTTTCTTTCTAAAAGGTTATGTCTTTTTTTTTTTCCGGTGAAGTGGTAAAGAATATCTATAACATGAACTTGGTACAAAGATTTACATTTTTTGTGTTGGAATAGTTCATGAAAAGAAATAAAAAAAATTTCCTGAAAATGAAGCTGATTTAGTTCTTTACTGATTTTTAATAATTAGTGTTTTCCTTGGTGCTCTGTATACCTTTTTCCTTTCTGTTTTTTAAGCATTAAAGTCTGAAGTTTTGACGTTTTCTATTTTCCTTTCTGTACCTTTTTCTACGCTACGAACAATCAGTTCCAGAAAGCGGGTCCAAAGGGTTTCGTTGAAGTGAAGGTTCTGGAGAATGACAATCTCTATGTGCGTGTCGACTTGCCTGGTGTTCCAGACGACGCTATTCGCCACAGAGTTGACGCCGTGAGACAAAAGGTTGTGATTTTCTCCGGCGAAACTCCTATTGAAAAAGTAGCTGGTGGGCGTGAGTACTCTGGAACCGCCGGTCTAGACGACGCTATTCTCTCACGATTGTGTGTGTGAGAGAGAGTAGTCCTGCTTTTGTGTTTGCTATGGAATCAAATGATTCATGTCATTTGTTTTCACGATCGTAACTTTTGTTTCCCTAAGCTGATTGAAACTATTTCAAAACACATTATATTGCTCAAAACCCCTATAGCTGACATTGTAAATTCTTTTCTTCCATGAAATGTCATTTGTTTATAGATAGTTCGAGTTTCATGAGGTAAATTGTAGGGCTCATGTGTAACATACTAAGTGGGCCGATTGTTAGGCCCAGGCCTTTTCCACAATGGAAAACTCCAGCTCCGGCGTTAACAACCTCTTCCGTGAGATATTTTGCCGGCTGATCCAAGTTCCAACAGTAGGTGTCTAAAATCCGAATTATAAAATTGAAATGGTCATACAAGAATGTGGTGGAATGTTGGAATTTTGTGCTCAAAATTGGTCGGAGAAGTCAAAGTTTGCTACTTTTCCGGTCTCCAGAATGATGACTATAGCATCACTCATTTCCTTTGTCGCCCTTTCCATGGAGTCAACTAGAAGAGCTTTTCGATCCAATACCATCTCAGCCTAAAAGAAGGAGATCAAATCATCTATGGGTATCCTCGGCTGCGACGCCCATGGCGATTTGAACGACGCTGAGTTCAGCAAACCTTTGCCTTCCATTGGTATATACGTTGCTCTAGCTTCACTCATCTGTGGACTTGCCATGGCCGCCGATCTTATTCACGGCTTCCGACACCGTAAATTCTGGTTTCCTTGTAAGTTCTTCTCCCTCAACGCCACTTCTCTGACTTTCATCGCTGTTGGAATCAAACTCTCTGTGGATCTCAATACTTCGATGCCCAGTCGTCAGGATCAGTTAGCCAAACTCAGCAGCACCGTCTTTGTTTGCACAGTGATGGGAAATTCGATGCCTTCTCTGGGTATAATGGACAATAACGATCTCCTCATGAATCTCATGGCTTTAGGGATTCTTGTAATCACCGATGTTGTCAACATCTGTATTCAGTTGGGTACTGGTGCCATCTATGTTTTCTCGGAAGAACACTGTCTTGTCGTCCTTCTCATGCTTGTTATGCTTGTGATCTTGTGTTTCTCGGCCACCACAGTCCCTACAACGAAAAGGATCTTGGAGGCCAAGTACAAGAAGAAGTACGAGATTGCCATCAAGTGTCCTTTGGCTACAGAGAGAACAACAGTAGCTAAGAAAATTCAGCAAGATTTGTCCAAGTTCTGGATGATGGCTCATACCAGTAGCCCTCAATTCGTGATGGCTCGTTCTGTCACGTGCACTGCTTCTGGCTTCTTCTGCCTTTTGAGTGCAATTACGCTAGGTGAAGCTATGGTTCGGTCTTACTTGTTAAGACCAAGCTCTCTTTGGTTCTGCCATGGATATTCTGATTACAAATGGTCAACCTCTCTGGTTCTTGTTTGCCAGACTACTGCAGTTGCCATAGGGACCATTGCTCCTGCTATCAGATGGTTCACGGCTGTGAACTTCAGGTGTCCAATAAGGGGAAAGAAGTATTACAGAGATGAGTTTAGATTAGAGAGTTACTGGACACAGTGGTTTTCCGAGAAGAAGCAACGTTCCTTAAGCCTTTGGATCCTCAAAGATCGCAGCTGCAGGAAGATTGCCCACGATGCAAAACGCTGGATATTGGATGTATGTATTGTGGTACAGTACGTGATTGTGTTTGCTAGCAAAATTATCCGTTACATCTCCATCTACTGTGTGAGTAGAATCTTGATCTGCTGTTATTTCGCCTTCAGGACCAGTAGTACTATCGCACACAATGAGTCAGAAAAATCTGGTTCAAATCCAAGCTCAAGACAAGACCTTGCGAGATTTATCCTGTATCTTGAAGGAGAAGAGCAGCTGGTGGATATGATGATGCGGAGCAACCGGGAGGCCACAGATCATTGGATAGAGAATGGCAGAAAGAAACAACCAGTGAATCTAATAGAGCTTTTGGAAGCAACAACACTAATTTCTAAAGGATTTGAAGGGATTGCAGAGTTTGACAGCAACAAAGTGGCTTCTCTTGCCCATGGAGAGCCACCCAATTGTTGGGCTCTTCCTCTGGTAACACTCACAAGCATCGCTATTGCTCTTCCCGATGTCAAACCTTCCTCCCTCAAGAAGCTACTCGATGCTGTGAACGAGGCACTGGACTATGTCAACAAGTTTGAATGCGCCCTGGATACGGGAGGAGAGTCGGCTAACCTC
This sequence comes from Erysimum cheiranthoides, assembly GCA_011420285.2. Lineage (NCBI taxonomy): Eukaryota > Viridiplantae > Streptophyta > Magnoliopsida > Brassicales > Brassicaceae > Erysimum > Erysimum cheiranthoides. Next base: position 85,671 of record CM022181.2, read on the forward strand.
AGGAAAGCTGCTGAGGTAGTTTGGGTAGGAGTTGATCTCTATCACAAGTGGTTTGATGTGGATCTTCGGAAACTATCGAAGCAGCAAAGAAACCCAGAAGAAACCCTTCGGGAGCTGGTAGAAATCGCAAAGAAAGAGTTCTCAGAGTCATGGCAGATGAACCTGATGGTGTGCATGAAGCATAAGCCTTCTCATTGGCCCGTCAAGACTCTAGCAGCCAACTCCATGTACCGAATCTGCCAAACCATACTGGTCAATTACGAATCAAGAGAGTACGAAACAGGGGAAGCTCTATTGAAAAAGCTGGAAACCACAATCTCAGACATAGTTTCAGGTTGCTTTTGCAACGTAGCGCAAGTGATATCCGTAAAGTGTTTGGTGACGGCTGTGGAAGTGAGAGAAGAATCAGTAAGAGGAGCGGCTCTGCATCTGGGAAGAACAGAGAAGATTCTAGAGATTGTAGAGAGAAGATGCATACCTGAATTGAGATGTGAGAAGATGAAGAACATTGATGAATGGAGAGCATTGTACAAAAGAAACAAGTCTGAAGAGTGTAATATATATCCTGAGTCAGATGAACTACGCCTCACTGTTGAATAAGTATAGATTAAAGGTTGTAGCTTTGTCTCTGTTTTTTCCCTCCTGTATCCACCACATGAATTTGTGAATATATTGTCAAAGCTTTTAACACACTTGATTTCAGAATGGTATGTGCTCACTCAGATCAGATATTATAACGGACTCTTTAAGAACGACGCCGTTTTAAAAGCTTATTTTTAAAATCCGTAAGTTGAATTACTATATTGACCTTTTTATGAACGACGCCGTTTAACGGACTCGTTCAGTATTGCCTTCTCTCTAATCGAATGATTTTGGATCCCCAAAGTTGAAGAAACCTGAAAGATCGAAAATGGCTGGAAGATTGAGCGGTGTAGCCTCACGAATCATGGGCGGAAACGGCGTCGTTGCCCGATCCGTCGGCTCTTCTCTCCGTCAACGCGCCGGAATGGGTCTCCCCGTCGGCAAACACATCGTCCCCAATAAGCCGGTGAGTCAAATCTCTGTAATTTCTCAATTCTTTTCAGATTGTGAAACTCTAATTTCTCTCCTTATTGCGTCTCAGCTTTCGGTTAACGATGAGCTGATGTGGGACAACGGAACTGCGTTTCCAGAACCTTGCATAGATCGGATTGCTGATACCGTCGGAAAGGTTGGTTGCGATTTCTTAATTGTTTATTAGGCGTAAATGAAATGTTTTTCTGATTGATATCTTGTGGATGATTATGAGAGCAGTATGAAGCATTGGCATGGTTGAGTGGTGGTCTAGGGTTTTTTGCGACTCTCGGTCTCCTCGCTGTTTTGAACGACAAAGCTTCCAAAGTTCCTTTTGTAAGTGCAAAGCTTTCAACTTCGATCTTTAATTGAATGAAACCCAACGAGTGATTGACATTCTCATGATTTTATATGCTGTTCTACTCTGAATTGGAAACATATACTTGACTAATTGTTTATTTCTGAGAAACTGTTTTTGCCGGAATCATCACATATCCATCAAGAAAATTTGGTGAAAGAAATGTTCTTTCCTTCTTTTGATTTAGTGCCGCAATATTTAACTTTCAGCTTTTGCATTTTGCCTGTTTATGAACCGAAACAATTCCTGCTTTCTAATCAATGTACTGGAAGGAGATGAATCTTATATCTACATTGCTTTTCATCATCTTGTCTTAATTGATTGACCCCTTACATACTAGTTAGGAACACTTTTAAAGAATTAACCACAATGTTCTTGGGAACTCTGTAAAAGCTTAAGTTTATATGCGTGTAAAATAAACATGAAACCTCTAGAGTTGTATCAGCAGCTAAAATATATGACTTAGTACTCTTAGTGTCCGCTAGCCAAGTCTCATAGACGTTGTATTAAAGGCTATACTATGATGAGTCTTGTTTTGAAGGATGTCGAGTTATACAAGTTGAACAGTACACCAAGGCCTAAGAAGTTGCTCTATGTCTTCTTGTCTATACAGTATACATGAGATGAACTGCTGCTCTTCTTTTACTATAGAATCTGTTCTGTGACATGATATCTCTGTGCTGGTGTGTTTCTTTCTTACCATTTCATGATCTTGTTGCAGACACCGAGAGTGTATCCGTATGACAACCTGAGAGTTGAGCTTGGAGGAGAGCCATAGAGACCCACCAAGGGATCTGTTTAGACTCGAGCGTGTTTTCGTCACTGCTTTGTTCTTCAAAATGTTTGTTATTTCCTGCGTAGAACTTGAGGACAAAAGAATAAGAAAAGACTTTGGTTTTATTATATGCGTTGTCTCTGTAATTAACAGTGACCAGTGAGAAATTCATAAGAGAAGACATTCTGCTTCAGCAAATCTTGAACTGTGTTTTGTAATCTTTTGAAATAGATATTCCCGTCAGTGCCATGTGTCGAACTAAGTTTGAGCCTCGTACGACTCCAAACAAAGGCTACATAAAAAGGACAGAAATGCAATTTCCGCCTCATGTAGCATGTGAGTAGGGACATTGAGATTTGAGAGAAACTTGAACTAGTTCGTCTCCGTTTTTTTGGATTTGCCAAAAGTAGAATTGGTTCTCACCGTTACGTGTATTCGGTATTCCTTTCCTATTTTTGAATAATTTCATATCTTGTACGCATTTTTATTTATGCCTAGCTATCTTCGTTTTCTCTGATAAATATTTTATCAACATTTTCATCACGACAAGTAGGTTAGGAAAGAAACTTGTATGGCGCCGCTATATTAATATTTGCAAACAAATTAACTTACAGGTAAAAATTCATTTGTTGAAAGACTGGTGAGACAGTCTTAACATTTTTATAGTAAGACGAAGTTAAGAAACTAATTAAAATCTAATTTGAAATTTGCAACATTTTTATAGTAAGACGAAGTTAAGAAACTAATTAAAATCTAATTTGAAATTTGATTAGTGTGGGATGATAATTTGGATTTGACTTGTACAAATACACGTCTAATGTAGACTTGTCACAAGGGGTAAGTTTGGAGACCACATAGACTACAACCTCAGCTGATTAAAACTAGTTGATATAATCAATTAATTAATCTACGGACAAAACTTTTGAAGTGGTGGAATCAAAGACAGCCACATGAGTCATGAGATATGATTTCGTTCAATCTTTCAGATATGCCATAGAGTATTTGACTAATTGATTCATGATCAAAATCATCAAATGTGATCTGCCTACGTGTCATCTTCCTACTGGCTCTTCTTCACCCTGATTGTTTGGACCCTTCAAAATAAAGATTATTGTTAGTACCACACCTCTCTCTTTCTCATTGAAGAGTATTTGAGCTTTCTTTTTAAAATAGGAGAGTATCTGAGATTAAAGCCCATGTTATATACTTTGTATCTTATATTAAATATAATTATTTAAGGGAATTGAATAGTTCTTAGTCTTCCATTTTGTTGGCAAACTGGATATAGCAAAACTCATCGTACGTATATTACATGCATGTGTGTGTGTACGCTTATCTTTATAGACCAAGTGCATATATATCTCTTAGAGATATTTAATAGACAAAGAAGAAGTTGGTCACCCTTCAAAAACATGTCGATTCTTGAAACTTTCTTCATAGTAATGTATAGTAATGTATATATGATTATCACAATAATAATATTATTATCATTGGAGAAAAAGGACAAAAAAAGGAAGGTATGAACCAGGGAAGTTGGGCTCTGGAGGAGTACCAAAGGCTGCATATATAACGTGTCTCACTCTCTCTCTTTACTCTTGCCAACTGTTTGGCTTTCAATTTTTTCTCTTTTCTCTTCATTTTCATTTCTATTTATTTCAACATTTTGCTAACCTCTTAATTCTTCACCACGAAAAAGCATTTATGTGCCAAAAGAAGAATAATATAAATGGTTCACACCTATAAATATAAGTGATATATGGTATATCTTTTTTCATGTTTTGTGAATGTAAACTCGTTCTTTTTTATGATTCACATTTTCCACAATTTTGAATATAGATTATATAACACATATGTTGAAGAAGAAAAAACAAAATCTTATGAATCTACCGAAACTGTCTTTACATTGTTACATAACTATTTCGTGGAAATTTATTCAGCTAAACTTTTCATTATTCAAATCATTTGATTATTCGAGTGAGATATCAATCAAACTTATAGATTAATTTTTATATTGTTGATGAAAACGAAACTAAATGTTAAATCATAAATGGAGAAGCTATAATTAATTCAAGTTGATCTCTAACTATGAAAAAATCATTAGTTTTGATGATTAATCCCCTATATCACTAGGTATATACAACTGTAATTAATCAGCAAATAGATTGTTTTGAGTACTTGTCACATCTTCTTTTTTTTTTTTTTTTTTTGGTTCAAAGAGTAGTTGTCATCTTAATCTATATTGTCCTTATGGGTTATCAGATTCCATAAGCCATCACGGCTTCGCCACTTGTAATTTGTAACTTGCCAGACCCCGTCATTTTCATGGGTCCATTAATTAATATATTAAACTACCAAAATAAATAAATAAAATAATATCTTCCTTAGATAAACTGAAAAGTCATCAATCATATTCATTATTCACTCTATAGAATGACCTTTCTTTTAGAGTTACACATTTATACAGGAAAATACATTAATTGACTCTTAAATTAATCTGACCCCATAAATTGTGAACCAGCAAATATATGTGATACACGTTGGATAAAATTTTACATAAAAAGAAAACACAATTAAAACAGAAACAAATAAAAAAAAAATCCAATTTACAGGGAAAAATTAGGAGAAATACTATATGGAACGCATTTGCATACTAAACATGTGTCACTCACGCTCTTAAACCGAATATTTCGTTATATGAACGACACAATTTAATGATACGGAACTGTGGATTTTTACACTTTCCGTATGTGGGAAATTGGTTATCTTGGAGAGGATGGAGAGGAGGGAAAAACAAAAAACCAATTCGGTGTCGTTTAGATAGAGCTCTGGGTAATGAGGACTGGCACGAACTCTTTCCGGATACAGTAGTGAAGTACTTACCTATGGTAGGATCGGATCATAAACCAATTCTTACGAATATAGCTGAGAAAAACCCTCGCGGGAGAAGAATGTTTATGTTTGACAAAAGATAGATCGGAAAAGAAGGTCTTTCGGAGGCAATTGCCAAAGGTTGGGCAGCGGCTCCTGATGATGGTAATTCAGGTTTTGCGGATAAAATCATTTCGTGTAGGAAGGAAATCTCAAAGTGGCGGGCTGCTCTGGTACCCCATGGTCGGGATAAAATCGAGAAAATTAAGGCAGAACTGGAAAGGGCTCAAGCGGACGATTCATGTCCACCAGAGGTAATAGCGGATTTAACATCACAATTACGTGAGGCGTATTGTGAGGAGGAAACATACTGACATCAAAAGAATAGAACTAAGTGGATGCATTGCGGTGATAAGAATACAAAATTCTTTCATGCTCAGACAAAACAACGTCGGGCTCGAAACCGAATTGTTGGTTTGTTTGATAAAAGCGATAAATGGTCTATGGAAGAGAAGGATATACAAAAAATAGTTGTATCGTATTTCGATGAGCTGTTTACTACCTCAGAACCTCATGGCTTTGAGGAGGCTTTGGCGGAGGTAAGTACGGTGATAACAGAAGACGTAAATGTTTTTCTTACGGCTCCTGCTACGGAATTGGAAATCAAGGCAGCGCTTTTTATGATGCACCCAGATAAAGCCCCGGGTCCGGATGGTATGACAGCCTTATTTTATCAGAAGGCTTGGACCTCTATCAAAAAAGATTTGGTTACATTGGTAAACTCTTTTTTCGAGGAAGGTATTTTTGATGCCCGGTTAAACAGGACTAATATTTGTCTTATACCCAAGATTGAAAAGCCAACCCGTATGACAGAGCTAAGACCCATTAGTTTATGTAATGTGGGTTACAAAGTAATCTCAAAGGTTCTTTGTCAGCGGCTTAAAACGGTGTTACCAAGGATTATTTCTGAAACTCAATCTACCTTTGTACAAGGGCGTTTGATCTCAAATAATATTTTAATTGCTCAAGAAATGTTTCATGGACTACGTACTAATCAATCGTGCAAGTCAAAATTTCTGGCGATTAAGACGGATATGAGTAAAGCGTACGATCGGGTGGAATGGATTTTTATTGATAAACTCTTGCGGAAAATGGGTTTCTGCGACAAATGGACATCTTGGATTATGAAATGTATAACAACGGTAGAATACAAGGTTTTACTGAATGGTCAACCTAGGGGGGCAATAATGCCAGAGCGAGGTCTAAGGCAGGGTGATCCTTTATCCCCATACCTTTTTATTTTATGTACGGAAGTCTTAATAGCAAATATTCGGAAAGCAGAGCAGGATAAACTAATCACTAGAATTAAGGTGGCCAATAAGAGTCCACCAATTTCACATTTGTTATTTGCGGACGATAGTTTGTTTTTTTGTAAGGCAAACAAAGAGCAATGTGGTGTTATCTTAGGTATTCTCAGACAGTATGAAGAGGTATCGGGCCAACAAATAAACTTTGCAAAATCCTCAATTCAATTTGGGCATAAGGTGGATGAGACAATTAAATCAGAAATCAAAGGAGCTTTAGGGATTTCCAAGATTGGAGGTATGGGATCTTATCTGGGTCTCCCAGAAAGTATGGGAGGTTCCAAAACTCAGATTTTTTCGTTTGTCAAAGACAGGCTTCAAAACAGGATAAACGGATGGACGGTAAAATTTTTGTCAAAGGGGGGGAAAAGAGGTTATGATTAAATCGGTTGCGGCGGCACTCCCAACCTATGTCATGTCTTGTTTTCGGCTACCAAAATTAGTTACCTCTAAGCTCACAAGTGCGGTAGCAGATTTTTGGTGGAGTACGAGTGGGGATTCAAAAGGAATGCATTGGAAAGCTTGGGACAAACTATGCTCAAGTAAACAATTGGGAGGTCTTAGATTTCGTAACGTTGATGATTTTAATACGGCGCTTTTAGCAAAGCAACTATGGCGGCTTATGGAGGTCCCAGACTCCCTTTTTGCTAAGGTTTTAAAAGGACGGTAGTATAGGAATTCTAACCCTTTGGAAAACATAAAATCATACTCCCCATCCTATGGATGGAGAAGTATTGTTTCGGCGCGCTCTCTGGTTCAAAAAGGACTTATTAAAACAGTCGGTTCAGGAGAATCCATTTCTGTATGGAAGGACCCCTGGATACCAGCTCAATTCCCGAGACCAGCCAAAAGTAATGGGTCCTTTATGGATCCCTCTTTACAAATTCATCACCTAATTGATCATCAGACAAGATCATGGGACTTCGACAAATTGTCAGCTATTTTCGAGCCAAATGATGTGGCCTTGATTTCTGCCTTACCGTTAGGACATAATTTGATTTCGGACTCTATTGGTTGGCATTTTACAAAGAATGGCCAATATTCAGTAAAATCAGGGTACCAAACGGTTCGTCTTCCAAATCTTTCCTCGGTTTCTCATCCAGTATATGGTCCTGACTGTATTCCACTACAGGCTCAAGTTTGGAAGATAAAGTGTCCTCCAAAGATTCAACACTTTCTGTGGCAGGCTCTCACTGGTTGTATTTCGGTATCGGTTAATCTCCATAACAGGGGAATTATTTGTGATGTTGTTTGTGCGAGGTGTGGAATTGGGGAAGAAACGATAAATCACGTTCTCTTTGAATGCCCACCTGCTCGACAGGTTTGGGCGATATCCCAGGTACCATCAGGCCCACAATTCCCCTCGGCTTCTTTGTTTACAAATATGGATTATTTATTCTGGCGGCAGGCAAAACAGGATGTCAGTGACTCTTATCCCTGGATATTATGATACATTTGGAAGGCTCGAAATGCAAAAATTTTCGAAAATATAGATGAGAAGCCTCCCGAGATTGTTAGGTTGGCTAATTCGGAATCTCAGGCTTGGCAAAAGGCACAGGTGGAGGAGGAGGATTCTTCAAATATCCTTGTGCGTCAACCTGGATCCCTCTCACGGCCAAATCACTCCCAATCCAGTTTTTCGGGATTTAGGTGTTATGTGGATGGATCATGGAAGGAGACGGATAACTTTGCAGGTTATGGATGATATTGTACTTCCTCTGATTCAGCATCAACAATGGGAGCGGCCAACCGGCGAAGAAGTTTGACACCCTTACATGCAGAATTGGAGGCTTTGATGTGGGCGATGCGATGTATGATTGGCGCTGGAAATCAACATGTCGCGTTTTTGACAGACTGCTTGGACCTGGTGAAGATGGTGTCTTCCCCAACAGAATGGCCAGCATTTGCAGTCTATCTAGAAGACATCGCCGCCGATAGGGAAGAATTTTTATCCTTCTCTTTATCTTTTGTTAATCGAAGCGAGAATGTTCAAGCGGATAAGTTGGCACGGAATGTTCGTGTCCTACCGCATAGTGTTACCTTTGTAAACAACATTCCGCCAAGTTTGCTTTCTTAAGCTAATCAATATATGCAGTTGTCAAAAAAAAAGAACGACACAACTTAATTCTATAAATAATTTAATATAAACATACTTAGTATTCTTTTTTGTTCAAAAAAAAAAAAAAAAAAACATACTTAGTATTCTTTTTTGGCTAAGCACATTATAAAAATAAAAATAACTAAATTTATAAAAGGCTCGTTTCCCTTCTTAGCTCTTACATTTCTCAAAATCTTTTTCCTCCTTTTCCATTAAAAACGGAATAAACAGAATGAACGGTGGTGATGTCACCGTCGCCGGATCCGACGATCTGAAATCTCCGCTCTTACCAGTGGTCCATAATGACGAAACATTCGAACGGCAAACGATGGGGCAACAACTCCGGACAATATTCACCCCCAAAAACTGTTACATCGTTCTTGGTCCTCTTCTTTGCGCCGTCGTGTGTCTATGCGTACGCCTCGGCGGAGATGACACCACGACGGCGACGAACATGCTCGGCGTTCTGGTCTGGATGTTCGCGTGGTGGCTGACGGAGGCCGTTCCGATGCCGATCACTTCCATGACGCCGCTCTTCCTCTTCCCTCTCTTTGGAATCGCCGCGGCCGATGTCGTGGCAGATTCTTACATGGATGACGTCATCTCCCTAGTCCTCGGAAGCTTCATCCTCGCTCTCGCCGTCGAACACTACAACATTCATCGCCGGCTCGCCCTTAACGTTGGTCTTTTTCTCTTATCTCTTTATCTTCTTCTTCTTTCTTCCACATATTTACTTATTCAATTATTTGCGTATATACTTTTTTTTTTGGTCGAAATTATTTGCGTATATACTTAATTGTGAGTATTTTGATATTTTCGTTAATTAGTGGTAGTTTCACATTCTTGTGTTAGAAAAATAACGAGTTTTTAAAAAAATTTATTTGAATTTTATAATGTAGAGACTCTAATTATTTAGGAAAAACTGAAGTAACCGTAAGATGATTTTGTGCGGGTCCACGGGTGAAATAGGTACGAGTTTTAAACTATATAATATATATGATCATTAACTAGGTTGAGTGCTTCAATTGAATCCATGTTCATACGTGGCCGTGGGGATGCCTGATTATATATACTTTTTCCTCCCCACACACAATTATTTTGTTCCTTCGCATATTCAATAATTGTGTCTATGTATATAACTTTTTTGTTCTAGAAAGTTCAAAGTCTGATAAATTGATCTTATAAAGTTAAATTATCTAACATACAAAGAATCCTCTTCTCGATTTTGAAAAAAAAAAAAGTTTTACCTATGCGCTCTTTCTTTATTGTACTATACACTATACGCCATTCTTTATTTTATTATATATTATGTAGATACATAGGTGAGAAATCAGTTCATGGCGTAGGCCAATCAGTAATCGTCCCATCTATAAGAATAAGACAGCCAAAAAGAAATAGATTAGAGACACGTAAACACTCTATTTCCACGACTATTTAAAAAGCAATGAATATGATTCAATGTGTACGGGAACCAATAATTAGCTCACAACTATATAAATTTTATTTTTATTATTCTAAACCATAATCATTAGTAGTACTAGATATCCTAATTAAGTAATGGAGCTCACCACATATCTAATTATGATACGTTAATAATAACATAACAATAATTAATCTACTTGGTGAAGATAACGTTGGTGTTCTGCGTGGAGCCGCTAAACGCACCGCTTCTTCTGCTTGGCATCTGCGCCACAACGGCGTTCGTGAGTATGTGGATGCACAACGTAGCGGCTGCAGTCATGATGATGCCAGTCGCTACGGGGATACTTCAGAGACTGCCCTCGTCATCATCGTCGTCTTCGGAAGTGGTGCCTCCGGCGGTGGGGAAGTTTTGTAGGGCGGTGGTTCTCGGTGTGATATACTCGGCCGCAGTAGGTGGAATGAGCACACTCACTGGAACAGGAGTGAATCTGATACTTGTTGGAATGTGGAAAAGTTATTTCCCGGAGGCTGATCCAATCAGTTTCAGCCAATGGTTCTTCTTCGGTTTCCCATTGGCTTTGTGCATATTCGTGGTGCTTTGGGGCATTCTATGTATTCTGTATTGTCCTAGAGGAGCAGGAAAAGCTCTCTCTCCTTATCTCCATAAATCTCATCTCAAGAGAGAGCTTGAGATGTTAGGACCAATGAACTTCGCTGAGAAGATGGTCTTAGCCGTGTTTGGTGGGTTGGTTGTGTTGTGGATGACAAGAAATATAACCGACGACATCCCTGGCTGGGGTCGGATCTTCGACGGCCGGGCCGGGGATGGAACAGTGAGTGTGATGATGGCGACATTGTTGTTTATAATCCCAAATAAGATTAAAAAAGGAGAGAAGCTAATGGATTGGAATAAATGCAAGAAACTCCCATGGAACATAGTGTTGTTATTGGGAGCTGGATTCGCTATAGCCGACGGAGTACGCACCAGTGGTTTAGCTGAAGTCTTATCGAAAGGACTGGTCTTTCTCGAAACGGCTCCTTACTGGGCCATTGCTCCAACCGTTTGCCTCATTGCCGCTAGCATCACAGAGTTCACCTCAAACAACGCAACCACTACATTACTTGTTCCGTTACTGATCGAGATCGCAAAGACCATGCAAATCCATCCTTTGCTCCTGATGGTTCCAGGTGCCATTGGGGCACAGTTCGCTTTCTTGCTTCCCACGGGAACACCCTCTAACGTCGTTGGGTTCACGACAGGGCATATCGAGATAAAAGACATGATCAAAACAGGCTTGCCTCTCAAGATAGCTGGAACTATCTTTCTCTCCGTCTTGATGCCTACTCTTGGTAGACCTAATTAAACTCAAAACCTTCTTCTTTATAATTAATTTATAATCCAATTTGCTAATATGTAGTATTACGTACATGATGGCAGGGGCTTACGTTTTTGCGTCAAAGGGAGGAGTTTAGTTCTACGAGGGAAGCACAAGACCATGAAGACTATTGATTGGCCCATTGTACTAAAGTTTATTATACCGTATTGTATGTGTAGTAGATATGGTCAATGGATGATGGAATGGCAAATTTAGATGTGGTCAAAATTCACACAAATCGATCGGCCCATTTTTGTAACCCGCCTGATTATAGTTCCGGTACGATTGCTTTCTTTTGTGCTTCCAACGTACCGGTAAGTTTGGTCCTATTTTTTCTTATATGTATATAATAATTAGTAAATATAAATATGAGTGTTCTTTGGCAGTTGGAGATTATCTCTATTCCCTACCACAAGTACTAGTAGTGTCAAGCCAGCGGTCCTACTTGTCCATACCATACCATGTCACTGTCCAGCGTGTCTTTTTCTGTTTCCGGGTTTCTACAAACATAAAAAGCAAAGAAAAAAAAACGTTAATGCAATTTCTATATCAATTTTTATTATAAATTTATAACGTCTTCTTTTATTATTTTTTGTCCTTTACACTCTTTTATCTTCTTTCTTTGTCCTTTTCTATATAGTTGTCTATTAAAAAATTTGGTTATGACTATTATTTTACGAAAGGTAGAAATAGTCAAATCCTTTTGGGTATTTATTTTGTAGGTAGAAGTTGTACCTCTTTTTTTTTTTTTAAATATTAGTTGCATTCCAAAAAGGATGTATATAAATATCATACCCTAAAAAATTAAATAAATTTATGAGCTTAAAATTATTTACCAAAAATAAATAATTTTGAAATACAAAGCAAAAAAGTCCCATAAATATTATTAATACTGGACCCTAAAATATTTTAACAATATGCCTAACTTATGCCATGTAATTAAATATCAGTAATAAATCATATACAAAAACAAATCTAGAATTCTGCGCCACGTCATGCCACGTGGCGAACCTTGGACTATAAGAAGGCCTTAAAACCTGTCCTGCCATCATCAGTTTCACGAAACAACGGTTACAGAGCAAAAATGAAGAGTAATAAGTTGATCCTCCTTCTTCTCCTCTCTCTCGTCGTGCTCCTTCCTCTCTACGCATCTGCGGCGGCGCGTCTCGGCGGTTGGAGTCCCATCAGCGACGTTAAGGACCCTCACGTCGTAGAGGTCGGCGAATTCGCGGTCTCCGAGTACAACAAACGGAGCGAATCGGGACTCAAGTTCGAGACGGTTGTTAGCGGCGAGACTCAGGTGGTTTCTGGCACGAATTACCGGCTTACGGTGTCTGCTAGTGACGGAGGAGCGAGCAAGAACTACCAGGCGATTGTATGGGAAAAGCCCTGGCTTAAATCAATGAACCTCACTTCCTTCAAGCCTGCCTAATAATGATCGCTTCCTCAAAGTTTTTTTCTTGACATGTAACTGCTCTTTCGAATATTGCAGGAAAAACAAAAAAAAAAAAAACTAAATAAACAAAGGCAATTAATGTCTATTTTCTGTATTATCTGCTTTTACAAATTTGCAAATGAGAAGATAATGATAATTGAACAAGTTTGGACATATCCGGTAATTATGGCGGATAATCAGCTAAATAGGGTCAGTCACGAGACCGGTGAGAGATGTATCACTTAATAATGAAAAATGATAAACTAGTCAATTTGAAGAGGAGACAGGAAGGAACATGTGAGGGGAAGAGTGAAGTTGTAAAGTGAACATGTCATTTGTCTTTGGTTCATCCATAGCTCTTATTGCATGTGACCTCTGTTTATCCAACTACTTTATGAACAAAAAGAGACGATTTTCTGTGAAAATAATGTCTGAATTATATGAAGACCGACATACTTGTTTGATTTGTATAATTACACAAAACAATTAACAAAATGGCATATAATGAAGGATTCGAATTTGCAGTGACCCCTTGAAAGAAGAATGGATTAATTAAAATGATAAAAATGACCCCAAAACAAAATATAAATTAGTTTTAAAATAAGAGGGAAGCATGAGATAGGTGAAAAATAGCGCTTTCTCTCTCTCTTTCTCTGCGCTAAAAATGGAGGTGAAAGGCGAGGAGATATAGGGGAGAAAGAATCCATTTCCGGAGACAAAAAGCTTCAGAATAGTTTTGTGACTTTTGTCTTTTGTTGTTCCAATTTGATTGACTTTAGAAAGAAAAAAAAAAGGGGAAGGAAGAAGGAGAGGTGTAAGGATAGGGTCGTGCGTGTCAACGAGAGGTGCTGGACGTGAAGCCTCCGCATCGGCGAGGAGGCTTCCGTCGCAGCGCCTCAGCGGAAGCCTAAGCTCTTCTTTAGCTCCTGCCTACGCCGGAGAACCGTCCGATCAGTCCGATATCGGCGGTGCTAAGATGAAGGGGCTTTTCAAGTCTAAGCCTCGCACTCCGGCTGACCTCGTCCGACAAACGCGCGATCTCCTTCTCTACGCCGATCGATCTAACTCTTTGCCTGACCTCCGAGAATCTAAACGCGAAGAAAAGGTTTCATTTTTAATAAATGATTCTCTAATTTCGTTATCTTCATTACAATCTATAGCGTTTGTGCTCCAATTGTTCAAATTATCTGCCATGAATTTGTTGAATTCTTCTTCTTTTTTGGTTTTGGTATCCTCATTACAAATAATGTTATTGCTCTCTATACCATTTTTGCTCCAATTGATCAAATTATGTGCCGTTCCTTCCATGGATTGTTGAATTCTTCTTGTTAAAGAGGTTGATGATATCTTGTTGCAGATGGCGGAATTAAGCCGGAATATCCGTGACATGAAGTCGATTCTCTATGGAAACAGCGAGGCTGAGCCTGTTGCTGAAGCTTGTGCACAGTTGACTCAAGAATTCTTTAAAGAGGATACTCTACGCCTCTTGATTACATGTCTCCCTAAACTCAACTTGGAGGTAACTTTAATTTCCAGATTTCCCCAATAGGAAAGGCAGCCTTTTTTAGGTATATAAATTCGATTAGGATTGAATTGCGAAATCTGTAATTTTTTTTATCAGGCCAGGAAAGATGCTACACAAGTTGTTGCAAATCTACAGAGGCAACAAGTCAATTCACGGTTGATTGCATCTGATTATCTTGAAGCCAACATTGATCTCATGGATGTTCTCATACAAGGGTGAGTGTGGTTACCTTTCTTGGTCAAAATCATAATATCATTGAAGTAATTAGTTGGTAAGTTTCCAAATTAAGATATTCCTCATTTTATCATTTTTTATAGCTTTCTATGTTTCGTGTCAGCTTCGAGAACACAGACATGGCTTTACACTATGGTGCTATGTTTAGGGAGTGCATCCGCCATCAGATTGTGGCCAAGTGAGCACATCATTCCATTAACCTGTGAAGTAATTATTGGTTCAGAGATAACGAATATGAGTTACTTACGTAATTTGTTGGATTCAGATATGTTTTGGAGTCTGACCATGTGAAGAAGTTCTTCGATTACATACAGCTTCCTAATTTCGACATTGCTGCCGATGCTGCTGCAACTTTTAAGGTTCCAAAATACTGCAACAGCCTTGCATTTTCGCCTGAATCTTTACCTGTCTAGCACTATCAAATGTCAAACATGCAATCATAACTCCAACTCTGTAATTTGTTTTCACAGGAATTACTGACAAGGCATAAGTCTACTGTTGCCGAGTTTCTCACCAAGAATGAAGAATGGGTAAGTTTTTCTAACAACGCTATGATTGATGCTTCAAGGCAGAACATTGTGATTTATGCTCTGAAGGTCCTGCGTTAGACTAGTATAATCTCAAACTTTTTGGTTTCTCAGTTTTTCGCAGACTACAACTCAAAGCTTCTTGAATCAAGTAATTATATAACCAGACGGCAAGCTATTAAGGTAGGGTAACTTATACGAGAGTCTAAAAACATGAAAACGATACAAGTGGCTGATCACTCTGATGTGTTGTATTGTGTAAACGTTAAACAGTTGTTGGGTGATATATTGCTGGATCGATCAAATTCAGCTGTGATGACGAAATATGTGAGCTCAAGGGATAATTTGAGGATTCTCATGAATCTTCTGAGAGTATGATGCTTTTCCCGAATTCTCTCTTTAGTCTTTATGTTCTTGATTATAGAGTAGTTTGGGAAATAAACTAAATCGCTTTTGATTACAGGAGTCAAGCAAGAGCATCCAAATAGAAGCATTCCACGTCTTCAAGGTATAGTTTATCTACCTTAAATTAATGGAACATAATGATGATTGTCACTTGTCAGTCCTACGTGATTGTACTGAGATTATCGTCGCTTTTGTACAGCTGTTTGCAGCGAACCAAAACAAGCCTGCGGATATAGTCAACATTCTGGTGGCAAACAGAAGCAAGCTTCTGAGATTGTTGGCCGATTTGAAACCAGACAAAGGTATGAAAGTCTTGTTAAGTGACGAGTTTGTATCTGATCCTTCTCCTCCTTAACCTTAATAATGCTTTGCTTGGTTCATATTGTTGGCAGAGGATGAGAGGTTTGAAGCAGACAAAAGTCAGGTTTTGAGAGAAATCGCAGCCCTTGAGCCTCAAGATCTTGCTTGAATCAACCAACGCAAATCATCCTTCCTTCCCTTTTAAAACACTCGAAAAGACATTTTTGAAGCATCTTGTTGTTTTTGTTTATTAGGTACCAATCTCTCTCACTTTCTCTTTCACACACACACACACACACACACAGAGACGAGATAAATATTCGATTATGTATTCACAATGTACACTCCCTCACTGTTGATGAATAAAAGGCTTTGTCAAAGTCGGATGAGTTCACATGTACACATCGTGAATGTTGTAACAGAGCACAACTGTCAAAGCTTCAAGGGGCCGTTCAACTTCAACAACTATTAAACATCAAATGTAATATTTTAATCTAGCAATATATATATGTAGAAACCCAAAAGCAATCCAAAATTAACCAAACCAGAAAATTTTACACTCTATTAATCTTTAACACAAAAGCTACGCGTATAGAGACCGACCATCGTTGCCTACCCGCTGACCCATTTTGGCAGATTCCTCTGTTTTTCGTCTCTTTATGACTACATACCAAGTAAACGCTTCGAGCAAGGCCGCCACAATACCTAGTATTACGATTATAGCTGTGTAGGCGTTTCTCCATTGCTTCTCAGGGCTCAAGATGTCTAGTCCTTTGAAAACATTCACCACCGCAAGGATGATCACGGAGTAGCCTATGGTGTGGTGATAAATGTTCCAGTAGACTCTGTACTTGTGCTCTGGTTTGGGTCTCAGAAACATAGCAAACACCTAACGTGTGCCACAAACAATTGAGTTATGCAATATGCATAATAATTATATGAGAAACAATCACTGTACAGTCTGTACTACTGTATATTAAAACCTACCTGAATTGTTGCAAGGCAGAAGAGAGCGATCCCGACAGCACGGTGAGTGGTAAACTGAATCCCGGCTGATTCGCTGCCCAGTTTGAGACCGGTGGCCCAACCGGCAACACCAATGATGTAAGCAGAAGACTGGCAGAAAACATGAAGGTAGAACCAAACAGGATCTGCTGATTTGGAGACTTTCAAGTAGCGAGCAATGATTGCCCCTATTGGCATCATTATTCCCCAGCTCACTCCATTCAATATTCCATGTATCTGTGTAATCATTTTACAAATTAATTTCAGCTTTAAGTTTCTTTAGAACAACTAACAATGATTGGATTGGTCCATCTCATTTAATATGTGAGATGAAATGAAGAAATTGATGAAATGATCAACTCACGTTGCGTTTGCGTAGCTTGGAATCTCCTCCTGCTCCGGCGGGGGTGGATCCAGATGCACCGGAGACAAGATTAAGAGTAGAAACAGAGCGAACATTGTTGCCAGAAGTTGGATGAGGCAGAGGAGTGTTCCCTGAAAGTGATCCATCTTGCCACACAGTATTAATGATTCCACCATTTGCAAGTGGAAGATTCAGCGTTGCGTAGATGACCATCTCGTTGTTTTGGTAAGTGGCAGACAACTCAGAGACGTTGAAACTCAGCTCAGCTTCTTGGAGACTCGTTTGGTAGCTGCTGATGGGTGACGTGTAAGCCCTAACGGTGCCGTCTGATTGTGGATAAGCCACAATGGCTTGAGCTCCGACCATGCCAGTGGATGTGGGATTCACGGCCCATGCCACCCATTTCCCGGAGGTGAGCTTTGTGTGCCGATACGCGATTTGGAGATTGCCGGAAGAAGAATCGTAACTGTAGTGGAGGAAGGAATCAAGAACACTGAGGTCGTTGCAAGACTTAAAGAGACGGTTGCTGGAGAATTTGTAGTTGGAACATGTCTGAGCCAAGGCGGGTTCGGTGATGATGAAGATGAAAACAGAGAGACAGAGGAGAAGATTTGAGGATTTGGCCATGGAAACAGAATCTCGAGTTACGACTGGAGATGGAAGAAGAATGAGAATAAGTATGAAGGGGAAGAGTAAAGAAGGGAGATTAAGTATGAAGAGAAAGTGGGACAAGTAGGGTTAGGTTTGTTAGTTAATCTGTCTTAATAAAGAATCTCTAATTCTCTTCACACCTGTCCTTTTTTATCTCCTTTATTCATAGTTTAATAATTTCTTTCCCTCTGATTTTCTTGTTCATCCATCAATTGCAATGTTTACCTTAAGAGTAACCAATGGAAACATTATAGATGAAGCTAGCGTTCATTATTTCCCAAAAAGGCTTGACGTGTAATGTATTTCTTCCTTAGAGTCTTTAACCGTCTTAAGCAAAAAACCAAGAAAAATTAGAATGGTTAAATGTTATTAATATGAATGGGTCATCTTCACGTTTAAAAACCAGTTTCTCTGACCAACTATATTATGAACTTATTCTCGTGTGTTTTAAAGACAAAAAAGGTGAAGACCTATGATATAAAAGAGGTGAAAGGGGTCCATTTAAGGCCCAGAATGTTTTATTTTCTAAGCCCATTATTACAAATCCGAACGGAAATGGAAAATTTCGGGTCTGATTGTCTCTCTCTGTGACAGAGTTACTGCGTGTCTTTGATTTCCCAGAAGAAGCGTTGAATCCCTTCGTTTTCCGATTCCATTTTGGGGATCCTTTTTTGTTTCTTCTCTTTGGATCCATTCCATCTTTTACCCAATTTCTTAAATCGTTGTTGCTTCAACAAGGTAATTTTTGTTTTCCTTGGCAATTCCCGAATGGTTTTTCCTCATTTCCCTCTTATGATTATCCATGTAAATGTGGGGTTTTTGTTCAATTATGTCAATTGGGTCTTCTGAATTTGTGATCATAAGTGTTTTTTGTGTGTGTGTGTGGTCTTACATTTGACGGGAATGTATTGTGATCTCTCTTGTATCTTTGGAATTCTGTTTTACTCCATTTCTATTACAATTGCTCTGTTTGTTTATAAGAAATCTTACCATCTCTCTTGAGCCTCTTCCTTCTCTCTAGCGAAATGGGTTCTTACTTGGGTTTAGTTGAAGTTTAGATATTTGTAGATTGGTGTCTATAGATTTTATCTTCTGTTACAGATGTCTCATCATCTTTTCAGAAAAAAACTGTGTGGCCTACTTTCATTTTGTCATTCCTTATTTGAGGATTTCATATTGACGCAGAAATTATATACCTGCAGCAATCATTTACTGAATTCATCTTTAATGTGAGCCCCAAGGACAAGACTCAGAATTTCTATCAGTGTTTAGTTTGCACTTTGTGTGATCAAGTGATGAGTATTGTTGGTTGAATTGGGCCCGCGCTTGTCTTTTCTGTCTGAATTCTGTTTTTCCTTATGATAGACGAGAATTTATCTCTGCTTTCCTATTGGAGGCTTTCATGCCTTGTCAATAGTTTACTATCCACCGACTTTAACTCAGATTCTCAGGCTGAGCTTACAACTAAAAGTTGCCTTTACATGTTGTATATAGGCGTAGTGAGCTTGTATGACAAGTTTCTTTAGGAGGTGTTAAAGGGCTAGATCCAACTTCAGAAGAGGTAACTTGTATTGCTGCTTTACTTTAGATCCCGAATGCTTTTATGTGCTGAATCCTTTGCTTTTGGTAGATTTTCTTAAGGTGGTTGAGAGCTGTAAAAGTTTTGAAATTTAGTCAACTTTGTACCACAGAACCTTCTAGGAAGCTACCTCAAGTAGACAGGTGATCTTAAAGATTCTCTTGTTTTCCATATTCTTAACTCTTAGATCTCAATGTTTCCTGTTTCTGAAAGTTTCCTTTGCCAACTCTACTTCTTCTTGTCTTCTCTCTTCCTCACTTTGGCACTTTGTTTTGTTCTTTGCTTTGTAGACGGGCTACAATCTCAGCGGTGAAGATATGCTTCTGTAGAAGGGGTAAATCTCGAGCATAAAAAGGAGATGGCTTTCTACTCTGAGGACGACAAGAGCGAAGACTACCTTTTTAAGATTGTTCTAATCGGGGATTCTGCAGTTGGGAAATCAAATTTGCTTGCAAGATTTGCGAGGGATGAGTTCTATCCTAATTCAAAGTCAACAATTGGAGTGGAGTTTCAGACGCAGAAGATGGATATTAATGGAAAGGAGATCAAAGCACAGATATGGGACACAGCAGGTCAAGAACGTTTCAGAGCAGTCACTTCTGCGTATTACCGAGGTGCTGTTGGAGCTCTTCTGGTTTACGACATCAGCAGACGGCAGACTTTCCACAGCATTGGTAGATGGCTCAACGAGCTACACAGTAAGAAACTACACACATTAAAAGCTCCTTATCTTTTTTTTTTTTTTTTCCTTATCTGCCACGAAACAATCTTCCAATGCAATTGGCTATCATAATACTGTTGCAGCACACTCTGATATGAACGTTGTGACGATCCTGGTGGGCAACAAGTCGGATCTGAAGGACATAAGAGAAGTGTCAACAGCAGAAGGGAAGGCGTTGGCAGAAGCGCAAGGTCTTTTCTTCATGGAAACATCAGCTCTGGACTCGTCAAACGTGGCAGCTGCATTTGAGACGGTTGTGAAGGAGATATACAACATACTGAGCAGGAAAGTAATGAGCTCACAGGAGCTAAACAAGCAAGATCCTGCATCACTCAGCAATGGAAAGAAAGTTGTGATTCCATCAGAGGCGCAGGGGGAGCCCAAGAAAGGTGGATGTTGTTCTTCTTGATAGAAACCGAAATTGTAGAGAGCTTAAAAAGGAAGATTGTTTATCATCTGTTTGATCGTTTATTTTGTCCACGCTGCCATGAATGTTGAAATTTGAGATTGGGCTGTGTGGAAGTGTTTTTAGGTGTAGCAATCTGTAAATTTTCCACTGCAGAAGCTTATTGAGAAAACTCACACTAGTCTCTATAAAGTTTGCAACTTTTGCTGTTATTCAACTTGACAAATGCTCACGATGAATGAATGATATATAAATCATCTGGCTTCTTCTTTATTTCTGTTATTCAACGGGTAGTGGTGCAAATAAATTAATATCTGACGGTGAAAAGTGAACACTGAATCAGTAAGATTAAATTATAAAATGGGCCGCTAAACAAAAACAATATGGACTAATAGAATATTATAAAGGGAGATAGGCCCAAGGCCATTAAAAGTCAGCGCGTGGAAATCGTTCCCCACTCGCAAAAACCGCGCGTGCTAATAACTCGCCCAATTTCCCTCAGTTTCCGTGGTCTATAGTCCACCAAATCAGCTAATTTTCCAAAACTGCCAAATTCCAGCGCGTGAGGAGAAGTGCTTCAACTTTTCCACTACATTACAGTTTGCATCCATTTTTTTTTTTTTTTTTGGTAAAAATCCATCCATCCATTTTCTGTTATTGTGTCACTTGTTAGTACATCACGTTAAATCTTGATACTAGAAAGTAAAGTATTGTTATTCCAATGAGGCATATGTCATCGGGAAGAGGATCAAATCGAGCTGTGGAATAATAAAAGAAAATTAGAGAAATAAATGTGAGAGGAGATGATATAGTTGAGGTGCCAGAGATCACACGTGCAATTGTTTGTGGGAGGAAATAAGACGCATGTGAGACAGATTGGCTCCACACATGATCGCCGTCGTACGGATTCCACACACTATCATCATCATCATCTTCGTCATCATTTCAGCTCATTAAACCGGATGTTTTCTTAACTATTGTCTTACGTCCTAAACCGGCTAGCATTTGGCTATCCGTTGTTTCGGTTTGATTCGGTTCAATGGCTTCAATGATCTCCGCGAGTCCCTTCAAGACCTGAATATAGGAGAAAGACCATTGACTCTTAAGCACATTGATACAAGTAAAAAAGCTTCTCTTCTCACTCTCTTTATATACCTTTTTTGTTTCATGGAGTGACACTTCCAACATTTCGATTCTCTGCAAAAACCAACCACACAAATCAGTCAAAGATTCTTAGATTCATGAAACGAAAATATGTATTCTCCTGAAAATGTGTGTATATAGATGTGCGCAATTTCACCTTCTTGGAATCCTTAACAGCAGTTTTTAGGGCAGCATACTTCTCCAATGGAATCATGATCTTCCCTGAATTTTCCTGCATTCCATTGATATCTTATTTAGCTTCAATATTGAAATCAAGAATTCGATTCTCATTTACACAAATCCTTTGTACTTTTTGACTGGCTGGAGCATTTTCTGAGACTTTATCCATAGTTTGCTTCTCTGAATCAGCATCTCCGACTGTGGAAGGCTCCTATAAATATCGAAGAAAATTATCTATTTTTACTAGAGAAAACTACTGTGTATAGTACTTGATGGAAGTTCAATGATTGTGGCACAGACCTGGATCTTTTCCTTGATGTCTGGATCATTCCAAGGTCCTGCATCGCTGAAAAGACAGCCTCCATGATCTGAACAAGTGCAGTTTCCTCCAAGAAATGTTGGCAAGTTGCTGTTTTTTTGACATGAGACACAAACAATGCTGAGATTCCAAACCAAACAAATCCTTCCACCAGTTAACAGAAATCGAAAAGGTTTACTATAGACCTCGGATCTATTGCTTCAAGTAGTTCTCCAAGGTAGTTGGGTCCTAGCACCTTGAATATACATGATAATACTGTAAAGAACCTTGTGACTAAACCAAAACACAAGCATCAAGTGGCATATTCTTACCTGGACTTTGGCCAACGTCCGAGCATCAAGAAAGGTCTTGAGTGCAAGCCACAACATCCGGAATCCAGAACTGGCATTGACAACGAAGAGGCGATGCAAAGTCTAAAGCCAAAGCAATCAGAATTACAAGCATTGTTGATGAAGCTGGTAATGAATACGAAAAATCCACCTACCTCAGGGTAGTAATTGCTGTCTATCTTCTGAATTTCCATGAAGAGGGATCTCGCAGGTTTTGAGAAGTTTGACATTCCCTTTTTTCAAGAACAATGGATTAGCCCACAAACAATATAACAATATCTCATCTACAATATCGACCGCTTACCACTCCAGAGACATCCAAAATGGTTGTGGTAGAGGAAACATGCTTATCTGAAGCAATTGAACACGCCGGATATCTCAAGCTCAGCGTTTTCTCTTGTTCTTTAATATGATACTTAACATACCTCTCAATGGTGGTTGCTTTCAGAAACGCGTTCAAGTC
Organism: Erysimum cheiranthoides; assembly: GCA_011420285.2. Lineage (NCBI taxonomy): Eukaryota > Viridiplantae > Streptophyta > Magnoliopsida > Brassicales > Brassicaceae > Erysimum > Erysimum cheiranthoides. The sequence goes on from CM022181.2 coordinate 108,571, forward strand.
AGCCATCCCGAGTCTCTCGATGTAAATTGGCCTACCACTTTTGTCCACTTTATGAAACCCATGAGGGTAATGCTTCTTCACTTCACCATATTCCTCAAACTTAAACTTCTGTCAGACATTTCATCGAACAGACGTTGTGAGTGAGCTCATCTAGAAAACGAAACCTAAACCGAAAGTGGTCGCATTTCTTACCTTAGAAATCAGATCCACTTTTGAATCCACTCGCCAATTTATATAATTGAGAAACGCATCTCTGGATTTCTCCAGATCGAACTCCCTCATTTTTAGAAACCTGATATCATATGGAAAAAATTTGAGTCCAATTAGGAATTTTGGGTTTCATATATAGGATGAATATGAAATAACCTGAGAAGTGTATGGTGATCTCCGTGCTTTGCAGGTAACTGGCCATGGAGGAGAAGCAAGTTCCGAAACGCTTCAACCATCTCTTCATTATTTGGTTTGTGTTCTTCTTTCAAGTAATCTGATCGCATAGAATCTTCAGTACCATCAGAGATGTGTATTTCTCTGTAACCCATCTCTGTTTCTTGCATCCTCTGCAACGATCATGGGCTCTGTTTTCAGAATTCAAAATGTATAAAGAAAGAGAATTTGTCAAAAAAAAGATGAATTGGAGTAGTGAGGAAGAAAAGAAAAGTAGTGAGAATCGAATTCTCTCAATAGTTTGAAAGTGGAAAGAGATCAAATTGGAATAATTTGATTTCTCTCGGCGCGGGAAAAGTTAGGCGAGACAAGAATAACGGTCTTTTTGTGCTGTTTCTTCGGCATCAGTTGCTTTACGGCGTCGTTTCTGTTTGCTTTGAGACTAGGAAGGCCCACTTACAGTTTTATAAGTTAAAATGGGCCTACTATAACCACTTTCTGAGTTAGTACAGGTTATACATTCCATAGCATCATTTTTCAGTGGTCAAGAACAATAATTAACAATAAATTGGAGTATATATATATATATATATATATATATATATAAAGTATGTACATTTGTACATCTTATTTATGTACGTCAAATATATATTTGTTTAATAAAGACAAATCATTTTTAAAACATATATAGGAGCAATTAATGTGAAAATAATTTAAAGCTTTTTTTGTTAAATGTGAATAAATTAAAGCTTTTTTTTGTTAAATGTGAAAAATAAAGCTAGGATCCCATGAGCCACCATGAAAGATTCCGAACACTTCATTTCCGCAGTAAGAAAATGAAATGTAGAAAGGATCTCCATTTTTTTTTGTCATACATTTAATTAGTTTAGCTTTTGCTGGATTAGTATATTTTATTTTCCCCATTCCAAAACTATGGTTGATAATATATTACGTAAAAATAACACTTTGGTTAGCATTTGATAGCTTTGTAAATTTTACGGTTATGAAGTGGATCGGATATCAAAGGAGTCTATGCATGGTCCCCTTGGGATTTAACAAAAAAGGTTTGGAACAATGTCCAACGTTCAAAAAAACTTATAGGTTGATAGGTTTTGTGGATTGATGAATGATGAGTGCTACTTTTCAAAGGAAGTGGGACCAAAGGAGGTTCACGTGACGCCTTAAGAAGCAGTGTGTCCGCACTATCATAAATTCACGTCCTCCTCTTTTATTTTCACCCATTCTTCTTTCCCTCTTATATATATATTTCACTTTATCGTTTCGATTTCACGTTTTCTCCTCAACACGACCGTTTTATTGTCCATATTCCCATTTACATCCAAATTTTACATAATTTGAGTGCATGTGTAATGTATATATACATATCTAATACGAGAGAGAGAGAGAGAGAGAGAGAGAGAGAGAGAGAGAGAGAGAGAGAGAGAGAGAGAGAGAGAGAGAGAGAGAGAGAGAGAGAGAGAGAGAGAGAGGGAGTGGGTTCCTCATGCTACATTGTGTTTAATTAAGCATGCTTCAAACAATATTATCATGATCATTATGGGCATTCCAATATATAATATCTATGGTAGCTATAGACTATATAAAAAATAAGTTAACCATAGTTAAAATAATAAATCATGGCCTCCTATTTATAATTAACAATAAAGCTATACTATTGGTGTTGACAAAAAAATAAAGCTATACTATTGGTCGTCGAATCTAAAATAAAGACAAACCCTTAACTCAAAACCTGAAATAATTAGCCAAACACGTAATTCCAAATAGAAAAAATAACGACCTAACACGATAATAGGCAGGCTACTTTTTTTTTGTAAAAACAATAAAAAAGTAAGGACTCAATTAATTTCTTGGTTTAAACAGTAAAAGCTAATACATATGAAGACAAAAAAATACATATAGGTTGTTGTGTTCTTTGCCTTTGTTGCCTTCACTCCACCACAAAAATATGACCGTTGAGACTGAAACATTACAAGGACCACCTTACTACAAGTACATATATAAAACCCAACGATCCTTTCCAATCGTAATTTCTACAGTCCGACCGTTTCCTTTCTCACACTCCAATGGCGCAACTTACTATTTCCCTTAATTATCTATGTTCTTTTTCTCTCTTATTATTCGTATTGTTCCACTGCTTATGTTTTGATTTTCCATTGGTTGCAGCTTGTTCAAACTCCTCCGACGATCAACAGATTCAACACCATCACCACCGGAAATGGGTGGGTCCTTCAGGGCACAAAGTCATCACCGTCTCACTTAACGGCCACGCTCAGTTTCGCTCCGTCCAAGACGCTGTGGATTCCATACCAAAGAACAATAACATGACTATCGTAATCAAGATTGCTCCCGGATTATACAGGTATATATAATCCCTAATTAGTTAAGGGAAATTTTTCTTTTTCTTTTCGTTTTCATGCACACATGCAAACTTAATTATGGTTAAAAATCTTAACTTTGTATATAAGTAATACATTTTTCCAGAGAGAAAGTGGTGATTCCAGCTACAAAACCGTACATAACGTTCAAAGGAGCGGGTCGAGACGTGACGGCTATAGAGTGGCACGACCGTGCGTCAGACCTTGGCGCTGACGGTCAACAGTTACGTACTTATCAAACCGCTTCCGTCACCGTCTACGCTAATTATTTCTCCGCTAGAAACATTAGCTTCACGGTAATACTCTATTTCTAATGCAAAAAAAAAAAAAGAGGAAAATTTAATTAAAATGCGAGTCTTATTATATAATTTGAAATGTGAAGAATACTGCGCCGGCTCCATTGCCGGGGATGCAAGGGTGGCAAGCGGTGGCGTTTAGGATCTCCGGCGACAAAGCTTTCTTTTCCGGCTGCGGATTTTACGGTGCACAAGACACTTTATGCGACGATGCTGGCCGTCATTACTTCAAGGAGTGTTACATTGAAGGCTCTATAGACTTTATTTTCGGTAATGGCCGCTCCATGTATAAAGTAAGGACTCCTAAATAATACTACTATTGCATTAATTATGAATATTTTATATTTTTATAACCGAAACAGACTTAGTTTTGGGACTTGTGAAATGAACGCATTTATGAGTATGTTTTATCAGAAGAATCTAAATAAACGATTCATTTCTCATTAATCCAATAAATCTGTACAATATTTCCTTATATACAATATGAGATTAAACCGGATATTTAGACATAACCGGATAAAGGAAACCGGATATGATTAAACCGAAATGTAAACTATACAATCTATTATGTTTGTTATATATGACGACATGTTCTCTTTAATTATTCATTACGGTGTTGCTTGTTGGTGAAGGATTGTGAGTTGCATTCGATAGCGTCGAGATTCGGGTCGATAGCAGCGCACGGGAGGACATGCCCGGAGGAGAAAACGGGTTTTGCGTTCGTGGGTTGTCGGGTAACGGGTACGGGTCCGTTGTACGTGGGCCGAGCCATGGGACAATACTCACGTATTGTCTACGCCTACACCTACTTTGATGCTCTCGTTGCTCACGGTGGCTGGGACGACTGGGACCACAAATCCAACAAAAGCAAGTATGTACTTTTTACACTCATATTTTAAAATCTATGATTTGGGTTAATCAGAAAAAAAAAAAAAAAAAAAGACTGAGAAATGTGGGAAATTAGGACGGCGTTTTTCGGAGTGTACAATTGCTATGGGCCAGGAGCAGCAGCGACGAGAGGCGTGTCATGGGCCAGAGCTTTGGACTACGACTCGGCACATCCGTTTATAGCTAAGAGCTTCGTCAATGGGAGACATTGGATAGCTCCTCGAGATGCTTAACCAACTTCAAACTTGGCGTCATACTTGCCCGTCACTACGTACACTGCACGTCGTTTTCCTACCTTACTAATCATTCCTTTATTTATTTTATTGGTTTATTTTTTCGGATTTATTTATACTTTATTATACAAAGTATATATTTTCTCCATGTAATTTGTGTCCATTTCAGTTGATGTTTTGAGCTTATTATTTAATTTAATACACATCAGTTTTTCTTGAAAATTATAAGAAAAAGTTTCCACATGAGACGATGATATATACATCTCCGAGAATCTTGTCATAAATTGAAGGAAATGGTTGATGCTACAATTTTTATGAGCTTAATACTACAGTTCCTTCGCCTATGTTGAGAAGCATTTTCACCTACGTAATACTAAACATAACTTTTAAAGGAATGACTTGTATGTATTTAACAAAGCTACTTTATTACTAGAACAAAATATTCCGATTTGGCTGGAAAAGTTCAACTAGATTCATAGTTTGTACTAAGAAATTTTGAATAACAGAGACTGATACAAGATGTTTAACATTGTTTAACTCCCGACTTGTATTACAACTAGAACACAGATAGTCTAGTTTAAACAGATTGAACTTAATTTCAAATTAGTATATGATAAAAAGAGACAAAACTTCCTCACGCGCGGTGTAAAAAAAAGGATTAAAAAAAATGATAAAAAGAGACAAAAAATGATAAAAAGGATTAAAAAAAATGATAAAAAGAGACAAAACTTCCTCACGCGCGGTGTAAATAAGAAAATTCTAAAATCTTGAAAATGGAACAAAATGCCTGGACTATAGTATGCAAAATCGAGCGCGTGTTTTAACACGCGACAAAGAGCGCGTGAGAGTTTTAGACTCGCGTCCGTTTCTATTTAATGCTAAATGTGGGCCAACCTGGATACCAGCTGATTTTAAATTGCAGTCCATTTCTGTTTTCAAAGTAGCACATGCACGCCGTTTTTATTTTCGCCAAAAATATCAAATTCATTTGATTCGGCTACTCCGCGTTGGATTTAGGCCCATCTAAGGTAATCATAGTTAAAGAAGGTTAACTTAATAGGCCCAGTTTTGATTAGACTTATACTAAGGCCCAACTCATCACTAATGAGCATTGTACAGCTTTGCTCAATAGAATGCAATTTATTTACAGGCAGAGATACATACATAGAGAGTCAGCGCAAAGAAATCTCGCTCACTCAAATCACCAAAGCAACTGAACTTATTGACGATGCTTAATGAGCGGTGGTTGAGACGGTGGCTGTAACGGTGGAGACAAGACTGTCAACGCCACAGATGTTACGGCCTTGGCAGATTGTGTAGAAACCATTTTCACCTCAAGTTTCTCCCCATGAATTCTTGATGATCCAGTAAGGCTTCTCCTTGAACCTAGCCGGAGCGTAACCAGCAGAGCACCGTGGTTGAGCCTCCTTGCACATATGTAAGGTCACGAGACTCCTCCAATGTAAGTCTGCATATAGGCAGCGTTGATGGCTACTGCAAGAGCTCCGTTCTTGACAAGGTTTGCAGCAATCTGTTCTTCATTAACACTGAAATTTGGTGGCCTACATTTTTTTTGTTATTGAATGTTAATAGAGCGTATCAGTTTTGTTAACTAAAATTCACTAGTAAAATTACTTGATAAGACTATACCCACGCGCACCTATGGCGCGTGCACTCCACCGCATCAAAATCTGTGGACTTTCAAAATCCGCGGTTCTGGGCTTTTTTCAAAATTTTCAGAAAAGAGGCGCGTGAGGAGCGAAGTGGAAGGAACTGTCCGTTCTCTGTTTTGGTTTTTGTTAAACTCTGGTTATTTGATTTCTCTTTAATAAAATGACGACAAAAACAAAATAAATTTTTTTTTTGTCAACTGCATATATTGATTAGCTTAGAAAAGCCAATTTGGCGGAATGTGGTTTACAAGAGTAACACAATGCGGCAGGACACGAACATTTCGTGCCAACTTATCCGCTCGTACATTCTCGCTTCGTTTAATAAATGATAAAGAGAAGGATGAAAATTCTTCCCTATCGATGGCGATGTCTTCTAGATAAACTGCGAATGCCGGCCATTCTGTTGGGGAAGACACCATCTTCACCAGGTCAGAGCAGTCAGTCAAAAACGCTACATATAGATTCCCAGCACCGATCATGCATCTCATCGCCCATATCAAGGCCTCTAACTCCGCATGCAAGGGTGACAAACTCCTTCTTCGGTTGGCCGCTCCCATTGTTGTCGTTGAATCAGAGGCAATACAGTACCATCCATAACCTGCAAAGTTATCCGTCTCCTTCCATGATCCATCCACATAACATCGATGTCCAGTAAAAGTAGATTGCAAAAGGTTTGGGCGTAGGAGGGTCCTGTGCTGATGCACGTGGATATTCGGGGCAATATCCTCCTCCTCCACCTGTGCCTTTTGCCAAGCCTGAGATTCCGAATTAGCCAAACGAACTACCTCGGGAGGCTTCTCATCTATATTTTCAAAAATTTTGGCATTTCTAGCCTTCCAAATGTACCATAAAATCCAGGGATAGGAATCACTGTGTGCCTGTTTTGCTTGCCGCCAGAATAAGTAATCCATGTTTGTAAATAGAGATTTCGAAGGAAATTGTGGTCCTGATGGTACTTGGGATAGAGCCCAAACTTGTCGTGCAGGTGGGCATCCGAAAAGAACGTGATTTATCGTTTCTTCCCCACATCCACACCTAGCACAAGCTATATCACAATTAATTCCCCGTTTATTGAGATTAACTGAGACCGAAATACAACCAGTGAGTACCTGCCACATAAAGTGTTGAATTTTTGGAGGGCATTTGATCTTCCAGACATGTGCCTGTAGCGGAATACAGTCAGGGCCGTATACAGGAGAGGAAGTCAATGAAAGGTTCGGAAGACGAACCGTATGATACCCTGATTTAACCGTATATTTGCCATTCTTTGTAAAATGCCAACCATAAGTGTCCTGAATCAAATTATATCCTAAAGGTATCGCTAAAATCAAAGCCACATCCGTTGGATCGAATGTAGCTGACAATTTGTCGAAGTCCCATGATCTTGTCCGATGGTCAATTAGGTGATGAATTTGTAAAGAGGGATCCATAAAGGATCCGTTACTTTGGGCTGGTCTCAGGAATTGAGCTGGTACCCAGGGATCCTTCCACACTGAGATAGATTCCCCTGAGCCAACTCTTTTGATAAGTCCTTTTTGAACCAGAGAGCGCGCCGAGATAATACTTCTCCATCCATAAGATGGGGAATATGATTTTATTTGTTCCAAAGGATTGGAATTCCTATAGTACCGTCCTTTAAAAACTTTAGCAAAGAGAGAGTCTGGGACCTCCATAAGTCGCCAAAGTTGTTTTGCCAGGAGCGCCGTATTAAAATCGTCAACATTACGAAAACCAAGCCCTCCCAATTGTTTGCTGGAACAAAGTTTGTCCCACGCTTTCCAGTGCATTCCTTTAGAATCCCCACTTGTGCTCCACCAAAAATCTGCTACCGCACTTGTAAGCTTTGAGGTAACTGATTTTGGTAGCCTGAAACAAGACATGACATAGGTTGGGAGTGCCGCCGCAACCGATTTTATCATGACCTCTTTCCCCCCCTTTGACAAAAATTTGGCCGTCCAACCATTAATCCTGCTTTGTAGTCTGTCTTTGACAAACGAAAAAATTTGTGTTTTGGAACCCCCCAAACTTTCTGGAAGTCCCAGATAAGATCCCATCCCTCCAATCTTTGAGATCCCTAAAACTCCTTTGATCTCTGATTTGATTGTTTCATCCACTTTATGCCCAAATTGAATTGAGGATTTTGCAAAATTAATCTGTTGACCCGATACCTCTTCATATTGTCTCAGAATCCCTAGGATGACATCACATTGCTCTTTGTTTGCCTTACAAAAAAATAAGCTATCATCCGCAAATAACAAATGTGATATTGGTGGACTCTTATTGGCCACTCTAATTCCAGTGATTAATTTGTCCTGCTCCGCTTTCCGAATATTTGCTATTAATACTTCCGTACATAAGATAAATAGATATGGGGATAAAGGGTCTCCCTGTCGTAGACCCCACTCTGGCACTATAGCCCCCCTGGGTTGTCCATTAAGAAGAACCTTATACTCTACCGTAGTTACACATCTCATAATCCAAGACGTCCATTTGTCACAAAACCCAGCTTTCACAATAGTTTTTCAATAAAAATTCATTCCACCCTGTCATATGCTTTACTCATATCCGTCTTAATCGCTAGAAATTTTGACTTGCACGATTGATTGGTGCGAAGTCCGTGGAACATCTCTTGAGCAATTAAGATATTATCCGAGATCAATCGTCCTTGTACAAAGGCAGATTGAGTTTCAGAGACAATCCTTGGTAACACCGTTTTTAGCCGCTGACAAAGAACCTTTGAAAGTACTTTGTATCCCACATTACATAAGCTAATGGGTCTTAGCTCTGTCATACGGGTTGACTTCTCAACCTTGGGAATGAGACAAATATTTGTCATGTTTAACCAGGAATCAAAAGTGTCTTCCTCAAAAAAAGAGTTTACCAATGTTACCAAATCTTTTTTGATAGAAGTCCAAGCCTTCTGATAAAATAAGGCTGTCATTCCATCCGGGCCCGGAGCTTTGTCTGGGTGCATCATGAAAAGCGCTGCCTTAATTTCCTGTTCGGTAGCAGGGGCCGTAAGAAAGTCATTTATGTCACCTGTTATTACCGTATTAACTTCCGCCAGAGCCTCATCAAAGCCGTGAGGCGCCGATGTGGTAAACAGCTCATCAAAATATGATACTGCTATTTTTTGTATATCTAACTAACTCGATAAACCTCAGTATTAGCAGAAATGTGACTTAGAAACGCTTATTAAACACTTTACACAAATCAATTATAGTGAACTACTTAAGGAAGATGCGGGATAAGAAGAAAATCCACATCAATATATATATTTGGATCTAAGCAATCCATACACACAAAACAAACACAGGAGGAGGCAGGTTTTAAAAGTTACAATAACATACCCAAATTTACACACAGTTAATTAAGGTATCCTGTATATAGAGGCCTACAACACAAATCTAGTAACTAATTAAATTTAAAAATTAATCAACAAGTAAAATCAATACATGATAAATTGGTCAGATTTGACCTTATTATATATATTTAGCAAAAGGTACAGTTTTGCAACTCTCTCGAACACAACTTTTGGTTCCATTATCAAAACTCAAACTCAAATAAAGCAAAGAATCATCTATACAAACTGCAATTATCTTGCCTGTCCCTATCACTGAAGAAGAAGACGAAGGAGGTGTAAACCTAAGCTCCATGTTTCCCTCATGGATTGGTTTTTGTGTCGACAACTTTCCTACCTGTGACACTGACAAAAAACTTTGTGAAATTTTCAGTTTCCGGTGACTTAGAGTTCCACTTCCTGAAGCTCCTCTCCTAAGCTGCTGCCGCTACTGTTGAGTAGGACTGGTTTGAAGGTTGATGGACTAGTTGGAGGGGTAAACGAGGTGTTGAAGTTTCCGCTCCATGAAGCTGTTCTTCTCGAAGCAGGAGGCGGATGATCACCGTTGACCCTTATTCCCAGTCCATTTCTTTGGATGTTATCCATACTTGGATATCTCTGCATCGTCATTGGTGGTGGAGCCCCTGAAGAGGCTACTACTTCATCTGCCGAGTTCTCCTCCTGTCTGGTTTCAGCAGCAGCCGCATCCATTACCTGGTCGTTTGAAAACGATGCAGGTGCTGCTGGAACAAAGAATTTTGCTTTTGCGGGGATCGGTGGTTTTGCAGTTTGTACAGAAGGTGACTGAAACATTGTCTGAGAGTTTCCACGGCCTTGATTAAAGGTGTCAACGTATCTGCACCAAAAGAGAATAAAGTGATTAGCTCTAGCATGCATATTATCATCAGTATAACACTAACAAGAGTGCAAACAATTACACTTGGAAAATTACAACTCACAGCTGGAAAACGGCAACTACAACCAAGAAAATTATTGCTATTTCATTTGAATGCTTCATCTTTTATACCTTTCCTAGTATAAACCAAATGTGGCTTATATTTCCTCATTAATGCCATTCTAATGTGACAATACAATTGCGCTCATGATTTACAATCCAGGATACTCTCCAAAAGATTTTAATTCTAAAGTGCCTCAACCTATTTGTTTACCTTGCCCGCACACCCGTACGCCCACGAGCTGAGAATTGATTCGAACCGTGTGAGATTGGTGGCATTCCTGAAGAATTCTCTGATGGAGTTGGGCCGCCAGAACTCCAGTTCCCGTTAGATGGATTCATGTCAGATTTGTTTTCATAACCCAATGAGTTGTTTTGGAATGCGCCTATTTTTGGAGGAGGAGGCAGGGAAGCTTCCTCAGCTGGGGGTTCCACACCTCTTTCCACCCATCTCTTTAGTTTATCGTCATAGTAGAATTGATTTTCTGCGCCCAATTTTGCCTTAACCCAAAGCATGAACCAAACCAATTAGAAAAAGTTCAAGGAGCTATCATCACGACCAAAGCATTTAGCAGTGTACCTCTTTGGATGACCGAGCTAGTAAGACCCTCCCTACTGTGTCCTTCAGCATGCCAAAACCAAAGCGACTAAACCGCGAACCTGCCACGGTCCCAGATGATTTCAACTTTGTCACCCCATCAACTGCCTTTTCTTTTGAGGAGTCAGCCATATCCTAGAAAAGGGGAAACCTTTTATAAATTCCATATTTTAGAATAATCTTAGTGGTGATAATGGTTTTCTGGTATAGACCTGTATTGGCGTCCTACCGAAATCTGGCTCTGAGACACTTCTAGTATGTACTGCCATTCTCCTTCCATTCCCACCCGACTCATGTATGGGTTCCATTGAAGCAGGTGGCATCAATGATGACATTGTATTAACCGATTGACTGTATGGTAACTTAGTGGCTTCCTGCTGTTGACGTTGATACTCATTTGCCTGTGGGTTTCCTTTTGTTGAATGTGGTGCAGGTGGTGGCATTCCCCCAACAACACGATGTGCTGTACTATCAAAAAGGTTTAGCAGCAGTTTTCCAACAAGTTTTGCCGGGGCCAAATTCACTGTATACCCCCCCTGAAATAGGAACGTATGGTTCAATTGCATCATTAGAGAAAAGAACAAGCTTTAGATTGTTCCCAGTTTTATGGATGTCCATACGGCCAAGTTTCTTTTTCACATTTTAAATCAAAGGAAAGGAAAACTCACAGATGTAAATCTTATTTTACATTTCCATTTACAGGAATAGACAGCTAACAGATGTAAACCAACCCGGAAAAAATTCTATTGGAACCAGAAGTTGTGCAGGTTGTACCTGTTGGTGGATACGGATCCTCTCTTCAAGAGATGAAACGAACTGTTTCCACATTTCCACTTCAGGTGATCGGCCACCAGTCTTGAGGCATTTTAATACTGCTTGACAGTACCTGATTCAGCCACAGCAAAAACGACATCAGGAGGCCATTATACAGTCTAACAAAGGAGTAGTTGATGGAAAGTGAATCTCCTTACTTCAGTGCAGTCGACAGTTTACCAACTTCAGCCAACATATGGGCATATATGATTTTATATGGTTGAAACGGTAACAGGGTATACTGAGAGTTTCCCAGCGTCTTAGAGTACTCATATAATTCTGTTCTCTGCCCATGCAAAGATCAACCGACAAATCAAGAAATTATCAAACAATTAACAAAAAGAAGGGTGTCCTCCATGAATTTCCTTGGAGTATCTATGCAACACATACTTGAGGAACATGGAGGGTATTTATGATGTGCTCAAAATAGAATCGTCCAGTTAGTATGATGATACGTAATACCACAATGATTAAAGAATTCACCTGTATAGCCTCTGGACTTGCGTATGTTCGAGGATATTTCCAGTGATCCGCTCCAACAAGGCAGAGTCTGGCAGTATCTGAGTATGGATCAAAGTTCTTATCCGCAATTAAATAGCAAATATGCGCCGCAATTATCTGATTCATAACAGTAATTCAAATGTCATGATAAAGTCTTTCGTGAAGTTAAACAATACAACAAGGCAGAGAACCACCTCGCCCCTTTCTTTCCACATGCAATCTCCAAGATGAGTAATCACAAGCTCATCATCCGTGGTTCTGTTAGCAGTTATAATACCCAAATTCTCTTCCCAACTGTCAAGCATGCTACTACTTCCAAACTGAAATTCAAGGAAACATTAAGACATTATTAACAAGCTCCCATGGTGGAGATGCATAAGATAATACGTCATTTGAAATGGGAGTGACCTAGTTCCCTATGGTAGATAAAATATTTCTTGTCTTGCAGTGTCTTCTCACTGTCTATACAGTTCCCTGACTTTAATCATAGTAATTGATATTTAGCAATGATTTGGTGGAGATTGATTAATTAGAAATTTTAGAATCTTAATCATGAGATGTAATCATGAGATGATTGTTGGATTTTAGGGTTTACCTATTTAGTATTTAATAAGCTCTTAAAGAGCAGTGGGGGGTACGATTTTATCGGATCTTTCGAATGAACAAGAGAGTTTACCCATTTAGTATTTAACACTTTGTATTCCTCAGTAACGACTTTCATTTTCTTCTGGGGAGTTAACCACACGAATCTAAATTGTTTTCTACTCTTTAATCTACTACATTGTTTTACTGAGACAAAATAATGGTTTATGCATTACCTGAGGTTGCTGTGGAGGCACATTTATGGAACCAGGAAAAGAGATATCGCTTGTACTTCCAGTGGAGAACACTTCAGCTGGTTGGCCTGCAACCAGCAGGCATAATGTCCGTAAAGGTGACCCTGGTACCAGCTGGCGAAGGGCCATTTGTTTCACAGTGTCCACATAGAACTGCATCAATTTAAGACATCGACCAAGTCAGTCAACGAAGCGCTACAGTGGAATGTTCAGTTCTATAGCAATCAAAGGAAAGAAACCTGCTGGCCAAGTTGGGCGGCGATAATAAGAGCTGGTCCCCATAAATGACCTTCTTGTGCACATTGGAGAGCCTCCATCTTCCTGCCAGAAGCCAGAAGATTCTGCATCTCTGAAGCAGTTACCTGGACAATTCTTCCAAATGAGTTAATAAGCAAAATCAAAACCACGTTAATTTTGAGACCATTTTCCTCGAAAGATAAATACCAGATATGATATCCAATACTCACTTGAATTTGTGATTCAGGTGGTAACTGCTGTAAGCATTGGCTTATAGGAGCATAACCACCATTTTCTACACCATCTTTCTTGGCAAATGCAAAAAGTTTTGCGACTGCTGCTTCAGCAGAGTCTGTTTCCTGTTTGCAGTGTATATACAAGGATGAGGAAAATTGTAATACATATCAATGTTTCCTTAAGAAGCAAATTGACAAGAAATACATATCAATGTTTCCTTAAGAAGCAAATTGACAAGAAATCACCAGGATTGCTAACCTTTTGATTTGCATCAGTACCAAAAGGAGACCGGAGTTTCCCATAATACTGACAAGATATTCTGAGCAAAGAAAGAAGCATCTTTAAAAGTTTCCCTCTTGAAAAGTCCATACAGAAAGATTCACAATTCAAAATTCTCTCATCAAGCCACTTATGTAAGTCTTTACTTCCAACATTTCCTCCGACCAAGGGACCTGGAAGAGATTGTTGATCCAGACAACTGAAGTAACTCAAAGAGTTTTCCCCAGAAATAACTTCTGCCAAGTTTAAGACAGAGATATAGCTTGCTCCAGTTCCACTCTGAGTCGGATAGAAAAAAGGTTAGCAGTGAAAACATGTTCACAATCCACTTTATGAGGTTTTTATTGGAGAATATCTTTCATACATGTTCTTTTTTTTTTTTTGGGCAAATCATACATGTTCTATGATAAGCATAATATAAGAAAAAATAAGTGACTTTCCATCAACTTCCCAGAGTGTAAGATAATCTAATGAAAAATGCCACTACGGTTCTAACCTGACTCCCAAATGATGAATTTTGGAGAGAACCATTATCATCCTTAATAACAATGAGCTTTCCGCCAAATCCAAAATTGACAAGTGCATGTGGTGGACGTCCATCAGATGATCTTCCCGTACTTGGGGAGAAAAGCTGATTGCTCTGAAATGATTGTTGAGCATCATCTACAGATTTCTGTCTACTATAGAAATCGTTTGAGAAACTCATAGGTCCATTTTGTGTGACACTAGCCACATTCATATGTTGAGGGATGAAGCTCTGTACGCCAATCTCATTTGGCTTAAACTGTTCAGCCACAGGTCCTGTACTGTACAAATTATCTACTTGCTGGTTTCCTCTGAATGTTGATGATGAGGCAGAATTAAAAGCTGCCTCAGCCTTACCTGCATTTTCTGATTGCCAGGTGTTTGTAGCCTGCTGATTGTTGGCGTAGTAAGATTGATCCCAACTTCCATTTTGGCTCTGGATATCAGATTCTTGCGTTCTGAGTGTCTGATTTTTATCGTAAACATCATGTACGTTACTCTCTCTACTATGGTACATAGCTGTAAGAGAATTGCCATTCTGAACTTGCTGATCATTAGCTTGACCAGTAGTCTGAAAAGCCTGGTTGTAGCTGTCCAGAGAGCGCCATTCTTGAGCACTAGTGTCATAGTACCATCCCGGATACTGCGCGTCAAAGACCATGTTTTCTGGATATCCATTGCCCACTTGTGAAACATGGTTCCAAGTAGACACACTCTCAGCTGTGGCAGCCACTGCAGATGTTGTACTCTGTTGCAGATAAGCAACATCCGAGTTATCAGCAGCAACGCTTTCCCAGTTACTCGTTGAGTTAGTATAGCTCTCCTGTGAATTCATGCTTGCATCATGAGCATCAACTTGATACCATTGACCAGTACTTGCATCATATTTCCACCCAGGATAGAGATTTTCCCAAGACTGATTGTTATCCATGTACTGCCCGCTTGCTTGCACTTGATCCTGATGTTGCTCAAACCCTACCGAATTATCTAAACCAACACTTGTGTTGTTTGTATCGTTGGCTACTAAGTTTCCCCCGTTGGCCACAGCTACCTCCGCCTTTTCTTGTACATGTCCTGCAGTTCCATCCAACTCAGTGAAGAAATCAGAGTATGAACCAAACCCACGACCGTCATTTACAGATAAATCCGCATCAAAAGAACCCCAATCAAGCTCCTTAACCCCAGGAATCCCAGGCTCATTAACTGCCTTGCTTTCTTTTGCTGTTTCAGAGAGTGGCATATCAGCCACCTCCGATCTCATCTCATCATCTCTTAATTCCTTTGCATCACTATGGACAAATTGGACAGCTTCCAGAGCAATGGATGAAGGCTCGTCGTCTTTTCCCAGCGAACTACTTGCACCCTCGTTCCCTGGGACTGTTTCATCTCCATCACCCACAGGATCTTTAGCAACGGAGAGATTCGAAAAAGCTGTGGCGTCATCGGAGTCACTTCCATCGTCGAATTTCAGCTCCGTCGCAGAGGATGAAGCTTGAGCTTCACTGGGAGAATAGGCATCATCAACAAGCTTGTCGAAGAAATCCTCATCCGTCTGATCCTCCAGCAGGAATTGAGAAGCGGAAGCCATCAATCGAAATCGGAATTAAAAATAACCCTAATCTAAACCTCGCCGTGAGAGGATCAAATGCCAAAGGAAGTAGTTCCGTAGAACGCAGCTATCAATTGGAGCGTGATGCCATAGACTCCGATCCAAAACCTAGAAAGGATTCGTCGGTGAATTCTCCGATCCACCCAAATTTGCTACTTTCCAATAACTTTTACGTCTAATTTAAGCCTTTTTAATCTCAACCTTGAACAACATTCTCACCGAACTGCTTCCCCCAAGATCATCATCCGATATGATTCAAATTATGTCTTCCTATTAACATTTCTATATGCATCGAGCATGGTGAGCCGATCTGTTCGAAGGGATCGTCAAATGCAAAGATCCGTGTCTAAGAAACTTACAGATTTTCCGATATCTTGTATATACTCAATGACGGGGACAAATTAGAAGCGTCTCCGGCGAGAATGGTTATGTTTCTTTGTGACGACAGCTCCATGGCTACGTCATAAACACAGAGGTTTGTTCTTACATACGCTTTGATTCCAATTCCCTTGTTTAGATTCTAAAAAGGAATCGAGTCGCTGGAAGGTGCTCACAACGTGTTTGACGAAATTCGTGATCCAGATGTGATGATATCTCGGAAGGAAGAAGACATTGAATTCTGTTTGTTTTTTTTTTTTTTTTTACGTTGGAGGAGGAAGAAGACTCTGTTTGTGTGCTCCACAGATCTGGTGAATCCAACGGTAGCCATTTGATCGCTCCTCAACATGCTTAACCAACCGGTTCATCCGTTAATTTATTATTGCTAGATCGGACAATTAATTAATTAAAATTATTCAACCCCCCCAAATTATCGGCCCAATTATTAGTGGCCAGCCCACATAAAACAAAAACCAAATGAATAGGCACGTGCGTGGCGAATATATAGCATATGTCCGTGTCGATACCAGCGGTTTTTTCTTTAAAATACGCATTTCCGTAGAACGACATTTTCGGTCTTCGGACACTAATTGAATCAGACCGAGCTATTTAAAACACAAATCCTTTGAACTAAAGTCTAAAACCAAACCGACCATTATTTTAAGAGTCAAACCCGAATGATGCAGAATTCAAATTTGGTTCAGCCGTATCACATGGTGAACAAAATTGATTATTACACCCCTACTCATGAACGAAATATTAATGTGTATTATTGTGTAACTCCTCAAGTCTGTTAAGTTAACAAAGAAAAATTAATGAATTTATATTTAGAAAAAAAAACAAACAATACAAACTGCATGATACATATTAGCCCCTATCGTTGATAGAAGCAGAGAAAGTGTGTTTTTCTTTTGTATTTTGGGTAACTCATGGATTAACATTTGATTGATTGATCTACCTGCGACAGTGAGCAAAACTTTTTGTGATATTACAGATTTTCAACTTACAGTTCCACTTCCTGAAGCTCCTCTCCTAAGCTGCTACTGCTACTGTTGAGTGGGCTTGGTTTGAATGTTGATGCACTCGTTGGAGACATAAACGAGCTGTTGACGCTTCCGCTCCATGAAGCTGTTCTTCTCGAACCTGAAGGAGGAAGATCACCACCATTCAGGCTTATTCCTGAGCCACTTCTTTTTATGTTGTCTAGACTTGGAAATCTCTGCATTGTCACTGGAGATGGTGTCGGGGACTGGCTTGGTGGTGGAGCGCCTGCAGACCCTACTACTGCTTCATCTGCTGAGTTCTCCTGTCCGGTTTCAGCACTAACCGATTCCGTGACCTGGTCGTTTGCAAATGATGGTGCTGCTGCTGGGACGAAGAATTTTGCTTTTGCAGGAATCGGTGGTTTAGCAGATTGTACGGGATGTGACTGAAACATAGTTTGAGAGTTTCCACGGCCTTGATTGAAGGTGTCAACGTATCTGCCCCCAAAAAAGATTCAAATGATCAGTTCCAAGCATGCACATTATCTACAATTAAACACTAACAAGGGAACATTTGGTTCAGCGGCTTTTTTTCTATAATCGATCAGACAAATTATAACTAACAGTTTCACTACTGGTAACCACAATCAAGAAAAATATGCCCATCTCACACCGAAAGCTCTTTTGTACCAGTAAATCAATGGTAGCTTAGATCCCCTCCTTATTGCCATTCTAACTTACGATCCAGGATAGTCTCCACAGATTATAAAATCAAGTGTCTCAAGTGGTTTCTTTACCTTGAACGCACACCCATACGTCCACGAGCAGAGAATTGGTTCGAGCCCTGTGAGACTGGTGGGATTCCCGAAGAATTCTCTGACGGAGTTGGGCTGTCACTACTCCAGCTCCCACTAGATGGAGACATCTCGCTCTTCATGTCAGATTTGTTTTCATAACCCAATGAGTTGCTTTGGAATGCGCCTAACGTTGGAGGAGGAGGCAGTGCAGCTTCCTCAGCTGGGGGTTCCACACCTCTTTCCACCCATCTCTTTAGTTTATCGTCATAGTAGAATTGATTCTCCTCACCCAGTTTTGCCTTCACCCAAAGCATGACTCAAAACAATTAGAATAAGTTCAAGACTCATCACGACCTTAAGATTTAGCAAGGTGCACCTCTTTAGATGACCGAGATTGTAAGACCCTCCCTACAGTGTTCTTCAGTATGCCAATACCAAAGCGGCTAAACCGAGAACTTGGCACACTCCGAGTTGATTTCACCTGTGTCACCCCATCAGCAGCTTTTTCTTTCGAGGAGTCAGCCTGATCCTATCAGAAAAAGCAAACATTTAAGCAATAAGCAATGGTTTTCTAAACCTGTATTGGTTGGTGTAGTTAGAATGCCTCCTTAGGACTTCTCGATCCAGAGATTTATCCGAGGGTGGGCTAGGGGGAAATTGCATGATGAGGGAGCTACTTACCCGCATGATTAATCAAGCAATACGGCAAACAAGACATCTGTTGCTAATAAAAAAAAACAAGAAAGAGAGATGGTTTTCTAGTGATATAGACCTGTATTGGCGTCCGACCGAAATCTGGCTCTGATACACTTCTAGCATGTGCTGCCATTGTCCTCTTGTTCCCGCCCCACTCATGTATGGGTTCAATTGTTGCAGGTGGCATCAATGATGACATTGTATTAGCCGATTGACTGTATGGTAACTTAGCCGCTTCCTGCTGTTGATGTTGATACTCATTAACCTGTAGGTTTCCAGTTGTTGAATGTGGTGCAGGTGGTGGCATGCTCCCAACAACACGCTGTGCAGTACTTTCAAAAATGTTCAGCACGTTTCTAAAAATTTGTTTTGGGGCCGAATTCGCAGTATACCCGCCCTGAAATAGAAATGTCTGATTAGGTTGGATCATAAGTAAAAAAGAAGCTTCCCAGTTTTATGGATGTACATAAGGCTTGAGTTTCATTTTTCACATCTTTAATCAAAGTACACAACTCATAGATGTATATCTTTTTCATAGTTGCATTTTTTTTTTCCTGGCAACTTGCACATTTCCATTTGAAGGAGAAGGCAACTAACAGATGTAAACCCACCAGAAAAATCAACTGTTGCATGTAATTCTATTGGAACCAGAAGTTGTGTAAGCGTAAGCTGTACCTGTTGATGGATACGGATTCTCTCTTCAAGAGATGTAACTAACTGTTTCCACATTTCTACTTCAGCTGATCGGCCAGTACTGAGGCATTTTAATACTGCTTGACAGTACCTGATTCAGCCACAGCACAAACGACATCAAGAAGCCATATCCAGTGACTGTATTACAGTCTAACAAAGGAGTAGATGATGGAAAGTGATTCTCCTTACTTCAGTGCAGTCGACAGTTTACCAACTTCAGCCAGCATATGGGCATATATGATTTTATATGGTTGAAACGGTAACAGGATATACTGAGAGTTTCCCAGCGTCTTAGAGTATTCATACAACTCTGTTCTCTGCCCATGCAAAGATCAACCAAGAAATCAAGAGAATATCAAACAAGTAAGAAAAAGAACAGTGTCCTCCATAAAATTTCGTCAGACTTTCTATACAACACATTTGAGACCACAAGTAAGACCAAGTAAGACCACAGTGATAAAAAGTTCACCTGAATAGCTTCTGGACTAGCGTATGTTCGAGGACATTTCCAATGGTCCGCTCCGACAAGGCAGAGTCTGGCGCTTTCTGAATATGGATCAAAGTTCTTATCCGCAATTAAATAGCAAATATGCGCCGCAATTATCTGATTCATAACAGTAGTTCAAATGTCAAGGTAAAGTCTTTCATGAAGTAATACAATACAACAAGGCAGAGAACCACCTCGCCCCTTTCTTTCCACATGCAATCTCCAAGATGTGTAATCACAAGCTCATCATCTGGTGTTCTGTTAGCAGTTATTATACCCAAATTCTCTTCCCAATTGTCAAGCATGCTACTACTTCCAAACTGCAATTCAAGAAAGCAAAGAGACATTATTAACAAGCTTCTCGTGCAGAGCTGCAGAAGGAAATATGTCCTTTCAAATCGACGAGTGAACTAGTTCCCTGTGGTAGAATCTTGTCTCTATATTTTCTGTCAATGCATTTGATTTTTTCTTCTCTCTTTAATCTATCACATTGTTTGACAGAGAAGAAATAGATGGTAAATGTATTACCTGGGGTTGTTGTTGAGGCACATTTACAGAACCAGGAAAATGGATATCGCTTGTACTTCCAGTGGAAAACACTTCAGCTGGTTGTCCTGCAACCAGCAGACACAATGTCCGTAAAGGTGACCCTGGTATCAGCTGGCGAAGGGCCATCTGCTTCACAGTGTCTACATAGAACTGCAATTTAAGACACTGACCAAGTCAGTCAACCAAGAACTACAGTGGAATTTTTAGTTCTATAACAATCAAAGGAAAGGAACCTGATCCCCAAGTTGTGCCGCAATAACAAGTGCTGGTCCCCATAAATGGCCTTCTTGTGCACATTGTAGAGCCTCCATTTTTCTACCAGAAGCCAGAAGATTCTGAACCTCTAAAGCAGTTACCTGGGGAATTCTTCCACATGAGTTAATCAGGAAAAACAGTCTTCCTAGAAAGAGTATATAGGATTTGATGTCCAATACTCACTTGCATTTGTGATTCAGGTGGTAAATGCTGCAAGCATTGGCTAAAAGGAGCATAACCACCATTTTGGATGCCATCTTTCTTGGCAAATGCAAAAAGTTTAGCGACTGCTGCTTCTGCAGTATCCGTTTCCTGTTTGCAGTGTAAATACCAAGATGAGGAAATTGCAACCTATACAAATGTTTCCTTGAGAAACTGACAAGAATTGCTCACCTTTTGCGATGCATCAGTGCCAAAAGGAGATCGGAGTTTCCCATAATACTGACAAGATATTCTGAGCAAAGAAAGTAGCATCTTTAAGAGTTTCCCTCTTGAAATATCCATGTTGGAAGATTCACAATCCAAAAGCCTCTCATCAATCCACTTATGCAACTCCTTACTTCCAACATGTCCTTTTACCAAAGGACCTGGAAGAGATTGTTGATGCAGACAACGAAAGTAGCTCAAAGAGTCTTCCCCGGGACTTGAATAAGAGGCACTCCCAGAAATAACTTCTGCCAAGTTTAAGACAGAGATGGAGCTTCCCCCAGTTCCCTTTGAATCAGATAGAAAAAGATCAGCAGCTAAACCAGAATTAATTTCACTTTATTGAGGATATAATTGGACAAAATATTTTCGAACATGTTCAATGAGAAGCATACAAAATTAATGATAGCTCTACAGTAATTTGCATAAAATAAACTAATGAAAATTCACACTTAAGGACTAACCTGACTCCCAAATGATGAATTCTGCAGAGAACCATTATTATCCTTCATAACAATGAGCTTCCCACCAAATCCAAAACTGACAAGCGCATGTGGTGGACGCCCATCAGATGATCTTCCTGCACTTGGGGAGAAAAGATGATTGCTCTGAAAAGACTGTTGAGCATCATCTACAGATTGCTGTCTATCAGAGAAATCGTTTGAGAAACTCAATGGTCCATTCGGCGTGACACTAGCCACATTCATATGCTGAGGGATGAAGCTCTGAGCTCCAATCGCATTTGGCTTAAACTGTTCAGCCACAGGTTCTGTACTGTACAAATTATTTACTTGCTGGTTTCTTCCGAAGCTTGATAATGTAGCAACAGAAGTTACAATCGGCTCAGCCTTCATTGCATTTTCTGATGGCCAAGCATTTGTAGCCTGCTGATTGTTCGCATAGTTAGATTGGTCCCAACCTTTGTGTTGGCTCTGAATAGCAAATTCTTGCGCTTTGAATGTCTGGTTTTTATTGTTAACATCATACATACTACTCTCGCTATTATTGTGATACATAGCTGTAAGAGCATTACCATTCTGAACTTGCTGGTCATGAGCTTGACCAGTTACAGTTGTTTGAGAAGCCTGGTTGTAGCTGTCCAGAGAGCGCCATTCTTGAGCAATAGTGTCATAGTACCATCCTGGATACTGCGGGTCAAAGACCATGTGTTCTGGATATCCATTGCCCACTTGTGAAACATGGTTCCAAGTAGACACACTCTCAGCTGTGGCAGCCACTGCAGATGTTGTACTCTGTTGCAGATAAGCAACATCCGAGTTATCAGCAGCAACGCTTTCCCAGTTACTAGTTGAGTTAGTATAGCTCTCCTGTGAATTCACGCTTGCATCATGACCATCAACTTGATACCATTGGCCAGTACTTGCATCATATTTCCATCCAGGATAGAGATTTTCCCAAGATTGACTGTTATCCACGTACTGCCCACTTGAAGAATCGTGATGCACTTGACCCTGGTGTTGCTCAAACCCTGCCGAATTATCTAAACCAACACTTGTGTTCTTTGTATCACTGGCTACTAAGTTTCCTACAGTGGCCACAGCTACCTCAGCATTTCCCTGTACGTTTTCTGCAGTTCCACCCAACTCATTAAAGAAATCAGAGTATGAACCAAACCCACGTCCGTCATTTACAGATGAATCTGCATAAAACGAGCCCCAATCAACCTCCTTAACCCCAGGACTCCCAGATCCATCGACTATATTGCTTTCTTTTGCTGTTTCAGAAAGTGGCATATCATCCACCTCCGATCTCAACACATTATCATCCCTTAACTTATTTGCATCACTGTTGACAAATTGAAGAGCTTCTGGAGCAATAGATGGAGGGTCGTCTTTTCCCACCGAACCACTTGTACCCTCGTTTGCAACATCGTTCCCCAAACCTGCTTCATTCAATGCGCCATCTCCATCACCCACAAAATCATCAACGACGGAGAGATTCGCAAAAGCTTTGGCATCATCGGAATCACTTCCGTCATCGAATTTCAGCTGCTTAGCAGAGGATGAAGCGTGAGCTCCGGTAGGAGTATAGGAATCATCAACAAGTTTATCGAAGAAATCCTCGTCCGTTTGATCCTCCAGGAGGAAATCAGCATTCGAAGCCATCAATTGACGATCGAAATTAAAACCCTAACCCTAAAACCCCACAAAATCACAGAAAGAGATCGACGGATCTGCAAGCTTCGCGAGAAGATCAATTGCAAAACGAAGTAAATTATATATACGATCGAGACTAAATAGAGCAGAATGGCATAGACCGATCCAAAATCCACAAAGGACTCGTCGGTGATTTCCCGGATCCAATCTCCGATCCAAACTCCGATTAGTCGGTGAACTCTTCGAGATCGAAATGAGAGAGAGACTCTTTTTGATTTTTTTCTATTTTTTTTTTTTTGGATTCTCTTTTCCGAATTTACCCTTATATGTATCCACAAGATTTATATGTTCATATGGACGATTATGAGCCCATAATGAATCCATTACTCTTTTTCTATTTTGATAACGTAATGACTATTGACCTAGTTAGTTAAAAATATTTTTTATGTACATAGTGTAATGTATGTTGTTGATAAAGAAAAATTCAACACCAAAACTCAAATTAATTTCTGTAGTATCAGTACTGTAATAAATAGATCAGACCAAACGATAGATTGTGTTCCATAAATGAAGATATACAGTATCTAATATTATTAGTTTCTTTAATACTAGAAATCTGAATTCACTAACTTCTTATAAGAAAATAGATGTACCTGTCATTCAAGAAAACAACCTCAAAACAAATGATTTATGAAAATTAGATTAGATTTTTTGGTCAATATAATTTTAATCAACTATAATGTATATGTGAAAATTTGCTGTAATAATCAATCTAAAGATTGCACAGCTTCATATATTCTAGGGTTGATATATATATTACTTGATACATGTTACCTAACTCGTAGTCTTTGGTAGACTTATAAGATGATTGCTCGAACTCATGGAAAAAAAACATATTATGAAACACACTTGTAACTGTTATTGGATATGATTTGTGACTTGATCCATCATCTTCTATCAATGCTCTGCGAAAAAACAACATAAAATGGAACATATATATAGATTTTCCATTTCCTCCATTTAAAATGTTGACTAAGAAATAGAAAGATTTTAACATGATATTCAATTTTCGACCATTTCTTTCTATTAATTTGATATAAGAAGAAGAAGAAGAAGAAGATGAAGAAAGACAATCAAGACAGAAGAGGCTTCTTAGAGTCGAACTCACTCTCAAAACCCTCAATTTCTGAGAACCCTTCTTTGCCTTTAGCCCATAACACAAGGTATAGTCCTACGAACATCAACACCATCCCTCCCACACTGCAATTATTTTGTTAATCAATTCATTAAAACAAAGAAATTAACATTTTGGAACGATAATATATCAGACTAATAAATATTAGTTCTGACGATTTGGAGTTGTGTCAATGTTACCTTCCGAGGCTAACAGACTCTCCTAACGTCAAAACGGAGAAAGCAACCGAAATAACGGTAGCGAAAGGACTAAACATTGAAACCAAAACCGGTCCACGTTTCTTCATGGCCCATCCATTAAAGCTAACACATGCTCCACTCACTGTCCCTCCCTGTCCATTTTAATCCCATTCAAAATCAAATAGAAACTATATACTATTATAACCGTAAACCAATTAACTATGTTGTATACGAAAGGTTTATTGGAACTTACCAGGATGGAAAAACCAACGAGGTTACCGAAACTGATAAATGAAGTGGTAAGTACTTTTGCTTTTCGGTTTTGTAATAATAGTACCACCGTTGTTATCAACACTCCTAGTAATGCCGTTATTGCACTTAACGATATCGGTGCCGGAAACTCTGCCAATGTCGACGCCTGCAATAACCAATTTTAGAAAGCTAAACCAACCCGGTTATGATGAACCGAGTGTTACTTACCTGAAGAACGACGTTGGTGGATAATACAAAGACGGCTCCAAGAAGGTAGATACATCCGACGACTCTGTCTCGATCAAACACGAATATTGGAGCATCATCTTCTTCTTTATGTCCGATTGAAGTGCTGTGCATTATGCTCATTGTTAAAGCGCCAAATACGCACAACAATGTCCCTAAGATCTTCAATTTGCTGTACACACATTTCAAGTTCACCTTCTCTAACCTATCCCAAAAAAAGAAGACGCACTGAATGTTGGAACACCGTAAAATGGCATGTTAAAAGAGGATATAGTGATTCACCTAACGATCCAAGCGATGAAGAAAATGAGACCAGGAGCGAGATTAGGCATCGCTGTTGCCATTGCTGGTGATGTCAACCTGATTCCTTCTAGAAACAGTGATTGGAACAGAGTAACCCTGTTTTTTTTCATATCCATAACAAAGAAATTGTGCCAATTTAAAACCAAGTTTTACACTTTTTAAACATAAAAAGAGAGTAAATGGAGGATAATACTTACCCTGCAAAGGAGATCAAAACTAGCTTACCAACCAGCCTTAAACTAAGCTCATTTGGCCATTGCTTCCTTTGTAACAACAAAGAGAAAACAAAGCATTTACTATGTGAAAAGAAAAAGGGCAAGTTAGGGTACATATATGTGAGAAAGTTATCGGACAGACCTTTCAAAGAGGATGGCAAAAGGCGAGAGGATTATGAAAGTGGCAAAGGTAGAAAAGATGACAATGGTGAAAGGGCCAAGACCGAGTGACATCAAATAACTCATGAGCAAAGAATTGCCTGCGTATACAAATTGAACCATTACTAAACCTCCTACTATCACCATCTCTTCTATCGTCTCCTTCTTCATCCTCTCCTCTAGGAGATTGAGCACCGACCGATAGAAATCTACACACAAAAACTTCATTTCGAGAAATACATTATAAGCATTAGGATAAGATTGCAACAGACATTCTACATAAGATAAGATTACTCTCTCTCTCTCTCTCTCTCCTTTTACCTTCATCCAGAAAATATATCTGGAATCACCATTTTCTTCCTTTCTCTCTCTTTCCTTTACTCTCTCATTATATTCCTCAAGTTTTGCTTCTGTAACAAAACAGACCCTCCATTGTTATTCCACCTATATTTGTTACTTTCCCTCTAAACTTTTATGTCTATTTTAAGCCATTTTTATCCCAACCTTCAATCTGCTCTGCAATCTTCCCCAAAATAAATTGACCAAATATTTGGAATTTTGATTGTATATGATGCATCATGGACCAATCTGTTTAAAAGGGTCAAATCAAATGCTAAGATCTGTGTCGAGTAAACTTACAGCTTTTCCCACAAGGAGCCATGTTGGTTCTTCGAACTCATGGACCACCATCCTTCCAGCTCTGGCTCGGTTCGGTTCCATCGGCGTATTACGCACTGCCGTTGAATTGATCAATGACGGCGAAAAGCCAGATGCTTCTCCACTTGTTCACTTGCTCCGCGTCTCCGGCAACCATGGTTACGTTTCTTTGTGCCAGCAGCTTCATGGTTACGTAATAAAACATGGGTTTGTCTCAGATACGCGACTTTCCAATTCCCTGATGAGGTTTTACAAGACAAGCGACTCGCTGGAAGATGCTCACAAACTGTTTGATGAAATGCCTGACCCAGATGTCATTTCTTGGAACTCATTGGTTTCTGGTTACGTTCAATCGGGAAGGTTTCAGCAAGGACTCTGTTTGTTCCTCGAGCTCCACAGATCTCATGTTTTCCCTAACGAGTTCTCTTTTACATCCGCTTTAGCTGGTTGTGCACGACTGCATCTATTGCCACTCGGAGCCTGCATCCACTCCAAGATTGTGAAACTTGGCATAGAGACAGGCAATGTCGTTGTGGGTAATTGTCTAATCACCATGTACGGGAAATGTGGTTCCATGGATGATGCTGTTTTGGTATTCCAACACATGGAAGAAAAGGACACAGTTTCTTGGAATGCTATTGTTGCTTCCTGCTCAAGGAACAGTAATCTCGAGCTGGGACTTTGGTTTTTCCACCAAATGCCAAATCCGGACACTGTAACATACAACGAGCTCATCGATGCTTTCGTCAAGTCCGGGGATTTCAATAATGCCTTTCAGGTTCTATCAGATATGCCAAACCCTAATTCATCTTCATGGAACACAATATTGACCGGCTATGCCAACAGTGAGCAATCAGGAGAAGCTACTGAGTTTTTCACCAAAATGCATTCATCGGGAGTCAGATTTGATGAGTACAGCTTGTCAATAGTTCTGGCTGCCATTACTGCTCTCGCTGCGGTTCCATGGGGAAGTCTCATCCATTCCTATGCTATCAGGCTTGGCCTAGACTCTCGAGTTGTTGTCGCGAGTGCTCTGATAGATATGTATTCCAAATGTGGAATGTTGAAACACGCTGAGCTAATGTTTTGGACGATGCCTAGAAAGAATCTGATTGCGTGGAACGCGATGATCTCTGGATATGCTCGGAATGGCGATTCAACCGAGGCGATCAAGCTCTTTAACCAATTGAAACAAGAAAGATTCCTAAAACCCGATCGGTTTACATTCTTGAATCTCTTAGCTGTGTGTTCTCATTGTGAAGTTCCAATGGAGGTCACGCTTGGATACTTTGAGATGATGATCAACGAGTATGGGATCAAACCAAGCGTAGAGCATTGTTGTTCTCTTATCAGAGCTATGGGGCAGAGAGGAGAGATTTGGCAGGCGAAAAAGGTGATTCAAGAATTTGGTTTTGGGTATGATGGTTTGGCTTGGAGGGCTTTACTTGGTGCTTGCAGTGCTCGAAAGGATCTGAAAGCTGCAAAAACCGTCGCCGCAAAGATGATTGAATTAGGAGGAGCTGCTGAAGATGAGTATGTATACATAGTGATGTCGAATCTCTATGCTTACCATGAGAGATGGAGAGAAGTTAGTCAAATTAGGAAGACAATGAGAGAGAAAGGGGTAAAGAAAGAAGTAGGGTCTAGCTGGATTCAAGAGCAAAATGTAGCAATACAGTTTTAAGTATCTTTTAAGTTTTGAGCCGTTGGTTATGTAAACACAATGTCAAGCTATTCATGAAATAAAACATGAGGCCAGAATCACAGAGGTAAGCCGTGTAAAAAGGAGAAATAGTATTACATTTTTTTTCTTTATGAATCAAAGAACAAGAGTTTAGAGTCATAAACAAAAAAAAAACCAACTTCCTGTCTCTAAGCTTGGAGAAGAAACTTGCCTTCCCCAATAGTAATACTCTTCATGAATGTATCAAGTCACCTTGGGACTGAAAGGCCCATCTCTAGAATGGTAAACAGAAAGAGAAATAAAGATTAGGGCAGAAACAGAAAACTGATATTTACAAAGAAGAAAGAAAGACGAATGCGTTGGGCTTATTATTGACTTCATGGTAAGAAACTTTGAACAATGTTACGTGAATCAGATGAACAGTAAACTAGTCAAGCTATCTCATCTAAAATAGCTTCCTAAAATCTAAATTATCACCAAAGCATTGTTGACAGTGCCCACCTTTAAAAACAACTGCAAATACGTCTCACGTGCCATCGATTCCATCTGGTACAAAGAGCACTTTTACAAATTACTAAAGTATTGTTGCACTCTTATACATAGAACTAGGTTCCCTAGACTGCCATTCATAGAAAAAGAAGAAAGAAAGGCAATGACAATCTGACACGGCTAACATTTGGTTGAAATTCCACGTTTATCGGGGTTTTTCCTACAACTTGTTTTCCAATATGTCATTTGGATTACTAGAATTCAATAAAGGTTCGTACTTGATAAAGATGCAAGGATCCCACATGGTAACGGTGAAATTATGTGCCTGCATGAACCAAGTACTCATAATTAGACGGACACAATGGCACTGGAGCTCAAAACTCTTTCACAACTCTACAAACTGATTCACCCAATCAATATTAGTTTTCCTAGGGCCAATCTTCCTACTTGTTATGAGGCAAACAATAAATCTATCAACACTACAAATGCAACTACTTCACCAAGCAAGCAAACTAACAAAGCCAAGAATTAACATAAAAAAGTAGGAAGCATAGTCATAAATTACTGATAGAGCTTGCAACAGTTCATATAAGCAATCAAGCAATATGAACCTTTTCTCACAGCAATCTAAGGTCCTCACATGTAAAGCACTTGAGAGAAGGTTTCAGCTTTCTAAATCTAACCAACAAAAACGACAGCTAAAACCAAAACCCTGTATAGCCATGGATATTGTGCAAACCATAAAAGTATCAAACTTTAACTCATCAGGTCAGAGGAATCAAGGCTTGTGGAACATAGAATTACAAATTGTAAAGACTCAAAAGAAATAAGGATCAAATGTAGAGAAGAAAGCAATTAAAAACAAAAAAAAAGCTACTCACAAGAAAGAAAGCAGAAAAGAGAATTAGAGGTCGGGAGATGTGCAGCAGAGAGTACCCTGAGAGAGAGCTCGGCTGCTTCTGGAAGTTGTGCTTAGGCAAGACGTCAAACGAGCAGCCGCTACAGTGCTGTGAAGCGGTAACAGCGACTGAACACAACCAAGCTCAGATGGACACCTACATGTGATTGTAAACCACACCATTTCATCAAACTGAAACCCTAAAACGAAGAATTAGATCAAAGAAATGACAAATGGGAAGCAGACCTTGAGAAGGAGAATCGGGGAAGGGGAGAAGCAGCTGGTTTAGACGGAATACGAAATCCGGCGGATGAAGCAGCCGGTGAAGATCCGGTGCCGGTGGGAGATTTTCGAAGAGAAGATCTGAGGACGGATTTGAGAGATGAGACAGAGGATCTGTTCATGAATCTAGAAGCCATTTCAAAGAGATAGAGAAGGCCGGACAATTGAGATCGGTCTTCTTCTCTTCTTCTTCCACAGAGGTTTTTATTTTTTAATAGGGTTTTAGGACGCCGGCCGGAAAATAAATACGTATATCGCTGGACATTTTTCTTGGGTTTTGGTATCTTTCAAATGATCAATGGGCTTAGGCCCATATACTGAAAAAGGTACGTCATCTAAAGCTGCTGGATGAGTCGGAGGGTACGTCATTTAACGTGTCAACCAAACTGCGAACTCCAAAAGAAGAACATACGATAAATAACTTCCTAAACTCTTTCACTAAATAACTACTAGTATTGATTAATTTACCTTTTGATGACCAAAGCAAAAATATAACCTTTTAAATTCGTCTGAAACATAAGGTGGGAATGGGACGGATAAATAAAACAATATATCGCTCAAGAAAGATAATCTGCCATCATGGTGGAGCTGGAGCACTTTACAATATTCAAAATAGTTCACTTTTCGGCTAAAATAAATACTACTATTTATACTACAACTAGATTAGGATTCGCGTTATACGCGGGTTTATAATTTCAAATTTGATAATCCGTGTAAAAAGCAAAAAAAAAATGTAAAAACAAAATCGGAAATTCTATTAAAATTTTGATGAATTAATTAATTAAAATTTTCAGTTTATTAGTTAATTAAATTTCAGTTATTCTTTCATATAACTCTAAATATAACTAAGAATTTGAAAAATCTTTTATGACCTATGTACGTTAGAAATTTTTTACCTCTTCATCCGATCAAATTAGTCACGTTTTAAAATTTTACATATTTATCCGGTAAAATTTTACATCTTTATCCAGTAAATTTTACATCTTTGACCAAAAAATCCGTATCTTATCAAAACCTATAGAACTATATATACAAAAAGTCACATTTAGATTAAAACTTACATGATCACACGATTAATGAATTAGGACCCGCGTATATGCGGGTTTAAAATTAAAAAAATTATAACCTGTGTAAGAAAAAAAAAATTAAGACCCGCGTACGCAGGTTTATAACTATATTTTAATAACATGTATAAAAAACAATGCCCACGTAGGTGAGTTTATAACTGAAATTTTTATAACCCGTAAAAAAAACAATTTTTAATTATTTTTTTTAATTATTTAAATTTTCTGTAACGACGACTATGTAAACTCTTACTGATGTCAACGAATCATATATTCTTATGCTATTGTTATCATGTCATCATATATATGAACCATGACCTGTTAGGTAGCATAACACATGAGAGAAATTTTTCCAATAGAATGAAGTTGAATCAAATGTTTTTGAAAATATTGAATCAAGTGTTTTTGAAAATATTATTTTGTTTAGCGAGAAAATATGAGACAATCTATTCGATTTTATAGAGGTAGGTATTTACCATTCATTTTCCTTTTTGAATTAATAATTACATTATATTAATTAATTGTATAATTTCTTAACTTATGTAATTTTTTTCCTTTTAGAATTAGTAATTTAGAATTATAATTAGTAAATATAATTATCTTTTTATAGTTTTAAAAATATTTAAATTTAAAATTTTCTTAACATTATCTTTTTATATTTTTAAAATTGTTTAAGTTATAATTCTTAACATTATCTTTTTACATTTTTAACTTTATTTAAATTTTAATCTTTTCTCATAATTATCTTTTTATATATTTAAATTATTAAAAACAAATACTTTTTTGACACGTGTCAAAATCTCGGATCGTTAGAATCGACACGTGTCGCAATCTCTTGAGTTGCTAACTTCGAAAACCCAACTTTATATAATAAGATTATCACTAAGTTTGGATAATTACTTTTTGCTTAAAACCAAAAAAAAAAAAGAAAATTACTTTTTGTCATGTATAGTTTATTTTGGACAAATCGTATGCTACCACGTAAAATTTATCAACGCAAAATCCTAGTTTTATTTTTCTTCACCGAAACATAGCTCATTAACTGACTAAATACATTAGTACGTTTTAGATCGTTTTTCTCTATACTCGACGTAAATTTCGACCAAGTCCCATAATTTTAAGTACGGATGTGAATACAAAAGAGTCGCCAAAAAAACATTATACTAGTATTCCAATATTAGTTTTCTTGATAAAAAAAATTCCAAATCTACCAACTCCTGCAAAAACAAAAACAAATTGGATTTAACATATATCATCCCTACTAATATTTTAGCACTTTCCTACTTATCCAATCCAATCCGAAATTAAAAATAACAAAGACTAGTAAACATAACTAGACCATTATCATTATTGGCCGGTGTGACACAACATTAATTTAAAAGCGGAATATCAAAATGCCAACAGAAGATTCTTATCCTTACATGTTATTAAATCCCACAAAAGTTGTCACTAAACATGTTAAATATTGTTAATCAAATAAGAGGCGGTTTGGGCGGCATCCAATAATGATCTGCCACCTAATATGTATCCTATAGTCGTCACTTGCTCTTCGCTATATAAACAAGAGCCCTTCTTACAAAGCCCATATAACAAGTAAAGAAAAATTAAACCTAAACCAAAACCAAAACCAAACCACAAGCAAAAGATTTTCAGAAATGGTGAAGATCGAAGTTGGAAGTTTGGGTGACTCATTCAGTGTAGCATCTCTAAAAGCTTACTTGTCTGAGTTTATCGCAACTCTTCTCTTCGTATTCGCTGGCGTTGGCTCTGCTATTGCGTTTGCCAAGCTAACCTCTGATGGAGCCTTGGACCCAGCTGGTCTTGTAGCGATTGCGATCGCTCACGCCTTTGCTCTCTTCGTTGGAGTTTCCATTGCGGCTAACATTTCTGGTGGTCACCTTAACCCAGCCGTGACTCTAGGTCTTGCCGTCGGCGGAAACATAACACTGATCACAGGTTTCTTCTATTGGGTCGCTCAGTGTCTTGGCTCCATCGTCGCTTGTCTTCTCCTAGTCTTTGTTACCAATGGAAAGGTACGTACTAGTAGTAGTGTAGTACCTTAGGAGTGGTTCTATTCTTGTTTTCCCGGTTTGTAACGGTTTAAGGGTACAAAATGATTGAGAATTTTTTTTTTTTTTTTCCGGTTTGGTGCAGAGCGTACCGACCCACGGAGTCTCAGCCGGTTTAGGAGCGGTTGAAGGTATCGTGATGGAGATCGTTGTGACCTTTGCTTTGGTCTACACTGTTTACGCCACAGCAGCTGATCCAAAGAAAGGATCGCTCGGAACCATCGCTCCGATCGCTATCGGTTTCATCGTTGGTGCCAACATCCTCGCTGCTGGTCCATTCAGTGGTGGCTCCATGAACCCAGCAAGGTCGTTCGGACCAGCTGTTGTCAGTGGTGACTTGTCACAGATCTGGATCTATTGGGTTGGCCCACTCGTTGGTGGTGCACTCGCCGGTCTCATCTACGGCGACGTGTTCATCGGTTCTTACGAAGCGGTAGAAACCCGAGTGTAATTAACCGGGTTTGTGATTGCTTGATGGTGCTTGTTGGTTGGTTTGATGTTTTGTTTGCGTGTGTATGTTTGGTGTTCAGTTTCTTCCAAGATTGTATGTAGAGAAACAAAAATTATATGTCTTCTTAATAAGGAAATGTATATATTCCTCTTCATAGTTTATTAAAACCTATATCATCATGGGTTTTCTTTCATATGGTTCTATATTCATATGGGGCAAAACATGAAACATTAAAATGTCAAAGTTATATATACCATTCATCTCCATTATTTGCAAAGCCCAAAATGTTTCTTATTCTTTTTGGTAAAACCAATTTGTTCTAATGAGTACTTTTATTGCTTTTGTAGAACCATACAATGGACTGTTGATTCCTTTGGTTACGTGATTATCCATGGATATGTAGAAAATAATGATAGCAATATACTAGAAAGAAAAGCAAACCGATAGCTGACGGCCATTCGAATTGTCTGTAAAAAAAAAGTAAAAGTAAACAGTAAAACTATTGAACTCGTGGGAGTATCTTTATAGAAAAACGAAAAGCGTTGTGGTTACGTGTGATTACAATTATAACAGAAACTGGTCGGTAAGAGTCACGAACTCTGTTAAAGTTGTCCGGTCAAATCTTCTCAAACTTAAAAAGACAAGACAAAAGAGCAGCTTCTGGCTCTTAACCCAATGCAAATGTCCCCACAATATCCTATAGTCTATCTTAATTATTCATATTATGAGTTCCATGATTTCGCTAATCTACATTTTGTGCCCATTTGATGAGACATTTCCTGAATTTATGAACTGCTCAAAGCACAATTATTTGGGTTTGTGTTCCCTCTCTCTCTTCCTACCTTTCTCCTTACTTATTTATATCCGAACATGGAGGGAGGCTTCATTTATTTACTTAGCATTCTCTGATTGGATTTGAACAATTCCAAGTTATTAAAGAAAGGAGTAGTTTTTTGCTTATTGGTGATTTTCTACTTTCGTCTTCTCCTTCTTCTTCTTCTCTTTCACAAACATTAACATTGTTCATCTCGAAAAGTTTCATCTTGGGTTTTCTGTAAGCTAAGGAGAAAATGGAAGGTGGGTTCTATTCAGTTTGGAATGATAGCTCCTCATCGTTATTCGGATCAGAGAATCTGGAGGACGAGTTGGAGGAAGGAATGGTGAGAAGTGAAGAGATTTTCTCTCCGATTCCTCAGCCTCAGACACCAAGGGAGCCAATGAAGTTCCTGTCCAGATCATGGAGTCTATCTGCTTCTGAAATCTCCAAAGCTTTAGCGCAGAAACAGAGACAACAGCAAGATCTGTTTTCTGTTGCCCACAACAGTCCTAGAGTCTTCTTCCAAGATGTTGCTGCAGATCCACTCATGGTATGATCCCTTTCACTTGTGTGGACATTTTCACCAGTTTTTGAATTCTGATTTTGATGACTCCTTGGTATTTGCAGGCAGAGAAGATCATGAACTCAGCTGGGACCCGTAGATCAGGGAGATTATCAAAGTGGTTTCACCACAAACAACACACCAACCAAAGCACCATCAGGATTCCAAAGAAGAAAGATAAGGCTCGTGTAGAGAAGGCACATGTTCACTCAGCTGTGTCCATTGCAGCTCTGGCAGCTGGTTTAGCGTCTGTAACCTCTGAGGAAAGCTGCAGCAAAGCGTCAAGCTCCATGATGTCGCTGGCACTAGCCTCAGCAACTGAGCTACTGGCTTCACATTGCATTGAGATGGCTGAGCAAGCAGGTGCTGATCGCAATTGTGTTGCTTCCACGGTTAGGTCTTCCGTTGATATCCACAGCCCTGGTGATCTCATGACTCTCACAGCCGCAGCTGCAACTGGTAAGGCTATTCTTCAAAAGTTGGTGTTAGAGGTTTTGATTGGGTTAGTAAGATGGTATTTTGATCCGACTTTGTGGAAAACTGAACCAGCATTGAGAGGAGAAGCGGCTCTGAAGGTAAGGCAGCCGAAGGAAGCAAGGAAGAAAGCGACAATCACACCTTGTGAGAGGAGCTTCACGGACTCACCAGCAAATTGTCAGTTTAGATTGGAGGAATCAAATCTTCCTCTAGAGGGCGAACTGGTGCAATGTTCGCGAAATGGTAATCCTATTCTTCTCTAACTCTGCATGAGTCAAGACATGTTCCACTAGTTAAAGATGCTTATAAGACTGTACTTTATCAGCAGGAGTGCAGCGAACTAAGCGAGTTTGTGTCTATATCAACAAGAAGTCTCAGGTACTTGAGCAGACTGGATTTTATCTGTAAGAGACAGATTAATTTGCTTCTCTATACTAGATGCTTAAGCTCTATGAATTTCTCAGGTCATGATCAAACTCAAAAGCAAACACGTTGGAGGGGCATTCTCCAAGAAAATCAAATGTAAGCATTTTCTATTCTTTCAAGAGTTAGGAATATTACTCGAAACCCGGAAGTCTGAAGCTTGTTGTTGCTTTTGAAGGCGTTGTTTATGGAGTCTGCGACGAGATATCTGCATGGCCTTACAGGAAAGAGAGGGAAAATTCTGAAGAAGTCTATTTTGGTCTGAAAACAGGACAAGGTCTTTTGGAGTTCAAGTGCAACAGTAAGATTCAGAAGCAGAGATGGGTTGCTGGGATCCAGGCTAATCTCCGCCAAGTAACTTGCCTGGAGGCTGCTAAATGCTCTCTGGAATCTCTAAGTCTCAGCGATCGCATGAGATAGAGAATCCTGTAAATACTTACTATTCACAGTTTTTTTCTGTTGCAAATACTGCAAATGAATCATGAATCTTACATAAAATTGGTATAATCTTTTCTTGAGTTGGTCGTACAAACATAAACATCAGATGAGAATCGTAGTCATTGCTTTGTCATCTAGAATACAACAGTCTTGTTTGTGCCATAAGGTAATACCCGTAGTTCACAGTATGATTTTATAGCTTTAGTGAGGCATTTTTTCTCGAGGTCCTCGGATTTCTGGACAAAGCTCCTTAGGTTGTCTCGGTGGGAAACACTCTCAACCTGAAAAAAGCCAAATTCAGATAGATTAATTGAGAAAGCTGCTGAAGAACATTGACAATCCTCAAAAGGTACTACCAATTAACTAGTTGGCAGATGAGTTACCATTTGTTCAATGATAGGCCCTGAATCAAGTTCCTCGGTAACAAAGTGACTCGTTGCTCCAATTAGTTTAACACCTGCATCAAATGCCTGCAAACAGAATTTAGATTATTAAGAGGTAAAGAAAAGACAACATTATAACCAACTAAGAGAAGGTAGAGCCATGAAAAAGGTCAGTGACCTGTTTGGCAGGATATCCACCCTTGAATGATGGCAAGAGACCATGGTGGATGTTGATTACATCCTTTCCATATCCTTTCAAAAATTTACCCGATAGAATCTGCCAAAAGAAAAATGCTATGAATTTCCTAATGAAGCTATTCTTGGTTGGAAATACAGTAGAAGAAACAACTAAGTTATACGCAGGAAAAAAAAAAGAGATTAGGCAAGGATTAATAATCTAATTTACCTGCATGTATCTAGCAAGAACTAGGAAATCAGTATCTTTAACCAATTCCAAAATCTCATCTTCTCTTTTATTCTCTTTTGTTGTTGATACATAATGATACGGGATGCCATGCCTCTCAAGAAACCGCATAACGTGAGTGTTTGAAGCTCTTTCATGATTACTATTGACAAAAAAATATTTCAGTAGCATAAGCATACAAGTCACTAGACGTATATGCCTTACATAATATACAGGATTCAGTCTGATGAAAAAAAGAAGAATGAACTCACCTTATCACGCAGGTTATATCTACGGGTAGTTTCCCGTCTTGCCATCTATGCAACATTTCGACAAGACAATGATCCTGTACATAGAATCACATACTTAAAATACAAAGAGTATAGAAAATGTGAGAAGGTGGTTTCTAACATTAGAATACCTGTTTGGAAAGAAGAAGAGCAATCTTATACTTAGGGTCTATAGAAGGCACACGCACAACAGAGTTCAAGGCACCATATGTTTTCGCAATAGTATGAAAATCTTCATCCACTTGGCTTCTCGGCCATTTCACAGGATCAAATATAAACTCGCTGTCAAAGAAACCATCTTGTTTTTTTCAATCACAACTAAACACCACCAAAAACATCATAATCTTTTACTTGACTCCATTCATTAATTATCGGAGCTTAGTAATATAAAAGCGTATTGGTTGAGAAAGTTACTAAAAGAAAAGGAAGGATTTTGAAAATATAGAATACCTGCGGGAGTAGAAGACATTGTTGTTCTCAGGAACAAAAACATCGTAGCCAAGAATGTTTCCACCTTTTGCTGCTATACAATCTGATAGTTTTGCTACAATTCCAACTGCATCCTATCATTTATATATAAAGAAATGAAATTGATTAACGATTCTCGATGAACAGAGCAAAATGACAAGATTTTGAACCTGAGAATGGAAGACATGGACGCCGGGGATGAGAACAGGGGAGACGGAGGAATCGAGGGAGTCACCATGAAATCGGGAGGGTTTGAGAATCGAATTCTTAGCGAATCCCAAAGCTCTCTCGGAGAATCGACGAATCATGGTCTCTTCTCTATCCCCTCATTCTCCGCCTCAGCCTCACCGCAACGAGAGAGAGAGAGGGAGACCAAAACTACGGTCCCGATTCGCCAAAGGATCTCGCTCGCTCCACTCTCCCAGTATTTCTCAAGTATGTCAATTCAATTCCCCAAGGGTAATTATGTCAATTCATCAGTATAAAATAAAATAAATGGGCCATCTAAGATAAGATGAGTCCCTAACATTTATTTCATTATTTAACGGATTACAAAAACTCGATTCGAGAGAGAGAGAGAGAGAGAGAGCTCTTGTCTCCAATCCAAACCCTAGATTTCAATTTCAAGATCGATCTCTCTCTGCTTTCTCGTGAAGACACCGTCAGCTCGATTTCTCTTCTTTTTACCCTCATATTGATCCAACGTCTCTCGATTTCGATCCTTTTTCTACTGGAATCGTTGCTTCCAGCTCCCGGATCTTATGGACTGAAGCCGGATTTCTTTGCAAACGGTTCTCGTTTTGTGGCTGTGAAGACCTTCGGAGGAGATTTGGAGACATCTGCGGCGCAATCGGAGCTTTTCTTCCCCCCTGCTGCGATCTCGATTTGATTCGAGCACTCGTCCCTGAATCTGCAGGAACTTGTTCAGGATTTGTAGATTTGGATTGGTTTTAGCTGCACGCGTGGAGGTTTCTTCTTTGAAGTCGAATCAGCGAAGTAAAAATTTGAATATTTTAGGTTTTTTTCGTTTGTATTTACTTTTAGTTTTGGAAATCAAATCTCTGGCCTCCGATATATTTATTTTTATTTAATTTAACCGAAGGCCTCGAGTTAAGGTTTTCAAAATTAGTAGATTTGTGTTTGAGTTTCTATATGATGATCATCTTTTATAAGATAAGTAATACATATGTATTTGCTTTATATCAGATAAAAAATTTTCAATGGCAATTTATTACAAGTTTAAGAGTGCAAGGGATTATGATACTATCGCCATGGATGGTCCTTTTATATCCGTCGGTATTCTCAAAGACAAAATTTTCGAAACTAAGCATTTGGGCACTGGTAAAGACCTTGATATTGTCGTCTCCAATGCCCAAACTAACGAAGGTTTGTACTCTTTGTCAGATTTCTGACATCTGTTCTCTATTTTACTTGGGTCAACTTGAAGATGTTTGTTCTCAGATTCTTTTATGGCCTGTTACCAAATCAAGTGTTGTGCTTTAGCTGCTTTGGTAGTAACTAAGTGACGATATGCTTGCAGCTGTGACACAATCAACTTAATCTTTTGAATTTACTATGATTATTTACTAGGTTAGACTTGTCTTGATTGGTTACTTTTGTGAACTACTAGGAAACTGTTTGTTGGACTCTGATTCTAGAATTTCTCAGGAAGCTTTAGTATACTGTGTTTCGCCAACATGTTTGCACTCTGTGGCCTTTATATGCTCTATCTGTTTTGAATTTTCAGAGTATCTGGATGAAGCAATGTTAATTCCAAAGAATACATCTGTCCTTATTCGTCGGGTTCCCGGACGCCCTCGCATCACAGTTATTACTACACAAGAGTAATTTCTCACATCTTTACTTTCCATGTCCAGTTGTTAGCAATTTTATCTTAGCTCAACAAAATATTAAAAGTTTTTTTGGCATTTTATTGGTTCATATTTAGCTAAGCATAAGTTAAACTTGTGACTATCGGATGGAGAAACATGGTATCCTCATACAAAATAATATAAATATCTTAACTTTGCAGGCCTAGAATCGAGAATAAAGTGGAAAACGTACATGCTGAAACCACCAATATTCCTGTTCCTGATCCATCTGTAGCTAAATATGTAAGTTGATTATAGTGAAGTTTTCTCTGCTTCTGTTGGCTGGCATTGACTGCACCTAATTTTCTTCAACTACAAAAGTACTAATTTTCATCCTTATTCACCTCTTAGCCTGAAGATGAGTGGGACGAGTTTGGGAATGACTTATATTCCATTCCTGATGCCCAAGATGCCCAGCATAATAATCCATGTCCTGATCTTGCCCCAGCAGACGAAAAAGTAGATGAAGAAAGCAAAATTCAGGCGCTGATTGACACTCCAGCACTTGACTGGCAACGGTAAGCAATCTTCCAGAATTGGTGGAGGTAAAACTGTTGAATTTATGAGAAGGTTTAACGGCCCTCTTATTTTTATTCATTGTAACAGACAAGGTCCGGATACTTTTGGGGCTGGGAGAGGTTACGGAAGGGGTATGACTGGAAGGATGAATGGACGTGGTTTTGGTAAGTTATTACTTTTATTCTTTGATTTTGGTTGAATTCTGGAACGTCTTCATGAACTTTTGTCAAGGATTTTATAATTTTGTTTATTTGCATCAAGTTGTAAATACTTAAAAAAGTTGTAAGATACTTAGTTTGGTTTTGTTGGCTTGGATAGGAATGGAAAGGAAAACGCCACCTCCAGGATATGTGTGCCATCGTTGCAATGTCCGTGGTATGTCAGCTTTATTTTTCTCTCGCTTTTGTATATGGATATAGTATAGATAATAAGTGTTAAGATCATTTTGTTTACTGTCTCAGGACATTTTATCCAGCATTGCCCCACAAATGGTGACCCTAACTATGATGTTAAGAGAGTTAAGCCACCTACTGGTATCCCCAAGTCCATGTTGATGGCGACCCCAGATGGTTCTTATTCCTTGCCAAGTGGCGCAGTTGCAGTTTTGAAACCAAATGAGTAAGTATTGCTGAATCAGTATGGGAATGTTGCTATATACCACTTCTTCGCATATATTGATTATAATTTTAATGCTTGTTGTGTCGTCAATTTCAGGGATGCTTTTGAGAAGGAAATGGAGGGATTGGCATCAACAACACGCTCTGTAGGAGAACTTCCGCCTGAGCTAAAATGCCCATTATGCAAAGAAGTAATGAGAGATGCTGCACTTACAAGCAAATGTTGTTACAATAGCTTCTGTGACAAGTGTAAGTTCTTCTAATGCATTCTGCTGTTCCACAAAAACCTTATTGACCGTTGCCAGTTCTAGTTCTACATATATATCCTTTTTCACTTCGATTATATGCAATTCAGGTATCAGAGATCACATTATTTCAAAGTCAAGGTGTGTCTGTGGAGTAACTGATGTACTTGCTGACGATCTTCTACCAAACAAGACCCTCAGGGATACTATAAACCGTATTTTGGAAGCTGGAAACGATAGTACTGAGAACGCCGGCAGCGTTGGCCATATCCCAGGTCTGTCATTATTTTAAATTCATGTGTTTTTAAACTTTGTTTGATTAGTCCTCACTCCTCACTGCTGAATTATCATGGACATAATATAGATTTGGAGTCTGCACGCTGTCCACCTCCCAAGGCTCTATCTCCTACTACATCTGTTGCATCTAAAGGCGAGAAGAAACCAGTACCTAGTAACAATAACGATGCTTCAACCTCAAAGCCACCAATGGAAATTGCAGAGATCACAAGTGCCCCTCGGGCATCTGCAGAAGTTAATGTGGAAAAGCCAATCGATGCATGTGAAAGCACTCAAGGGTCTGTGGCTGTGAAAGAAGCAACAGTTTCAAAGTTGAATACGCAAGCCCCCAAGGAAGAAGTGCAACAGCAGGTTGCTACTGGAGAGCCAGGTAAAAGAAAGATGTGCAATTCTAATATTAGCGCTTCACTGAGCATTGGAAATGATTTTGTGACTGGGAGTCCAACTCAGATTTCCCTACTGAGAGATTAATCAAGCTGGACCTCACATGAACTACTTTTTTTATTTAACTACCGAGGAACCATAGTTGCTATTCATCAAAGTAATACATACTTTTTGTCTACATACAGGAAAAAAGAAGAAAAAGAAACCCAGAGTGCCCGGGAATGGTAAAAAGCTTTGTTTGCTATGCTGCAGGCCATTTTCGTTATTCAAAGTCTGTGTGAATCGAATGGGAGACCTTACAGATGGTTTTTTATTTATTTATTTGTGATTTATTGCAGACATGCAATGGAATCCTGTGCCAGATCTAGCAGGCCCGGACTATATGATGCAAATGGGACCTGGTCCGCAGTACTTCAACGGCATGCAACCTGGCTTCAACGGGGTACAACCAGGATTCAACGGTGTTCAACCTGGCTTCAATGGCTTTCACCCCGGCTTCAATGGATTTGGAGGGCCATTTCCAGGCGCGATGCCTCCATTTATGGGTTACGGATTAAACCCGATGGACATGGGATTTGGTGGGGGTATGAATATGATGCATCCAGATCCATTCATTGGACAACAAGGATTTGGGTTCCCTAATATACCACCACCTCATAGGTAAAACAAGGATTTGGGTTCACTTAATGCTCTATCAAAGAAGCAATAAACCTTTGTCAGTAGTCTCATGATGGATCTTTGTGTGCATTCGTAGGGACTTAGCGGAAATGGGAAACCGCATGAATCTCCAACGTGCCATGATGGGCAGAGATGAAGCTGAAGCACGAAAAGCTGAAATGTTAAGAAAACGTGAAAATGAGAGACGAAATGAAGGGTAAGAAAAGAAAAGACCAACTCTATATTACTACACATTAAGACTAAGGATATGCCAAAAGCTAAAAACATTATGGTTGTGTTTGGTTTGTATATACAGTGGGAAGATGTTTAGGGATGGAGAGAATAGCAGAATGATGATGAACAATGGAACTTCAGCCTCTGCATCATCCATCAACCCTAATAAATCTGTATGTCTCCTTTTTGTTGTCTTATCATCTCTCTCTCTGCCTTTCTCTTCTTTTATGTGTTTACCAGTGCTTTGCTCTCTTCATTTACTATTGGTTTTTATTTTTCTTATTAGAAAATGGCTTCTATTCCTTCCTCATTTTACTGAAATAGAGCCACGAAAACATTTCAAAAAAAAAACTAGGGAAATAATGGTTTGTTTAATAATTATTAGAAGAAGAAAACATTATTGATTTCGAACATAAATTGATGAATTATAAAACTTGGCTTTATCAGAAACTAGAGGAATTTTTAAAATTTTGAATAGTAACAACTGGGAAAACAATTAGAATGCTAGATTGCCAAAAAATAAAAAGAATATTGGTAGTCCTTGGGTCCGTAAGGTTATAATTGTAATTGGGCTATAGAGTCCAATAATATGTATTTTGTGGGCCGAACAGTCCAACGTCACTAGGTTTAATTTTAATTTATAAATTGGGCTAACAATTGTCTTACAGCGACAAGCACCTCCTCCACCGAATCACGACTGTGACCGCCGGAGACGACCGGAGCGATTATCCCCGGAGCATCCGCCGCCGCGTAAAATCATCTCTCCCTCTCGCGACTCCAAGAGAAAATCCGAGCGATATCCTGAGGAACGTGACCGGCAACGCGACCGCGAAAGGTCATCTCGTCACCAAGACCTAGATCGTGAACACGACCGTACTCGGGATCGTCGCGATGAAGACAGAAGCCGAGACCACCGTCACCACAGGGATTCGGAACGTAGCCAACATCACCACCGTAAGCGATCGGAACCGCCGTCGTCGGAGCCACCAGCCGTCGGAACAAAAGCAGAGATGGATAATAGTCACAAGTCAAGCGTATTCGCTCGTATAAGCTTCCCGGAGGAAGAATCATCGTCTAGTAAACGAAGAAAAGTATCTTCGTCTTCTTCTGCTTCTGCGACGGATCTGCCTGCTTCCGCCTCTGCAGCCGCCACCGTTGGAACATCAGTTCACCGACACAGTAGTCGGAAAGAAATAGAAGTAGCAGATTATGAATCAAGCGATGAAGATAGGCATTTCAAGAGGAAGCCATCAAGGTACGAGCGATCTCCACCGGTGGTGGTTGCCGATGTGAGTGAAGATAAACTCCGTTACTCTAAACGTGGAAAGGGAGAGAGATCTCGAGCTTGATTCATCTTTTCAAACATGTTCTTTTTTTTTTCTTTCTGTTTTTTTTGTATAATCAATCAAAAAAGAAAATGAGAATCTTGTTATTTTGCCGTAACGAACAAAGCAGAGAGCTCTTTTGTCATCGAATGCTTTTTTTCTTTTTGGTAATCCGATTTTGCGTTCTTGATTTATTTCTCTGTTAAAACTGTGATACCAGTTAATTTTACAGTGAAATCTACAATTTTGGTGCTTTTTTTTATTTTTTGTTATTGTGCGTTTGTTTTCAATTTATATGGGCCTGTAATTAGTTGAAAGCTTAGCTTATTGGGCATTTTCAATTTATATGGGCCTGGGATTGGTCGTTATCAATTTAGATGGGCCTCTAGTTAAATGAAAGCTTAGCTCCTCGGAGCCCAATGGGTAGTATATAAGTCAGCCCAGACATTACGCGCGTTTTATATGTTGTGATGAGTTTTGTCTAGGGAATACATTTGTGAGTCAATCTACGTTTTAAAGACTATGGTCTTTTTTTTGGTACTAATAAAGACTATGGTCTTTTCTAGCTGCATGAGCAGTTCGAGAGCTTTCTCTTAATAGAGTTTCATGAGTTGTAAATCTTCGTACTTACGCAAATTGAGTAAAAGACATCGTATTTTGGACAGAAATCAATAAACATAAATCATTTATTATGATGAACACATCCGGGTAGAGATAGACAAATAGGCATAATTAACCACCTACGAAGATGGACCGTGTCAAAATATATTTGCTTTTATGAAATCCCCAATGAGCTCTTACTCCATCAGTTTAGGAGAATTACATCCTCAAAGAAAAAATTCCCTTGTTAAAATCTTAATTTAGAGTGTATGTAGTGTTCAAGTCAAGAATCGATGCCTTCTTTGGTTTGGTCACAGAACACAATACCTTATGTTCTTTGAGTTGTGGTGCATTTACGTATTGACCTAAAAGGATAATCGTAAATTGAAGACCCATCCAAACGCCTTTTTGATGCATTTGAATTAACCCAATTTATCTGACTCCTTCGACTCAACCGTTACCACC
Organism: Erysimum cheiranthoides; assembly: GCA_011420285.2. Taxonomy (NCBI): domain Eukaryota; kingdom Viridiplantae; phylum Streptophyta; class Magnoliopsida; order Brassicales; family Brassicaceae; genus Erysimum; species Erysimum cheiranthoides. The sequence goes on from CM022181.2 coordinate 153,370, forward strand.
CTCTCTCTTTCACTGGTGAGTAATAATTCCTTAACCACACGCCAAAGTACATCGGCATGCACTCAGACAATATCTGTGAGCCATCCAAGTTTCAAACAAGCTCCGAACAAACACCTTTTCAGTGTCTCTCATCTTTGCCTTTTGCCTCAATCTTGTCCGTGAGTAACGAGACGTTGGCTTTGACAATTTAAGACTCCATATTTCCGTTTGAGACCATGTTTGACTAAAAAGTTTGATATTTAGATGCATCATAGAGAGTAAGACACTACAAAAAAAAGGGTTCGTTGCATCACTTATTTTCTATATTTGCATCAGTTATAATTGATGCAAATTAGTTTTACATCACTTGTATAAGTGATTCAGAGAGTAGTGATGCAAATATTTGCATCGCTTCAAATAATTATTTGCATCGATTATTGTAATGATGTTAATATGCATCAGTTGCAAAAAAATGATGTTAATTTTGCATCAGTTAATAGAAATGATATTAGTATTTACATCAATTAATCAAAATGATGTTAATATTTGCATCAGTTTAATAAGTAACGTTAATTGTTTATATCAATTATAAATAATTGATGTTAATTTTAATAAAATAATATAAATTCGTTTTTAATAATAAAATAATATAAATTCGTTTTTAATAAATAAATATGATTTAATTTTATTAATTATTATTAAAGCAAATAATTAAACTTATTTGAGATAATAGTTGCTTATTATTTTCACACTATCAAAACTCCGATGTCACTATATATAAGAAAACTATGAACTCTCTTTTCTCAATGGGAGCGATGTGGGACGTAGATAAATTGAGTAACCAATTACATCACTTTTTTTATAAGTGATGCTTAATTTTTAATTAGCATCGGTTGTTAGTGATTTAACTTTTGTATCATTTTTTAAATGATGTAAATTCATATATTCACATCAATATTCTTAAAGTGATGCAAATACATTTGGCTTTGCATCAATATTAATGAACTGATGCAATACAAATTAATAATGCATCGATTATTATAACTGATGTTAAATTATATTTTTTGTATCGATTATAAATAAATAATTTAAATTAGTATCATTTAATATTTTGATGCAAGTTAAGTGATGCAACGAACCCTTTTTGTTGTAGTGAGAGACGCAATAGCAGCGTACCTGCTCTTGGAGTGTCAAAACGATATGTATGCATGCTTTCAACTAAATATTTCATTCTCGTTCTGCCTTGGGAAAAAATCTCTTAGATCCCAAACCACACTAAAAATAAAAGCTAGAAGTAGCAAAAACACTTGAATATTCCTTAAAACTACTCAAGAGATTTGCTATAAGTAGCCCAAATTAAACATCAACACCAAACGCAAATCTCTACAGTAAGCATATCATTGATATGAAGAAATGAGATATAGTAATAGAAAGACAAAGGAATTATTGATTTATTGTGTAGCTATATCTTAACTAAAGCAACAAGAAACTGTTGAATTCTGGTCTAAGATATCTCCGTTACTTTCCCTTCTATTCCCTTGCCTCAGTCTTTTTTATTTACTCTGTTTTATATTTCTCTATACATACGTAGTGATGATGATGATCCATAAATAAATATTAGTTAAGTAATAGACAAACAAGGAAGAAAATATTCTTTTGTTTTGTTTCGTTGCACTTCAGAAAATCAGAGGACACATTGTTAAGTAAGTTAAGTATCTGCTTAACCTGCCAAAACATTATGACATTGGAAGTTTGGGATTGTCCATACCAAACTGTGATGTTTTGAGCACTATTTTTTACAGTATCAAATCATTTTGCCACGAAATTCATCCTTGATCTTGCCACGATTACTGTTGAAATTTCAACCATTTTCATTATATCATTGGAAATTGGACCCTTTTCATTCAGTTTCCTCATATATGAAGGTCCAAATTCAGAACCAATCAAACCACCATTTTATGTTCTGTATCACAATAGAATTGTTGAAGAGATTTCCCGGCAAAACCGCGAATCCGAGATTTCCCGCCAAAACCGCAAATCCGACTTTTTCCCACCAAAACCGCAAATCCGACTTTTTCCCACCAAAACCGCAGATCCGACTTTTTCCCACCAAAACCGCAATTGATATGGCCAATTCGTTGGATATTTCTGATAACTTCTTTGTAGGACATTTGTTGGAATTTACCGTGAAATTTTTAACGGATTGTTCCAACGTATATATTTGTGGGGAATTTATTGATACATTTTATTATAAAATAATGTAAAAAAATATATTGTAATAAATATTTGATTTAGATCAATATTATAATAAATTATTGGATACAATTTAATTTTAAAAAATTATTAATTGAAAAAAATAGAAATCTTATTAAATTTGGTATACCAATTATTAATTACTATCTGAAATATCTTTATTGGATATTTCTAAATATTCTCAAATATTATTGTTACTATAATTGGATAACAAATAATGTTAAGAGATATGATTATATGATTGTAATATATATAGCAAAAAGGTAGTGCTTGTTTATTCTTTTATGATCGATGTGGGATGTGGCCATGTAGGAGTAGTATTAGCGTAATACTAATTAATACATCGTTTAGTATTAGTATGACATGTGGGATATCACTCTACGTAGAGTATGACAATTGATATTATTATATGAGTTTCACTAATTAATAGTTTAGCCAATTAGTGTTAATTATTACAGATTTTATTGATAAAAATTAGTTTTATTTAATATCAAATGATTTAACAAATTTAAATTAAGATAAGATAATATTATTTAACAAAATTATCAAAAATAAATCTTTCATATACATGTACTAATTATTTTCATGCAAATATTATGTTATTAGTTTTCAACAATATATAATATTTGTGGGAAAATTCCAACAATACTCCTACAAATTATGTAACGTAATTGCGACAACTAAAATATGTTGGAAATTTATAATGAATTTCCAACAATTTAATATTTGTTGGACATTTAGAACGATGTTCCTACAAAGTATGCGAAGTAATTACCACAATTAAAATTTGTTGGAAATTTGCACAACAATATAGTATTTGTTGAAAATTTCCCACAATGTTCCTATAAATTATGTGATGTAATTGCTACAATTTAAATTTGTTGAAAATTTACAATAAATTTTTAACAAATACAATATTAGACGTAATTTTATGAGATATTCATTGGAAATTATCAACAAAATCTGATTGTTAGAAATATTTGTTGGAATAATCCATATTTTCTTGTAGTGGTAGCAATGACAATAAAAAAGATTACTTACTCGCACGAAAGAAGAAGTAGAACGAGTTGAGGCATAAGGCCCGCCATGAAGGGGCTGGTAGTGGTTTCCGTCAATCAACCTCGTCGTGAGTACTCGGTAAAGACCTGGAGTAAGCACGGGGATGTCAACGGCAAGAGTGAGCGGGAAGTTCCACTCGAGGGTATCAGCTGCACGAAAGTCTATGGCGCACTGAAAGAGGTAAGAGAGCTCGTGGAGTGTGAGCATGTTGCCCACGGTGGTCTGGACGACCTGATGAAGCTCTGGAATGAAAATAGTGAATAAAATTTATTTGTGTGCGCAACAAGCAAGAAACAATTAGAATTTTCTCTTAAAATAATATAAAAGGCAAAAACAAAATTATACAAAAAAATACGAAGCCCACAAGAGAAAATTCATTCGAGGTTATTGAAATCCTTGTTTGTGATCCAAAGAATAAGAAGCCCATCTCAAAAAAAAAAAACCAATACGTATAAAGTTATCTCGTTTGTTTTTAGCGATTTCCCGCTTATTATTGTTTTAGGTAGGACTGTTTTTTTCGTTTTTTAAAACGCTTAGTTTTAGTTTGATTGGGCCAGTTTTCATTTTTACAAATGGGCTTTTTAAAAGTTTACGAAACCTGACCCAATTTAGTTAACCGAACCGGAAAACCAAAAATAAACTAATAAACCAAATCAAATTAATTTAACGTGACTAATTACTTGACGAACAAATCTTAAAAGAAAACGAAATCAAATTTTTTTTGTTTTGAACAAAATGAAATCAAATTTATTTAGACGAAACAATAAAAAATAACACAAATAGTGATTATTAGTTTATTACCTTGATCATGGTCAAAGTAGTCGAAGTCCTGAAGATTGTTAGCCATCTAGAAAGAATTTGAAAAAAAAAAAACAGTGTGATTAATTACTTGACGAACAAATTGCATAGATTAAATATTTCTTTTGATTAAACCATCATTTTGAAAAAGGAAAAACGATCAAGCAAAATAAAACACAGATCCCAAAGAAAAACTGTGAAAGAGAACAGAGTATAATAGGAGAATCGGAAAGAAAAATTAACCGAACAAAAAAAAAAACGAGAATCGGAAAAGAAAAGAGAGGTAAGACAATATAAGGAAGAAGAAGATCAAAGCAACGCCAATATAACAACAAAACTGGTTTTCAAACCAGAAAAAGTAAATCGCAAAACTGGTTCACGGAACAGAGGGAAAACGGTAATAGCAACAAAAAAAAAAAAAAAATAGCATCGCGAGGTGAATCGCACCAGTGTGATTCCGTTTTGATTAACAAAATGCACTAATCCATGATCGGAACTTAAAAAGAAAAAAACAAAAAAAAACATCCGTACTTACGTTTGGTGATTTTCCCGGGAAAGTTAGTAGGAAAAGTGATGAGCCTGAGAGCACCGGCTTCTCTCTCCTTTCTCTCTCCTTTCTGCTACTACCATGTGGTCCATGTCCAAGTGAGTCACCAAATAGAGAGTGTCTGGGGTTTTAGTAGTTTATTCCTTTTCTATTTAATGTCGTTGCTCTCTTTTTGGTAAATGACGTTTTTGCCCTCATTGCGTAACCGCCTCACTACCCGAACGCAATTAAAATTTTTGTGACGCATTTAAAATTCATGGATCAATAATTTGGGCTTTGTTTGGTTTCATAATATAACGTGCTGATGATGTAAATAAAGTTTTTAAGCTAGTTTTAAACATACGAAAAATGCTGTTTTTGGAAAAAATTTAAAAACAGGCGCGTGAAGGTAAATTTTAGTATGAGGAAAAAGAAACGGGCTTTGACAAAATTAAACACAAAAGCTTTTTGGAGCCTAGTTTTCAGGCAGCTCATATCCGTTTTTATTTGGGCTTATTTATCATCTCATCTCATCTTAAAACATGTTTGCTGTTTTTTTTTTGACATTTCAATGTTTTTGGAAAATCAACCACTGTTTTAATACATTTTCTTAACGTAAAATTAGTCAATGACTGGACCCATTTTTCTTAGAGATAATTGAGTAGATAGCATAACTTTTGGGCTTATTTAGTGTTGTAGCAAGATGGGTTTCTGGGCTTGAACAAGTTTAATATTCCACCACCAAATTGGACATTTTTGTAACATTAGAAAGAAAAATCCTATTTCTTATTTACGCAGTACCAAAGTAACAGACGTGTCTGAACCCACACTAGTAAACGAAAAGAAAATGGTTTAAGCTGTGTATTCATATCATTCATTTTCCTTCTATCCAAAATCCAAACCCGATCTAATTTGAACAATTACAACGTTAGTTTCTTGTCTGAGAAAAGCACCTCAACTTCTGCTTTCAAATCTCGGTTAAGATCAACGATGATAGAATCACAGCGTATGCAAGGAACGCAAATATTGCTATCTGTATCAACAATTTTGGATTTTCTCTCATGTTTGGCGACGTCACCGACCTGTCACAAAACCATTTACACTTGTAAATTAAATTGTTACACCAAAAGGAGATTTGGATTGTTGGTTGGTTTACCTTGCGATACGCTGCGAGAGCCGATGAAACGGTAAGCTTTGGATGAAGACGATGCCTGGCCCCGTTAGAGTCGCCATTACTACATTATCACCCTTTTCGATGTTGAAAAATTGAAACAGTTAAGGAACAAATCAAAAACCTGAATCTTCTTCTCACTGTAACAAGTATATGTGAAGGAAGAGTGTAAATGTACCCCGAATACTGCTCGTCTCAAAGGAGCATTGTTGTATTTGATTTGGACATCGATTGAGGGAGTGAGAGCAGCGATGCAAGAAACGTCAATGGTGAGAACTTCTCCTACCTCCAGAACTTTTTGTACAACTAACATGTTTAGGTTGGTATTGTCAGTTTTTTGCGGGGATAAGGTGTAAACGGAAACAGGATGAAACCTCACCTGAGCCACCTGCGAGGATAAAAGCAAGACCTTGTCCAGATAGGCGTTGTCTCAGAAATCCCTGCAAGAACACGTTGTGAGTAGAAGCCAGACAAGGGTTTGTGGGACTGGTATGAATACTAATGTAGATACCGCATCAGAAACCAATGTGCAAAGTATTGTCCTTCTTACCTCTGCACCAGCGGCAACAATGTTTCTTGGCCTCTGCCTCTGGTCAACAGAGTTGACAACCTTCACATCATGGACAGAACAAAGGAATGCATCTGGCTACAGAAAGTGAAAACAAGGTCATGCAACTCTATAGGAGCTTGATCTGAATTAGGAAGAAACTGAGAGTTAAGTGTCCACATTTAGGAACAAAGACTCTACCTGGCATAAGATCTCACCTCCAAACATTGCCAAATCAATCTACAGGGGGAAACAAAATAACCAAAATTGAGAAAAACAATCAAGAATTAGATAAGGCGGCACATTAAGAGGTGATATGGAAGACACTTATGTCAACATGTAAAGCTAAAATAACTAACCGGGAGAATCCTAGCCAAATAAGGTGCAGCAATACCCACAAATCCATCGTTTTGCCCAGTATTCCGAAGAACTACGCTGCTTACACTCTTACCCAAAATCCACTGCAAAACTCCAACTTCTTGTTCAGGAGTATAGGTATTTTCCATCTCGATGGATCCAGACATGTAGCACATGGATCCTACAGGACCATTATCAAATTAGTTGAAACCAAGTCTTACAAATAGAGAAGTGAATACTAAGGGGAAGTACCAGGCTTAGCAATGACTTTCTCCTCTGACTTTAACATTATCTGCCAACAGACGACGACCAATGGTAAGAGAAGCTAAAAGGATATGGCATATAACCACAAAAATGTGAAGATTACTCTATTATAAAAAGCAATCTACCTGAACAACTTGGGATTCACCACCCAAAATCTGGAAAGGTGTAATTATATCTTGTTGATTCTGCATCACATGATCACTTATTAGACAAGACAACAATAAAATCAATGCCATAATCACATCATCTCAGAAAACTAGAGACTTAAAGAAATTTCTGCAATCACAACAGATACATAAAAGCTCCAAACGGCCGGATCATGCGTTCTCCACACTAAGTAAAAATTAATCGAAGGAAATGACATCAATTCTTAAACTCCTACTTACAAATGAACCTCAAACACTATCAAATTGCAGATAAGGTAATACACAAACCCAGCATTTCCCTCGGCAATGAAAATAGTCAAAATCATAGCGAGATGAATGAAGAGACAAGTAGTAAACCTGATAGACATAAGGCTGAAATGGAGTTGAAAAGAACGGTGCGGCCATGGTGGTGAAGACCGCAGAAGATCTGCAACCAAAACCTCTGAGAGGAGCTTTAACAATTCCCTCACAGATCCAAGAAGACGACAGAATTCGGAACGTTCGCGATAAATAGAAACGATCAGATCGCAAACGAAGCCGAAGAAATTCGAAATTTCAGAGAGTAGAGAGGTGTTGCTCGGAATTCATATAGTCGGGCGACTCCACGACGAACGACCGGAGAAAATTGCTCATGGCTGGATCTTATTAGCAGATGCCACGTGGAGATTCATTACGTGGACAATTCTCATTGGTTGTAATAAGCAAATACACGTCCCCCCATTCCAGTCAATCATAAAGAGGATGATTAATTGCTTTCATACCAAAACACTCTGTCGCAATTCCTATAAAACCCTCTACTCGTGTTAGAGAGTCTATTTCCTTATACTTCCACTTTTGACACATTTTGGGGACATACCAATCAATCTACCAAATCATCCTTGTGACAACCCTTTTGAGTACAAGAAACAAGATATAAAGGAACAAAAGCATCATAAACTTTTTGGACGCCAAGACCCGGAGGTTGACACGAACACCAAATCTTCTCATCAGCTGCAACACCGACCCATATACTATCACCATCCCTCGCAACAACATCCTTGCAGCATCTCCAGGTCCAGCAACATTTCCCACATCTTCTCCTGATACGTCTACATATGACACCGACTCTGAATTCTCCTTCTTGTCTTTGTTCGTCTCAGATTGGTTCAGCCCGAGACGTTCATTGAGCCAGATGGAGATGTTGATTAGCAGCTTGGCCATCCATGCAACCTCGTCTTCTGACACCGGACGGGTCATCCAGTCCCCTTTGTACTTCACACTGCCTGCTATTTGGTTACCAGCACCACGTGGCTTGAAGAGCGCATCACGGTTTTTCTGGGGAGGGTCCAGCTCTAGGGAAAAAGCTATTGGTCTTATGACATGCCCGCCAAAGAAGTTTGAGACCACTGTTTTTAGTGAATCTACACACTTTAGGGCCTCTGATAGGTTTTTTTCAGAAACAGTTTGAAGTTCGGCTTCTGCGCGCAGTATGAATAGCTGCAAATGCAAAGAACAAAAGCCATCAGCAAAACTAAACAAGTTTTAAGCTCCACTCGCCCCTATGAGCTAAAGGATTCTAGTGTAACATCAATGGAAAAATAGTATCGGAAACAAGAAAACAAGTGTGCAGATGTGTGCTCAAGTATTCTGATGGCTCATCGATACAACTAGAGTACTGAAAAAGATATGCAGAAGAACTAGTTCTGAAAGTATATTCTACGTGAACAATTCCTCAATAAAAATATCCCAAGTTAATAGCTCACAACTTCATCTTATTGTCAAGCAACAAATTGTCATGTTAATTCAGATAGAATGCCAAAAACAAGAATACAAGCAAATGGGAGGGCTATCCATAAGTTTGTGTTTGTCAAATGCATCATTCCATAATAGAGCTATTTTTAAACACAGTTCTATATGTCATCCTATAAAAGTATCCATCTTCTATGATTCTATCTTTTGTATTCCTAACTTATTATCACTAGAGTAGATTATAAAAGGAAGACATTAACCTGAAGCAGTTGTTGTCCGCCATCTTCACCATCACTAAAGAGTTTCAAGTCTTTGTTCCAGTTTTCATGCAAGAATGACCCATCAGCATTGCTCTCACACAGCCCATCTTCCCAGTCCTGAAGTTCAACAAGCAGTTAAACATAATTAATCAACAAAATCTGTCCACTTATGCAAGAGGGGTTGATTTTGCAGTGTTTTGTATACTATAAAAAATGCTGGAAACAAGCGCCTAAGTTTTTCAAGGGGGTTTATATATATGATAGACCAGAGGGAACAGGTAACAAATGGCGTTGAGGCATACCTTCAACTGCTCACGGATAGATGGAGCAAATCTAGACAATTCGTTCACTGTTGAGATTCCTGGTCCAGTTTGTTTAGAGTGAAAGGCTTTATCAATATTCTTGATCAGAACCAAAAGCTCTTTTGACGAGGTCAATGTACTCATGACCTATTTAGAGAAAGACAATAGAACCATTAAGTCACATTAAGATTAAAAAACAGAAGTCTTGCAATCCATATTCTGACAGATAAAACCATGAATTTAAGAGAATTAGCTTAAGTCAGGGATCATACCTTGAAAACCATCTGAGTTATTATTTCTGGATTTGTGTGAAGGAACTTGTGGGCAAATCCAATAAAATGCATAACCAAAGAACTGTAGTAGAGATAATTGGATATCACATAGCTCTGCCACAAAGACGTGTATCCACAAACGCGAGAGCCAGAAGACTCTTCCTTTTTCACATCTTTTAAAGATCCATTTAAAGCAGCTTCGAGATATGAGAAATCATCCAAACTGATCATCCATGGTTCCAGGTACATAATCCAGATGGAAAACACCTGAGAAGCATTCTTAATAGAGCTTCCCATGGGACAGAACAAGAAACTCCTCAATATATAACGATAAAGCGGCCTCTGTAAATGGGTATTCCAGGAAGTGAGTGGCCTGAGGCTCAAATTAGCTACATGGAATGACGATCCTGAAGTCGGTGTCTTCCACCGTGGACTCTCGCCATACTCAATGTAGTTTTCACTCCCAACACCACTTGTAACCCAGCTCAAATTCAGATACCTCACAAGCAACTTCACTACTTCTTCTAACCCACAAGAAGGTGGAATCTCCTCCACAGCAGAATGGAAAGGAGGAGCCACACCAAAAGATTTAGCCGTAACAACAGGAAAAGGTGAGAAGTCATTCTCAACCAGCCAATAATGCACGAACAAATTCACCAAGAACTCAGCTCTTGTCATTACAGACCCATCATACCCATTTCCGTAATGCAAAAGGGAGCTACGGTAAGGCTGGTGTGCGTTTAAGTCGAAAACAGGAACAAATGCTTTAAGATAGGAGTAAAGAAGCCTTATGTAGAGATTACACTCCAATTTCTGATCTGAATCACGCTTGTTACTCCCTGGAAAACCTTTGATACGTGTCCAATTTTCTAGCCTAGACATCTTTCTCTTTTGAATGGGAATCACAGCTAAACTCTCATTGTTTCCTCTACAAACAGGATAGTAAGAGAGCCAAAACATGTAATACTCGAATACATTTAGCCGAACTTCATAAGATGAACCTCGAAGTGAATCCTCCTCAATTTTACCTTTCAAAAAGGGGCACAGATTAGATAAAGCGCTTCGATCCTTCTCGCTGGAGAGCATGAATCGAGCATACTCCGGTAAACGTTCCGTTGGGAAAACGTACTTAACAAGAGACAACTTATCAACAGCAAAGATTGAGTTCATGAGTATTCCAGTGGGGGATAAGAGAGAGAAAACTCTTTCCGCTAAACTCAAATCGTTAGCCGCCGAGATTACATCGATCCAACCGTTCGGCGGCAACGACTGTGCCGGAGATGCAGCGGTTGCGTCGCCGAAGCCGAAGATCTTGCAGATTAAACTCGGAAAGGTAATAGAGAAGAAATGGCGACACTGATCAGGCGTATGTGACTGGAGAAACGATTCAACGGAAGAGCAAGCAGCGGAGATATTTGACGGCGTGGAAGCTGCGAGTATAGCCGATGCTAGGTCTTGAGATTGCGAAAGCGAATCGACGGTGTACGAGTGTGGAAGCATCGCTAAATACGTTGAAGTAAACAAAGCTCTGAAGAACGAAACTAGGGTTTCTAACGAGAGAGAGAGAGAGAGAGCAGCAGAGGTTTACGCCGGAGAAGAAGGGTTTGAAATGCGAGGCGACTCAAATCGCGCCTTGTGAAGAGGAAACACCAAAAGGGGACAAGAAAATAAAATCAACACGAGGAAGAAAAAGAGTGCGTTACGTGCCACGTGGAATCTCTGTAAATCACCGCGGTTACTTTTCCATTACTGTGGACTTTTAACTTAAGAGTCAATCGGTGGACGCGGGAACACCCTCGATGCTCCTCGCCCTAAAGTTAACGCTCCTGATTTTGACACGGCATTAAGTCCTTTGAGGCCCATTTAGATCAATTTAAGCCCATTCGGCTTTGAGAACTTGTCGTTAGTCGTTACTTCTCTGTACAACACTGATCTAAAGCATTGGGCCATTGGCTACTCAAAGCTGCAAGCTGAATCCCAAATACTGGTAAGTTTCCAATCTAAACTCCGGTTAAATCCGGTTTGGCTTGATGTAATTTCCGTTTTCAATCCGGTTAGTGTGGTGAGAGGATAAACAAACTGTCTTTTATTTATGCAAAACTAATAAATTCTAATTTTTAGTACACATTAAACGAAAAATTAACGCATCCTAGAGTCAAAATAAAAGCATACAAATATAAAGAAATGTAAGCAAAAAAATAATAATTTGTTGTTCTCCCTTTTCTTTTCTTTTTTTTTTTTTTTTTTTTTCTCCCTAATGATCAAAGCTGAACTAAAACATCATCCTACCAAGTTAAAACAACCTAATAACAAAGCAAATCTTATTTAAGTTACTGTAACCAAGAACTAAGCTGTAAAACCCCAAACCAGAGACAAGAGTTGTGCCTGTAATATTGCCATTTTAGACAGTCACTTCCACAGATGTTTTATAAAGCGTGTATCACGCTTTTGATGTCCGAACTATCAGAGCTAGGATTTGGGTGAAATGCTGATTGTCTTGACGATGACCCGCCACCTAGCTTTAGCGAAAGAGACTGATCGGATTCTCCATTCTTGTTGGACTCTGCAAGGCTGAGCTTAGACATACCTAGAAGCTCATCAACATTGATAGGAGCTTTCGAGTGCACCGCAGTTGGTCTGAGAATCTCATGAGTTTCCTCTTTCTTGGGTGGTTCAGGAACATAACCAGCAGGCCATACCGGGAATGGAAACGGGTAATATGGTGAGAAGTAGGTCGGGTATAGTATGGGGAATGAGCCAGGTAGTTGCTGTTGCGGTTGAGGTTGTGGTTGTGATTGCAGTTGTGTGGTTTCTTCTAGTCTTGACGAAGAAGAAGAAGCAGCAGCGGTTGCGGTTGGTTCCCCTGTTGTAGAGTTTGTGGAGTCCATGGATTCACATTCTTCGATTTCCAAGATTGACGGTGCTTGAAGTGAGCCAGGAGCAAGTGCCTGATGAACAGAGTCAGCGCTTTGCATTTCTGTTTCCACAGGAATGTTCTCTCCTTCTGGTTCTTGCAAATCCATTGGAATATCTCCAACCTACAAAGGACAAATTACAGCATAAGGAGAACAAACAAAAAGAATTGCATTTCAAATGAGAAGACCAAAAGGGGTTTAAAGTTCCATGGTTTGTAAGCTTTGGACCACCCCTATCTCTATTCAAATGCTTAACAAGGATTGGCTGCAAAATGGTATCCTCAAGCATATCCATTAGAACTACAAACAGAATCCAGCTTCTCCAATAAATTCACCGGAAGGTAGAAGGTAAACCAAGCCAACTAAACAGCTTCTGAATCCTTAGCCCAACACATTTTTAACCACTCTGATATGAAAATTGTGCATAAGACCGATCAAACAGGTGTTTCGAACTGAGATGGAACTAATAACCTCATCAGGAACCATATCAAAGAGACTAGAACGTCTTTTGCGACGAGACACATTGGATTGTCTGATGAAATACTTCTGAGCATGGCTAGCAACTTGTGTTGGTGTCCTTGTGGTCACATAGTTTCTTGAGATTCCTCGCCAATCACCTTTTCCCAGCTTCTGTAAACCTAACAAGAACATCCTGTGTTCTTCCTCTGTCCATGGAGTTCCTTAAGAAAACAAACCAATAAACAAACGATTCTTTACCTAAATTGCAATATGCATAAATTGATTCTTGAAATTACGATAAATCAGATCAAGACTTGTTACATAATGCAATTAGCGAGTTTGATGCAAAACAAACTCAATAACACGGATCGTACGGATGGTTGAGTTGATTCTATTCTTTAAAAATTGAAACTGGATAGAGATGAATGAAGGAGAAACCTTTCTTTCTCTCGCGGCTAGAGGAAGAGCCAGCAACGAAATCCTCGGAAGCATAACCATCACCAGCGACATGGTCAGGGACATCACCCGGAGAACCCGGAGTATTTGACCCGGTTCCTCCATGCCCACCCGATCCAGAACCCGTGTAATGGCTAAGATTACCCATACTTGCACTTTTCCGGATCGAACCTTCGGTGAGCCTAACACCAAAGAGCTTCACACCACGATTGGGACATGTCCGAGAGTTGTGCCCATTGTGATTGCAGTGAGAGCATCGACGAGTCATACCCGACCCGATTTGCTTTTCTTAATCGGATCTGATCGGAGTTTGGAACCGTCGCGGATCGGATCTTAGCTGATCGCAGAAGCACAGAATCTAATTGAGAGAGAAGGAGCTGAAGAAAGACAATAATATCAGTTTATCTGGTCGGATTTATTACATAAATTCGATTTTTCTTTTTTGTTGATTTTTTATTTTCATTTTGCTCTTAATTCTTATGTTTATATATAAATGGAAAATATTTGGTGTATCTTATGCGGATTTTTTCCTTTTCCATATTTCACATTGACTTATAAGTCAATGCAACGTGTCCACATTAATACATTTATTTTTAGAAATAATGTTGAATTACTTGAACTAAGAGGTCTAAATTAGCTATTACTATTAATTATTAATGCCCATTTTTGTATAAAATTTTGGAAAGATTGTATTACATGCTATCTAAATTTTAAAACTCTAATCTATACTACAAAAAAAATGAGCTATATTTGTCTATTCTTTTTTAACATCATGATATATAGTACTATATCTTAATGCCACAACAAATAAATAGCTGTAACTAATACATCTTTCTATTCGTACATGGATTGGTAATAGACTAGTTTGTAGATTAATTGTATTTGTGATTATCCAAGTGTCATATGCTAAATAATTACAATATCCTTAATTATATTTTTCTATTTATATTAGGATGGATATTCACACAAAAACAGCAAAAGTTAAGTATTCATCTACTAGTGTATATAACCATCCACCATGATTAACAATAGGCCGAATATTATTAGCCACAAGATTAAGTACACTATCATTATTTTATGAAATATTCAATAGCCCTTCTTCACGCGTTCCATACAGAACCTTGACTAGATTTTTAGAAGTTATTAAAGACAAATAAATAAAAATATGACATCTGTTTTATAAAACATCATATGAAAAGTAAACAGATGCTAACATCCCAAATTCCCAATTTCCCACACATAAAGAAAATTAGATTTTGGGTTTATATATAGAGCCACAAACAAAGAAAATTTCCGATTATTGGTTATTTATTTTAATCACAACCATAGGTGTTAAGGGATATAATAAGCAAGTAAAATATGTTATCTTAAGAAAAACATGATTGTGATCATTTCATTTCTTGCTCATGAGATTACAAATGTCCCAGAGGACCATTTAATATTATTATTGTACTGTATTAGAGGCCACCCTAAGTCCAAATCCAATTGTCATATCTTGTACTAATTAAGATTTATTTATTTTTGTGGCTAATAGTTAAACATATTTTTAAGAAAACTTTACTATGCAAAAGAAATTATTATCATGGTACAATAATGGTTATAAAGGATTAAAAGAAAATTTTTGTTAATGACCAAGAAAAAAAAAAGGACGAACGTACAAAGAAAAAAAAACATAGGAGGAAGAAAAAAGATAGAGAAGAATGATAATGAGTGGATGGGTTTAGATTAGTAGGTCCCACGTCACATAGGCCACGTGGACAGGAGGAGAACGGCTTATCCAGAAAGGAAAAATATTCACATCTTATAGGATTCCTTCACTATCTTTCTCAGCCGTCCACGTGGCTTTCTCCGTCGGTGGCATATTCGCATATTATTTCTTGTCATTTTATTCATTCATCATATTAATATAAAACGTTTTACTCAAATCTTCACCATATACTTATTAGCTTTCTCGAACCTTTTTATACCAATATAATCTGCATTATTATATCTTTTTGCATGCCATGGAGACAGTGTTTTTTTTTTTAATAAATAGTTGAGATTGTAATAAAATGTTGACAGTCTTTAACCAAAATAAATAATTTTTTAACTGTGGTTGACCCCCCAAAAAAAAAAACGTGGAAATTGGGCCAACCCAAATCTCAAGGCCCAAGTGATATCTGCTTCCAAGAAATTATTGACCATGAATTATGAATTTTCGGTGGAATTTGATTGCCGAAACTATAATAGTGTCACGTTGAATATGAAAGTAGACGGACTAGTCAAAATTAGGAAGAAACAAGAAAATTTATGTCGGAACAATAAATTCTCAATGTCTTTGTACCGACATGACTACATTAACTACTACTGTGCACCCTCCTTTGAAATGTGGCGGGTTCTCAACACTAATATTTAGACCAGGGAAAATAACACTATTGTATATTTATGCTAATTGATGGATATAAAAAAAATTATTTATGAAAAATTTCCAACAAAAGTGAGGGAAATGGATTTAGAAATTTAAAAAGAGACGAACAAATAAAAAAAGAGAGGAATTGAATGCAATTCAACAACCATAAAGTGAATGTAATTGAATGTTTGCAGGCTGCAATATCTGATCAAACCTGGTCCCCTTTCTTCTAGTAACAGTTCTCGTCTCTGTATTTACTTCATTCTTTCTCCTTCTCTGCTATTTGAATTCACTCCTTCTCTTATCATCACTCTTCATACCTCGTTCCACTGATAGTTTTTTGGAGACTTTCATCAATTTCTCACGTTCATTTGAGAGTTTTCATCTTCCGGGTTTAACGTTTTGACTATGATGGGTGATTTCGATTTGAATAAGCAGAGAGAAACTGGAGGTTTTTGGCATTGCCTGGATTCTCATAAACATGGACGGTCTAAAAGGTACTCTCGCTTCACTAGTTTAAGCTCACTCTTGACTCTATTGAATCTATTTGTTAACTTCATTAATGGGTTGTTGAGAGTATATATCCCCTTAAGCTTCAGGGTTTAAAAGTTACTCTCGCTGTTTCTTGCACACACTTAGAGACTGTTATGCAAAGAAATCTCATTAATTTAGAGCTATTTTCTGTTTAGAATGTTTCGTCCTTATAAAGAGAATCTTGGTTTATGATCTTTCCTAGTGCGTCGTCAGAGGGAGATCTCTACATTTGTACTGATGGAACCTCACAATCTGCCAACAACTTCACTAGAATGCAAGTAAGCAAGACTGTGAAATTATATGATTAGTTTTTCGTTTTGAAGTTGATTTGTTTTTACTTTTCTTGTCCGTAGACAACATCCTCTGTTCAAACAACGGCAAACAAGAAACCAAAACCTCTGCATAATCGTCAGATATCTATTAAAAACAATGTGTCATCTAACGAGAGAGCATCTTTGGAACGCGATGTAAGCACCAGCAGTTTCATGTCTCCTCGTCTTTAACATGCATTATTATGTCCCATAAGTGAACTGATTTCATGTGAATGATCTTGGCTACACAGGTTGAGCAGCTTCATCTTCGTCTGCAACAAGAGAAATCTATGAGAATTGTGTTAGAGAGAGCAATGGGACGTGCTTCGAGCACTTTATCTCCAGGCCACCGACATTTTGCTGGTCAGGTACCACTTCAGTATTTATCCATTTTCCTTAAAGAGTAAATCCAGCCTGCTCTTTTCAAATACAAAATTGTGAAACTTTGTGTTTATATGTGATTTGGATGATTCAGACAAAAGAACTTATCACTGAGATTGAATTGCTGGAAGCAGAGGTCGCGAATCATGAGCATCACGTTCTCTCTCTTTATCGGAGTATCTTTGCGCATACAATTAGCAGAGCATCTTCAGAGCAAAGCTCAGGCATATCTTCTCCAGCTCATAATATAAAGCAGCCATCAAGAAAACAACCAACTGTTATTTCAAATGCATTTTGTTCCTCCAAGAATTTCCCTTCAAAGCCTTGGCATAATCTGGTTACTTTTAAAGATTCGGGTAGAGCAACCTCCAAAAAGGACCAATCTCTTCAGTTCCAGAATAACAACTATGTTCCTTTAACAACACGTTACTCAAGTGAAGGAAAAGTAAATGAAAAAAAACAAGAATAAGCTAATTTTCCTTATTTCATCACTGTTGAGACTTCTTCTAACTTTTATATGTTCTGTTGGTTTTTCTTTCAGTCCCATTCAAAGAATTCTGCAACAGCGAAATCTCCGTCGCAGAGAACTATAAAGGATCATTTGAACCAATGCCCAAACAAGTTGTCTGAAGATATGGTCAAGTGTATGGCTTCAGTGTACTTCTGGCTCTGCAGCAGTGCCATGTCAGCAGATCCTGAAAGGAGAACCCTATCAAGATCAGCTACTACCAATGTGATCATCCCAAAGAACGTTATGAATGAAGACCGAGCTTGGTCCTGCAGATCCATGGTGGAAGTATCTTGGACCTCATCAGACAAGAGAAGATTTTCTCAAGCATCATATGCTATTAACAACTATAGGTTAGTCCCAACAAGAGCAGTTCTTTTTTTTTCTCAAAACATCTGAATTGATTTTGATTACAAGAATGCATGGTTTCACTTGCAGGCTCCTTGTTGAACAATTGGAGAGAGTTACTATAAATCAAATGGATGGCAATGCAAAGTTAGCATTTTGGATCAACATATACAATGCTCTCCTCATGCATGTAAGAACTTATTGATCTGATACAAAATCCCTTTACCTTTGCTAATACATGATTCTATGAGAGGGTAATGTCTTCTATATATCTTCTCTAGGCATACTTGGCATATGGAGTACCTGCTAATTCCCTTAGAAGGTTAGCACTGTTTCACAAGGTACTCTACTTTTATCTCAATGCTTAACATAAAAACAGATTCATCTTTGAGCAGAGACTAATGGGTTTCATTGTGTAGTGCAGTCTGCGTATAATATCGGTGGGCATATCATAAATGCAAACACCATTGAATACTCTATCTTCTGCCTTCAGACTCCACGTAATGGACGTGTAAGAGTCTTTATTCCTTGTCCTTTTTAAAGCACAAAGAGGCACACACAACCATTGAAATCAACCTATTTTACAGTGGCTTGAGACCATTATTTCCACCGCCTTGAGGAAGAAACCAGCTCCCGAAGATATAGTAAGCTCAATATTCAGCCTTCACAAACCAGAGCCACTTGTCTGTTTTGCTCTTTGCACTGGTGCTCTCTCAGATCCAGTGGTAACTTCTTTTGCCTCAATATTACTAATCTTATTCACATACATATATCTTTTAGTCAGATATGTTGGTTTACTAGTGCAAATGAATGGCTTTTATTGCGCACTCACATGATTGAATTGATTGCAGTTAAAAGCCTACACTGCATCAAACGTTAAAGAGGAGCTAGAAGCTTCGAAAAGAGAATTTCTTCTAGCCAACGTGGTTGTAAAGATGCAGAAGAAAGTGTTGTTACCTAAGATTATAGAGAGGTTTACAAAGGAAGCTTCTCTGAGCTCTGATGATTTGATGAGATGGTTAATAGATAACGCGGACAAAAAACTTGGTGAATCTATACAAAAATGTGTACAAGGTAAAGCAAAAAACAAGAAATCATCTCAGGTCGTTGAATGGTTGTCATACAGTTCAAGGTTCGGCTATGTTTTCTCAAAAGAATTGATGGAGAAAAAGCTTTGGTGGGTTTAGAAGGATATTGCTTGTGTTATAAGAAACCTTTCGGCACGTACCCTAATTCTCGCCTTTGTATGTTTATAATGAGTCAATTGAAGAAGGCTTTCCTTCTGTACATGAGAAACTTTCAGTCATTTTTTCCAAACCACCTTGTTTGATTTACAAAAATAACAAAATAAACTAATCTAACGGCTAATTGTGGAATCATCGAGTAGTCTGATAAGACAGTCGAACATTGTTGATACAACGATAAGATTTAATAATTTGGACATCTGGTTGATGGGAAGAACAAAAGATAGAATTGTGGTTTGAATTTAGAGAGGTGGCTCTTTTTGGACGATCCCTAAGACCCTAAACAACAACGTTTTGTCGATGTAAGTTATTCACAACTTTGCATCATGTATAGCCAATAAGAGCTTAATTGATTTTTGGTCTGTGTGATACTTTGCTTTTTTGCATTTTCAACTGTTCATTAAACCATTTTATTTTTAAGATAGAGAATAGTCTCCTGCAAATCAAGTTTACTTTTATGCACTATTTCGAACTACAATTTTTTTTTATAAAAAAAAAAGGTCTAATCCACAAATAATTATGTAAAAATTTAGCAACCATTCAAAGATTTTATGAAAGATGGAGAGTTAATTTTTTCATTTTTTATTCTTTGGATATCGAAAAAAATGATGATAATTAGTTGTGGATCATCTTTTTTTTTTTTTTAATACCAGGAGGTTTTGGGTCAGTCCGTAATTTCTCTAAATTTGAAATCACAGCATGTACTATTAGTTTTGTCCCCAGCGTCATTCGAACTGGGGACCTCTAAGCTTCGCTTAAAATCTTTACCAGTTGAGCTAACGACACTTGGTGTTGTGGATCATCCTTACGTATAGATGGATGACTATTATCCTGAGAATAAGGAACTTAGCTAGGTAATTAATTGTTTGACCAAAAAAAAAAAAAGCTAGGTAATTAATTTTAATTTTTTATACATAGGTAATTTGTTTTCTAGGTCGTCTTCTTTGCTTGAAACTTTCAAACGACTGATATTACAAAAAGGAAGTTATATGTAAAATAATCAGTATTACGTTGTCTCGTTTATTCTTGAGGAAAAAATGAGACGGATGTTTGACCGTTGACTGGAAATATTAAACTGGAGAATGCACGTGTGGGTGTCATACACACGTGTGCTTCGCTGTAATGGGTGGTTTAGGGTCACATAGGAATATGTGCGCCACGTCAATTCCACATGGGAAGCAAAAATATTACGCACCACCCAGCTTTCCAATTTTTCTATTCCAATTTCGAAGGTTTCTCTGAAGATTCTCCATTTCCATTTTCATTTTTTCCTAATAATCATTGATGAAATTATGACTTTTAAACAAAATCATTGATGAAATTATAAACCCTATCTTTATTTTTGGTATGGGAATCTCAATGATCGTATTACGGATAGTAATAATAAACCTCAACTTAACGTCAGAAATTATCAAAACTGTCGCATACGCATTTTTCATTGATATTTATGTATTTTCAGTAATAATTAAAGGTTATTTAAGAAATACTATAAGAATCCAACAATCATGTGATGCAAACCTCAAACTCCGAGCTTTTTTAGAATATAAGAATAAGTTGCCTTATGGGTTGATCATAATCATGCC
The DNA here is from genome assembly GCA_011420285.2 of Erysimum cheiranthoides. Lineage (NCBI taxonomy): Eukaryota > Viridiplantae > Streptophyta > Magnoliopsida > Brassicales > Brassicaceae > Erysimum > Erysimum cheiranthoides. The sequence goes on from CM022181.2 coordinate 174,160, forward strand.
TGTTTAATTTCCTAAATCAAATATTCCAGTTAACAGATCGAGTACATGTGAGAGGACAATTAGACAAATATTTTTGTTTAGAAAATAATTGGTTAGTTAGGTTAAGGAGAAAAATAAAGTATTACATATCGCTAATGATGACCTCGTCTACAGCCAATGCTGTAAAGACCAAACAAAGCTAATATACACATGCATGAAACATATGATTAAGCAAAACCATAATTATTAGTCCTACTGATGCAGCGAGATATTTGGAATATTTCCATATATCTATTGTTATTATCTTTTATTTAATTATTATTATTATTTGAGAATATTCTAGGTTTTAGGGTTTTGAGCTTTTATTATAAATAGCCATCTAGGCTTATTGTATTATTCAGTTGTTATTGATATTGATTAATCGAAAGATTTAAAGAGGTTTTTATAAACCACTGTGAAGAGTATTCACAAACCTAAGAGCTTTTGCGAAAGCCCTGAGAGGAGGACTCTCAAACCCTAGTTATCCGGGTATTCTCAGAATCAACGGATCTCTAATTCTATCCCTAGAAGCTTCCGCTCTATCACCTACGCAATGTGCGGAACATATCAAATGATTACAACATATATTTTGCTATAGTATAACTTTTAAATATTCTTTCGCCTGTGATTTTGCTTTTGTTTTGTTTTGTGACTCAACATTATTGGATTTTGGATCTGTGATGTAGGCCTGCAGCTTTATTTAAAACAGTAAAATTTGTCTTCCGAAAGAAAAACTAAATGAAATGGTACATTTTCAATTGATCAATGGTATTCCACCGGCTCAATTATTCACTTATCATGTAAACTGAAAAAGTAAGGTAAGAGCACAAAGGGATATGAATATCCTTCTCCACTACCTTGAGAGAGAGAGGAGACCCTACGGAAAAAATTTGGTAAAAATGTGAAATGCCAAGTTGATGGTTTTTGGAAGACGTCAGGTCCCAATTCGGACTTGGATTCTGTCTACAATTTAACAATACCACAATGCTGGTAGGGGCTACATGCCACAAATAGATTCATTCATTCTTACATATAAAACTTGAAGCTCTCATTATCGAACATGTTTTCGTTAGGAATTGTCAGCATAAATTTCTAAACAGATTGTTCTAGAACTTATTCAGATGGTGCATGACCCCGTTGAATGGTATGCTATCTCAAATTTATTTTACTGAGAAATATAGTTATAGTAGTTTTTCTATTTTTTTTTTTATTTTACGTCATTTCAATGTTAGAAAAGTTTAATATTACCAAAGTATTAATTTGGTACACGATAGCTCTTTTGTCAAAAAATTTAAAATGTCCTCTTTAAATTTGTGCTCATCTTGTTTATAGCATTGTCGATCCCTATGATTTTCCACACATCTCGGAGTCCTTGGCTACATTCTCCTAATTCTTTGCTAAACATTCCTCAAAACTCGTGACAAGTAAGTATATTTGTCTGTTGTTGATTCAAAGGTTGAGAACTTGAGATCATGATCCCAAATAGGATGGTTTCCCCTTTAAAACGAAAAGCATCATGCATTAATAGACCGAGTTCAAGTCCTTGGTCTGGTGACTACGCATTGGTTAGGCCGAATTCAAGCTCAGGCGTGTTAACACCAAAAACATTCAGTTTTATTGTCAATACTTTCTATACTATATAAAAGAAACATCACAGATAATTGCTCATCATGCTTGCGGACTCCTTTTTTCATTGAGAGGAAATGATTAAAAGAAAACATGCGCGCGTGGATATAACGCACTTGGTTAGTGCGTGTGGCTCAAGTGAGAGTGAACACGTGGGACAGCAGATCACACCGAAACACTAGTCCGACATCTTGTCGGATTTTCTGTAAAGCATGGGGTCCCACTTTCATGATCTCTCTCGCCACGAAACCATCTTTTGCTCTCAATAATTGTCGCCCATTGCCGAATCTCTTCACTCTCTATGCCAGCGCTTGAGATACACGTGTTTCACTTTGTTAGCGTCAACAAAACGACTTTTATTGGATGTTGTTAATTAACACGAAATCCATATTTATTCCGTTCTTCTATTTGTTGTTTTGGTATATTTTTCAATTTGCATTTAAAATGTAACTTAAATATTGTATTTGTTCTTTTAAACATTAAGTGATTTATCCGCGGTTTGTATAATTCATTATATATCTACATTACGAATTTTTTAATTCGGATTATGATTATCCGACGACACTAGTAACCATGGCATTTTTAATGCAAACCATTAAACTATACACTTCAATCACTTTGAAACAAGTATGTAGTATAGCCTAAAAACAATAAAAGGAAGGAATAGTAGTAGATGAAAAAGTAGGCAGTTAAAGCCATGAAATTATTAACAAGTTTGCATTGATTGAGGCGGATGGTGTTTACACATGATAAGGAAACAGCACAACACGCACGGTCACGCGGGATGACCCACATGCTCCAATCTCCATGCCCCCCATGTTACTACTGTACGCAAAGTGGTTTATACACACTCTTGACCAAGAAAGACATCCCTAAATATTGCTCACATAAATATCAATATATTTTCCAAACTATATGTCAAATTATAACGGAGATCAAAACAAAAGCACAAACATTTGTAGCTTTTACTGACGGAAGAAAAATTAAAGTAATGGCTTTAAAATGTCATTGTTGATGAAAGTAGAAACCATGATGATGTATTTATATGCAAATATTCATCTCACACGTATATGATTGGTTTATAACCGTTGATTGGCCCACAACTTTGAAGAAGTTCAGATTCTTCTGGATTGTGTTTTGTACCAACCACTCGAATTAGTCAATATTCCATTATATCGAACCCCAAATACTATTTTCCCTTTTTCAACTATTTTTTTTATTTTTATTTTTAAAAATAATCTGGACAAATAATTGGCTACACTATTGGAGATTTGACTCAGCTCCGTATGCCGTAACTAATCAAGATACTATTATCTATATATACTTTTTTCTTGACATATACAAAATACATGAAATTTGTTTAATATGACGCACTTTAAGACAAAACGAAGTACTAGTTTTTATATTCATTAACTTTGAGATACTACATACACAGAATGTAAATTATGAAAATTAAAACAAGGTACACAATTATGATGCTATTGTCTTTACGAAGATGTCTCATGATGATTCTCTTAATTGTAGATTACTTTCTAAGAGTGACCGGACATCTCTACTGGTTTTAATGATACTGGCTTTAAATATTCAGACACAAACACATATACATGTGTACATTCGAAAACAAATCGCTATCTTCATATATTACATATGGGTTCTTGTAAGAGAAACTAAAATTTGCCCATTATTATTAAAAGAAGTTATAGATATTGATCTATAATTGGGAAAGTACAAAAAGAAAGACAATGCAAAGGCCAAAGGGGGACACAAGTTGGAGATAAAGTAATAGAAGACCAAAAAAAAAAAAAAACAATAATGATGGATTGTAATTAGCCACCTGACAAAATCTCATCATTCAAGTACTATATTAATCCCCTCTCTTGTTCTATACCACCTCACATCTCTCTCTATTTCTCTCCCCACAAAGATCATAACTTGGAGTTTGAAACAAACCATTTCTCATCTGTATCAATTTCTAGCTAAGCTCTTTCACTACTCAGAAAAATCAAACCTTCTTTGTATCCCAATTCTCCTTTTAGTCCACAGAGAACTTTCTTGAAACAGTTGAGTTCTTGATGATGATGGGAAAAGAAGATCTGGGTTTGAGCCTAAGCTTAGGGTTTTCACAAAATCACAATACTCTTCAGCTGAATCTGAATCCTAATTCTTCATCATCAAACAATCTCCAGAGATTCCCGTGGAACCAAACATTCGATTCTACATCAGGTATATGCTTATAAAAATCTCAGATCTCTCTTTCATTCCCTCTAGTTTTTGATTTTGTCAAAACAGATCTCAAATTTTTTAACCTCATATTTGTGTGACTCTTCTTTGCAGATCTTCGCAAAATAGACGTGAACAGTTTTCCATCTACGGCGGATTGTGAGGAGGAAAGAGTTTCGTCTCCAAACAGTACGATCTCAAGCACAATAAGCGGGAAGAGGAGTGAGAGAGAAGGAATCTCCGGCACCGGCGGTGATGACCACGACGACATCACTCCAGATCGAGGTTATTCACGTGGAACCTCCGACGAAGAAGAAGACGGCGGCGAAACGTCGAGGAAGAAGCTCAGATTATCTAAGGATCAGTCTGCTTTTCTTGAAGAGACTTTCAAAGAACACAACACTCTCAATCCCGTAAGTGAAAAATCTGAATCTTTTTGTCTTCCGAGAAAATGAAATGGTATTATCGTAATTTTGAAATAACCAAGGGTGTTTATTGTAATTTCTGCAGAAACAGAAGCTAGCTTTGGCTAAGAAGCTGAACTTGACGGCAAGACAAGTGGAAGTGTGGTTCCAAAACAGAAGAGCTAGGTGAGATTTTCTTGTCTGAACCTCGAAATGGTAAATTACATTTATACCCCTCAGTATAAGTTTTTATTTACAAAGTCGAATTTTTGTTTAATTACAGAACCAAGTTAAAGCAAACGGAGGTAGACTGCGAGTACTTGAAACGGTGCGTAGAGAAACTAACGGAAGAGAATCGGAGGCTTCAGAAAGAGGCTATGGAGCTTAGAACTCTTAAGCTGTCTCCACAGTTCTACGGCCAGATGACTCCACCTACTACACTCATCATGTGTCCGTCGTGCGAACGTGTGGCTGGGCCATCATCGAATTCGAATCACCAACACAATCATAGGCCCGTTTCGATCAACCCGTGGGTTGCTTGTGCTGGTCAGGTGGCTCATGGGCTGAATTTTGAAGCCTTGCGTCCACGTTCGTGATTTTTATTTAGTGGGAAGGGTGTTTTTGGTAATTTTCGTTATTATGATGTTAATGGTCGCTGTGTAGTAGGGTCATTGTAATTTTGGATGATTGGCCTTCTCTCTCATGAACTAGTGCTATGTAATATGCTTAAAATATTTAAATTAGCAAAATTTAGTTACAATCTTAACCAAATCATGGAACAATGTACTATGATGCTACCTTCTTACCAAAAAAAAATTGTACTATGATGCTACCTTATAATATCTTTAGATTAGCTAAATTTAGTTACAGTATTAACCCAAATCATGGAACTTGTATCTTTTCTTGGACGAGGTCATAATTAATTAACCCACTAATTCACAAACCTATTCTAAATGAATCCACCGGCTGGCGACCGCTTAGTCCTCATAAGTCATAAATGCTCTGATGATTGCTTAAATGATGTTGTTTCTGAGCATGATGGTACATCTGTAGATTAATTGCAATTTTAAACGAAATCATTATATTTTGTGACCTTATGTGTGACATGAATAGCTGAGTATGACAACGATAACGTCATTTCCTTAAGATTTGCCGGCATTCTCATGCATTTGGACAAACTTCCTAAAGATTAAAAGATCATTTTCTTTCATTTTTACTTTTTTTTTTGTTTCCATGAAAATTAAAATTTAAAACCAATTATTTGGCTAGTAATGCTTGATAAAAATTACAATTTTTTTAGTGGGTCTTAATCGGCTATTAATGGGCTGCGTTATTATGTTGGCCCATATTAGTATTCGTCTCTCTCGTCGTCGGGTTTCAGTGTTTCTCTTCCCTTCTCATTCTAATTCCCGAAATCTTTGGCCAATCACTTGTGACTTGTAGCGATCGAGCCAGATGCTTATTCACTTGATTTCTCGTCTGGTTTCTCATTCACTTCGATCTCAACCCTCAAAATTCTCAGCTTTAAAGTTTTCCACAACTGTCTCAGCCGCCGAGAGATTGTACAGCCATCTTCAGGGATGCACGAGCAACCTCGAGAAGGAATTAGCCTCGACTAAAGTTAAATTGGACTCATCTTGTATCAATGAGGTAATAAGAAGATGCCATCCAAATCAGTTTCAATTTGGTCTTAGGTTTTTCATATGGGCAGGAACTCAATCCGGTCATAGACACAGTTCTTATATGTTTAGTAAAGCTTGCGACTTTCTTAAGATTAGAGCAAACCCAGGTTTGATTAGAGACGTTGTTGAAGCTTATCGGAAAGATGAATGCTTTGTTAGTGTTAAGACGATGAGGATTGTTCTGACTCTGTGTAATCAAGCGGGACTTGCTGATGAGGCATTGTGGGTTTTGCGGAATTTTCCTGAATTCGATTTATGTGCGGACACTGTTGCGTATAATTTGGTGATTAGGTTGTTTGCTGATAAGGGAGATTTGGATATGGCTGATATGTTGATGAAAGAGATGGATTGTGTTGATCTTTATCCAGATGTGATTACTTACACATCAGTGATCAATGGTTATTGCAATGCGGGTAAGATTGATGAAGCTTGGAGGTTAGCTAAGGAGATGAGTAAGCACGGTTGCGTGCTTAACACTGTGACATATTCGAGGATTCTAGAAGGAGTTTGCAAGTCTGGCGATATGGAGACAGCGTTAGAGCTGTTGGTGGAAATGGAGAAAGAAGATGGTGGTGGATCTATTAGTCCGAATGTGGTTACTTATACTTTGGTGATTCAAGCGTTTTGTGAGAAGAAGCGGATTAGAGAGGCGTTGTTGGTATTGGATAGAATGGGAGATCGAGGATGCATGCCGAATCGTGTTACTGCTAGTGTTTTGATTCAGGGGGTTTTGGAGAATGATGAGGATGTTAAGGATCTTTCTAAGTTGATTGATAGATTGGTGAAACTTGGCGGGGTTTCTCTTTCTGAATGTTTTAGTTCGGCTACTGTGTTGCTAATCCGTATGAAAAGATGGGAAGAGGCGGAAAAGATCTTCCGTATGATGTTGGTCCGGGAGATAAGACCTGATGGTCTTGCGTGCAGTCTTGTTTTCAGGGAGTTATGTTTGTCGGAAAGGTATCTCGATTGTTTCCTTCTGTATCAAGAAATCGAGAAGGCGGATGTGAAATCGACAATAGACTCAGATATACATGCGGTTCTTTTACTTGGTCTCTGCCAGCATGGGCTTTCTTGGGAAGCTGCTAAGCTTGCCAAATCAATGCTTGATAAGAAAATGAGATTGAAAGTGTCTCATGTTGAGAAAATCATTGAAGCGTTGAAGAAAACTGGTGACGAAGATCTCATGCGTCGTTTCTATACTGATTAATTGTATTATTGAGACAGTTATGTATATGTTTATATAAGAGTAAGAATTCTTGTTCTACACAATCATCACTAAGCTTTTTCGATATTGCATAAATTAGTATAGCAATTGAGGTATTTGTTCTTTTTAAGGATGCAAGGACTCCTTTGTCTTGCGGTTGAGTCTTTGTACACCAGAATGATGGTTCTGAAGATAAGGTACAACGTATTTGACGACATCTTGATCCGCCATTTTGAGATGTCCACCAGCTACACTCACAAAGTTCACTTTTTTAGCAGCATCCAATGTTTTCAGACCGATCCAATCCTCTGTATAGAGCTTTGTCTGGTTAGCAGGGAGAACAAGTTTGACCTGACCATCCGGATAAAACCCGAACCAAGTTGAATCATTTGGAACAATAATCTTATCGTCTTGAAACTGTCAAACCAAACAGAATCATCAAGAGAGGAATCAAAGATAGCTACCAAGTCTAATTGTTTTGAAGAGATCGAACCTTGACAAGAACCAGGTGGTGTAAACTGGTGAAACGGTCTTTGTAAGTTGGGTCTCTATGGTTTGGTATCTCATTGTTAAGCTTAGGTAGATACTTAGAGTTATCCAAGTACTTTTTTATATCCTGAGAAACAAAAAAACAAAGGTTTTGTGGAATCTCTGTTAAAACTTTATGTTTTTATTTGTTGATTTTGCAGGTTTTCTTATAAAATATAAACTATGGTGAGTGGACATACAGTAGGGTTTTTGAAATAACCACTCGGAGCAACAAGATCCTGCAGAGTCATTAAAGATTTTAATCAATTTCTAATTAAGGATTTAATCATATGATATATATAGAGAGAGAAATACATACTTGAACGGCCTCGCTATAAACATCTTTCTTAATTAGCGCATCAAATGTCTTACATAATAATAGACCGGACTTCAACAAAAATAAAAACACAAAACAAACGTTGTTGTTAGTGTGATTGATTTAATTCATAGAAAAAGTTTAGATAATTTGAGGAAATAAAAAGCCGTACACCACATAGAGGAATAGTCGAAACACCAGCATGAGGACCAGCTAAGGATATATAGTTGTAAACCGGAGGCCCGCCGTCGCAGAACTCGATCAAGCCTCGAGCCACTAGGTTCCCCTGTTCCATCATTCATCAACATCCATGAAACTGAAACGTATAATGATCAAAATCTACTTTTGGGTTTTCAAGAACCTGAGATCTTCCAACAATGTTGTATCCTTTACTCAACTCTTTCATTTGCTTCACCTTCTCACATGCTATTTCTGCTTGCCTTGCAAGTGGCATGAACAATGAAGCGCCTAATCCATCTCCAATTTCTCTGGATTCCATACCAAAAAAAAAACAAGAATCCATCTCTAACTCTTCTACGTGTCCCGATCTTTGGGTTATCAAAAAGAAGAAAGTGTTGTGGATTGACTTACAAGCAAAAGCCAGGAGAGCCAGAGAGGTTAGTGAGAAGCTGTGTGAAGTTAGCATTTGTAGCATCAGAACATTGAGCTAAGATTCCATGGAGCATTATGAACGGAATTGAAACAGAGACATGAACCATGGATAATAATGCAACCACCACCGCAAAACAAGAGCGCTTTAAACCTTTCTCCATTGAAAAACGCCAAAAATACAAAAGCTGCGATTGGCGTTTATGTTTTTGTGTCTCCAAAAACTTTTGAGATGGGAATATATAAGGGAATACAAAGAGTGTGATGTGGTTGCGGCCAAGTAAGAAGAATTAAGAAAGAATTAGATGCAAAATTGGACGGTTTTGATTGGTTTTTATATTTCCAGTATGAAATGAACGGTGCTGATTAGTTGATGTATTCGTGCATGTGCATTAACTTTTTTTGTTGCGTATGCCTTAAGTCTCTGTTTCCTAGTTCTTTCCTCCTCTAATATGCTATCTTCTCGTTGCCTCTTTTAGTACGTGTGTATATGTATTTTTCACATTTTCTTACTACGGATATTTCATGTTACATATTTACAATATCTTATAGATCCAATCATATCGTATTTGAATATGTTTCACAACAAATTTCTTTTGATTTTTTACTAAAATACTACTACAAATAGGATGTATAAAATGTAATTGCCAACGATAGATCAAATGGATTTTTTTTGTAAATCCAGAGATACCGTTCAAAGTGGGATGAATATTATGGGACAACAAAGGCATTTATCTTGGTTCAGGTTAAGCTAAGGGAGTGAAGACTTCACGCTCTCATCATGGCAATGTAGAACTGTTGGAATCATGGTTACACAAAAGTCATTTTTGAAAAAGACAACAAAGAAATTGTGGAGGTATATTGTATGTGAATGTGTGTTGAGAGATAAAATGTCACTGTTAGTCTGTTAGTTATTGCTTATTGTGCTTCTTTTGTTAGCCAGTCACATTTCTAGATATTAATTTGTTTCCATCTCTCTGAGGTAAAATATCTCAAAACTATTTTCCGATAAAAGTATATTTGAGAGTAAATGTTCTCACGTTCGATGTCGAATAATATTTATTACTATACGTTTGTCTCATATTTGGAATGAAAAATCAAATAAGGAAACATAGAAGTAGAAGCTATATATATCATAGAAATTAATATATCCACACATCACTCTCCCAATGCATTACTTGGTACCACTTGCCATTGACAGAGAGTTATTGTATAGTGTTTTTAATTCTCTTCTTATAACAAGTAAATGATTTGTTGGGAATTAATTAAATATTATCTGAAATATAGAATAACCTATTAGATTTTTTTATATATAATTAAAAAAACAAGAGAGAGAGAATGCATAAAATCTATATCATTTTATGTTTTTTTATTTAATTCCTAAAAACACAAAATATATAAATTTAAGTTGCACCTTGTTTAAAGTATAAACTAAATTTTATTTTAACAACTAAGTCTACAAAATATATAATAAATTTGCTCCTTCTGTAAAGAATAAAATCTCTAAATTAAAATTTATCATTTTAGCTCATATATATTCCTAAATCTACAGATTATTAAAATAGAATTCATAGCTTATGTAGATGATATGATCTACAAGCAAAAAATTAACGTTTTTAGCTCCTAAATCTACAAGTAGAACCTGTCGATTAAAATTAAGTTACGGATCTTGTGAGGGCTCCATGAAAGTAATAACTTCAAAATGTGAACTGAATAACAACGACAGCTTCTGAGTAAACATATGAGATCCATAACTAGTAATAACTGTGAAAATTGATTACAACTTTCAGTGCTAATTAATTTATTGGTCTCACAAATCTTACGAAATATGACACTGAAATGTGAACTCAAAGAGAGACGAAGACACAATTTTGTCAACAGTTTCAAATCATTTGTCTCTAATCTTACACAACCATCCAACATCTTAGATTGGAATCTTTCTTACATTTCTAGTTCGAAAGAATACTTAGAATGGACCCATTGACTCACTTCTGTATGCAGACAATATAAGTTATTGATGACTCTGACCAAGACTGCTTCAACAAGCACCGAGGAGATGCATTGGTTGGTTCTTGAAGCTCCATAACTGATTAATATTTGTAAATGAAATAACTTCTCCACAAAATTCGATAATTCAGATAGGTATGTATATATTTGTATAAGAATAGCTATTCTTGTTCTACACAATCATCACTAAGCTTTTTCGATATCCTATAAATAAGTATATCAATTGAGGTATTTGCTCTTTTTAAGGATGCAAGGGCTGCTGCGTCTTGCGGTTGAGTCTTTGTGCCGGAGATGGTTGGTTCTGGAGATAAGGTACAACGTATTTGAGGACATCTTGATCTGCCATTCTGATGTGTTCACCGGCTACACTTACAAACTTCACTTTTCCAGCAGCATCCAATGTTTTCAGACCGATCCAATCCTCTGTATAGAGCTTTGTCTGTTGAGCAGAGAGAAGATGTTCGAACTCACCATCCGGATAAAACCCGAACCAAGATGAATCTTTTGGAACAATAACCTTATCGTCCTCAAACTGTAAAACAAAACAGAACCATGAAGAGAGGAATCAAAAGATAGTTAATAAGTAGAATGGTTTTAAAGAGACCGAACCTTGACAAGAACCAGGTTATGTAAACTGGTGAAACGGTCTTTGTAAGTTGAGTTTCTTTGGTTTGGTATCTCATTGTTAAGCTTAGGTAAATACTTAGAGTTTTCCAGGTATTTTGTCATATCCTGAGAAATCAAAAACAAAGATTATGTGATATCTCTGTTAAAATTTTGATCATTAACTATAATAAATGTATATAATTGGTGATTTTGCAAGTTTTATTATGGTGAGTAGACATACAGTAGGAATTTTGAGATAACCACTAGGAGCAAGATGATCCTGCAGAGTTATTAAAAACGTTAATTAATTTTTAAACTGAGGATTTAATCCTAATAAAGAGAGAAAGAGATGTATACTTGAATGAAGTCGCTATAAATATCTCCCTTGATTAGCTCATCTGCTAACTTACAGAACAAACCTGACTTTAACCAAGAAAAAACAAGGAACAACAGAAAAAGACAACGTTGTTACTGTGACTGATTGATTAAAATCAAATCATAGAAAAATATTAGATATTTATAGGTAATAAAAAAGCTTACACCACACATAGGAACAGAGGATATCCCAGCATGAGGACCAGCCAAGGATATATAGTTGTAAACCGGAGGCCCACCGTCGCAGAACTCGATCAAGCCTCGAGCCACTAGGTTCCCCTGTTCAATCATTCATCAACATCCATGAAACTGAAACCATGTAAATAATGATCAAAAACTGATTTTTGGGTTTTCAAGAAATTAAGTATCTAAGAACCTGAGATCTTCCAACAATGTTGTATCCTTGACCCAATTCTTTCATTTGTTTCACCTTCTCACACGCTATTTCCGCTTGTCGTGTAAGTGGCATTAACCATGAATCGCCTACTCCGTTTCCAATTTCTCTGGATTTCATAACAAAAAGAAGCCAAATACATAATCATAGTTAGCCACTTTGGACGTTATAGATAAGAGTACACAACTCTTCTACATGTTTTGGTTATCAAAACAAATACACTATTTTATGGATTTACTTACAAGCAATAGCCAGGAGAGCCTGAAAGGTTAGTGAGAAGCTGTGTGAAGTTAGCATCTCTAGCATTAGAACATTGAGCTGAGATTCCATGAAACATAATGAACGGAACTGAAACAGAGACATGAACCATGGCTAAGAATGCAGCCGCCACCGCAACACCAGACCACTTCAAACCTTTCTTTCCCATTGCAAAACGCGAAAGTTGCGATTGGCGTTTATGATTATATGTTTTTTCTTAATAATGTTTATGTGTCTCCAAGAACTTTTGAGATGGGAATATATTTATAAGGAAATAGAAAGAGTGTGATGTGGTTGGAAGTTGCGGCCAAGTAAGAAAGAATTCGAAGAAAAAACGGACGGTGCTGATTCGTTTCTATATCTACAGTATAAAATAGACGGTGCTGATTAGTTAATATCTTCTTGCAGTTGCATTAACTCTCTTCTCCATTATCACCATCTTCTTCTTCCTCCTCTGATGCTAATCTTCTCGCGCCTCTTTTAATACGTATACGTGTCTATGTATTTATGCTATAGCATTTACTAAGGGGATTTCAGATTTTGATCTTTACAATAACTTATAAATCCAACCATATTTAATACTATTGTATAAGGTGAATTAATTCTTTTACAAAAATAAATATTTGATAACTTATTTGTCTATTTTAACATTTGTATTCACCATTTGTCATTGAATATTGAAAAGTGCATTTCATTGATTTTCAACTTCTAATTATAAGATCTAGAAACTATTTTTGCTGTAGATTGAACTTCAAAGTACATATATAATTGATTGAAAATAGAAAATTAATAAAATAAAAGTAAAGATATATGTGAATGTGTTGAAAGATAAAATGTCACTATTTGTTTACTTATTATTTGGAGCTTCTTTCGTTAGCCAATCACATTTCTAGATCTTATTTAATTTGGTTCTATCTCTCACAAGTAAAAATATCTCCAAGACTAAATATATTTGGGAGTAAATGTTTTGACGTTCGTTATCGAATAATATTTGGTATAACTTTATCTCACATTTGGAATGAAAAATCAAATAAGGAAAACATGGACGTACGTATAAGCTACCGAAGAAATTAGTAAATCCAGACATTACTCTCCCATGACACTACTTGCCTTGATTTTACCCACTTGCCATTGAGATTTTTGCTTTCTCTAAAATCTACAAATTTTATTAACAGAATTCATACCTTAATGTATAATATCTGCAAACAAAAGTTTTAATATTTTAGCTCATAAATTTGCAAAATCTACTTTATTTAAAAAATCATAAAATCTACAAACTAATTGAGTTTTCTAGCTTTTAATTTATAACTCTGGAAAATCTACAAATAGAAGTCGTCGCTTACAGGTCTTTTGAGGGCTCCATTAAAGTAATAGCATCAAAATGTGAACTGAATAGTAAATACCTTCAAGTCTAGACGACAGTTTCTGAGTAAACATATCAAATCCATAACCAGTAACTGTGAAATTTAATGGATCATACATTTTTGTGCTAATTAATTAGTCTCGCAAATCTTACAAATTATGACACTGAAATGTGAACTTAAAGAGAGAAGCAGACACAATTTTGTCAACAAGTTCACACCATTTGTCTAAAATATCAGTACCATTGACTTACATTTGTATACAGACAATATAGTTCTCTTGATCAAGACCGCTTCAACAAGCACTAAGGAGACGTATCGTTTGGTTCGTAAATCGAATTCCAAAATAACGTTGGGACTTTGTGGTCCAAAATTCAGAGTCGACAACAAAACTGAAGACTTCTAAAAAAGCTCAATATTCGTCTACATGATCATATGTCGTAAGCTAATGAGTTTTACCTGTTAAGAATTTTTATTGATTCGATTCATTTCTGCCTTTTCAACACAATCCTTTCAAGCTGTGACCGATCCATTCCCAAAGAAACTACTTTGCTTTAGCATGCTTCTTCACTTTTCTTGTAAACGCAAACTCTCCAAATTTATGCCCAACTTTCCCCTCTGTGATCTTACAACGCACATGACTCTTGCCATTGTAGATTCTCACCGATGAATCAACATACTCTGGAAGAATCGTCGATCTTCTTGACCATATTTTCCTGTTCAGTGCTGCATTCTTCTTCTTCATCAGGAATGCATCAACGAAAGGATCTTTCCATACAGACCGGCTCACCATCTTATTGCTTTTCTTCTCAGCTTCTTCTATGCTCTCATCCAAAGACAATGGCAAACTTGGCCAATCTTTTGCAACGTTCACACGAATGTTAAACCCGTTCACCTCCTAATTAATCATCCCAAAACCACAACAGGGAAAAAGTTAATCATACAACACAACAATTAACATGATAGGTAGATAGATAGATCCATGATTCTTTAGTTTTCTAACCTGTCCATCCATAGCTGAAATAGCAGATTTGGCAGAATCCTCGCTCATGAAGTTAACAAATCCATAACCTCTAGACCTCCCAGTCACTTTGTTTGTCATGACTCTTGCTGCACAACCAAAGATAGTTAAGTCCAGAGGCATACTAAAGCAAAACAGACAAATACCATACTGCAAATTAAATGTTCATCATCATCTGTTATTCAAGGTATAATGATGACTAAGATGGATTAAACCCAACCACACATCCTTGTAATGGTTAATTAAACATTAACTAGCGCAAACAAAGACACATTCTATAGTAGTAGAACAGTGAAAAGAAAGATGTGAAGATCCAGGGCTTACCCTCTGTGACTCCATTGAAGCTAGAGAAAGCGTCCTTCAAGGACTGCTCGTCAGTTCCGGGTGGTAGACCTGGGACCAAAATGAACAATTATCTAAACATTCAAAATGCTATCCAAGAAGAGAAAGCAAATGTACAGTAACAAAAGATTCACAACTGCAATAGTAATAATAAAAAAAAAAAAAAGGAACAATTTGATAGGAAGTTATACTTACCACCAATGTAAAGTTTGGTGGACATGTAGCGGAGAGAAGAGAGCATTGATGTCACTGGAACATTCCTGTTTTGAATAACTCCTTGTTTCAAGTGACCGCCAAGTTTGGTGCAGAAAGCCATTTTAGATGTCTGCTGGAAATGTAACCCAATAAAACATATCAAGAAAATCAATACAGTTTCAAAATGCCTAGAGACTCCATTTACCCAGAAAACTATACATCAACAAAACCATGACAATTTCAAATCCAGAGACTGATCACAACAATTTGATCAGTTTTGTCCGGAATTAGGAAAAACATTAACTAAAATGTAACTGATAAGACGAATGAAATTTTTTTTTGCTGAGCTTCAAAAGCTAAATTACGCATCAAAATATTTTAGAACAAAATTTGTTAAAAAAAAAATCCAAATTAGATAGAGTTTAGAACCCTAAAGGAAGTTCTTAATTCGCTGATGACTTACATTCCTCCAATTGATTACAAAATGAAGCAGATCAGCCCTAATTGTAACCCTAATTAAACCCGTAATATCACACAAGAAAAACGTCGATTAGCCTCCAAAAAGATGACAGAGAAAGAGGAAACCATTGAAGCGTACCAGTTAAGAAGGACGAAGAACCCTAGAACGTGAAAATGTTTACGGCTTTCAGAACATCGTGTTGGAGAGACAACAACACAATTCTGTTTTGGACTGTCTGAATCTGATCATTACTGTTCACACCCAAAATGGGCCGTTCATAAGGTTATTGTTTTTCTGGGCTAGCCCAATAAGTAACTTCACAGCTGCAAGATGTGAGGAACTGAAGAACAAATCGAATCCATAATAACTGTCTGAAAATTTGATTGTAAATCCAAATACTAATTTACTAGTCTCGCAGATCTTAGACACTGAAATATGAACTCAAAGGAAGAAAAAACAAATTCACACCATTTGTCTCTAATCTTACACTACAATCAAACAGATGGGTTCTCATTTTTTATATTTAAAATCTTTTTTTTACATTTCTAGATGGAAATAATGAATAGGACCCATAGACTCACTTCTGTTTACAGACAATATAAGTACTTTGATGATCATGATCAAGACCGCGTCAACAAGTACTGTGGAGATGCATCATCGGTTGGTTCTTGGAGGAGCTCACGGGCAAGTCGCACTGGCCTGTCTTGTAGATACGCGATGTCGCTGTTTGGTGCTGTTATGAGATGATGATCTGATCCTTCTCCATCTGTTTCGTCTGACACTGAAGATGCAACTGATTCCTCTGATCCATCGTTATCATCTACAACGGAGATAAAAACACAACTGGTTTCATCAGAAGCTCATAGCAGTTTATTTCGTTCAAGAAGAGAAAACGTGATTCATTTACCAGAGAACTCGAGGGCTTCAGGTTGGCCAACAGATGAGATCTGTATGCTTTCTGGAAGGATACAGTTACAGAAAGAACCTGGAAGAATTCAAGAACAAGCAACTCAAACAACAATAAGAACCAATTTAGAAATCAATAAGCCAGAAGATATACATAAGGAAGTTATCTTACCTACTCGAGCCATCCGATTAATCCATCCAGGAATTGGCTTTCCTGTTACCTGCAAGCATACTTCTTCAGTGAAATGGTTACAGTTCTTGGCAATCAAATGGTATGTGTCCCCATGATACTTTCTCGAAAGCTTCTCCATGAATGAGCGGAAATCAGAGCGAGACATGCTGGTGGTTCCCAACAAAACTGACCGCCTAAAGATGAAACCTGGACAGCTCCTAGGTTCAACCTCAAATACCCCACTGCTCGAATACTCGTGAGCACCATATCCATATTCAAAACCATGAGCTAGTGGGTAGACATAGAAATGTAAAAACAACTCATCTTAGATTAAACATTTAGCAACAATACCAGCTTCAGCAGAAGTATAGTGAAAAAGATTTCCATTTCAGAATCCTCAATACTTTGTCCACTGTTTCCTTGTAAATTATGTATTCCATAGCTAATAATAAACAAGATTGTCTGAAGATTGTCGCCTAATCAAGAAAGCAAAACTCGTCGAGAAGAAGCTATAAAAATACCTTCAATCCCGGAGTGAAATATGCCAAGACCGAACCAATAGAGATAATTGTTGACAGGAGTTAGATCATAGACGTTGAGATAGACAGGCGTGAGACCGCCTTCACCAGTGATCTCTTCTTCTTTGTCCTCACCAGAGCATAAGCTTGAGCTCAAACCAAGCACCCGCATTTTACACGAACCACTGTCTCTCCCAATTCAAATAAACATGATCCTCTGCAGAAAAAAGCAAGATTGAGACATTAAGGATCCGAAAGGGGACTTCTTTTTGGTAGATAGTGAGAAGAGATGAAAGAATCCGATTGAGAACAAAATTAGCGGAATCTGCTAAATCAACAAAACCCATTAATAAAAGACCGGAATTTAGAGAAAAGGAAGTAAAGGTAAACAAATCGGAAGCCCAATCATACGAAGATTATCCCCAAAAAGAAAAGAACCCTAACGCATAGGATCCAGACGAACAAAATCGAAATCGAGAGTGCTCTTAGCCTCGAACATTACACGGAAACCAAATCCTTGGAGAGAAGGAAGATGAGAGACAGCTTACATGAGAATCTGGGAATTGGCGAGAGAGAGAGAGAGAGATTGGAAAATAGAAAAAAAACGTTATTATTTTCTGTCCGGCTGAAACGAAAGGGAAAGAGAACAAAACAAAAACTGGGGAAAATGCGTTTTGTAATATGATCGACAGTGTAAATTATGAGTAACCGAAAAAGTTATTAACTTAGTATTATTTTAAATACCTACTCAGTCTAATTTAAAGTGAAAGTAATTTTGGTTTCTTAAAAGACACAAGTAGGAGCTCCAAGGATTACAAACGTCAAAAACTAGCAGCTTCTAGGTACACTAAAACATGTTTCCATGACAGTATATAACTCTATTATTGTCTCTTGTTCTTCTTAGTCATTGTTTGTGAAGATTCTCCAACATAATTAATTTTCTGGAATAATCCACATTTGCACAAGCTTGGATGGAATCCACAATCCAGTGTTCTGGGATTGGGCTTTTCAACATCAGAAGCATTTTGCAAGGATAACAACACAAACCTCTCTAGCTAGCTATCGAAACAGAGCAATATTATTTAGAATTTTAGAATAAGTGTATCGAATGTTTTATTAACAACAACAAAGCCATAAATAATGATGGACCACAACAAGACTCGTTCAACTAGAAAACACACATTCAACTATCCTTTTTCTGATCCATAATTATCTTAAACCAGAAACTTTAGAAAAACAAGTTATTCATACATCTTTAAGGCCGTACGTAAGTATTACCATTAGCGACACTCAATAAGCATCGTCATTTCTGGAACTGTTCCAGATTCGCTGTCACCTTTGACATCGTTGGTCTGTCCTCCGGTAGTTCTTGAACACATAGAAGGCCGATCTGTATGCATTGCAAAACTTGCTGGGATGGAAATAATGAGTCTTTGATTGCCGGATCAACGATCTCTAGCCCTTTCCCATCGATCCAATGAGTCCATATCTGCCATATATATCATCAAAAGCTATAGTATGTAAATTTTTGTCAATCAATCTCGAGAAAGGAAGACATATAAAGTTCACAGCTTACGTAGCTGAGAAGAGTGCTCCCGTCGTTCAGTTTAAGGAAATCGATATTCCTTTTGCCAGTGATAATCTCAAGAAGCAAGACCCCGAAGCTGAAAACATCCGTCTTTACTGAGAATACCCCGTCGTTCCTATATATACTCTGGTGCTATGTAACCACTACGCTTGACAAAAACTTAAACGGTTAAATATCTCATCTTTGTAATAATTTCAAATAGAAGGAGGATAGTGATATGTATCATCAATTACTCACAATGTCCCAGCCACAGTCGTGACGTGAGCTTCGGTCGAATATTTTCTCCCAATTAAGAACAGGGCCTCAGAGAATACGAATCAAGGCTCGAGTTTTCCAGGAATTCGTAGACCAATATCTTCTCGTCTGCGTTAGAGCAAAATCCAATAAGCCTGACGAGATTTACGTGTTGAACCACTGCGATCAGTTTCGCTTCACTTGCGAAGCCCTCAACGGCTCTTGGTGACATTTTGGACAGTCGTTTCACTGCGATCTCTTGTCCGTCACGTAACCGTCCCTGTCCCCACGCAATTTATAAGTAAAACAAAAGAGTATATAATTAATCAGGGTGCTTTATATATAATTAGTTAGGTTACCTTGTAAACGATACCGAAACCACCTTTTCCAAGCTCGTTGGATTCAGAAAAGTAATCTGTGGCAGTAGCTATAACGTCAAACTCCATAGACTTAGATCCCCAATCCTCGGTTGTGTCGATTGTCAGATCTTGGATTCTCTCTTGTGACACTGTAATTCCATTCAGACAGAAACTTATGACACTGTAATTCCATTCAGACAGAAACATGCATATATAACCCAAGGCTTAATATCATGATATTTGTTTTAGAAAGATAAAGAAGAAAAGAATGTATATATACCATTAGTAGCTGCAATTGCTTTTGCTCGCTTCTTTCTTCTCATCCAGAAACAAAACATGGTTAAACTTAGAAGAAGCAACGCACAGCCTCCAACTGCTGATCCAATAATGGTTTTTTTATTCATTTTTCTCTTTTCCCCTGAACAAACAATTCGTATCAAAATAGTATATCCCAAGATAATTAATAAATAATAAGGGATAATAAAATAATATATATTTTACAAACATATACAGATTTTGAATCCAAACTAACCGAGATGATCCACCAGCAGCTTGACATAAAGATCTTGACCCCCGATGCTGTAATTCCGAAGATCAACCAAGTCACCTGTCCACATAACACAAGCCGATCCAGTACCATTTTGCATGTCTGTAATCGCAAACGCCGTGCAATTGCAATTCGTAAGGCACGTATTGTTACAATTCTGAAACCCAATTGTAGAGTCCACGATGGCTTTCTCAGAATTTGGCAGTTTCATATTCTTCAGCTTCTTAAAGTAATACTCCACTTTGTTGTCACAACTCAGCTGTGACTTCCTTACACACGTCCGGGCATGTGTGTCACCGCTCTTCTCAAAGTCGTAGATACATGTACAGACTGGCTTTGTGTTGTTGGACAGGTCACGGTAGGTGTGGCAGTAACTGTTTGAGCCACACCAACCGTAGATATCACAGACGTCCGTTGGGAAAAACCATACTAAATTCCATTTTCCTGACCACACAAACAGCTCCAGTTGACCATCGGGCGTCAGTTTCAATAGCGAGATGGAGCTGACATTTGCTGTACTGATCTCTTTTATACTGACTAGCTTCCTATAGCTATGGTCAGTACGGTGTCTCAGCTTATTATTTTTGAATAAAAGACCCTGCCAAGGCTTCTTATTATCAATTTTGTACACGAAATGTCCAATTGAGGGGTCATTTGAGCTCTTCCACGATTTCAGGCTTTTGCTCTGGTTCCTTCTTCGATCCCAGCCTAACGTAAAGTATCCGTCGGGAAATCAAAACTCTCCCACAGATATGTAGAAGAGTTGGGGTATCTTAGAACGAAATTACCGTTATCCAGAAGCTCTCCCACCACTGGTTGTACATTGATCCGCTTTTTGAGGTGCTCTGTCCACACCTTACTTTCTGATTGATCCAATAGAACCAAGCTGGTGTTTGCGATTTTGAGGGTTGCCCTGGAATTGTGCAGAGGATCGTCTCTGTTGCCAACCCATACCAACGATATATTCCTTGGGAGCATTCTATACCGAATTCCGAGATACCATCGTTGTTCACCTTCGGAACTTGTTGCATTAAAGATGCCAAGTTCAAACATTCTATTGGAGGACACAATACTCCTCTTCTCTTCTCCAAACATCACTGGTTCACTAGTCGTGAAAGAATACCCATAAATTGGCGTGGTCACAAACGAAAACAGTATCAACACTAGAAAGATACAGTGAGTCGTCATCATGCACAAATCTTATTTTTTTTCTTCTTTTCTCATATCTCTTTCTTACTGATCATTTCATCAATCATATTAGCATTTTGCAGAAGTAAATGAGGTTGACTTTGTAATATCACCCTCACATGGGTATTACTTTGACATTTCGACCGCTTCTAACCCTAACACACATAGACATCACACACTGGATTTGGGCTTTTGTCTTTTTTTTTTGGACTCTAATTTATGAGCAAAGTAAATTCTAAACGTAAAATATTGAATGGCCACGTCACATGCGGTAGCTAATTAGATGTTTTATTAATCAGATTTAAAAGTTCACAATATAAATCATACATAAATCCAACACTAAAGATGTTCTATAAAGTAAAAACTATATTTTTTGCAAAATATTTCTAAAATAAGAAAAAGAACATTGCGAAATGTTCTATTTTAGGGGGAAACAAATTGCAAACTAATTAATTTTTCTTATAACTGAAAAATAGCAAAGAAATGAGAGCAATATGTGGTCATGGTGTATCTTTATTCTTTCTCTCCTTAAGTATTTTATTACCGGAACTACTATTTTTGTTTATTTCTTAAAGTAGAAATAAAAACTCTTTATAAATAATACTACTTTGAAGAGACTTGCAGTGCAGGCGACAACGTTCTTCATATGGAAGGAAAGAAATATTCGGGTTCATGACCACATCACTGTCCCTCCCTCTACGGCCTTTGCTAACATTGATCGAAATGTAAGACATATCCTACTTGCTCGTAGATACCGCAAAGGCTGCGGTCGTCTACTATCTCAATGGTTCGCCCATTCGTAGTTCCCTTTAAGTATCATCTTAACTATTTGTTTCTAAAGCTTTTTAATTTTTTTGGGCTGAAGAAACTTTTGTAAATAACTTCTGTTTCCTCGGGTAATATATTCACATTTTATCAAAAATAAAAATAATACTAGGAATAGGATGATTAATTACATACATAAAGTAATATTTCTTCAAAACAAAAAGAAAAAACGAAAAAGATATTTAAAAGACGATAAAAATGATCAAAAGTGCAGGACTTATTAACTTCATCACTTTTGTGATGATCATCATCATATTGACTTCAACAGGTACTAAACATTATACTATATGAATCTCTTTTTTTTTTTTTTTTTTTTTTGTATGCATATGAGCTTTGATTAAACAATCTAAGCCAAACATTAAGTAGCGATGTTTAGAAAAATGGATTTGTTATTTTATTCTAAATTTATTAAAATCCATAAATGCATTTTTTTTTAAAAAATCAATCTTTTTTTTTATCAGTGAAATCATGTGATCCATATCGGAGCAAGACCCAAGACTCTAACACCTGTGAACAAAATAACGACATATTATGTCAAAAAGCTTGCGATAGTGAAGACTTTAGTTATGGATTTATCAACAACAAAAAAAACAGGTATGAAAAATGTATCACATTAAGGACAGGCGCAAGGCTGTGTGCGTGCACCATTTGTGAAGGCGGATTTTCTCTATTACCACCAGATGGATCACTAAACGAAAAGCAATTTCCTCTAAGATCACGATAGGGTATTACTTTTTTTCAAACCTTAGAGTTTAATGCTTCTTGAAATTATAGTTCAATTTACTAACTAATAATATTTAATTATTGAATAAGTGATGGAAAATTCACTGCGTTGATTACTAATTACTGTTTGTCGGGTTCTATGGCCAACATTTTTTCACATACTAGTATTATTTATCATGTACTCCATATGTTTTATGACTTCATATAATGAATTATTTATATTTATTTCTTTTTTTTAATCTCAATTATAATTGACTAAATTGATCATCTGTGTTGACATACAAAGTATTTATAAGGTTTCACAAGGTATTTAAAGGGTTTTATAAGCTTTTTATAAGGTTTTTATAAGGTATAGTTTTTCCGTAATTTTGCCGGAAATATATGTTCACAATTTTTTGGCGGAAACTTTTTGAAGGAAAATTTTCGAAATTTTTAGCGGAAAAATTTTCGAAATTTTTGGCGGAAAATCTTTGATAAGGATAAGGTTTTGAGTATTGAGGATAGATTTTTGATTATTAAGGGCAGTTCCGTCCTTTTGCTACATTATTATGGGTACATATGAAAATGGACACAGGAGATGAGCATTTTTGATTAGGGGTATGGTTGAAAGGGCATTTTTGAAAATCCCCAAAAATAATCAAATTATCCATAAATTTGTAATTATATTTGATAAATTCTAACCAAAATATTTTGAAATTAATTAATTTATATATATATATATATATATTTCGGATACCCGAAATCGATCTGACTCCGAAAAGTATCGAACTGAACTCTTAACCAAAATATTTTTCAATTAAACTAAATTTTTAAATTTAAATATATTTTTTTATATATTTCGGATATCCGAAACCGATCTGACCCTGAAAAATACTAAATTTAACCCTTAACCAAAATAATTTTCAATTAAAGAGTACATATTTGATTCAATCATATTGCGCATTTGGACCAGTCTCTTTTCAAATCTATTGTTGTTTGCGATGGTAGTTTTTTCACTTCTTGTAGTCCTGACCAGGTCTATATTTTGGATTAATGGATGTGACTCAGATGTTGAACCATCCATCTTCGGATCTTCAGCCATCTGTGAAAAATCTCTGTGCTCCGTTCGTTGTTACATAAATTGTACAAACAATGATAAATCAAAATGAGGATCACCATGCAACATCTTATCAAATTAGCTTTCCAGTTTTTATAAATAACTAGTCATTTGTCCGCGCTACGCGCAGAAGTTTTATTGTTTGTTTAATTTTTTTTATTAAGTTTTGATTAATTACATTATCTCACACATATTGTCTAATTATTTATTTTTGTTTTTTTGATGAAAAAAAATTATTTTATTTGTTACTTTTTCATACGTGTTTTTGAAATGAAAATTCACGTTTTGTCTCAATTTATCTCATTTATGTTTGAAAATTTGTAAGACATAAATTAGATAGATTTTACATTCT
This sequence comes from Erysimum cheiranthoides, assembly GCA_011420285.2. Taxonomy (NCBI): domain Eukaryota; kingdom Viridiplantae; phylum Streptophyta; class Magnoliopsida; order Brassicales; family Brassicaceae; genus Erysimum; species Erysimum cheiranthoides. The sequence continues at coordinate 198,294 of CM022181.2, forward strand.
TAAAATTTCTTATTTTTGTTATATTCCATCATAAATTTAGTTTACATTGTGTTAGTTCATTCACATTTTATTACATATTATTTTAATGGATATATATTCATAATAAAACATTCACTTTAAAAATATAATATATTATTTATAAATTAGTTAGTATAATCAAAAATTAGTAAGTTTATTATTTTTTATATCAATTATGTTTTTTAGTTTTATAATATAAAATATAAGAAAAGACCTTTCATATTTTTTTTTTTTAAAAAACTTGTTTACATATGTATAAAATTTAAAATTAAATGATAAAATGTATAAATAAATTTTTGAATTGAATAATTAGATGATTAGGATGAATGGATGATGAGGTGGCTTAGGGAGAAGAGAAAAACATACTATAATATTAAATATAAGAAAAAACCTTTCATATTTCTTTTTAAAAAATTTGTTTACATATGTATAAATTTTAAAATTAAATGATAAAATGTATAAATAGATGTTTTGAATTAAATAACTTAATGATATGATGATGATTAGGATGATGAGGTGGATTAAGGAGAATAGAGAAAAACCAACTTTATATATATATATATATATATATATAGATAGATAAAAGTAACAATAAGAAAAATAAAATTATGGTAGGTGATGTTCTTGTGGGTTAGATGCTAGTTATTCATCGCCAGGTTTTATAAAATTAGGAATCCTGATCGAAAGAGTTAGAGAGAAAATGTTGGATAAGGAAGAAGATACCTGTTATTGAAATGGGAGAAACGTTGTTCAACTTTTATCCATTGCTCCTCAATTTTCTTTTCAACTTGATTTCCTATAGCGCTCTCAGAGTTAATGGAAGTCTTCTCAGTCGTGGACAACGCCTTATCTCGAGATATTCTAGAACTGAGAAGGGTAGAGGAGTCCACGATACTGAGACGGGTAGAGAAGTCAGATGCTATCCACAAGGCCATTTCACGAACCATACCATGCATCTTTACATAATATTCATTCCCACCCTCTGCCAACAATCGCATCCTAACCAAATCACAAATAATTTCATATCCCTGGATCTTAGCTTTCTCTCTATCTTCTTTTGCAAGGATTCCCTCCAATATCCAGTAGTTTACCAGATCTTCTTTTCTTATATCAAGATTTTTTGGAAACTGAGCACAATAAAGGAAGCATAACTTTGTGTTTTCATCACTAATATTATCATAGATAGACTTTAAAATGGGAAGAGCCCCATCTTTCATTTTTGGATATTTGGCTGTCGATGAAGCCAAAACATGAATTGTGTAACGCCATTCGCTTACAGTCCTTTTCCGTGCCATGGTCTCACCAATGAGATTGAGAGCAAAGGGCAAACCACGACATAAACTAGCAACTACTCTTGCGAGCTTAGGTATGTCTTGATGACTTCTCAACGTGTTCTCTCCGACTATCTTTTGAAACAAATCCCATGCTTCTTCTTTCCTCAAACATGTGATTTCTACCTTAGCATCAATCCACCTGCTTTCATAATATGTTTGAGAGGTGAATACAATTTTGCATCCATTTTCTCTGCTCGGAAATGGAACTCCAATTTCCTCAAGATCCATTCTCCTGAGTCTTTTCTGTATGTCGTCCAATAACAACAAAAATCTCTTCCCCTTTAAGGCCATGAATATTTCAGCTGCATTCTCCTCTTTAGTTTCTCTTCCCCAATGTATATTTAACCTATTGCTGATTTCCTCATGTATGCTCTCCACCTCTCCAGACGCCACAACAACAAAGATCACAAGATCAAATGCTTCTTGAAACGTTTCTTTTATTCTAGTAAGAATGGTGGTTTTGCCTATTCCACTCATCATACCATAAATACCCAAAGTCCCAACATTTTTTTCCTCTAAAAAGTTACATGCCCTTTCAAACGAGTCTTGTTGAGAAAAAGTTAGTTGAATCGAGGGCTTCTTTATCACAAGAGGCAGAAGAGCTCTGTCAAAGACAACTTCAAAAACTCCCGTATCTCTCAGAGTTTTAACTTTTTCCAGAGTCATGTGTACCTTTTCACTGTAATGATAGGTCGATGCAGGGATCAGGGAACAATAGCCATACCTTGATAGTCTATGGATTTTTGAGACACTTTCATCAAGCAGACGATTGGCTTCCGGTTCAATCTTTTCGACCTTTGAAATCCACTCCTTCACTTCTTGTAGCACTTGTAGACCTATCTCCTCTTCTTTTGATACCCTTTTTAACACATCATTTCTCATTGCGTTGAGGTCTTGCATTACTTTATGCAAAGCCTCTAGATTTCCCTCCAGGTTGAATACATACTTCCGTTTCACACACAAGAATGGCAAAAAAGAAGATGGACATACAACGGAGAAATTATTAATCATTTTGTGTTTTGTGATTTAGAAACCAGCAAGAGAATAAAGATGGGAAAACACAGATCTGTTGGATCATGTATGTCTTGACGTTGAAGAGTAACTTACTTGGGTTTATTTAATTTTTTTTTTTTTTTTTTTTTTTTTTTTTTTTTTAAAACCCATTATCCATCCACTCCATTATTTCAATAGGGGGAAAGGATACCGCACAATACACCTTTTAGATATCGAACTTTACCAAAAAAACCTACACCACATGAGCATGGGATAATTTGAACTTTACCAAAAAAACCTACACCACATGAGCATGGGATAATTTTAAGGGAATTTTGTGCCTTCGACATAAAACTTTTCTTTTCTCTCTCTCCATTATTTTTTTCTTTCATCATCTCACTTTTCTGTCGTCTCTCTTTCTTCCTACTATATTTCAAAGTCAAGACCGTATAATCCTGCACAAAGATCTGTTTAAAATTTGCTACTCTCATCTTAGTTCTCTATCTCAATCCTGAGCACAATGAATTGGTGCTGGCCGGTAGTTCAGCCATGTTATCAGTCTGCTTTGTCTTACTTGTGTGTAAAGGTGGGTTACACTTGCAAGTTGAAGGAAAATCTTGTCTTGTTGAAAAGTGCTTTGGATGAGCTTAAAGCAGAAAGAGAAGATGTTTTAAACAGAGTCAATGCTGAGGAGCGTAAAAGTGGTCAACGGCTAGCTACAGTGACTAGGTGGCTTTTAAAAGTCGGAGAAATTGAGACAGAAACCAATGAATTAATTGATGTTGCGTCCGCTCGGGATGCTTCTTCTCAGAATGCTTCCGCTGTACGTCGACGTCTATCAAGATCTGGGTGCTGCAGGTTCTCAAGCTGCAACCTAGGCGAAGAGGTGTTCAAGAAGTTGACTGAAGTTAAAAGTCTCTCCGGTAAAGAGTTTAAACAAGTGACTGAGCAAGCTCCTCCTCCTGTGGTACAAGTGAGACTTTGCCAACAAACAGTTGGTCTTGATACGACGCTGAAAAAGACTTGGGAAAGTCTTAGAAAAGATGAAAATAGAATGTTGGGAATCTACGGTATGGGAGGCATAGGCAAAACCACCCTCCTCACTCTAATTAACAACAAGTTCGTTGAAGTCAAGGATGATTATGATGTTGTTATTTGGGTTGAATCGTCTGAAGATGCAGATGTCGAGATGATTCAAGATGCAATCGGGGAAAGATTACACCTCTGTGACTATAATTGGTCTACATTCTCAAGAACGAAGAAAGCTAGTGAAATAAGCAGGGTTCTAAGAGATATGAAGCCCCGATTCGTGCTGTTATTAGATAACTTATGGGAGTATGTGAGTTTAACAGGAATAGGCATTCCAGTGCTGGAGAGAGAATACAAAGTCGTATTTACTACTCGTTCTAAGCATGTCTGTTCATCTATGAGGGCAAATGAGGACATAGAAGTTCAATTCCTGGCTGAGAATGAAGCATGGGATTTGTTCAAGCTCAAGGTCAGAGGCGACAGGTTAAATGACGAAATTTCTAAGATAGCAAAACAGATTGCCTATAATTGTTGTGGCTTACCCCTTGCACTTGAAGTAATTGGAAAGACTCTTGCATCTAAGACTACTGTACGTGAATGGGATCGTGCACGCAGAACTTTGGAGTCTTTTCCGAGTGAGTTGAAAGGTACAGAGAAGGGCATATTTCAAGTTTTGAAGTTAAGCTATGATCATTTAGAAATAAAAGATGTCAAGTGTTTCCTGTATTGTGCTTTATTTCCCAAGGCATCTTATATCGAAGAAAATGAGCTAGTGGAGTATTGGATAGGTGAGGGTTTCATTGATGAAAAAGACGGAAGAGAGACAGCAAAGGATCGAGGCTATAACATAATCGAAACTCTTGTTGGGGCAGGTTTGTTATTGGCTGATGGCGAGTCTAATAAGAAAGTTTATATGCATGATATGATCCGTGAGATGGCATTGCAGATAGTGTCTAAAATTACTCCCGATGGAGAAAGATTTGTTGTGAAAACAGATGCTCGTTTAAGCCAGCTGCCTGATGTCACGGATTGGACAACCGTGACAAAGATGTCTCTGATCAACAATGAGATTGAGAGCATGCCAGACGATCGTGAATTTCCTAACCAGACAAATCTTGTAACCTTGTTCCTTCAAAATAACAAGTTGGTAGATATTGTTGGCAAGTTCTTTCTGGTCATGTCGACTCTGGTGGTTTTGGATCTATCTTGGAACCTCCAAATCACCGAGTTGCCAAAAGGAATCTCGGAGTTGGTTTCTTTGCGGCTTCTCAACTTATCAGGGACGAGTATAAAGTATTTACCGGAAGGTTTAAAAGTCTTGAGTCAGTTGATTCACTTGAACCTAGAGTCCACATCCAATCTTCGAAGTGTGAGTCTGATTTCAGAATTAAGAAAATTGCAGGTTTTAAGATTTCATGGTTCTGCTGCTGCATTAGATTGCTGCTTGCTGGAGATCTTGGAGCAGTTGAAGGGTTTAGAACTTTTGACCGTTTCTGTGATCAATAACGATTCTGTCTTGAAAAAGTTTTTAGAAAGCGAAAGATTGGCAGGGAAGACACATGGTCTATATCTCGAAGAACTTGAAGTATCGATTGCAGCCATTGGTGCGTTGAGTAGTCTTCACAAACTTGAAATGGTGAACTGTGATATCACAGAGTCAGGGACAGAATGGGAAGGCAACAACAGAATAGACCTTTTTTCTGCATCCACATCTTCCAGTCAAATCACTCCAACCAATACATGGTTCAAGGATCTCTCAGTTGTGGTAATATTGTCATGCATACATCTAAAGGATTTGACATGGCTGATATATGCTGCAAATCTTGAGTCTCTAAGCGTCGAAGCCTCGCCTAATTTGACAGAATTAATAAACAAAGAGAAAGCTGAAGGTGTTGGGGTTGTTCCTTTTCAAGAGCTACAAGTCCTTCGTCTACATTATTTGAATGAACTAAGAAGCATCTATGGGAGTCAAGTCTCTTTTCCAAAACTGAAGCTGAACAAAGTCGAGATAGAAAACTGCCCGAATCTTCATCTACGTCCATTAGAAGCAAATCCATGATCGATCTCATATAAGGCGTTGAATGGGAGAGTGGAAGCCAGGAGTGATTTTGTACCTTGTCTCTTATTTCTTGTTTGTTTCCACTACTTGCTTGTTTTGTAAAAATTCAAACTGCTGTATTTAATTTGTCTCTCTCACTTATCTGCGTGTCAACGGAAATTTTCTATTTAAGCTTTCTGATTAATTAAGACTTTTGAAACCCAAAGGAACAAGCCTTAATTTGTTGACCACGAAGGTTGCAGTATCCTCATGCTCCTAGCTAGTCCTTGCAGACATGTTTTCATCAGATACGTACTAAGCTTAGAGAAGAAGAACAAAGAAAGCTAAAGAATAAGTCTTAAAGTAAAGACACGAGCTTCTTCTTCTCTTCTCTTCTCTTAGATGTTTTTTCTTCTTTCTCCTTTCATTATTGAAACCTAAAAGAAACGGCTCACGTTTTCTTGTACACTAAGTTTCACCTTTTATAGTCAAAACCTAACGTGCAACATACCTTCGCCGACTTGTAAACCAGGAATGGTGGCTTTCTCTTGGAAGTGGGCTTAAGCAAAATCAAACGCATTAGATAACAATTCCAAGGAGCTAATTAGCAGAGAATTGCAGAGAGGCTGATCAGATTAGAGGAACAATTATTTAGTCCGGTTTGGTTTAATCCGATTTTTATGACCGGTTAATTCTGAAATTTTGCAATAAAATTGGAATGGAACCTCGATTTTGGAATTTTACAGAGCATCTCTTCCTCCGCAGCTTCCTCCTCCTCCGAAGCCCTAACGCCGGCCATCAAAATTCGATCAGCATTAGGATTTAACAGCAAAGCTTTGATCTCTTCAATGAAACGATGGTACGGTTGCTTAAACTGTAACTATATAAGCTCCTAAAACTCAAAAAAAAACAACTCATCTTCTGTTTTTGTTCTTTTGGTGTTTGAAAGTAAGATAACTCGAGGTGTTGTCAACGAAGACAGAATCAGTCAACTGCCTGAAGCTTTGATTCTGCAAATATTGTCTCTACTTCCAACAAAAGATGTCATAGCCACTTCTGCTTTGTCTAAACAATGGCAGTCTCTTTGGAAGACGGTACCTACACTCATGTTTGATTCTTGCGATCACGAACGTAAACTCGGGGCATTTTCAAAGGATGTTTGCAAATATTTGCTTTCACACAAAGCTCCAATTCTACAGAGTTTACATCTTGAAGTTGATTTAGGTACATGTACTGCTACGGATATTGGGGTATTTCTTGGAGTCGCATTTGGACGCAATGTGCGTAAGCTGTTACTTGACGTGTACCAAAAGAATAATAGGCCATTCAATTTTCCTCCAACCTTGTTGTGTACTTGTGAAACACTAGAGACCTTGATACTTAGGTTTCATGCTCTTGTCGATGTCCCTTCTCAGATTTGTCTCAAGTCCCTTAAAACTCTGCATCTTGATTATATGGATTACAAAGACGACGAATCAGTGCGTAACCTTTTATCTGGCTGCCCTTGTCTTGAAACCCTGGTCGTGAAACGATCCACTTTTGGTGATTATAAAACTTTCATTATTGAGGTGCCATCTTTGCAGAGTCTATCAATTCATGATGAAATTGATGAGGAAGACCATTTGGGATATGTGATAAATGCTCCTTCTTTGAAATACTTGCACATTGATATGGTGGAGAAGGGTCCTGAAGTTTGTCTAAGTGAGAATTCTCTGGCAGAGGCAAAAATTTCATGTGTAACAATCAATGAGAAGCTTTTGGGATCTTTAACTTCAGTCAAAATGCTTTCTTTGCTCTCACCCTTGGAGGTAACTTTTTTTGTTTTTGCAATTGACTAACAAAACATTAATGTTTATGTACTAACAACATTGCATCATTGCATAGGTTAAGTATCCTACTGGTAGTATCTTCTACCGGTTGGTATATTTGGAAATATATACAGGTAAACCGGCGTGGTGGAATCTACTTATGTTCATGCTCGATACTTCACCTAAACTAAAAGTCCTCAAGCTCCTCATTGATGTAAGCATTTGCAAGTTCATTTGTTTACAATTTATTACCAGCTCATGAGTGTCAATTTTGATGATCTAATACATATATAATGTTACATTGTGTTTCACCCTCAGCAATGGCAGAAGATTAAAGATCATGTGGTCTATGAGAAATGGAGTCAACCAAAGACTGTTCCTGAATGTTTGTTGCTCCATCTCGAGACATTTGTTTGGGAAGGCTACAAGGGAAAACGCAAAGAAGAGAAAGAGGTAGCGCAGTATATCCTATGGAACGCAAGTCGTTTGAAAAAGGTAACTTTCTCCGAAACAGATTGTAATTCAGACGAGAGACTTAAGATGCTAGCGTTAGCAAGTGTAGTGATCAGGACTTCGAATTCATGTCACTTTGAGTTTGAATGATATTTGTATATTTAGGAGAGTCTTTGGTTTTGATTTGGCTTGATTTACACTAAGTTATACCGGTTTTATGAGATATGAGGAACTATTACTATTTAGTAACAACATACATTACATGGGAATAAGTATATACAGAAACGAACCACTTGATTTTGATTTGGTTATACTTACAAAAAATCGGCCATACAATTGGAGTGTGAAGGATTATCATCTTCATCAACAACATTGTAATAGAGTGAAGAAGTTTTGCCATCAAAAGTAGAGACAAGTCGATGAGGAGAAAGACCGCAGTAACGATGTCTTAATCTCGCCTCGCAGATTTCAATCACTCTCTTAAACATTTTGTCTTCTCTTATCATCGGTTGCTCCACAAATTCCACCAATGGCATCCACTGAAAACACACAACAATCATCACAATTTGGACCCTTTCCTAGCATTCCAATAACTGCAAACTTTTGATAACATTTACCTTTGCGGCTTTGATCTCAAGACCATCGATGATTATCTTATGAGAGAGTGGTCTCAACATACAGATGAAGAACAGATCAGATTTCTCAAACGCAACGTTGTGAGCATGTCTGAAAGCTATAACCTCTGAGAACTCTGTATCTACCTGAAAAAAAACAACACCACGCCAAATATGTGGTTATGATCATGGAATTTTAAATCCGAAATCAAGATATTTATACTAATGTTTACCCCAGTTTCTTCCTTGACTTCTCTTACAGCGCCAGAGAAGATCTCTTCTGATTCATTAATAAACCCTGTTGGTAACTTCCATAGACCTGTAATCGCTGGAGCACAATACTTTTCTTGTACCACAAGCACCTCTTTATGTTGATTTAATACAAAACCTCCAACACCAACTTGATGTGAAGCATTTGCAGGAAGCATACTAGGTTCTTCCTCTGGTATCCAATATGTTAACATCACATATCCTTTCTCTGCATGATGATACTCAAAACCTTCCTGAAAAATCCACAAGTCTCGTTTAACTTATACTATAAACAAATCTCTCCCTGCTTTATCATACAAGATCAAGAACCATTTTCTTATTGTTTACCTTTACAGCAATTGGGACTAATTCTGATTGTTCCACAGGTAACTTTAACCAAACTCCTTTCTTTCCCTACAAAATTTTCAGATTGATAAATTGACATTTTAGTAAAAGGGTTTAAGATTTTTGTAAGGTTTTCGTTTACCTTTCTTCTCCAATCGGATAGAGAAGCTCGAAGCATAGAAGCGAAAGCGTAAGTGTTTGATGGTAATTTTCCATGATCAACTATTACTCCACCATACGCATCATCATAAGCATCAAGTAGTAATCTTTCTTGAACAGAGCTGATCAGTGTTCTGCTTTTTATGTTTACTCCATTCATTTTATAACCTGAATCTGAAGTTGCAGCTATGCTTTCTCCATAAACAAATTGGCTCTTTGTGCTGTGAACACTTGACGATATCGCCCTTGGTCCTTCAACTTCTCATCCAATTAATTGAAACGATTTAAAAATCAATTTTAAAAAATTTGAAGATATCTTGTTGTGAAGAGGAAGTGATTTTAAGGTGTTATTAATTTACCTTTGGAGGAACAGAACTTTGGAGATATTGTAACACCAGCAAATGGTTGTCTGAAACTGTGCATAAAACCCAAATGTGTTCTTCTAATGACAGTAACCTCGGAATTAAGAGAAACAGAATCCATTTGAGATCAAGAAGATCTCGAAATTTTTTATTTGACCAAAGAAAGAAGAAGATGTTTTATAGAAAAGGAAATCGATTAAAGAACTCTGGTTTTGATTAAGCTATTGAGCAGATTTAAATCTTAAATAAGAATGAAAGTGAAGAAGAAAGAGAAATGTGTTGAAAGAGTAATGAGATTTTTTTGAGGCACACTTATAATGTGTGGTGACAAATCGAGTGGTTAAGTGAGAAATGAGAAAAGGAAAGAGAAGAACAGTTTCAATATCTTACATCAAAGACAAAATACACGTGATTTTTCTTTGAGCTACGATTTTTATTTAATATCTTACGATTTCAAACCGTCCATATATTACAAAGCCTAATATTACATATAATATGTATATTTTTTCTAATACTTACATATATGTGCATTTTGTCTTTATATTACATATAGCTACGTGTTGTGTCTATCTTTTACAATAAATAACGCTTTGGGGTTTTTATACAATTGTTAAAAAGGATATACTGAATCATTTTTCCAATACAACTTTCAAAATTCAAACTATTAATGTTTTGTTTAACAAAAAAAACTATAAACCATAAAATATTCTAAAGCTAGCTTTGAATGTTTAACCAACACGATAGAGCATGATTTTAAATTTTAATTCCTTGACAAAAAAAAAAAAAAAAAAAAAGATTTTAAATTTTAATTAACGGAGTTATTTACAAATAGTGTACGAAAAAAATCAGGAAAAAAAAAAGGAATCAATAGTAAAGTCTCAGAGAATCTTTACCAATTTCAAGAGAGTTGTCTGTACGAAGGAATCTTCAGGAGTACAAGGATATGGATAAACGGATATAGCTCAATGATCCGCTCCTTCTCCTTGGAAAAGAGGGTCTCTCTTTGTCACGCTCCTTACAATATCGTACGTTGATTTATGAGAGCGTGTAACCGACGAGAGTGGGATAATAAAGCATCTGGTTGTTGCTGACTTGCTGGAGCTACGTGGACATGGACCCTGCTGGCTTAGATTCCTTGTCCTTTCTGTTTTTTTTTTTTTTTTTTTAAGCAAATTATTAATAACATACCAAAAAAAAATCATCTACTTTCGATTTTTTCTTCCATAGAAGCATGTTGGGGGCCTTGACCAAAAAAAAAAAAAAAAAAAAAAAAAAGAAGCATGTTGGGGGAAGATAATACGGTTATACTCGTTTCCAAGTGTATACAATTTTTTATTTGACATTAGATAACATTGCCCTCAATTATTTTGCTACATATGTAAAGATATCCTTACTTATTCTAAGCATATTTTTTACCACAAAAATTTATGAAAATAACGATGAGATTATTAGGTCCCCGTTAAGAGGATATGATATTCGTTATGGAAAATGATGACGTTTAGAAAAATGAAATGCAATAATTGGAAATTATGGCAGGATTAGGTATTGTCCACGTAGGATAATTAGGTAATCTGCAGTGCATGATGATCCACATTTGTGATAACATTGTGTCTTCCATTACATTTTTAATAATTTTTAAAATATGAGTATGTTCTGGATAATGATGTAAACAACGCTTGATTCGTGGTCGGCTTTTTCAAATAAAATATGTATGGATATTGAATAGTCATAAGATGACGAACGATTCTTAATTACCTGATTGGTATTCTATAGAACATAGAATATTAGCAATCGTTTTTTATAAATATTTCTGGTTGTATTAACTTATAAGAAACGATTAAAGAAATGAAACAAGGAGTGGCAATGCAAAAGAGATTTCCGGGTTATAATTCTCTGGAAACAGAGAAAGATTATAAATCATTCGATCATAAAGATAGAGTTTTTTAGAACCACTTTGAAAAAATACCTAAGAATAGTGAATGTTCTTTTTTTTTTTTTGCATAGCAAGTATTTCGAATATCAACCTTTATTAAAAAAAAAAAAGAGAGAGACTAATGTTCTTGTGTTACAAAACAAAATTATACCATTTTTGTTAGTTTATGGTTCATATTTGTAAACGCTTTATAACCCAATTTCATCTAGAGATTACAAATCAAACTAAACAAATTATGGGTTACGTTTATTTGAAGTTTCAGTTACCTTCGTGTTTCGATGTATTAGATAGGTTGGTTTAGGACTTGTCTGTGATCAAAAAAAAAAAAAAAAAAAAAAAAAAAAAAGGTTTAGGACTTGTCCATCCAGAATAGATCTCTTTAGAAAAAGCTTATTAGATAATAATATTCAATGTTTAAACCTCAACGTCCACAAAGCCCATTAGTGAAATTAATGAGGTAGTAGTGTGTGCTGATAATATTATTACAAGCCCCAACGAAAATCTTCGGTTCTAAAGTTCTTCGCTAAGATTTCAAATAGGAGTAGTATAAAATACTAAAGTAGTTAGAGATTTCGCCGTGCAAGAAATATTCTTCTGGATACATGGGTTTCACATTCGTCAATCGTCATGTGCTAATTACCCATAAGTCTACCCACGTGCGACATCGTTTTGACCAGCTTATTCATTATTTTATCCAGAGATAAACTAAATCGACTCATCTTATTTGATGAATTGGTCGGACTGGATCACGGTTATACATTTATTGCGTCTATATACATATTCCTCTACATTACGCCGGTCAATTTCATGAGTTTGAATTACTTGTAATTCCTTTTAGTAGGTTCTGCATTGAAATTCTTCAATGTCAATAGCATTAAATGATAGAGTTTTATAGGTTGAATTATCCCGATTTTACTTTCCCTTCTAGTATAATTAAAGTAAAACACAGTGCATTCTTTGTAATCATCAAATGAAATACCCCCTCCGTCCCACAAAGATCCTATTTTTTGAAAAAAAAAATTGTTTCATAAAGATACAAGTTTTAAGTTTTAAACACATTTTTTGTTAATTAATGTTCAGAAATTGCAAAGTTCAATAAGTATTTATTATACATATATGAATTTTCTTAATTTTTATTGGTTAATATTTATGGGAAAGTGTAATCTGTAAAAAAATAATATCATTGATGATTACCTATTAATTATTTCTTAATCTGTGTGAAAATCCTAAAACAAGGATCTTTGTGCGACGGAGGGAGTAATATATTTTGTAAAAAGAATGAAGAAATAAGGGAAAATATGAACAAGTGGATGTTTTTAAAATTAACAACAAGTGGATGTTTCTCTTTTTTCATCGCATGCACCTACGTGTACCATAAGTCCACGTCAGCATACAAACCGCCAGAACAAAACAAAAATCAAATAACGGTCAACTGTGAATAACCAAACGGTGGATGAGGAGATAACGGCGACAAAAGCGGGAAATTAAGAAACGCCGTTAAGTCCCAGTCGCATAACGGAAACGTCTCTCCACCGTTAACGTCAACGCTCTGTTCCGTCTTCAACACTTTCTCGACCACTGTCACTTTCTCATCGTCGTCGTCTCTCTTCCGTTTCTTCTCAGCTTCGTCGGCGCGTGGTTTCCACTTCCCAACTTCGAGAGGGAAATTCAAAATGGCCTTGGATCCTCGAAGTCTAAACGCTGCTTCATCGTAAGCTCTAGCCGCTTCAATCGCTGTATCAAACGTCCCAAGCCAAACACGAGATCCACGTTTATTCGGGTCACGAATCTCCGCCGCGAATTTCCCCCACGGTCTTTGTCTCACTCCTCTGTAATGCTTCTTCTCTTCTTCCGATAATACCGGTTTAGCAACTAATTCCGGTTTCGGATCTTCGGCCGCGAATTGAATCCATTCGGTTTTAATTGGTACGGAGATTTTCAATGGCGGTTTTCGAATTTCGAAATCAGAAACAGAGACTTGAGAGTCGAATTCGAACGGAGTCGATATAAAATCCATGAATCTCGGTGTATCGAGATCGATAATTTCAGGTTTGCACTCAGAGTCTGAGAAAACAGCTGGAGAAAAAGAGTCAGAGCTAGATGATGCTGTTGGTGCTGGTTCGTGGTTCATCCATGGATCTGTAGCCACGGGAGAAATCTCGTCAAGTAGATGCTTCTCAATGAACCAAAGAGCAGATACTTCGTTAGGAGTGGCCATTGATTTAAAATTTGAGGTCAAATATTTCAAAAAGAAGGAAGAAGAAGAAGAAGATGATTGATTTGAGTAGAGAAGAGAGAGTGGAAAGAGGTATATATACAAATACAAGAAACCATTTGGGGACTTTGTCGTCAAATGGACTTTTTCAATGGATTTGAATTTATTAAAAGGAACCAAAGAAGGAGCAAAGGAACCATCGTCCTTCTTATTTTAAATTTTATAATATGATCAGGTGTAAATGGGAGCAAGCAACACTTGGTTGCGTGTTTCGTGGACTTTGAGCCGTTGGATCAATATGACGTGACTCATCTCATCTTGTCGACATTGTGATCGTTTCCCTTTTGTGCACTTGACTAGCTACAATGTTTTGTTTAAGATTTCTTTCGAGTTTTGTCTCTATGATTTTATTAACCTTATTAATTACAACATATTTTTTTATTAGTCTAATTGAGAAACCGCATATTTTCTTTTATACTGCGATGGTTTGAACATAAATATGTCAACCATATTTTAATATATAGTCCATATTAGTTGAATAAACCAGATTTTCAAGTATTAATTTAATTCTTAAGTTTTAATCTCGTGTATAGCATCCATATAGTTTAATAATAAATTAAACACCAAAATATCACCGTTTTCATTTACGTTTATATGTTTAAAACATATACCGTACCAGATATCACTGAAAGCAGTTGCCAAAAAAAAAAAAAAATGACTGGAAGCACAACTTTAAATTAGTTTAAAGTACCATGTGAAGATTTTGCTAACGCATCCGCACATAGGTTTACTTCCAAGTGTGTAAATGTGATTTTTACTAATCTGCATTACCTAGTTCAATTTTCCACTTTCCGGAATTGGTTATAGTATAGGGCCGGGAAAAAAAAACCAATGATTATGGTTCACTGATTCCAGAAGCTGCAACTACAGTATTTCTTTCAAATTAAGTAATTCATATGTAATTAAGGATTTTTTAATAATCCACATTCCATTCCATTTCTATTGAAACATTCAATGCATTAATTTTCAATGCGTTCAATGCCAATTGGTTATACATATGGCTAAAGTTAAGATTGCATGTATTATCCTTCTAGAAGATTTTTCGCGTGTGCATTAATGTCTAACCAAACACAACTCAGAAAGTTAGCGGTTGTGATTAGTTTCATGCATTATGGAGGGTTTAGTTAGCAGGACAAGACTGAAATTAAAGAGCCAAGTCAATGCATTCGGCCTTTTTATAGACAGATTATACCATTTTTAAAAGATGACATGAATTATGTTTGGTTTCGTATTTAATCATCTTCGTTTCTAATTAAAGACGATTTGTATACGTACATATTATGACCACGTGAAGAATTTACGCGGTGCATTAACTGGTTTGTAGAATGAATAAACGAGTCACTAGAGTCAAGAAAGCCATGTTATTTACAAGAAGAAGAAAAATGATCACTTTAATAAATAATATAGCAATTAGTGATTTAATAAAAAGGAAAAAAAGAAAGTCTTTTGTTGTTATTGTTGTGAAACATTCCTCTAATTATATATATAAAATTCAAATTTATTACTTGACAAAAAATGTCATGCATAAAAGTAGAAAAATCAATAATCCACAATGAGGAAGAAGAGCTATATATATTATATATAGATCACGGAATAAGTTCTAAACCCCAAAAACTAGCATGAGCCTCTCGTTTCGAACCAAGAACCAAAAGAGTACTGTTTATAGTATTAATCAAAATATATGGGTATATAAGCAATCTTTCAAGTTTTTTTTTTTTAAATTATTGTGAATTCAACTATAATATATATATATTTTTTTTTGAAACAAAGAAATATATTTTTATTTAAAACAACAACCAATAAACAATGCCATAATCATATATGCCAACAAAGCTCTGTTAGCATCCTAATCATGACAACATGCATGAACTGCTTGTCGTTTTCTTGAACCAATCTGGCCTCCATTAATAGTTGTTTACTTGTTGCCTCTAATTCTAGTAATGCCAGAAATATTTTGTTTTTTTTTTTTTTTCCTGTCGTTGTGGGACAACATATTTAGCGTCATAACTTTTTCCAATATAAATTTTAAGGTCAAGAAAATAAATTTCAATGGAAAAGAAGAATTTTAATTGATCAATGATATGATACATAAACTAATATGTTCATTTAGCCCCAAAAAAAAAAAAAACTAATATGTTCACCAACCAATCTTCTATGTGACAACTAACTACTCAACACTATAATTAAAATGGCATAACAGAAATTAATAATTGCGAGTCTTTTTATAAAAAGAAACTTATCATTCATTCGTAAAGAATCTTTGAATTCTCGTCTACTGTTTATATATATATATAAAAAAACTATCGTCTTCTGTTGAAGAAAAACTCAAACATTGCGGTGGAAACGCACGTGCGGGTTTGTTTGCACGTATGGAATTGAGTTTCGCTACAAGAGAGAAGAAAGGTTTGAAAAGTCAGTGGTCAAAGTCAAACATGACTAGATTTGGTAGACTTCAAACTTTTGAATTGGTGACGGGTCATATGCCTCATCTTCTTTGATCCTTCCTCGCATTGTATTGCGTACCTTTTGCTTTGATCCCTTTTAATCATTTTCCTTTTCTCATTGGCTTAAGATTTTGTACTTTTATTGTGTACTCTTATAAATTTTGTAAATCCAATTGTTTAATTATTATCAAAATCATTTTTGATTTATTCATGTGTTGGTTAAAGTGAATTAGTAGTCGGTTTGAGTTAACAAATACACTAATGAAAAATGATGTATCATTTTTTCATCAGATTGATTTGTTAGATTATATTTTAAAATTATGTCATCAGTATAATTTTCTTTTGATGCATTTTACGATATCTCAAATCCCAAATCATATATATCAAAACAAAATATATTTTTTTTTCTTTGAAAAGAAAAACATGGAATAATATGTAAACAATATTCAAAAGATATAACAAAATAACCCAACTGAATGTATGTGAAACGTCCAAGTGATAATATAAGGGTTTAGCTGCGGACTTCAAACATGAAAACGAAAGTTCAACTACTATATCGATATATTATAATAGTCTACATTTGATATTTAGCTAATCAAAGTACTTAATAGCAATACGGAACTTAACCTGATTGGATCCATGTATAATAGATGTAGCATACCATCTCCCAAAGACACTAAGATTTAGCTTTTCCGTCGGTGTTTAGTCTTCCTTTCATTTTTAAGGTGTTTTGTGTTTTTTTTTTTTTTTTTTTGTAAGATTATAAATTCTATTACTCTTGGGGTTGGTGTTTACAAAGGTTCTATAAATAAAGACTTAGTTTAATCGTCGCATATTATTTTTATTTTTTGATAAATCAATAGAAACGTAAAAACAAAAAGTAATATCTCATAAATTCGAATAGTTGACAAAAAAAAAAAATCGAATATTTTTGAAGAATTCAATGACTTTGTGGAAGTTTAGTTAATGAACATTCTAAGAATTTAACTTTTGCTATATTTGGGTTTAACGTACGTTAGTTGGTAATGTAGATTTGGGTTTAAAAAAAAAAACAATTAGGTTTTGTGATTTTTTAACGGCTCTACAACCGGATAAACAATCGGTCAATAACTGATATAAAATTTTTTTTATGAGTTTCAGGCATCGTTTAATTAGAATTTTCGTTAAACGCTTACATACTCCATATATAATATTTGATTTAACAATGAGTTTTGCAAGGCGTTCATGTGGTCTTAACATCCAATAACACCGCTAACCAAATCATGCCGTATCGCGTTCACCAACAACCTTGCGTCTTTAAAAAATACGATGATGAATCCAGTTGTGATGATAATTCATTTGGCAAATCAAGGAGGATCGACAGAGGCAGCTTCAAATTCGTGACAACAAAAACCAGGATGACAAAAATTTATGTTTCTGAATATAAAGTTGAAATACATAAATTTCATGGAGAATCACATCTTAAAGATTTTATGGATTTAGGTGGTTATAGTGGATGAGTGCTATTTGACGAGACCTAATCAATTTAAATTTGCATGGTTTCACTAAGGAAGAAGGGCCAATTTATGCGTCGGCTATTTGATTTTGAGACAGTAAAAAATCTTTAATTATCCCAATTTTATGTTTCTTTTATGTTAAATGGTTTTGAATTTTATGTTAATTAATGTACAAATGGCATTGTATTAATGTTAAAAAAATGACCTTACATCTAAAACCAATATTAAAAAGGAACTCGTTGTTTTTGTTTGTAAACACGTTTGTCCTACATTGGTTAGCTACTTATGCAATTATCCAGTTTCTATGATCAATCATTTGTTGACAATCATAACATTGTATTCATACTCAAAAAAAATCAGCATAAATGAAATAACCCATCAAACCAGAGTGATGTGATTGAACCAAGACTATTCTTGGAATCGATTAGAGATTGAAAATAGGACAATGTTTTTAGAGAGTTTGAGTGACTATTGACTAAACATGCTTCCGTGAAAGAGGTCCCTTTTGCAAGTGGACAGACGTGAGAGACCCACCATTAATTTGTCTTCAAGCTTTATTCTTATTGACTTTTAGCCAATGAAAATACAAAGACGTAAATTATATAATTATCCACAAAATTACAAATCATTGATGCACAAAAAAGATCTAATTAAGCATGTTCTAATAAACAATTAAAATGAAAAGAAATGTAAGAAATATTAATTAAACTATGGTTTTATCATTAGGATTTTAGTAATGCATATTTATTAACTAGAATAGCACTAATGAAAATAGAAAATTTAGTACTAAAAACTAAAGGGAAAAGGGTAAAGTGAGATGAGATAAATTGGTGTCCAGGAGAAATGTATCCCGATTTGTGCAGACATTTTCAGTGTCTCATTCAATTTAATTATGGCCCACCTTGTTAGATTTTTGTTTCACCACCACAAAACAAGATCGAAGCTAGATTTCATGTAATTAAATACTTAGCAACCATCTAATAAAGTACTACTGTAGTATACATTAGCAGTTTATTATTTATAATTTGATACTTTTTCCATGCCAAAGTATAAATTACTTAAATGTAGTCGATGAATACAAACTAGTTTTGGTTGAATATTTATGTCAATGAAGCAAAGAATGATGAATTGAGACCTTGTTCTATTAGCAAACTAATTACATTAAACCCTTCTTAGTTGGTTAATATAACCGGACTTCAAATTCTAAACCAAACGACAAAACAAGGGACAAGTTGAGAGACAAAACCAAATCAGCATCTTACTACTGCGATAAATATCATGACTCATGACATCATCTTGACCCTTATAAAAGCTTCATTGTGATCTCTATGGATAAAGCGCACGTGTTGTAATTCACGAACCTTCGTAGTAATGAAAAAATCCACAACTTTCATATTTTCAATTCTCCACTGTATTATTATTAAATCTGTTAAAACATGAAAAAGTTAGTTTCATTTTCCAGGTTCATGAACCTCGTATCCTCTATATAAACCCCTAAACCATCTTCCACATAGAAAAAAAATTCAGATATTTGATAGTTCAAACAAAAAAAACAAACACCAATATATAAAAACAAAAAAAGAATCTCTATATTTTCTCTGAAAATGTACGGACAGTGGGAGATAGGATCCGATTACGCTTTGTTAGAGTCGATACGACGTCACTTGTTAGGAGGAGGAGGAGAGAACGAGCTGCGACTGAGTGAGTCGATACCGAGTTCATGTCTCACAGAGAGTTGGGGAGATTTGCCGTTGAAAGAGAATGATTCCGAGGATATGTTAGTATACGGAATCCTTAAAGACGCTTTTAACGGATCCTACGACACATCATCATCGGACTTGAGCTGTCTTTACGATTTTCCGGCGGTTAAAGTCGAGCCAACTGAGAATCTTGCGGCGGCGGTGGAGGAGAAACCGAAGAAAGAGGTGGCGGTTGCGGCGGCCGCGGCGGCGAAGGGGAAGCATTACAGAGGAGTGAGACAGAGGCCGTGGGGGAAATTCGCGGCGGAGATACGTGATCCGGCGAAAAATGGAGCTAGGGTTTGGTTAGGGACGTTTGAGACGGCGGAAGATGCGGCTTTGGCTTACGATAGAGCTGCTTTTAGGATGCGTGGTTCCCGCGCTTTGTTGAATTTTCCGTTAAGAGTTAATTCCGGTGAACCGGACCCGGTTCGTATCACGTCTAAGAGAGCTTCTTCTTCCTCTTCTTCTTCGCAGTCTTCGTCGTCTTCGTCTGAAAACGGAAAACCGAAACGGAGGAGAAAAGCAGAGGTGAAGGTGAAGTGCGAGGTTGGTGAAGAGACACGTGTTGATGAGTTATTGGTTTCATAAGTTTGATTGTGTGTTTTGTAGTGAAAGTTTTGCTCTAAATGTTGAGTCACGAAGAAAAGTGTTCCCCGAATGTAAATTAGTAAATTACTACTATTTCGTACGAATTTTATTTGTTTTTTTTTTCTTTAAGTTATACGAAACAGAGCCATCTCCATAACTAAATAGACACTTTAATAAAGTCTTGTGAAGTTGATGTTAGGCCAAGACGATTTAAGCTTAGATGAAGTCGTGTGAATAAATGATAATGAATCTCTGCTTTTTGGAAGAGCATATTTTTTGTTGTGTTGAACATAATGATGTGAAGTTTGTTAAACGTCATTTAACATAAAAAAGAGAGTGTAAGTGTGAGCTCCAAAATTAATCTGAGCTTAAACTTACAACAAAAATGTACACATATTTTACTTTTAATAACAATATGAAAATATGTTCGTATAGATGATAGATCCCATAAAAAAGGTTTTAAGAGGAAAGTCTCTCTTCTCTCTCTTCTCCCTCTCTGTATCTTTTAGAGAGAGAAGTGCTTTTCTCGCCGTCTGATTTAGCGACGGTGTTTGGCTCCGGCATCTACCGGCTTCGTTAGCGGTGATGGCCGGCTCTCTTCCGGGTGGTGGAGGCGAACAAGGTCTCACCGGCGCCGGTTTATGACTCCAGGGGCGGAGGCTACCGAAGATCCGTGTCGCCGGCTTATGACTCTGGGGGGCGGAGGCTACCGAAAATCCGTGTCGCCGGCTTCTGTTTTTTTTTTTCCTTCCTCTTTCCATTTTGTTACTGGTTTGGTTGCTTCTCCGACGTAATTTCGATTGCCTTGAGGATGTTTACTTTCCGGTGCGATTTTGAATGGATTGAGTTTTCAGCGGCTTTAATCGTGTTAGCGGCAGCCTATGCGCCTCGCTCGTATCTCTTTCGATGAGAAGAATCAATTCCTGGTTCTCCAAGATGAAGACTTTGGCGCTCTGATTTGCAGCCACCGGCGCTGTTTCCGGCGGTTCAGAGTTCCTCGCAGGCGAAAAAGCAACCGGCGATCTCGGCGGTTAGTCCATGTTCTTCTTCTTCAGCCACGTGCCTTCGACGACGTTGCTCTATGTCACACGTGTCTTCTGCGTTGGCTGTTTGTTCCAACCCAATTCTTCTCTGACGGTGCATCCTTTTGGGCTTGGTTTGGGCTTCGTTAACTCTTGTTTTCGGTGTTGTTTGTTAGGCCTGTTGTTAGGCTTCTAAGAGACAAAGTCTCAAACCTCCCTTTTGCTCAACACAGAAGCTGAAACCTCCCCCATTTAATTTGAATTTCTTTTTGAATTTTTTTTAATGTCTAAATTAAGTATTTTACCCTCTTATCCTTACGAAATCAAGATAATTACTCAAAAAACCTGGGTTATAACCACCCACCCAAGATCTATTGGATCTAAACCAAAACATTAAAAGAAAAATACTTAAAACTAAAATAAAAACATAAAATTAAACTAAGGAAAATATCATTTCATCATCGTTCATCGTCTTCTTCTTCTTCTTTTCAACTGTGGCGGCGATGAACGACGACGGTGATAAACGGCGACGGCAAAGACGGGAGATCCCCAGAACCAACTCGAAAAGAAGAAACGACGGCTAATCCATTCGTTATCTGTTAAAACTTGATTCAATCCCTAAAATCTAAGAAATTTTTTAAAACAAAACTAATATCTTAAATCGATTTTGTGAAACTTGAGAAATTGGGTATTCGATTATTGTGTTCGATTGATAAGAAAGATGGGTCTAAAAAACAAGCTTTGGAATGATAATTTGCGAATTCTGGGTTTATGTTCAGATTACAGACCACTTTTGAAAACTATTCCCATATCCAAATTCAACGAGGTTGGTGTCTATGGAAAGCTTGAAGAGTCTAGTTTCACTTTTAACTAGAATTTCTCAATTCCGATCAGCCAATCCGAAGTTATGTAGAAAATACTGAAGACATATCCTAAAAGAAAAGCAGTTTTCGCGCAGATTCTATGCTCAGATTACGGACCACTTTTGAAGACTTTTCCCATATCCAAATTCAACGAAGTTGGTGTCTATGGAAAGCTTGAAGAGTCTAGTTTCACTTTCAACTAGAATTTCTCAATTCCGATCAGCCAATCCGAAGTTATGTAGAAAATACTGAAGGTATATCCTAGAAGAAAAGCAGTTTTCGCGCAGATTCTATGCTCAGATTACGGACCACTTTTGAAGCCGTTTCCGATATCCAAATTCAACGAGGTTGGTGTCTATGTAAAGCTCAAAGAGTCTAGTTTCACCTCCAACTAGAATTTCTCAATTCTGATCAGCCAATCCGACGTTATGTAGAAAATACTGAAGGTATATCCTAAAAGAAAAGCAGTTTTCGCGCAGATTCTATGCTCAGATTACGGACCACTTTTGAAGACTTTTCCGATATCCAAATTCAACTAGTTTGGTGTCTATGTAAAGCTCAAAGAGTCTAGTTTCACCTCCAACTGGAATTTTTTAATTCTGATCAGCCAATCTCAAGTTATGAAGAAAAAATGAAGACATATCCTGCAGACGCGAGATAACTAGTATAACTAGGTAAAATCAAATAGAAAAAAAAACCAGTTTTCACACAGTTTACGGGCCACTTTTGAAGACCTTCCAAATATCTAAATTCAACTAGTTTGGTGTCTATGGAAAGCTCAAAGAGTCTAGTTTCACCTCCAACTGGAATTTCTTAATTCCGATCAGCTAATCTCAAGTTATGAAGAAAAATCTGAAGACATATCCTGCAAACGCGAGATAACTAGTATAACTAGGTAAAACCAAATAGAAAAAAAAACCAGTTTTCACACAGTTTACGGGCCACTTTTGAAGACCTTCCCGATATCCAAATTCAACTAGTTTGGTGTCTATGTAAAGCTCAAAGAGTCTAGTTTCACCTCCAACTGAAATTTCTTAATTCCGATCAGCTAATCTCAAGTTATGAAGAAAAAACTGAAGACATATCCTGCAGACGCGAGATAACTAGTATAACTAGGTAAAACCAAATAGAAAAAAACCAGTTTTCACACAGTTTACGGGCCACTTTTGAAGACCTTCCCGATATCCAAATTTAACTAGTTTGGTGTCTATGGAAAGCTCAAAGAGTCTAGTTTCACCTCCAACTGGAATTTCTTACTTCCCATCAGCGAATCTGAAGTTATGAAGAAACCACTAAAGGCATATCACGTAGACACGAGAAGAACTAATCTGAGGAGTTTGTCTCCTATGATTCGCGATTTACAGGCCCAAGTCCAGCGGTTTATTCTCCTAATAACGAAGGTCTGAAGCTTACTAAATCATGAAAATCCCATTGCCAAAGTCCAATGATGGAGAGGAACATGTCAATGTAAGTATAAACAACGACGACGATGAACAACACTTGAGAAATAACGACAATGAACAACGATGTCTGAAACAATCTCAAGAAAAAGAAAGAAAATGAGATACTGATGAGGTAAATTCAAACTAGCGAACCAACTCGAGAAGGTATATATAAATGTATAACTAGTATATTTTTGTGATACTGGTAAAACTAGATAAAACTATCCAAATTTTAATAAAAAAATCTGAATTGTATTGCCACGTGTGCAATATGTGTGTTCACACTAGTTCACACTAGGGACCCCACTTAGTGTTCACACATAGTTATACCCAGTATATTAGTTGTACTAAAATTGCAAATAGTTGTACTTTTAACGTTTTTTCCGTTTAATTAGTTTTACTCAGTCTTAAAATTATGTTTTTTAGTTTTACAGTTGATTAAAGTCTATTAATATATAATTATGAGTTTTTTATGCATTTATATGTGTAAAATCTACAATTCTACAACTTTGTCTTCTAAACAAGTGTTTCCATATACTTTTAAGGTCACTTTGTAAATAATAACAAAGTTATGATGACAAAGTTGTAGAATTATAAGTTTTACACATATGAATGCATAAAGAACTCATAATTATATGTTAATAGACTTTAATCAACTGTAAAACTAAAAAATATAATTTTAAGCTTGGGTAAAACTAATTAAATGGAAAAACCCCAAAAGTATAACTCTTTACAATTTTGATACTACTAATATATTGGGTATAACTATGTGTGAACGCACAGTGTGAACACACAATGTGAACGCACATATTGCACACGTGGCAATACAATTTAATTTTTCTTTAATTTTTTTTTTTTGGCAAGCTAATTTTTTTTTTGTCTCTACAACAAACGCTTCATTACAAAATAAAATCCGACTAGTTTTATCTAGTTTTACCGGTATTACAGAATCATTCGAGAACAAACAAATCACGAATCTCTTCATAACCAAAATGAATGTGTTTTATCTAGATATCGTTTGTTCATCGCATTCATTTCTCAAGTGTTGTTCATCGCCGCCGTTGTTTCTACTTACGTTGAGTTGTTCATCGCCATCGTTGTCCGTCGTTGTTTCTACTTACGTTGAGTTGTTCATCGCTATTGTTGGACTTTGGCAATGAGCTCTTCATGATTTAGTAAGCTTCAGACCTTGTTTATTGGGAGAATAAACCGTTGGACTTGGGCTTGTAAATCGCGGATGATAGGAGACAATCTCTTCAGCTTAGTTTTTCTCGCGTCAGCAGGATATGTATTCAGTGTTTTATTCATAACTTCAGATTTGCTGATCAGAATTGAGAAATTCCAGTTGGAGGTGAAACTAGACTCTTCAAGCTTTCTATAGACACCAAAATAGATGAATTTGGATATCGGGAAGGGCTTCAAAAGTGGCCCGTAATATGAGCATAAAATCTATTCCGGAAACCGTTTTTCTTTATTTTTAGTTATACCCAGAAATTCAAATTCGCACATAAACCCAAAATTCACAAATTATAAATTTCAACGGCGGTGGCAGAGCTCGACGACGGACCTTGACGGCGGTGGCTGAGCTCGACGGTGGTGGCAAAGTTTGACGACGGTGGTAGATCTCTTTTTTTGTCGATTTCAATTTTTTTTCTGTTTCTTTTTTTTTCAATTTTTCTTTTTCTTTTTGTTTTTTTAAGAAAATAAAAGGAGATGGAAAAAAAAGGAAGGAAGGGTATTTTAGTCTGCACATATTTCATTAAATGAGAAAGTGGCAGTGAGATTAAAGAATGGCAAAGTTGATTGAGGTTTGAGCAAAAGGGAGGTTTGAGACTTTGTCTCGGCTTCTAATGACTTGTATGTTTGGCCTTATTAAATAAAGACACATTAGTGAAAAAAAAAGATGATAGATCCCATTATTACAATTTACAAAACCCTCTACTCGACCTAAACAGGTCGATTGAGACATACAGTATTATTTTTTTTTAATTGGCTAAACATAAAAAATTTTTAGTCGGTCTCTAATTTTTTTTTTTTTTTTTTTTGGTAAAAGATATATGTTAGGTAAACAATCCAAAAATAAAGAGATGATTCATTTAAGCAATCAATTTATATTTTTAGAATTATGACACGTATAAATTTTGGACTAAAAGAAATATCACTAGACCCTGCCAAGAGAGTTTGAGTTGAAACCCAGTAATAGATTAAATACATACATACCATTAATGGGCCGAACCAGTAGACCTTATAGATTAGTCACTGAAAATGGGCTGAACCAGCTGAAACCCTTAGATCTGGGTCAATATTAATCCAACGGACAAAAACAAAGGAGGACAGTTAGCTTAACCTACAACCGTCCGCAGTGAATTAATAGCTCGGGGTTTTAAGAGATTAGGTTTTAAGCAAAAGTCGCATATTATCTTCTCTGCCGCATCTCTTAGGGTTTTTTTTCTACTTCTCTTCATTTCCTTAGACAAAACTAGTGTCCGAATCACCTCTTCGCTTACCTGTTTTTTCTGTTCTGTATATCGCCATGAATTACTGATATCCCTTTCTATAAACCCATCAAAGCAAAAACAATTTCTCCGGTGACTTGTATCTAACTCGATCTTACCAAACCGGTAATGGCTTCTATGAACCCTTTCGACCTCTTAGTAGATGACGCCGAGGATCCAAGCCAGATTGCTGTGGCTTTGCCCAAAAAGGTCGAGAAAGCTGCTGATTTGCAACCTACTAAGGCCGCTAAGATGCCATCCAAGCCTCTTCCTCCTTCTCAAGCTGGTAAAAATCTCTCCTTTGCTTCTATACATGTAGCAGATTCAACAACATATATATAGATTTAGAGCCATGCTTGTTTAGTAGTAGTTGATTGATTTGTTCAAAGTGAAGCTTTTTCTCATTTGAGTTCTCTCTGCTGCTTTGTTTGATTAGGTTAAGCTTAATCTTTTATTGTAGGTAGCTTTATTGTATTCAGAATATAGTTTTGTTACATACTTTTGCATTGAAAAGTTGTTGGATGAAATGGGATTTTGTCTTTGTATATATGTAGTGAGGGAGTCGAGGAATGCTCCTTCAGGAGGTCGTGGTGGTGGTGGTCCTGGTGGACGTGGTGGTTTTGCCCGTGGTGGCAGGGGAGGTGGATTTAACCGGGATTTCAGGAACAACGATGCTCCTGGAAATGAGAATGGATTTTCTGGTGGATACAGACCTTCTGAAGAGGCTGATGGAGGAAGGCGTGGTGGGACTGTTGGTGGATACCGTGGTCGTGGAGGAGGTCGCCGTGGTGGATTTGCTAATGGTGAATCAGGTGATGTTGAACGCCCACGCAGGACCTATGAGCGCCGTAGTGGCACAGGTCGTGGGTAAGCAAGCTTTCTTTTTCACTCTGTCTACTAGTCTTTTTTTTGACTTGTACTGTTTGTGATGATTCATTTTTGTTAACTTGATGTTTGTTGTAGTACTGACTTGAAACGTGAGGGTGGTGGTCGTGGAAACTGGGGTACTACTGAAGATGATATTGCTCCGTAAGCATTATCCCTGTTTTCCGTTTAACTTTCTATATGCCTTGAACTCTTCGCTGTTAATGTTTGTCTTTATATCAGAGCTACTGAGGAAGCCACCACAGAGGTTGAGAAGAGCCCTGTTGCTGAGAAACAAGGAGGTGAGGATGAAACCGCTGATGCAAACAAAGAGACCTCTGCAGAAGAGCAAGCAGAGAAAGAAGCTGAAAACAAGGTATAATGTTCTAAACAAATAGATCATCTACTACTCTTATGAACTAAGAAATGTTTGCAAGATAATGTTTGCTAATTCTAAAACCGATATGGTTTTGTCTTAGGAAATGACTCTGGAAGAGTATGAGAAAATTCTGGAGGAGAAGAAGAAGGCTCTGCAAGCCACAAAGGTCGAGGAAAGGAAAGTTGACATCAAAGAGTTTGAGTCCATGCAACAGCTCTCTAACAAGAAGAATACCGATGAAGAGATCTTCATCAAGCTGGTCAGAAATCGTCTATTGTCCTGTTTCTTGATTCCCTTTACTGTAATGGAGCAATAGTTAATCCTTATTATCTGATTGTTTCAGGGATCGGAGAAGGACAAACGCAAAGATGCTGCTGAGAAGGCCAAGAAGGTCTTGTTTCTTTCTTTTTCTCACTCTCTATCAAAATACTGTAAATTTATTACTTCACTTTCATTTTCTTTTGATTAAAGCACAAAACTAATTTTTTTGATTATTTTGTAGTCGTTGAGCATTAATGAGTTCTTGAAGCCGGCTGGTGGGACTGGAGGATACCGTGGTCGGAGAGGTCGTGGAGAAAGAGGTGAAGGAGCTAATGGAAACCAAAGGACTGGAAACCAAAGGTCTGCTGCTCCGGCAATCGGAGACACTGCTCAGTTCCCGTCTTTGGGCAAGTAAAGACCCCTCTTGGTCCTTCAGCCTCTCGTTCTCTCTCTCTCTCTCTCTTTCTCTTTTGTTGAATTTTGTTCTTAGTTTTATTATTTTTTGTTACACTTTCTTTCTGAAGGTCTTTTCTGCGAAACCAGTACGTGGTCTTTTTAAGTTACGAAAAAAATTATTATGGTCTTTCTTTCTTTAATTCTCGCATTACAAATTTGTTGATTCAATTGTTGCATACTTGCATACATACCACACTCGCCCAGATGTTTCAAACTTAAGCTATAGGATAGATTATCGTAAAATGCATTAAAGAGTGCTTGACTTTTATTTGCATGAAGGACCTTTTACTATATAGAAGTTATGGGGTTTCAAACTTCAAAATACATCAGAAAAGAATTGCAAATCTATTGGACCAAAAGAAATAAATGAAAAGCAAGCAAGAGCGATCCGAGAGTTGTTAATTGGAGAAGTCATACATGCAATGCAAACAAATGATTATAATGGTGTGCTGATGATCCAAAGAGAATTTGTGCGTAATCAAATCAGGAGGAGCAACAGCCTGATTGCTGGTTCACTGGCTGTCCGCGAATCTGGACTGTCGGTGGCTTGGCACCTCCAGCTGGTTGGCTAGCCATTCTGCAAAACAAAATTACAATAAATCGGTTAAGTAAGAAACTAAAGGGTTTAAGGAGTTCTCGAGTAAAATCTAGTTCTAACCTTGTCTTAATTGCAGCAGTCATGGCCATGAAAGCTTCTTCCACATTGGTTGCATTTTTAGCACTGGTTTCCAAGAATGGGATCCCAAGTTCATCTGCAAAAGCCTGTGCAACGAGGAGACCAGACAGCAATGTCATTATCTTTTAGACAAGGTTTACGGGCATAGAGATGTCACTTGGTTTATTTAAATTACCTTAGCTGTCTCAGTGGATACAACTTTCTGTGATGTGAGATCGTTTTTGTTCCCAACCAGTAGCTTGTTCACATTTTCACTAGCGTAACGGTCGATTTCATTCAGCCATTGTTTGACGTTGTTGAAGCTCTCTTGGTCAGTGACATCATAAGTGACCTGCCCAAGATAGTCAATTGTAAGGGAGAAGCAAAAGGATGTATTAATTAACAAGAAGATGATTGGTTGGTTAGAGTGAGAGTACATACAATGATTCCATGAGCACCTCTGTAGTAGCTGCTAGTGATTGTCCTGAAACGTTCTTGCCCTGCTGTGTCCCACTGCATACCAAAAAAAGAGTGATTAATATTCTCTTTTCAAAAATTTAAGTGAATATGATGTATTCAGCTCAAGAACACTTACGATCTGGAGTTTGATGGTCTTTCCGTCTTGTTCGACAGTACGGATTTTCTGCATCACATCATAAGTAAAGATCAATACTTTTTATCATCGATTTTTCGTTTCCTGTATATATATAAATGGGTGATGTGCGAAGAATATGCTTACAAAGTCAACACCAATAGTGCTTATGTAGCTATCCAAGTAAGAATCGTCCTATACACATAAGATTGGAGATATAAGTTAGTAAGAACACAAAAGAGCAACAAGTAAAGTAAAGAACTAAGTGGAACTTCAACTTAGTAATGACTTTTGAGCAACAAGTATTAAACTCCAAGATGTCATCTTCAAGGATCCATATATCTATTATTGCTTTTGTGTGTGTACAATGTTAAAAAAAAAACAAAGCAAATGTTGTGCAATTCACTTACAGCAAATCTTAGAAGCAAGCAGGATTTTCCGACACCAGAATCACCGATAAGCAAAAGCTTGAACAGATAGTCACTGTAAGAAGAGATAAACATCAATCTCAATGAAGCTCCTAAACTCAAACAAATTGTCTTTAGTCATGTTTCAGGAATTAAATATATGTCAATGAATTTGATTCCCAAACCAAAACAATGAATCCTAATATGAGAATGAAGATCAAAGGGACTATTGTGTCGCACTCGCGAAATTCAACAACGATAATCAATAGAAATTGCAGATCTCGATCAAATTTCCCCTGGATCTAACCTAATATAAGATCCATGGAATGAGAATCCAAATCTAGAATCGATCAGACAAACAAAAGACCGTAAAATTAGGTAGATTGATTTCACCTAATCTACCAACCAACAAAGATCTAAAGCAAAATCGAACAAAAACCAAAGACGCATCAAAAATTTACAGGAAAAAGCGGGTCGATCCGAAGCAATAGATACATCGAATAAGCGAGAAGACAGGTTTCTTACTATTCAGGATTCATTGCTAGATCGATCTCCCAACGAGATTCTGAAGATTAAAGGAATCTCCGGTGATTATTTATCAGCGATCGTAGTAGTCGGAATAAAAAAAAAAACGAGAGAGAGAGACGTCGTGAATGCTATTATTTTGTTTTTTTTTCGGCTTAGGCTTATTATACTTTTAGTGGCTCTTTTTTGTCAAATGACGCGGTTAAGAAATAAGAGAGGGCCCCACTCTTTTCGACATTTAAATGCGTTTTGGTTTGATATGTTTGAATGCTGACGTGGCTAAGCCAACCTAGAGACTAGAGAGAGGTGGAGGCATTTTCTACGGTCACAAGATTTTTCTGTATCTAATCTACGGAGAGTATTTGTATTGTTATTAGTTTTAACTCTCGTAGAGAATCTGTATCGAACCGTCATTGTGACCGTAGAAAATGTCCTTCGACTAATCGAAAATCTCCCCAATATCTTTTCTGAGCAATCCCTTTAACTTGTCAATGCAAAAGTCCATGAGATAAAGATAAAATTTAGTATGCTATTATTCTTAAGCTTCTAAAAAGGAAATTTTTATTCGTTTTTTTTTTTTTTTTACCAAAATTACACACAAAGAAAGATGGAACATTTGATTAGTTTTTGGGTATTATAGTAAATCCAAGTAATTAGCTTTTTCATCGCTTGTGGTGTAAGTCAAATGATAACGTGAACATGTAGACGACTTGAATATACACATAAAATCATATCTCAAACCCCAACTGAAATTTTGTTTCCGTTGAGACAATAAAAACATATAATCAATATTGTAGGGAAGAACTAATAGGGCCAAATTGGCTTTTCTAAGCTAATCAATATATGCTGTTGACAAAAAAAAAAAAAAAAAAAAACTAATAGGGTTTGAGTCATTTAACTATGATTTGAATCATAATAATTATAAGCTATTGTTGGATGCTTTGGTAAAGTTTCATCATTCATGGTTGTGGAATCAAAGTTGGTAATACATTTTTCAATTCAATATGGGCCTAATTATCTAGGCCCATAAAAGTTAATAAATGGCCAACAAATCGAATCACACGCCGGATAAGGGATTCTAGTTCACATTGAAGCCGATAAGGCTCCTTTTACTCTGCTTCGAGTTGGTTTGTGCAAACATGGCGACGAGCTCTCATCTTCTTCCTCAGGTTCTTCTTTCTTCTCACGCACAATCACAGTTTCATGTTATTCTTATTTGAATTTCTGTATTGATCTATGTGTATTGGAGGCAGGCATTGCATATGATACCGAGAATGGCTACTTTGTCGTCGAAGAATTTAGGGGTTTCTTCAATTCTACCAGGAGCTTCATCAGTGAACTCAAGATTATCATTATCTAGGGTTTGTCTCAATCATTCTAGCTCCAAATTTGGTTTCGCCATCGATTCCAAGAAGAGAAGAGTGTTTATTGCTAAAGCCGAAGAGAGCACTGACGGTGATACTGAGGCAGTTGTGGAGAATGCTGTTGAAACTGAAGCAGAAGGAGAAGCCATTGTGGTGGAGGAAGCTAAACCTCCGAGGAAGACGAGAGTCAAGCTCGGAGATGTCATGGGGGTAAGATCATTTTTCAAATGTGATTCTATGAGATTATCAAATGGGTTTCTTTAAGAATATGTGCTGAGTTTGTTAATCTGATTATACATTGCTGATTCTTTAGTAAAGAGTGATGTGTTTGTTTTGGCTCTTGTTCTTTAATCATTAGTTATCTTTCAAGCATTGGAGAAATGAAATGTTGATTTGCTTTTTCGTTTCTGTAGATACTGAACAAGAAAGCTATTGAGGTTTCAGAGAAAGTGAGACCAGTTCCTGAACTTAGGACAGGGGATATTGTTGAAATCAAACTGGTAAAATTCTGTCTCTGTATAATCTGAAGCAATTATGCATTTAACTGCAAGATTTGAGTTGACATGGTGAGTTTGGTTTTACAGGAAGTTCCTGAGAACAGACGTAGGCTATCTATCTACAAAGGTATAGTGATGTCTAGACAAAATGCTGGCATCCACACTACTATTCGTATCCGGAGGATAATTGCAGGCATTGGTGTTGAAATTGTCTTTCCTATGTAAGTTTCTTCTTCTTTACCTTGCCAATTGTCACAAACTTTCTCTGGTATATTGATAAGCATATGTAAATAGTAGAAATAGGAGTGGATGGATCAGAATTAAGGATGTTTGAACTTGTTTGGGAGCCTTTTGGCTTTTAGAGAGACTAGGAACTCTAGAAAAAAAAAACCTAAACAGTTTTTTTGGATATTGATAGTCGAATACTGTCATTGCGTTCTTTGTTTCTTGCAAACTAAAGAGACTTTCGATCCTGTATCTGATCATATCTGCATTAGCTTTCTTCACGAAAAAACGAAAGATATTTGCTAGTCCAAGTATGAAACTATAGGAACTATCACATTAATGCCGGAAGTCTTAGCATTATAGGTCACCAATCTCTGGATTACCTTGATCTATGCGTAGACCTCGATTAATATTTTAATTTTCTACAGAAATGGGCATCTATAGGGGTTATCATAACATACTGATCTCCATGAAATTCCCAGTAACATTTGGCTGAATTTACAATGAAGTTGGAGTTTAGAATATGTATCTGATGTGTTTTTTGAATTTTAACAGATACTCTCCCAACATTAAGGAGATAAAAGTTGTAAGTCACAGGAAAGTGAGAAGAGCAAGACTTTACTATCTGAGGGACAAACTTCCTCGTCTCTCCACTTTCAAATGATCACCAAACCCAACAACCAGTCTAGTCTTATCTTGTGTTGTCTTCTTCAACCTCCAAAGGTAGCTAATCTCTTCCTTTTACATACTCTCTTTCTTTCTTTCTCTTGTAATAATTGTTTGTTTGTTTTTGTCTGGTTGGATTCATTTATTTTCATGTAATTTACAATGACAGTAATTTAAGAAAAGTAAATCAATCTCTTGTAAGCTCCTCTTATCATCATCTAACTTACTTAAAAGTCATCTAAATTACTTAAAAATCATCCAAATTACTTTTGGAAACAATTGTTTTTACCATGTTATACCATGTAAATTACTGATTTCACAATTGTACCTCAATTATCACAGTGACTCTGCTTTTTTCAAACGTTAAAACAATTCAAACTCTTTTGATTCAGTTTTGTTCTTATTCGAATAAATGAATTATTCAGCAGAAAGAAAAAAAAAAGACCGAATATTAAAGACTTTAAAGTAAATCATTGAGTATTTTCTTGTCTCTTTCCTCTGTATGACTTTAAACCACCACTGTTTCAGTTTCTTCGTCATGATTCTACTATCTTGATAGGAGTATTTAATTGATGTCCTATATTTAATTACTCCCAACAAATTAATCATTAATGGCCACTGAAACGAAATAAAGAAATGGAAATTAATTAAAATTCCCATCGTGAGAGAAGAAAATGGCCTACCTACCACCCTTGAAAGCTCATTACAGCATTAATATTTATAGCCTCTATATAAATTAAATTCGCCAATCAATATCTGCCACGTCATCAATCTCTTTTTCCAGCCTGTCGCTTTACCCTTTTTTTCTTCTCTTGCAATGCACAACTGTTTTCACACGTGTCACATTTTCCCTCCTCTCTCTCTCGCTCTGTCTCTCTCTTCTTCCCCGCACTTCCCGGAGACGACGCCGGAGGAAAATCGTACGGAAACTTTGCTTCGACTTCACGTGGCCACTCCACGAAGCGCCTTTGGTTTTTGTTCCTCTTTCTCTTTCTCTCTCTTATTTTTCCTTCGTTTACCACCAATCGAACGAGAGGAGAGAGATTATTAGTAGGTGAATTTTGGTTTTGGTGGAGAGCGATTCTCGGGAGAGCCAGAGAAAGAAATAAGCAGCTTCTTCCTCCCCTCATCGGTTTGACTCTGACTTTTGTTTTCTTCAGGTTTGATCCGTTTTTTTTTGCTTTCTTAATTTCTCTGTTTCTTTTCTTTTCCCCTCTTTGTTACTTTTCGAGGACCCTTTTACGGGAAAAATAAGATAAAATTCGGAATCGGAACTGTTTGAAATTAGGGCTTCGATTTCGATGTGTATAGATTTTCAAATAGAGATTTGATTTTGGATCTTTTTGTCGTCGTAGCTTAAGCAAAAAGATGACTGGCGTTGGCGAGAATCAGCTTATCTCCATTCAACCTGATGAACTCAAATTTCTCTGTAAGAATTTCCACTCTCTTGGTTCCTGCATGCATGATGATCTGATCATTTTCCTCAAGTTGAAATCTATACTTTGGCTGGGATCTTTGTTTCTGAATTCTGAAATGTAGATGAGAAAGTTTTTGTTCTCCTAATTGTGAATCATTGCTGTCCTCTTGTTTACACCAACATCAACTTCTTTGAGCTTTGAGGTTCTGACTTTAGAAAATGTAAATGTTTGGGTTGATTCTCTTGATTATTAAGAAAATCCTTGTCTGTGATTACCTCGAAACTTTTGGATGACATGAGAATATTGATTTTGTTACAGTTGAACTTGAGAAGCAAAGCTACTGTGATCTTAAAGTTGCTAATAAAACAGAGCACTATGTTGCTTTCAAGGTAATTCTGCATTAAACCACCAGCTTCATATGCTTTT
Organism: Erysimum cheiranthoides; assembly: GCA_011420285.2. Classification (NCBI taxonomy): domain Eukaryota; kingdom Viridiplantae; phylum Streptophyta; class Magnoliopsida; order Brassicales; family Brassicaceae; genus Erysimum; species Erysimum cheiranthoides. The sequence continues at coordinate 232,731 of CM022181.2, forward strand.
TTTGCAGATGAAATTATTTCGTATGTGTGTGTGTTTTTAACCCTACATTGACACTTTCTTTTGTGTTTTTTCTTCACTAATCAGGTGAAAACAACATCTCCAAAAAAGTATTTTGTAAGACCCAACACTGGTGTCATTCAGCCATGGGACTCCTGTATCATTAGAGGTACATTGATTCTTCATAACTCTTTCATTCATTGGATGTTTAAAACTTGAACATGGAGATGATTAAGATTTTCCAATGTTTAGTTACTCTACAAGCGCAACGGGAGTATCCTCCAGATATGCAGTGCAAAGACAAATTTCTCCTGCAAAGTACCATTGTACCTCCACACACTGATGTGGATGAACTTCCACAAGACACAGTAAGAAATCCCAAATTGAAACCTTTTTTTATTCAGAATCATCATTTTCGCCTTTTTTGGGAAATATAAACCAAAACTAAATTTTCCCTGCTTGTGTCTAGTTTACTAAGGACAGTGGGAAAACATTAACAGAGTGTAAGCTCAAGGTCTCGTATATCTCCCCATCTACGACCCAAAGATCCTCTGAATCTGGAGCAACCAATGGCGATGGAAATGGCTCTGAAACCATCTCTGTGAGTAACAACTACACCCATCTGTGTATAGTTTAATCCCCATGTGGTAATGACTTGCTGAGAATTCTCTTAACATCACTATTTGGATTTCCGGGCCAATAACTTGTGTGAATCATTTTGCTAACCTATAAATATCGTAGCAAAACCCTTATAGTAGGATCATATATCATGTAGTGCATAGACAGATTCCTTATTAATAGTCTCCCTTTTTTGTGAAACTTGTATGCATTAATCTCTATCATGTAGTGCATAGACAGACACCTTTTTATTTTCTTGTCTCTTTTTCTTTATACCTTTCTTCATGAGGTGAACAATGTACCTCACAATATCTCATAACTCACTACATCATAGCTTATTAGTTCTTGCCTTTTTTTTTGTTCTCGCTCTAAAGTTTCTACCATCAATATGTATGATCAGACTATACAGCGGCTGAAAGAAGAGCGAGATACAGCTGTTAAGCAAACGCAACAGCTTCAACATGAATTGGTAAGCTTCCGTGAACCTTTCCTTGATATTTTAGGATTGATTAATGCTTGAAATCATTGCCGTTCAGACAATATCATGTGAACATATAACAAAGGGAACTGCTAAACATGTTTAAATGGCGTTGCAGGAGATGGTGAAGAGACGGAAAAACCAGAGGAATAGCGGAAATGGGCTATCCTTAAAGTTGGCAGCTATGGTTGGACTCATCGGGCTCATCATCGGTTTCATCCTAAAACTCATATTAGCTTCTCCTACATAACAACTCTCATCTTCTCCGCGTCGCCTACCATCTCAACATATGTAACTGCGGAAATCAAAACAGTTTCACACATTTTGGGGTATTTTACTCTGTTAACCTTCTATATCTGCGTTATCTCTATCCTTGTCACTCTCTTAATCTTCTACTGCTTCTTCCATCAAAATTTGCTTATTTTTCAATTACATTGGATGTATGTACATTTTTGACCCAACAGACCTTTCATCATTCGATTTTACTTGTCCGCTTTTTCAATTCTCTTGTGCTTCGTAGAAAATGCTTAAATCTTTGTATTGTTTACCGCATTGTGAAGGAAGTATGTTACAACTGTATTTTGTTGATCATTGCATCACATATTTGTCGGTCCTAGAAAACGAAGTATGGTCAAGTATAAAAGGGAATATGAATAAATGAATACCCAAATCATAAAAACAAATCTGAATTGGGTCCAAGAGATCCAACTTAAAAGCCCAAAAAGGTCCAATACTAAAACAAGTCTCTGAAATGTTTCCGTCTTCTTCCAGAGTAACGCCGATTTCGGATTCCGAAGCTTTAGAATGGAGAAACCTTCAGACACAGACAGTTCAGAGATTTTGGGAGATTGGGATTTAGATCAACCGGTGAATCCCGAAGAGAGAATCATAATGGTTTCTGTTCCCACTTCACCAGAATCTGAAGATGCGAGATCGAATCCGCGCAAAGAGATCGAAACTAGGGTTTCTGACAAGGAAAGAGGTTCGACATCAACTGTCGCCGGAGAAGAGGCAGCGAGGAGAGTATTGCCACCGTGGATGGACCCGTCGTATGATTGGGGAGGTGGGAAATGGAAAGAAGACGGAAGAAAGAAGAAGAAGAAAGAGAAAGAGAAAGAGAAAGAGAGTGAAGAGATTATTCCATTTAAGGCAATCATTGAAGCTTTGGTTCGAAACTCAGGTGAGAATGTTGAAGAAGAAAATGGTAAAAGTCAAAGCTGTGTTGATACGTTGAAGTCAATGGGCTTTAAGTTTCCTTTGTAAAACTTTTGGGGTTTTTTTTGTTTGAATTTTGTTTGTTGTAGAATCTTTTCTCTCAATCTTTTATTAATATCTAATTTTTGGATTATATAATTATGACTAATGTAAAATATACACTAATTTAGTAAGTCACTCTTCTCAATTTGTCAATGTATTTTGTGGGGTTTATTGGTAACACGCATAATGGCGTTTTTTAATGCGATGAAATGCAAAAATTAACAATAAAAAAATCAACATAATATTGTTTTTTAGACAAAAATTCAGAATTTACGTTTTCGCTTAAAAATACAAGTTATATTTCCTTATCCAAACAAGTGGTTATATAGTTATTTATGACATAAAAACATATTATGCCATTATGCAAATATATACAATCAACATTTTCACTATGCAAGATTTCTTTCCGCAACTTATATCATTATGTAATTATGCGTGTTACTAATCGGAGCCATTACTCAAAGAATAAATTTCAAAATTTAAACAACATATAATAGATTTAAGAAGTTTAGAAACACAAAAGTATCATAAGAACAAAAGTATCATAAGATGTGTAGACATCAGAAGCATCATTAAACTAGTACAACACAAAGATCCCAAACCTACTATCTTAAAAGAAAATGCCCAACCACATTTATAGTCCCGGACCTCTAAGTGAGTACAATCTTTCCTAACAAACAAAGTTTCATCTCACACTAACGTTTCAAAACTCAACATAAGGATAAGGTTGACCAGGTACTCTACTAAGCTTAAACTTGAACATCATATAACCATGAGGTCCTTTCTCTCGCCAATAATCTTGAACCATGTATAAACCATCATACACATAATTTTTTCCTCTTTTGTCCACTCTTTCTTTGCCAAGGATCACTCTCACTGGAGTCATTTTCCTCATGCTATTAACCAAAGCCATATTGCCTGCAACAAGCTTCTGATCTTCGATTACTTTCTGATCCTTGTTACCTCCTTGACCGCAGTATATCAGCACATCAGAATCATATCTATCAATGTAACCATTACCTTCTGCTGAAACAATGCTTGTAGCTAGTTCCATGTTCCCTTCCTTCATGTAATCAATCCCACCCCTGATGGAGAAGTGAAGGCCTATTATGTTGAGTTCTACTTTGAATTGAAATCCATCTCCAATTTCTATTCCAGGAACTGGTCCAATCATCTTTTGATGATTCACTTGCATCCCGCTTTCTATGAGAGCATCCCGAGCTTTGTAATCTGTCCTAGTTATAGAAGTCTTTGATCTTACTCGTCGTGCTGCCTTATCACGATCTAGCTCTTTAAACACAACTTTGAAAAGACGCAGCGCCTTTTCAACTTTATCGCGTGGGCTAAGATCTTTGGTAATCCGGTTTTGTTGTACAACCGAGATGACTCCAAGTCGACTTGACCGTCTTTCATCTCTGTGTTGACTTGGTTTATGAGCATTTGCTCTTAGTCTTAGTGCAGTCTTCTTCGCGGGTGAGTTTCTATGTTTAACCGGTGAGTTCCTATGTTTCTGAACAGCTTTGACTAGCAAAGGCTTCCTACAAAGAAAACGTCTTCTTTTGCTTTCAGAAGCCATTAGTTGAAGACCTTCCTCCGAGCTTAGAGGTTTCACTTTACTTCCACAAAATGGAGTAAACTTCCTCTTAGCCGTTGGAGGATATTTTCCATCCCCAACATTACCATTAGCTGCTATATCGAACCCGGCTTTCTTCATAATCGAATCAAATGACTCGACTTCTTCACGCCTATGGTTACTGTGATGAGCAACACCAACACATTTGCTATCTTCATAACCATTCAAATTCTCACTTTTGACTGCAACATCATCACTACCAATTTCATTTTTAACAGTAGTAGATTTAGTATTACATCCAAGTGGAAAATCTCTTACAGAAGAGACCTTTCGTTGCTTAAAATTCATTTTTGCCTCAGCAACATCATCACTACCTTTAACAGTAGATTGAGTAAAATTACATCCAAGTGGAAAATCTCTAATTAAAGAGACCTTTCGTCGCTTATAAGAACTTTGACTCATCATCCTGCACAAATTCAACTGTTTAGTAAACACTAAGGCATTCGGCGATTCCAAACTCAAAGAAACCATCAAACAAAGAAGAAACCATCGAAAATGACATGCGTCAAATCTTGAGTATAGAAGATACGATTCTTGAATCTTGAGTAAACAGATTTAAGCATACAAGATTCAAGAATCGTATCATATAAAGTGAATATAAGTGTGAACACAATAAATTGGGGATAAATAATAAACTGTAACAATAACAAAATGGTAAAATATATACGAAGATGACGGAGTGTGAAAATTTTGAAATTCAGACCGTTATTGTGTGTAAAATCATGGAGATTGAAAAATACGAACCAAGATTAGAACTTCACTAAATGAGATTTGTCGATGAAATTACACCTACAAAACAAAACCCAAGCAAACGGATTCGAAAAATGAAATGAAATGTTTCAGAAAATCGAAAACATGTATGAATTTCATAAAGAAAATACGAAATTAAACCAAAGAATACGAAAATACGAACAGAGAGATGAAGAAGAAGAAACTAGCAATTATAAAAATGATCAACACAGTAGATAAAATAATCATAAATAGCAAGAAAAGCACAAACAATTACCAAAACCAGAACCAGAACCAGAGAAATCTCACAAGGAAGACGAAGAGAAATTAATTATTTCTCGTAGTCTCTGGATTCTTCTTCTTGTTTATAATCTCTAAGGCTCGAAAATCAAGAAGTCACTAAACAGTACTTAAGGAGAGGCGGTTTGGTTAATTGTGTGTTTTTGATTTCTAAAACTGTTTTTCAACGGAGGCACTAACAACGTTAAATGGTTTTCGAAAATGAATGTAGCCGAGTTATTAGCAACTAATTACATAATTAACGTTAATGATTACGTGAAAACGTTTTTACCCAATTTGCGTAGTGGTGGTGTAAGTTTTTTCCATAGCATTTAATTTTTCTGTTTCATCTACTTACTAGATACTACTATATACACATATAGAAACTCAAAAGTCTATGGACTTTCAAATTTCTTTTGCTATAAATACCTTTTTTTTTTACGGTCAAATGCTATAAATACTTATATGCATTTAGTACTATGTTAATATGTGGTGTTTTTACTCCAACTACTGCCAAATACTAATAACTACTTATGTTTTTGGTACTACATTAAAAGAAATAAATAGAAACCAGAAAACAAAAATATTGAGGCAATGAATGGTTATGAGTATTAAATGATTTTTAAATTATTCTTGGTTTATAGTTTTTGATTTTTGATTTTTGGATTTTTAGTTTTTTTTTTTTTTTTGTAATAATGTTTAGTTTTTAAAAGAACTTGAATGGTAATTTTAGTTTTTGATTGTTTTTTTTTTCTATTAAAATTTATAAAATAAAAACTGCTTTTCTTAATTTTTTAGCGAATCTATTTAGTCTAAAATTTTGAATGCAGAAAAAATAATTTATGAAAAATAAAATCCAAAAACTATTCTAGAATCTATTACCATTCAAGACTTGAAAAAGGTGTTTTTGGAATTTGCACAAAAAAAATAGAAATGGAAAACAAGTCACTTAAAAAGTCAGAAATCCATGTAACATTTTTTTAGATTTTTTTTGTAAAATGGTAAAATCTTTCAAAAACTTAGTTATTATGTTTTAGGTGAAAAAGCTTCTAAAATTTTTGAAGGGGTAAAAAGTAAAATTTTCAAAAACTAAATCTAAAAACTAGAAACAATTTCAAAAAAAAATTGAAAAAAAAACATTTATAACATTAAGTGATTTATGGGCAACCTTCAAAAATTAAGGTTAGCAATTTGTATGAAAAAAGAAAAAAGAGAAAAAAAAAATATTTTCTCTAAAAATGAATACTATTTTTTTTTCTTGATTATAGACGCCTTAAACTATTTCTTAATTGATGACTCAACACTTAAAATTTTCTATCGGTAAAAGTTTTAGTGTTTGAAATAAGTCGCTTTTGTTGTCACCAACAACTACGAAGCACACATAATTTAGCCGCTATCGTTTTTAGCGACTACAAAACGAACATACTAAAATCGAACTTCTCATCTTCCTAAATCACATATATAGTCTTAACAACTAATATGATTAGATATTTTACCAATTTATTGACCTCTAATATATTTACGCTCCGAATGGTAACTATACCGTACCATAAAACCACACCGGTACCGTAACAGTGTCAAAATATTTACATATATTTTCCACACCGCACTTCTTCCGCAGTTTAAAACGTAGTTAGTAGTTACCATTCGGAGCTTTAATGTATTGGTAACCATAAGGGCTAACTTTGGGTTTATAACTTAAAATTATGAATTTAGTATGATGTAATTTTATGAAGTTTTTTCGAAAGAAAGCAGAAGATCATGAACTAAAAGAAAAAATGAAAGATAAAGAAGTGGACATTACCTGATGTGATCTCAATGAGTAAAAGCAGTCTGCAATTAGTCTGCAGCGGATTTCTTTTATTTTTCTCGATCCACACTACTACGGACTATAGTTTACCCCAATCGCCGCATCCATTCGACTCCTAAACGAAACTCAGAACCTAACTGATATATGAGATGAATAACTGAAGAATAACTAAACAAACTGAACTAAAAACTTTCATAGATAAAACGCTAAAAAACTAGTTTTAGTGGAGAAATCACGTTTTTTAAATTATTTTAACATGCTAATAGTATATAATAAAATTACTTTTTCTAAAAAACTTGAAAATTAATAAATAATTTGAATGGTAAAAAATCACGTGAATAAGAGGTATACCATTCAAATTTTTTTATCATGAAAGGTAAAAATCTATTCGATTGATTAACATGTGTTGTAATCTAGACGCGTGTTAAATTCTCATGAGCCATATCAAAATTTATAAAATTTGGATTGAAGCATATTCTTGACACACTATCCTTAAGTTACTTACCTATCATGAAGGTCGAAAAACCTACTATGTAATTTGATTTGGCTAATCAACTAGAGTTAAGAAACAAAAATAAAACTTACCCGACTTACCTATATGATTACTTAGCTCCCAAGATACAACAATCACCGGTTAAAAAGAAGCAATTATAACTTCAGAAAAACTAAGTTTTGCAGGAAAACCAATAAGAGAGGAGAAAAACTTGGAAGGTTATTCTCAATTTTTGTGATGAGTACTGAATGATTTATAAGTACATGCAAAACCTCTTTTTATAGTGGGAGGAGGAAATCTCGATGGGATCATACTAAATATTTTTAATTATGTCCAATTTACTTTTTCGTAAGATTATCATAATGAACTAATATTATTTTTCCATTATCATCGAAACTATTTTCCATATTTATCCCGAATAATTATATAACTTATTCTCCAATCCAAACATGCTTGAATTTAAATTTGGTAATTACCCAATGAATACAAAAATAATATATTATTTTTTATTTATTTTACTTCCATTCAAACTGCATTTATATATATGGAAAAAGAATATATGACTTTTTCTGGCAATTAAAACTTCAAAAACGTATATAAGTAAAGTATATATTTCTATTTTCCAAATTTTATGTACTTACATTTCTCTACGACGTTGACAAAAAAGGTATTTCAATCATCGATTTATTTCATAAATCTGACAATACTAAAATCAAGTCAATGGAGGTTGACCAGGAATCCTACAAAGCTTAAACTTGTACACACTCTTACCTCTAACTTCTTTCTCTACCCAATACTCTTCAACCATGTACAGTCCATCGTACACGTATCGTTTCCCTTTGCGATCCAATCTCTCTTCTCCTCGAATCACTCTCACTTGTTTCTTATGTTTCTTACTATTAGCCAATGCTAAGTTCCCTCTGACCAATTTCTGATCTTCTGTTTTCTTTTCCTTGCTTATAACGTTACCTCCTTCACCTGTATAAACCATTACACCAGAGTGGAACTTATCGTTGTAGCCATATCCTTCTGATGCAACGATGCTTGTCGCGAGCCTAAGTTCTCCGATTTTCATGTAATCGATCCCGCACATCGTCCTGGAATGAAGCCCGACTACACGGAGTTCGGTTTTGTACTGAAACTCATCCCCAACTTCAATTCCGGGAACTGATCCGATTCTCTTCTCTGCGTTCACTTGCTTCCTCATATTCTCTATGACCTCTAACGTTTTGATGTCGATTCTGCTTGTTGCCTCGAACAAATCTCCACCGCGCCTCGCTTCTTTATCTCGATTTAACTGTCTGTAAACTTGCTTGAAAAGACGCAATACCTCAAGCACTTTCTCACGAGGAGTCAGATCACAATCAGAGTTTCGAATCTCAGGTTCTTGTCCACGAGATGAAAGTGTTGGATTAGGTTCAGGAACTGCAACGACATGGTCATGATCCTGATGAGCTGATTCTCGTTTGACACAAGTCCTAGTAGCAGTAGGTCGAGGAGCTTCTTCAGTACACAGTTTCTTGACAGCAATATCACTTCTTCTTGGATTCTTGAAGGCTTTCTCGGCTGAAAGATCAAAACTCGATGAAACATCATGAGTGTGAGTTCCACAGCCTGATGGGAAATCTCGGATTGCGAAGACAATTGGTTGCTTCGGAGAAAGATCCATCTTCCTGTAGAAACACATTACAAAAAAAACCAACTTTCTTTAGTCCCCAGTCAGTTCTGTGATTTCAATTTCTAAAAACTACTGTATCAAACACACAACACAAAGCAAAATCAAGAACCTTTGCTCAGATTTCCACACAAAAAGCATCGAAATTTGACTATATGAACGTGCAAACACAAAGATTGAGATTTGAGACTCAATTTTCACGGATCCAAACAGAGTAGTGAATTCAAAAGAGGAGCGATTCTTTAGAAAATTTGCACAAACAATCCAAAAGCAAAAGATGAAATTAGGATTTTCAACCGATTCAGACCAAAATCTTAGAGATTGTTTAGAGAAAAGTAGATGAAATCGAAGCAAAATCAGAACATGGAGTATTGAAATCACGCAGATTTCATTTTCTCGGGAAAACAGAAAAGAAAATGAAGTCAGAAAATCAGTGAACGAAAAACGCCAAAAAGAGAAGAAAAGCAGTGAAGGAGATCGACGAAAGTGTCAATGTATTACCTGCAGAGAATCTTGCGATGAGTTATGACTGATCGATCTCTTCTTCTTTCTCGCTTGCGTTTTTCTCCGGCTCCGGCTCCGGCCAATCGAATAGTTAGTTACTTCCTCTCTCCAGCTCCGGCGAAATGAGAATTAGCAGAGATTTTGCCTTCTTTTTATTTTAATTTTCACTATTTATAAAAGAAGGAAATTAATATACATAAATCTTTCTCATGTTATAAATGGGCCTACGATATTAAGTCATGTGATCGTTTTGGGTAATTTATAGAAAAAAGTCAAATTGATTAATGAAAGTAAAAAAATAGTAATGATACCTAGATTAGTAAATAAATAATGCAAGAAGGCTAATGCTTTTGCTGGTTTCCATTGGAAAATGAGAAAAAAAGTGTTACATATTTTACTGTAAATACGCGTACATAAAGACATATTCTCTAAAAGAATGTTCTACTATTTGAAGTTAAAAAAGATTACTAATTGCAATAAAAAAAAAAGTTGCTTTCACACTAACTTCTAGGGAAAATAATTACAAAAATTTCATGTCTTATGCAAGTATGTAAATTTATATATACATAATAGGATATAAAAAACTTAATTTTGAATATTTTGAAGAAATATTCAACTATTACGTTTTATTTAAAACAACAGTGATTAACGCAAAATAAAACTCTAAAATATTTAGATTATATGTCTATTAAAATGGAGAATTATAATATAGCGTAATGAAAAATATATAATAGAGATTTATCTTTTAAAATGATTTAACTGTAATAAATTCAAGCATGTGATGGTGTTAGAATTGCAATGAAAAATTGTATAAATCAGAAGCATTGTATACTAGTATTACTTTTCTTTTCTTACACGTAATACAAGACTCGACAAAAGTTACCTACTACTACTATTTATTTTATGAAAAACTGTATTTGCTTAGAATTCATTTCTTCATTTTTAAAATGCTAGTACTAAATATTTTCTCATCCTATACAAAATAAAAGCACAAAATTAAATTTCAAAGAAAAAGATAAAAAGAAACCGAAATTTTCTTGTTCTTCGAGTTTAGTAAGAACAAGAAGACATATGTATCAACATATGTAGGAGTATATATAATACCACTAAAGAGAGCCATTACATAAAACCTTTTTAGATATCTGCAAATTGCAATTCCTAGTGCAGAAAAATCTCATTTGGTCACATTTTCTCAGAAAAGCCTAAAGATTCTCTTCAACACAGAGAGAGAGATCTTAGAAAGTCTTTGTTCTGAGAAACACTAATGAGTTTGAGAAACTTTATCTTCTTTCATATCATGTGAAGAAGCTCTGCTTGAGGGAATGATCCATTCGATGGCACATCAAGAAGAAGATCCTGATCAGAAATATCATTATCTTCATAGCTAAACACCAGAGATCCACCACAGCTCATAGGGTTAAAGGAAGAGACACTGTTCTCTAAAATCTCTTCGGTTTCGATGTGGTTTGATGATCTAATCTTCACCACTTCTTTGGGGCTTCTCATCACAACCCTTGTCTCTGTAGAATACAAAACTCGATATAATCAGAAACAGCAGGAAGTTATGGATTGACATGATTCAAGAATCTTGACTGACCTGAGAAGTTTTGGTTTAAGCTTTCACATGGTCTTTCAATGGTTACAAGACTATTATTATTTGATGGACTCAGGTTTGAGACCCTTGTTGTTGTAGTAACAGAGTCTTCAATCCCTTTTCTCTGTTCCTGAAGCAAAGATTTAAGTGAACAAAAGCCAAAAGTATAGAAACTATTTGTTTTAAGAAGAGTATATGTTGAAAACCTTGAACATGTAATAGCTTTCCAACAAATGGGATTTGTTGAGATCGGATAGAGCAAGTTTTGCAAGTGTCTTAATGTCTTCAAGTTTTGATCCAGATGAAGAAGATGACGATGTCTCAAAGACACCATCTGCTACAAGTTGCTGAAACAAGGATAAGTTCTCTTTGAATTGAGAACTCTCAAACATGCTTCTGAGGCTGGCAAAAGAGAAAACAGCAAGTATAAGAACTCGAAGAAGCCGCGGAAATCTGTATATACTGAAGTTTCATTGAGTTAGAAACCTATCAGGACGATCAACAGAGTCAACTTGAGGAAGTAATTTCATCAGTTTTTGCTGTTCTTCCTCTGTGAAATTTTCTATGAACTCATCAAAGTTGAAAACATCCTGCAGAAATATGTTCCCAAGTCAACTTTAAGGCATTCAATTGATTTTTAAAGAAACACAATCGTTGGGATGCAAATGGATATTTACCTTCAAATCTATGCTACAGAGTAGTAAACTATTTCTTCCTAAGACTTGAGCTTTGCTCCTGCAACCAAAACATCATTTATGCTTACTGAAATTAGAATCTTCCAAAGCAACCTTCAATCTAGAAGGATTCCACAAGTTATTTACCTCTTCTGTTGCTCCTGCTTTATTGCTTTTCCACCAAATTTAACAGACTTTATTGATGAGGACTTGCTACTCTCAACTAAGAGCGAGCTAGCTTCGGATTCCTCTTCTCGAGCACCTGAGTGAGGATCTCTCATAAGAACACTCCCATGTCCTATCAACATTGGTGTTTCATTCTCAAAAAGCAAATCTTCCTCTGAAGAACCAGAGAGACAAGAAGACTGCTGTTCTTGTAGAATAGTATAGAGATCCTTTGTGAGCTTTTCAACAGAAGAAGCTGCCTTTGGACGGCCCACACAAGTCCTCTTCTTACAAGGAAAAATCGTGTCCCACGCATTAGATTGTGCACAGCTCTCAGAGTTTGATACAACCGATCCTGAACTCGATCTATTGCTAGCTTCTTCGTCCAGAGCCTTCCTCTTGAAACCGGTATTGAATTCCAAGTTAGCTCTTTTAACTGTGAAATTTTCTTGATATGATTTCTTCTTTGGAATCTTTTTGTTCAAAGACATTCCCTTAATCATCAACCTTTGAGCTCTATGATCCTCAATCTCAGTCTCATCACCTTCAGCACGCGCATGAAGCGGTGTGTAGTTTACTAGTGTTCCCTTTGTTCTCCACCTCGAACCACACGCATTGCACAACACCGGCTTCTCTGGTGGCCCGTTTCGCCATAGAGGAGTACCTGTTTGCAACATTTTCCCAATGATTAAACAATCAAATTGCAACAACAAGAACCACAAATGTCACAATCTCCTAATCGATTTGAACAGCATATTTCATTGTATCAGATAAAGACTCATAAGCAGGAAGAACAATGATCGTTCATTAACATCAAAGCAGAGCTAAAATATGAATCTTGATTCAACAAAACTGAGCATTTTAAACACAAACTAAGATCCTTAATTTGCCAAAAACTATGAGTTCAGTATTCATTTGATAACATTTCAAAGCTCAATAAGAGTGATCAAAAACAGCAAAAGGACCCTACAACGTGTTCTTGTGATCATAAACACAGACAGACACAAACCAAATCATTTTCAAATACTCAATCTTGTTCAACGTCTACAAGAAACGTTTTGCATTATGAATTGAAACAGTTCTTGAATAGTCAAATTCCTCAAATAACCAAATCAAAAGAAACAAGAACTCACTTGTAACTCCACAGTGATAGCAAGGACCTTGCTTCCCCATCTTTTTTTTGTTGTTTCAAAGTTTTAATATATAATTTCAAAACAATCAGAGATTCTGTGAAAATTGAGTTTACTAATTGAGTATACAAAGACTGGATATTAGGAAGCTTCTCTGCGAAGGAAAAAACCCAGAAACAAAAAAAAAAAAGTTTATTTCTGCCAATAAAAACCCAGAAAACAAAAAAGTGAAAAACCTCCACCAAGAAAATTTGAGAAATTAAAAACAAGAACAGCCCAGAAAAAAAAAAAAAACTAAAAATCCAAATCAAGGAAAGATAACAATTTCAGAGAAAATTTTTGGTTTCTTCTATGTTTTGGGGTTTGCTTGAGCTAATGAGTCTAATGCAAAATCCAATAGAAAAGAGAAGAGACTTATTGAGAGAGGAATCTAACAAATGGCTGTGAAAAAGGGAAAGAGAGAGAAAGTGGTGAAGGTTTAGAGAGAGAGACTGTATTTTGTGTTATGTAAAATGGCTTTTTATTTGGTTCTGTATTTGTATATAATGCAAGTTAATGTTTCAGCCAGTAGTTATAGATTTTTCTAATTACTTAGTTACCTAAAATGATTATTTTTTTCATCTGGTTGATGTAGTAATAATACTGTTACATAATAAATTAGATTAACTAATATTAGCTAATTTATTTTATTGTGTTTCCAAGTGTCAAAAGTCTAAACCTCCCCAAATGCTATGAAAATAATATATTTCCATTTTTTAAGTTAATATAAGTAAAATATAATCTCAATAATTTAGAGAGAAGCCTCTAATGGTTAGAAAGTGAGGATGAGGAATATCATTGCTTGTGCCTTATGGTTCCTTCCTGTTGACTATAGACTTTTCTTCTTGGTTGTTTTTTCTTTCCATATTCCAAAGAAGATAAAATTCATATTTAATTGTGACAATAGCAATAACAATTCATGAGAAAATAAATGTAGATAAAAATATGACAAAATAGAGAAATAGTAGGGTAAAAATAATAATGGATGAGAATTTAACATTAAAAATAATATGTGTTGTTGACCAAAAAAATAATAATAATAATAATAATAATAATATGTGTGAAGTGATCTTGGTCTATTGGCAAATGATAAGTCCACAGAAGACAGACACCATCACATCAGGGATCGAGTCCCCGACTCTACAATTTAATTGTAGAAATTAGACTAATGAGCCGGCCAGTTGTGGCCCAAATGTTGACAAAAAAAAATAATAATAATAATATGTGTATTACATGTGAATATTTGCAACATTATATTAAATTTGATTTGCTGTTAGTTACCAATTAAACTGCAACTCCTTCCATTTGTCAATTTCATAATTTTCATGTCAGTGTTTTACAAATAAGGTAATTGTATTTTTGTTAATAAATTTATGTATCACAAGGATTTCTTATATTATAATTACAAGTGTTAACCCAAGAAAGAAAGAGATGAAAATAAGGCCTAGAAATTAGTTTTTTTTTTTTTTTTTTTTACTTTTCAAAGTTTTAAGATTAAATACTGATGTATAATTGATTGTCCTTTTTATAAAGATAAGTCTAGGTTAATAAGATTAGGTTTAACTTGTTCTAAAGTATGATGGCATGACGTCGGTAGTATAATTGTATATGAAAGAAAACAATAAAAATGAAATGGTTTGTGAAGTCACCGGCCGTAATGACGACGATCATGGACACAACTCTTTTCTGCACCGTTTGATTTGGTTAAAGTATTTGTAATGATGGGCCCCACATTTGTGGTTTGTGAATGTGATTAGTGAACTAATTTGGGTACATTTCTCGGTGTCTACGCGTATTTTAATATTCCAAATCTCTTTTAACTATAGTCTATAGATATAATTTTATATTATTTAAATATGTAATCATCCATGGCCAAGATCCACATAATTTTGAGGTTTGGTGAAATTATATAGCATGTTACTCACGATGAGATGTATCAAAAAGTTAGGTTTTTTATTTCGAGGAAAAAAGCAAATTGTAGAAAACGGTGATTATTGTTACGTAACTCCAAATATAATGTGGAGTCTCAATCAAATTAAAATAATAGTACTTCCTTAGAGACAATATATATGAAAACAATATAATTGTATATAATTACAACGTCAAATAGCTTTTTAATCGCAATATTAAACGTTTGCTCTTAGACTTGGGATATATAATAACATGGGATTATAGATAGTTATCAAAAAAAAAAAAACATGCGATTATTTTGTAGATGACAAAGAATTTTTTTTTCTTTCAAAAAAGTAACAAAGTAAACTATAGTTAAATTCTTATTAGCAAAATGATAAAAGAAACACCAAAAATGGAATGTAAGTTTAACATGTAATCTTATTGATTTCACATCACAAATATTTTATATCAAGGATTTCTTTAGTACACTAATATATTCACATTAAATATTAATATAACAGCAAAATAAATGATATAGTGAAAAGAAAAATCTACTTAAAAATGATATGTTCACATAAATAACGTATTACACAAACAAGTAACAACCCAATACACTTATACACAATATTTAAATTACATGACTAAATTGTCCCAAACGTATTGTAATTTACTTTGCTTGCTTTGAATAAACTTTCTTCTTTTTTTTTTTTTTTTTTTTGTCAAATGCTTTGAACAAACTAGTGATCATTTCTATGCCTTTATATGTATATACCGTGTCGTAATTACATGGTTAAAATTAACAGAAACGGTGTAAAACTCGTGACCGTAATTGGACTGCGTGCTAATTCTTTTACGAATTTTTTTTGATGGAATTGTTAAAATGATGATAGAATCGGACGGTGGAGAGGAGGCGATGGGGACTAATGGATGGGATAAGGTTAAAAATAACAAAAGCTAGGTAATGCACGAGTAGTGCTTAAATAAAAACAAAGTATATCATATGATTATTATCTGTTTATAATTCATACCTTCATGCTAATAAAAACACAACCACTACAGCACAAAATGACAACTATTGAATAAAATGTTTGTCTTAAAATAATAGTTCCAAGCTCTTTGTACTTTCCACGAACAGTGTTTTCCAAGAAAAAGATTAAAAGACCTTTTAGATGTCTATAATTTTGGCATTTCATTTACTTTAAACTCTTCAACCAGAGTGATTCTGGTATCACTTATTATCAGACTCATTTCATCTTATCTAATTGAAAATTATACTCCTGTTTGAACTTTGAACCATAATTGATACTTGTCACCTTAAACGAATTTAAGGAATCACTTATTATTCTTAGCTTAATGCGAATTAAGCAGCAAGAAAAAAAAGTAAAGCTCCTAAACATCTAAGGGCTAAGAAAAGCTTGAGAGATGGAAAAGACTAATACCAAGTTTAAAAACTACTTTAGCCATTTACAATTTGAAGGTAATCCTTTTATGCAAATCTTTTAAATGGAGAAACATGTGTTGTCACCAAAAGAGTGTTCTGACTAGTGAAAACACCAAAGTGGCCTTACAAAGTGACCCTGTAAAGCACCATATCCCTATTGTATAATGCTTTCAGGTATTGACTCACTCTATTTACTATCATTGCTACCACTTTCAGTCTCAGTTTCTTCTTCATCTGCCAAATTCTCCAACTGCATAACAAAAGGACCCATCGATGGAGGTTTACTAACAGACAATTAATACCAAGAAAACGAAATGAAGAGATTACCCGCTTAAGATGATTTTTAAGTCATTGAGATCGTCATTTTTTTTTCTAGGTTTTCATTTTGACTATGGACAAAGATACTAACTAAAGAAAAGACTCAGAAGACGTTTACTAATCATTCATTGAGCATTCGAAGCTGAGGGCTTCACTGAGAAATAACCCATTAATGACCCATCTCATGGGGATAACATTCATTCACCTAATTAAATTATGTCCAAAACGTGATTTGTTGTACTTTCGCTTACAAGACCAAGATTACAATCATTTCTATTATACAATTTCAATGTACCTCTATATGCTTACCGTGTAGTAGAGAGTAAAACGTATTGCCTCCTAATTAGTTTTCGTAAATTTTATAAATGTCATGATCATAGAATCGGACGGTGGATATGAGGCAATGGAACTAATGAATGTTTTAACAAAAGACAATGCACGTCTGGTGCTTAAAAAGAACGAAGCATATCATATGACGATCGTCTGCTTATACAATTCATACATTCATGCTAATAAGACACATTTTTTGGTGTTCCATTTACTGCAGCTCTCCAAACCAGAGTGATTCTGGTTTCACTTTTCTTAATCTACCGTGAATAGATTCGTTTCAGCTTATGTAGTCCTAAACATGAAAGTTAGATTCCCGTTTGAACCGTACTTAACAAATTAAGGAGTCAGATTCATTAACTTAATGCTACTAAACATCTAATGACTGAAAAGTTTAAGATAGGGAAAGGACTAAAACCAAGTTTAAAAACCACTTTGGCCATTTACAATCTCAAGTTAATATTTATAAGGGAGAGAAACAAACAAATCCTTTTAAGTGGGAGAAACATGTGTTGTCACAAAAAACGTGTCCTGACAAGTAAAACACCAAAGTGGCCTAACGTGATGTAAAGCACCATTACAATGCTTTCAGGTACTAACCACTCACTCTATTTACTTTCATTGCTGCCATTTTCACTCTTAGTTTCTCCTTTTCTTCTTCTTCTCTTCTTTATCCGCCGAGTTCTTCAACTGCATGACAAAAGAAAACCCATCAATGGAGGTTTACTAACAGATAAAATACCATTTGTTAACATCAGGCGACATATGAACTTACCATTATGATGAGAATCCGAACGAACACAGCTACGAAGTCAGTGAAAAGGGTCAAAGAATGTTTCACGTAGTCCATGTCACCAAGGTGTGCCTTCTCTATAATCTCCTGAGTATCCACCACCATGTATCCCAAAAAGATCAAGAGCCCAAAGTATAGCTGCACCAAGAGAGATACATAACAATTGTGAGACGTCTAAAAAAGTAAGAGAGCATAAACAACACATCTTTCTACAGAGGAGACACTTAGTTTACCTCAAATTTAAAGATAGATGCAGAGCCACCAAAGATTGCAGAGGCGAACTGAAGCCACATTAGAATGGACAAGCCAGATGAAAGCAGTCCTCCAAGGTAGAGATACTCCCTGCGTCTTGCTAGCATTGCTGCTGCTGAGAAACAGACAAAAGCTATCGCAGTTCCAACAAACGCAGTGATAAGGATGCTGAGAGAGAACCAAAAGAAAGAAAAAAATGTCAGCTACCAGATAGGTATCATAGACATAAACAATAAGCATCAAGTTCTTATTGAGTGATGGACAAAAGATTTAATCAATAACAATAACGCACCTTGGGTCAACATCAATTGCCACTTTGATCAAGGGACCAACAGAGGCACCTTCAAGAACAGCAGACACAAACAGAAGAGAAAGTCTCTTTTGCTGCATCAAAAGAAACAACACTGTCAATAAAATTGAAACTTCAATACAATGACAAAGCCGGTGACTTTAAGTTCAGCCCACGTACTTGTTCATAAGGAGGACAAGAAAGCAGCCAAATCATAGTTCCAACACATCCAATTGTCGTTAGAATACCGCCGAT
Organism: Erysimum cheiranthoides; assembly: GCA_011420285.2. Taxonomy (NCBI): domain Eukaryota; kingdom Viridiplantae; phylum Streptophyta; class Magnoliopsida; order Brassicales; family Brassicaceae; genus Erysimum; species Erysimum cheiranthoides. The sequence continues at coordinate 251,374 of CM022181.2, forward strand.
ATTCAAGAGCACATGAAGGTAAGCTCCAAAGGCAGACGCAACGAGAGCACAGCATAAGGTCAGATAAACCTACAAATTCCACCACAAGTACAACAACCAATGAGCAACATTCCCTTATACAAATCAAGAAACAAGAAGAATTCAACCATAACAAGCGGAGTGAAGCATAAAGAAATCTCTCACTCTCTACCTCTACCGCACACATCAAAAAGACACAATTAGAAACCCTAGAAATCCATGGATAGTACGATCGCAACGATTCATTCAACGGAGATCAAAGCCTATAGAAATTGAGATTAGAAAACCAAAGCGATCGATAGGACGAAAACGAAACAAATCTCAATCAATCGTATAAGAATCGTCTCTAATCAATCAACGGAGGTTTGTGTACGAGATTATTAGAATCGGAGACGAAGAAATTACCCGCTTAAGATGATTCTGAACGGCCGGAGAAATCTGACGGAAGTTCTTGAGAGAATCATAGCTCCAGCTTCCGCTACCAGGTTGAGAATCGAAGAAGGAAGAGAACGCATCCATGATTTTGATTTAGTTTTTGGATTGACTTGAGAAAATCGATTAATGAAAATGATACTGAAAAAGAAAGACTTTGGTTATTTATAGGGGCCTTATGATTAGGTATATATTTGACAATAATACCCTTGCCGCTTATGTGTAATTACCCAATTACGCAACACGTGCAGGGTCGTAAACACGGGAAAGGGCAGTTCCGGAATGTTCTTGAAACATTGAGATCGTCGACGCATTGAGACTTTGCCGCGAAGCAAATAAAATATCTGAATCGTCATCGAACCAATAGAAATCGTCCACATGGACATTTTCAAATCGTCTCTAGTGAATTCGAGGAAATTCGTAAATTATGGGTCGAGAGTATGGTTTAAGTCGGGTTTGAATTAGAGTTCTATTTGGGCCGAACATTAAAAATAAAAGCCCATTAATAGTCTCGTTTTTATTGACAGAAAAGAGAAAACGTCACGTAGTTTCCTTAAATTGAATAAAAAACGAAAACGACATACAATCCATGTTACTAACGATAACATCTCTTTCACTTCCTTCAAAACTCATTTCAAACCACACATTCAAACTAACTCTGAGAAAAACGAAACTCAGAGCAGAGAGAGAGAGAGAGGGAGCAACAAAATGTCTATATCCATGGCGTTATTCTCTCCACCGATCTCTTCTTCACTTCAAAACCCTAATCTCATCCCCAAGATCTCATCCTCTCTCCTCTCCACCAAACGTTTCTCTCTCATTTCCGTCCCTCGAGCTACCTCCGACAATGGTACGACTTCACCTGCCTCTGTTTCAGCCTCCGCAACAACCGTGGAGATTCCTAAGCCTGTGGCTGTGGCTGTAGAGGAAGTTCCGGTTAAATCTCCAGTTGAAAGCTCCTCCGCTTCTGAAGAGGCTGATTCGAGCACTGCGACTGTAATCAAATTTGAGGATGCGAAGTGGGTTAATGGAACTTGGGATCTGAAACAGTTCGAGAAAGATGGGAAAACAGATTGGGACTCTGTAATCGTTTCTGGTTAGATCCTTTTAAACTCGAATTTTCGTTTCAGACATTATATAATGATTTAGGGATACAGAGGAATCTTTGAATTAAGAATGACTAATGATATGAATCAAGATAATGTCACATAATCATAGGATTTACAATTACATGATAATGTGTGTGAAAATGGAAAAATTGTGGAATTTGGAATGAGCAAAGACATGATAATGATTTAGGTTTATAAACATTAATCAACTTAGAAATGCTCATAATCATGATTATAACAGAAATATTTGAATACTTGATCTTTGTCTATGCTTTGTTACTAGGAAGCTTCTGCTTTGGTTTGTAATATTTAGTGTATGAGAAGATGAGTAATTATTGTGTAATGTGATTACTTATAGAGGCAAAGAGGAGAAAATGGCTTGAAGATAACCCGGAAACAACTAGTAACGACGAGCCTGTACTCTTCGATACTTCGATTATTCCATGGTGGGCGTGGATGAAGAGATACCATCTACCTGAAGCCGAACTTCTCAATGGTGATTTTCATAACACTAATGTCTAAACTCAAGATCGAAATACTCACTGGTTTGCAACTAAAACATGAAGTGTTTTTTGTGTTTATCTTGGTGCAGGACGTGCTGCGATGATAGGGTTCTTCATGGCTTACTTTGTTGATAGTCTTACAGGAGTAGGTCTTGTCGATCAGATGGGGAATTTCTTCTGCAAAACACTCTTGTTTGTGGCTGTAGCCGGAGTTCTTTTCATCCGTAAGAACGAAGATTTAGACAAACTTAAGGATCTGTTCGATGAGACAACATTATATGACAAGCAATGGCAAGCGGCATGGAAAGAGCCAGATTCATCAACGGTTTCTTCAAAGAAGTGAACAAGTTTTTTACATCTTTTGTTTCCTCTCTCGTTATGCGATGTCTGTGAATCAGTGATAGTCTCTCTAGTGCATTACTGATCTTCAGATTTGTAATTTTTCTGCTTTTCAAATCTCTATGAAGTAGTCCCAAAGAAAATGTATCGAAATTAAGGAAATGTCTTTGACTTGTAAAGCAGACCTGTTCCGTTTTGACTTTTGACGCTTGATAAGCTGATCAATGGAGATTCTTATGCTTTATACTGTTAATGCAACATCTCCAGCAATTGTTATGAGAATGTGAGTTAGTGGCAAGTCGGGCATTATCAAATCATCAAAACAGTTATATTTATGAGCTTGATCGAAACCACACTTCATTATTTTAAGGCAACTACAATTTTAGACATGTTCATAGAATTTGGGTTTCAATGTGAACGCCTATATTAGAGAGTCTAACATTTACTGTTCTGCTCTTATTACCGCAACCACTTTGACTCGACTACAAGTACAAAATGGACCATTTAATCTTCAACTGTTGTCACTTGTCACTTGTCAACTATCAGGACCATCATCGGCCCAACTTTATTAGAAACCTTAGGACAATATCTTTTTGGTCCTGAAGTGAAACAGATTTTTTCTTTACAGGAAAAAGCAATATTAAAATTTTGATTTCTTTTAGCTTAAAATATCAAAAGTTTATATTTTGAAGATTTTTTGAATAAATTAGCTATCAACACCATTTAGAAATTTCTTTTGGTCCAGACTGGCATTGTTTTCTTCTTTAAATTAGAAACAAATAAATATTGGACCTCTTTGATTATTAGACTCGGGACCTTCGTATCTCAACTTTTTCGAAAAGTCGACTTGAAATATGTATTGAGCATTTCCCTCAACCTTTCTTGTTTACTGTTTTTATAATCACGAGTGTCTGCCTCATAACTCATACTGTAATATATTTCATGATATATCATATATGTGACACTATTACAAGTGCAAGAAGGGTTTTAGTGTAATTTACGGATACCGATCATATTTTGCATGCTGGTTTAGTTTGCTAGTTTTGTAGGTTATTGTTATTGTGTGTTTTGTTGTTTCTACATATTTTCGGTCTTTTGTACTCTTGGAACCGTCTATGAAAAGTTCAAAAATAATATAGTAACTTTTAACATTTATACTAAAAAATGTATCGTCGTTTCCCCTGTTGTTCTTTTAAATTTATCCTTCGAGAACATGCGTGTTAGCCGCTGATGTCACCTTCAAAGTCACCACATACACAATTGATTGTGTGGGAAAATCTAATATAAATATCTATAGACTATAGGTTGGTCATGCTTGGATTGGAATGAAGAAAAAATACGACCATTCCATTTGGTATTCTAAATGACTAAATCCACAATATAAAGTACTTATAAACCAACTTTATTTGAGACAGGATCCCAGTTTCAAATTTATATGTAACATGCATGATTTGACTATGTCTTATAGAGATATACAAGCAAGCCTAATCCATTTTCTTATTAAGGCCAACATTCTATAGTTTACATTATTGGATTTTTATATGGCGTACGTACCGGTTTCAAGTTTAATTAGATAATATGCATGATCTGATCGTGTCTTATGGATATTTAAAAGTAATTATGCTAATCCATTTTCTTATCCAGACCGACATTATATGGTTTATACTATTGGATTTTTGTATGGCGTACGTGATTGATTAGACCACTAAAATGAGACCAAAAATATTCTAATTCTTCGTTTATCCCAAAAGGTATATGACCCATATTGAAATTATTATCAAACACACTCTATATGAATCTTGAATATATAGATAAATACAGCAAGTCCCCTTGCTAGTTGGTTTATCATAATGAATTTATTTATTACGAGATCTTGAAGACTATGAGAGCTTGACATCTGTATGGATTATGAAAATGAAATAACCAAAAAAGTTTTAGCTATACAAATAAACTATCATTCATAGTATATTCTTTTGCGTACCCTAAATCTTGACTCTACATCTATTAATTTACTCTCTACAAATCATTTGAATTGATAAAATCCAACTTATATCTTAATCTTTAGTTTGCAGGAAAACATGGTTTAATGAAATTAAAAACCAATGAAAAAAACCATAAAAATAAAACGTTAACTACTAATATTAAATTACTCTTCTTTTTTTTTTTTTTTTTTTTTTACAGTTACGGTACAAAATACACGGTTCTAGTGCGAATATTCTACATATTAAGAGAAAGTGAGAAATCAAAATCACTACAAAATTGTAATAAGAAAACTTCTTAAAAGGATTAAGTTTCTTAACCCAAAAGAAAAACTTGAAAGTTCAAGAGTAAAAATGTCAAACACAACAATTATTGTTTTTTCCTTTACACGCCACACTGTAAAAAAAAAAAAAAAAAAAACTGGGGTTGGTAGAAAAAAAAAAGAAAAGAGGTAAAAAATCCACTGGGATGTGTTTCACACGCGATCGCACGTGCGAGACTCATGTTATAAACTCTTCTCAAAATTTTCTCAATCGGCCTCTAAAGAACAAAAAGCCCAGCAAAAGTCTGTAATATGCGCAGTTAATCTCAGCCGTCCGATCAATTCATATACCATCGTCGCAGATCTTCTTCGTCTCTCTCTCTCTCGTTTCTCAAAATCCCTTCCTGGCTTCCTCTCTCTCACCGAGCCGGTGACGCCCGTTCTCTCGGTGGTAAGTGCTCAATTTCATTTCCTTAACGATTTATATCTGTTTCTGATTTCTGGGTTCGTAGATTCTCGAGCCGCTCCTACATTACCTGTTTGAAATTTTTCGATTAATTTCAAAATTGTGTCGATATGATGATTCTCATTTAACGAAATCGAGAAAGTCTGTATTTCGATTGCCGCATCGTTGCTCCTTTCTTTATTTTTCTAGGGTTTATAGTTCCTTTCTTATTATCGTGTTCGTATTTTAATTCAAAATTTCTGGGATTTTTTTTTTTTTTTTCCTGTGTAGATTCTAAAGATGGTTATGATGATGGGAAGTAATATCATAAATCAAGCTTCACAATCTCAAAAATTATAGAATTTAGCGATTCTATTCTTGTTCTGGGGTTTCTTCGTTTTCTACTAAGTCATCTGTAAATGGGTTGTTTCCATTCCACGGCTGCGAGAGAATTTCCAAGTCACGAGAACCCTGTGAAGCTAGCTTCCGAGACTGCTTGTAAGTTTACTTGCACTATACGTTTCATTTTCTCTTTTTAGTTTAAATCTCCTAGAGCATGAGCCTAGAGGTTGTTCTTTTTTATCATTCTCTGCTGCTGATTTGAGAATCTGTTTTCGCCAGTTGCTGAATCCGAATAATCTGATAAAATTCCTCTTTTATTCGTTGGTTATTTGATCTGCTTACTTCGAGGATGCTTGTTGTTACTTAAGTTATCACATAATCATATATCAATAGTTTCTTGGATCATCAGTCTAGTTTACCTCCACTTTCGTATCGAATCTTGATCATAGAAAGATTTCAAGAACGTCTCTTTTACATTGTTTATTGCAATATAAAGATCTTTTTTCCGAATTGACGTGATCTTGATGTTTAATCTCGCAGTGTTGGCTAACTATCTCTTTGTTTTTGTAGTTAGTGTGAGTGAAGTTGAAGCATTGTATGAACTGTTCAAGAGCATAAGCAGCTCGGTTGTGGACGATGGCTTGATAAACAAGGTATTGATAATTGATAGCCTTTGATTATTTCGCACCTCATGGGAGAAAATGAATCTTGAAGGCGTGGTGTACAGTAACATAATATTCATTGCACTCTATTATCCATATTCCATAATATTTGTCAACTTTCTTGACTTTCACCAATTTTTAATTCAGTAATAATTGAATCTCCATGCTGAGCTGTGGGCTCCTTATTGCTCATCAAGTCTCTGTGCTGATAGTTGACTTGAATTTTAATTTCTTTTTTATATTGGTTTGTTTTGAAAATTGAAGTTTTCTTGGCCCACTTTTGGATATTGTTACTTATTTGTCGACCAACTTGTAATGCAGGAAGAGTTTCAACTTGCTTTGTTCAAGAACAGAAAGAAGGAAAATTTGTTTGCCAATAGGGTAAAATCTTAAGTTTCTCTGACCTTAATAACTTTGTAGCTAGTCTTAAAGATTGGTTCTATAGAAGTACTGAATGGTAATGCCCTCTTTTGCAGATATTTGATTTGTTTGATGTTAAACGAAAAGGCGTAATTGATTTTGGAGACTTTGTGAGATCACTCAATGTTTTCCATCCTAATGCTTCTCTAGAGGAGAAAACAGACTGTAAGTCGACCCATAAACAAGTTTATAATGATCATCGTTTCTCTAAAAGCTTTACCGTTATTTTTATTCATGTTGGTCTCTATTTTTATTTCAGTCACCTTTAGGCTTTACGACATGGACTGCACAGGCTTCATTGAGCGCCAAGAGGTATAAACTTATCTTGTATCTTCACATCTCATTCCCAAACGATCTATGTTTCAACATGTTGAGTTTTGTAAGCTTTCACTACTGATTCTGCATCATTTATAGGAAATCATAATTGTGTATGCGATTTTGGCAGGTGAAGCAAATGCTGATTGCACTTCTCTGCGAATCTGAAATGAAACTGGCTGATGATACAATAGAGATGATACTTGATCAGGTTTACTTTTTGTCTGTTACAACTTCTATTTTTCTATGGGAACAGACTCTTTTAGAAAACTGAGAGTCCTTACATTTTTCGTGAACAGACATTTGAGGACGCAGATGTGGATCGGGATGGAAAGATTGATAAGACAGAATGGAGCAATTTCGTTATCAAAAACCCATCTTTGCTTAAAATCATGACTCTTCCGTATCTCAGGTATGTCTTTCTTACTATTAGTTCGATCAATTTGTTGCCATTTTGTTGTAAGTTTCAGTACTGAAAATTCAATTGCAGGGATATAACCACGACGTTTCCGAGTTTTGTCTTTCACTCGGAGGTGGACGAGATTGCTACCTGAAGAAACAAGAAACAAGGCAAGCTGGTTAATAGAGACCAAGTCGTAGGTTGGACTAAGAACAAGAACAAGACTGATTCCAAACAAATGTTAATGTAGCCGGATTGAGCTTCATTTCCTTGGAAATTTTCGTTTATGGGGGTTTCTTCAATTTCAGTGTAATGGATTACTTTTGGTTCTTTTTCTTAACAGTTTTGAATATTAAGTTGTAGTTCCACTATAAGAATATTAATACAAAATCTTATTTGTGATTAAAATATTTGGTTCATGTAACAAGAAAATCAAATCAAATCGAAATAAGAGCCCAAGTGAGATTTGATCCAGGAGGTAGAAGTAGAATATGTGAAACAAGAAGCAAAGTATTGTTTACGTTCTTGTTTCAAGGTTCTTTATTAGGAAGGACTGAGAAAGCCCAACGGGCCTAATTTGTTTAGCTACGAAAATTAACACCGCCAAAGTCCTGTCACGTGACCAGCACGTGTAACGAGACGATTTACAGTTCCATTGTGGTCGAGCGAGAGAGAAGAAGAAGAAGAAGAAGAAGAAGATGGAGGGAACACCAATGAAAGACGCGGCGGTGGAAGAAATAACGGCGAGACTTTCTTCTCTCGATAATCTTTACTTCCCACGCGCCGTCCAATCAACAACCACATCTTCCGACCAACGCAAATCCGTCCTCCTCGACCTCCTCCGTCGTGATCCCGCCGTTTTTCTTGGTACTTTTCATAATCCTGCTCAAATTCTCGATTCTAATTCCAATTTGTTCATCGTGGTTAGAAATGAATAGATGAGTTTATTTTCCTTCGAAGTCACTAAGTATTGAGTGTGGTACTGCGGTTTTAGACTGAAACCCTATCGCGCTTTTGATTTCGGAACTGGAACTTAGCTGTTTGCTTTTGATTGAGAGCGTTATGAATCTCATTTGAGTATAGATGAATTGCTTGGGTTTGATGCTTTGAAATCCTGGTATTACTAAGATTGAGTATGTAGTGCCTTATCGGACTTTGATTTCGGAATTGAAACATAGTTGTTTGTTTTGATTTCAGAGCGATATGGATCAGAGCTAACTGTAGATGAATTGGTTGAGTTCGATGCTTTGAAACATGACTATGAGGTTGATTGGCACTTGAAAAACCTGCGGAAGAAGATAAGTCCGACTTCAGAAGAGCTTAAATCGAGGTCTGTAGCGGTGAGGAATAGGAGACTGGCTTACTTGAATAAGCTTGTGTCAGAAGGACAGTATTTCTCTGAGGATGCTATGAGAGATAGAGAGCCGTATCTACACCACGAGTATGTCGGGAAATTTCAGGATTTGATGGGAAGGAACATGGCTAGGCCTGGAGAACGTTGGTCAGAGACATTGATGAGACGGGCAGAGGAGGCTACGTTGGTTACTCGGATTAGAGAGGAGCAGCAGAGACTAGGTGTTGCAGAGAGTGAGTGGATTGGTAATGAGAAGATGGAGGAATCAGAAGAAGAAGAAGGAGAAGAGGAAGAGGAGGAAGAAGAGGAATCAGAAGAAGATGAAGAAGCGAAGAATCCTACAGAAGCTAGTTCAAGCCTTGAAGAGGTAACTTGTTTTTTTGCTATATGTTTGTTCGAAGATCATGAAAATATCATTTTTGATGTGTTGTTTACTTTATTGCTGTGCAAAACCCTCGTTCACATCTTAGCTTGTCGAACATTTTCAGGTAACGGATAACAATGGAACATTGCATGATAGAGAACAGAAGAACAAGGCAACAGTCTTACCGCCAGAGGAGATGCAAGATATGATGGATCAGTTCACATCAATCATGCAACAGAAGTTCTTATCGGGAGAAGATGATCAACATTTGGATTACACAAAGATAGACAATGACGAGACTCTTGATGATCATTGGCTTCGAGAGATTGGCCTTGACGCTGAAGAAAAGTACTTTGGTGAAGACTAATGGAGACAGTCAAATACTATACCCGGTCTATGTAAGATATGATCTCTCCTCTCTCTTATCTCTTTACCTGCAACAATGCTGATCAGTAGTATATGTACCTTATGAGAGTCATTGTGATAAAGAAGAGTGATTTCATTTCTTCTTCTTTCCCTTGATAAGTCTGGCCTTGGCAAACGACACCGTTCAATCTCGAGAGGCCCATTAATATTGGGCATGAACCGAATCTTGAAGGCCCATTACCATTTTGAAGCATTAATTAAAAAATATACTTAATGTATAAAAAGACAAAACACATATGATCTGTTTCTTGGCTTGACATGAGTACATGACAAATGTAAAAGTGGGAGAGGGAAGTCAGTCCGATTGTGTTGGGGATGGATGGCAAAAGAAGTAAATAAGGAAGAAAGAGAAGGGGTGTTTTGTGGGAAGAAAGAGGAATGAGTGTGAGTTGTTGTAGGAATCTGGGGAAGACAATAAAGGCTTTACATTTACATTTGCATCTGAGCCGTGGGAGCAGTCTCTATCGTCGTATCCAAAGCTCTTCTTCAATGGCCGATCTCAAGTCAACCTTTCTCAACGTTTATTCCGTTCTCAAGTCCGACCTCCTTCATGACCCTTCCTTCGAATTCACCGATGAATCTCGTCACTGGGTTGAACGGGTATGTGACCCTTCCCCTCATCTCATCAGATCCTTATCCGATCCACTTAATATGCTGATTCTCTCTTTTTTTTTTTTTGCAGATGCTGGACTACAATGTACGTGGAGGTCAGACTAGCTAACATAGCCTCTCTCTCTCGCATTTCACATCGATTCTAATATCTTTTTTCTCACACTTACTTGTTCTCTTCTCCAGGGAAACTCAATCGGGGTCTCTCCGTTGTTGACAGCTTCAAACTTTTGAAGGAAGGCAAAGATTTGACTGAGCAAGAGGTTTTCCTCACTTGTGCTCTCGGTTGGTGCATCGAATGGGTATATAAGAAGAAGAAAAAGATTCTCTCTTTCATTTGAATCTCTTGATAGATTGATACCCTCTTCTCTCTATCACTCATCCTATTCGTTATCTTTGCAGCTTCAAGCTTATTTCCTTGTGCTTGATGATATTATGGATAACTCTGTCACCCGCCGTGGTCAACCTTGCTGGTTCAGAGTTCCTCAGGTAAGGTTTCATATTTTTCTTACGCTGCAAGTTTTTAAGTCCACTAGAGTACTCTTAACACAATTGTTACAGGTTGGTATGGTTGCCATCAACGATGGGATTCTACTTCGCAATCACATCCACAGGATTCTCAAAAAGCACTTCCGGGCAATGCCTTACTATGTTGACCTCGTTGATTTGTTCAATGAGGTAATCTGTTTTGGCAGATCTACTGTACTCTTTCCATAACTGTGAATCATTCGAAATATTTTCCTCAGTCTTATTCTTTTTTCTGTCTAGGTTGAGTTTCAAACAGCTTCTGGCCAGATGATAGATTTGATCACCACCTTTGAAGGCGAAAAGGATTTGTCTAAGTACTCATTGTCAATGTGAGTCAAGTGTAGGCATTGTCAAAATAATATAAATGGTTTGTTCTGATAGTTGATGAGGTGATAGGCAGTGAGTGTTCTGAACTGATGAAATGGTTTTCAACATGCAGCCACCGGCGTATTGTCCAGTACAAAACGGCTTATTACTCATTTTATCTCCCTGTGAGTATGAATTTTCTCCCTCCCTAGTCATACTTGGGTTCACAGTACAGAGCAATCATGCTATTCCTTTTATCTCCATCATTGCAATTGTAGATCCCGTGACAAGCTGTATTTTTCACTCAGGTTGCTTGTGCATTGCTTATGGCGGGTGAAAATTTGGAAAACCATATTGATGTGAAGAATGTTCTTGTTGACATGGGAATCTACTTCCAAGTGCAGGTACTAGTTTGCTGTTAAGTATTCATGAGAGCTATATGATAAGGTAATGCCGGAACGTTGATATCTGTTGTTTTTTGTAGGATGATTATCTGGATTGCTTTGCTGATCCGGAGACGCTTGGCAAGGTTTTCACTCCTGCTAACACTTGGTTTCTCAGGCTAATCTGAATGTATTACTGTGCTCACATGATGCAGTATACTGGTGTTTCATAATGCAGATAGGAACGGATATAGAAGATTTCAAATGCTCCTGGTTAGTGGTTAAGGCATTAGAACGTTGCAACGAAGAACAAACTAAGATATTATATGTAAGAGCCCTATCTATCTTTTATCAAAAGGTTAAGGTTTGTATCCTGTTTGGAACCTGAAACATGTTTTTTGTTCTGATTTCCTAGGAGAACTATGGTAAACCCGACCCATCAAACGTTGCTAAAGTGAAGGATCTCTACAAAGAGCTTGATCTTGAGGTTTGAAACTAGTGGAACCTCAAAGATATGATGTAATACTTAACATTTGCTAATTGGATCTGGTTTGATGTGAACGTTGTAGGGAGTGTTCATGGAGTATGAGAGCAAAAGCTACGAGAAGCTGACGGGAGCGATTGAGGGTCACAAAAGTAAAGCAATCCAAGCAGTGCTAAAATCTTTCTTGGCTAAGATCTACAAGAGGCAGAAGTAGTAGTAGAGACATGAGTCTCATCCCTGAAAAAATTCCTGTTATGTCTTTGATTCTTGGTTGGTTGATTTCTGTGTAATTCTGTTAAGTGCTCTGATTTAAGAGGGAATAAACCTAGCTCACTCTCTGATTCTTGTGTTACAATTGTATTTGTTTCATGACTCTCATCTTCTTTCATCATTTATATGAACTTGAGATTCTTGTTGATGTTGTGGCTACATATTATTGACCAACATTCTATTTACTTTACATCCATAATTGGATCTGGTCAACCAAGCTGGCATCCCCCTGACTGGTCTATAGTCTTTTTGATCATCAGTCTGTTTCCCCACAAGAATGGCAGCATCTTTGTGATTGACTTGGGATCAGCTCATGGTACAGGAAAGAGAAGACCGCATCAGAAGCGGCTGTGGCTAAGAGGATGAAGAAAGTGAGAGTGAGCTTCAGGGATCAACTAGGTGGAGAGCTGGCTGAGATTGTTGGCATGTCAGATGGAGCAGACGTGGAAACAAAGCCTGCTTCTCTATCTCTAATGTCTACATCTCATTCCAGGGCATTGGTATGTTGTTTCCTCTTTGTCTATCCAATGGCAGCAGCTAGCAAATAGAGCTCTAAGCCCAGGCCCATTGTCTTGTAAGAACCCTGAAATTTGATATGAGCCTGAGCCTGGTCATTGTAGTTGTGGGTCTTAACAGGAGATAGATAGTCATTACAAATAGTGTGGAGAGTAGAGAGTAGGGCCAACGTAAATGGAGTGCATTGATTTTGACCATTACTGACTTACAATTCTCTCCTCAAGGCAGACCAATTCCATCAGAAGAGGACGTTTGTACTCAAATACCTCTCCTTCCATTCTTTTTCACTTTTACCTTTTTTGCATTATTAAAATAGCACACTAATGATGTGGGTTGACTTACCCCTCCCCCACAAAACAGAGATTCCATAGGGGAAATGGACAACAAGTAAAACACTTGTAAGCTGGCTCTGATGTGTTAAAAGTTGTGGGGGAAGAGGGAAGGTATTGTCTAGGGATCCATGCATCTTTACTTTATGACAGATATTATAAAGAAGAAATTAAGAAGCTTATATGTGCTGCAAGTAACCAAATTAAAACTCTCTTTTTGAGTTAGCCTATCCCAACTCCTAACTCCTAGTGTGGTCCATTGTAATTTATCATAAGAGTAATTAATTCTAGTAGGGAAAGGTGTAAGACCCACTTTTGTTTCTCACTTTCTTTCTGGTTAGGTGAGAAGTTGTTTTCCTTACGCAAAAGATGAAATGCATGGAGGACACTTGTGTTTGGCTTTTTTTATTTTGGTTGTGGATACTTTCTTGATATACTGACCTACCTCAACCCTTTAATACCACACAAAATCTACCTCCCATTCATCTTTTATCTTCTCTTAATTTTCACCTTATCTCAGAAGGAGGCCATAGAGTCAGAGACTCTTATAGCTACTCTTAATTTGCATTTTTGATGACAGATATGTTAGTGAGCCAAATTTTCTGGTTTTCATTTTCAAACCAAAACAAGTATCAAGGAAATAGATATCAGACACCATTTGGAGACTGAGTCCATGCGGGGAGCAACAAGTGATGAGGCTGGGACCCTTGTTGCCATTCAATTCTTTCTCTCTCTTTGGATTTTATTTCACTAACACTTTATGTCAATTTGATCATTACCACTTTCACATCTCTCTCCCTTAGCTTCTTCTTCCTCCCTCATATCAACCTTTGAGCACACCAGTCTTCCATTGTAAATCAATCATCCTTTTGTTTCATCTTTTTCGTTTTTTTTTTTTTTTTTTAACTCTTTTGGTTTTCAAAATTGTATCATAAACTATAGGTGTGATTGTATCACTTAGGAATACAGATAACAAAATTTTCAGAGAAGTTTTTACATAAAAGTTTTGATCACTTTCTCAACATATCTTCCTCTTAAAAGCAGAGAAGTCTAAGATGAAGTTCATGAAAATTGGGACGAAGCCTGACACTTTCTACACTCAAGAGTCTTCAAGGTTGTTCCTTCATCTCTTTGCCTCTAAATTCCCAAATCTCATTTCTCTGATAAAATATCTACACTGCAGGATTTTGATAACAGACACACCAAACGATCTCGTTGTTAGAATCAACAACACCACTTATCATCTCCACAGAGTATATCTCTATTGACTTTATTATTCTCATATTATATTATATTATATTATACATGTATGTTATAGTGGTTTCCATATTTCTCTGCAGTCTTGTCTTGTTCCAAAATGCGGGCTGTTGCAAAAGCTTTGCACTGATTCAGAGGAGTCTGATAGTGTTACCATAGAGCTGAATGACATACCTGGTGGTGCTGATGCTTTTGAGCTCTGTGCTAAGTTCTGCTACGGCATCACCATCAACCTCAGTGCTCATAACCTTGTGAATGCTCTCTGTGCCTCCAAGTTTCTTCGGATGTCTGATTCTGTTGACAAGGGGAATCTTTTACCAAAGCTTGAATCTTTTTTCAACTCCTGCGTTCTCCAAGGCTGGAAGGACTCCATTGTCACTTTGCAGTCCACTGCCAAATTGCCAGAATGGTGTGAGAATCTTGGAATCATCAGAAAGTGTATAGATTCAATTGTGGAGAAGATCCTCACTCCAATTTCAGAGGTTTGTTCAAATTTCTTATGAGTCTTAGATGATTTTCTTGCACATCCAATAGATCTTTCTTTTCTTTTTCCCAGGTCTCTTGGTCTCATACATACACAAGACCAGGCTACGCAAAGAGACAGCACCACTCTGTTCCAAGAGACTGGTGGACAGAAGACATATCAGACCTTGACTTAGACTTATTCCGCTGTGTTATCACAGCAGCCAGGTCAACCTTCACGCTGCCTCCTCAGCTTATTGGTGAAGCTTTGCATGTATACACTTGCCGTTGGTTACCATACTTGAAATCAAAAAGCCATTCAGGTTTCTCAGTTATAGAAAACGAAGCAGCACTGGAAAGGCATCGGCGTCTTGTTAACACAGTTGTGAATATGATTCCTGCCGATAAAGGTTCGGTCTCAGAAGGTTTTTTGCTGAGACTTGTTAGCATTGCTAGTTTTGTGGGAGCATCTCTCACAACAAAGACTGAGTTGATTAGAAAAGCTGGTCTACAACTTGAGGAGGCAACTATTGAAGACCTCTTGTTGCCTTCACACTCATCCTCTCATCGCCATCGCTATGATACAGACTTGGTTGCTACAGTTCTTGAAAGTTTTTTAATGCTTTGGAGAAGACAATCTTCTGTACATCATTCTAGTAACAACAGTCAGTTGCTGCATTCAATCCGGAAAGTGGCAAAGCTTATTGATTCCTATCTTCAGGCAGTCGCACTAGATGTCCATATGTCATTTTCCAAATTCGTGTCTCTTGCTGAGGCAGTGCCTGACATTGCACGCGAGAGCCATGACAGACTTTACAAAGCCATCAACATATATCTCAAGGTATCAGATGCTCTGGTCTACTAGCTATAGTTGAGAGTCACACCAGTCTACTTTTAGCAATCATCCATGGATAAGTATTTGGAACTGAAAAACATTGGTTACCTTATTGCAGGTGCATCCAGAGATAAGCAAAGAAGAGAAGAAACAACTATGCCGAAGTCTTGACTGCCAGAAATTGTCTGCAGAAGTACGTTCACACGCTGTGAAAAATGAGAGGATGCCATTAAGAACGGTCGTCCAAGCCCTCTTCTTCGACCAAGAGAGCAGTTCCAAGGGAGCATCAAATCGATTAGAGAGACAAGAAACCGTCTCAAGAAGTAAAGAGACGCCCGCGGATACACATATGCACAAGCTTCACCTAGGTCCAGATGAAACAGCTTCTTTAGGGAAAGCTAAGAATATACTTGAGGGAGGAGGCAAAAGAGGAGAAGAGAAAATTAGATCCAGTACAGACCCCAAGAAGATAGTGCGCGAACGAAGAGGGTCAGAGCATAAGCATCATATAAGTAGAGACAGGTAGTGGACTAAACGTCTTAGGCCACAGATTTCTGCTTCTTTTATTTTTCTTTTCTAAAAAGAATTGATGATGATTGTAGAAGCCAGCGGCATAATCTGTATTAAGACAGTGCAGAGCTCAAGCTCCTGCTCAACCATTCTCGTGTAGCTTATATCTTAAGAAAGCGATTATGCTACTACCATGAGCCATCTTTTTTTCAAACGTTTCCCATTTCTCACCTGGATTTCCTAGAAAATCAAACATTACTCTGCACTCAAATGTCCTGCAGTTGCTCTCTGGTTGATGACTAATGTTACCAATGCAATGTTTGATCATATACATCGTTGGTGAAGACTAATGGACACAGTCAAATACCATAGTCTATGTAAGATATGATCTCTCCTCTCTCTTATTTTTTATACTATCTAGCTCTGGTGACTCCGAGTAACTAACACGATAAGCAGGACAAGAAATGCATTATAACGTAGCACAAAAGCAGGACAAGAAATGCATAAAAGCAGTAGCACAAAAGGTAGGGTTTGAGATCAAAGTATGAAGATTCAAACATGTTTTTCGAAAAATAAAAACAGTAGCACAAAAGGTAGGGTTTGAGATCAAAATGTCTCTATCACTCGATTCTCCTCCTCTTCACCTCGAGAGCAGAAGATGAAGACGAAGCTCCATCTTGAGTTGAAGTGACAGCACCCTGTTGGTTGGAGGAAATGGTAGTGTATCGATGAGGCTGGTACTTGTAAACCCACAAAATTTTCAGCTTGTGACCCTTGATCTCAAGGCAAGTTTTGAGATCTTCCATGCATTTCTCTGCTGCCTCTCGGGTTCCATATGTGATAAACGCAGTGCCATTATACTCTTGCACCATTCTGATAGATTCGATATCTCCATAAGCGCTGAGACAGTCTCGCAGGTCCTCCTCGACGAGTGTCGTCCTGCTCAGTCGCTTGACGTAAAGCGTCTTCACGGTGGGATCCTCTGGTGGACATGCAGGCATGTTTTTCATCATGAACGCAACTAGTTCTGGATTGTCTGGACTGTTAAAACATGACAAAGAAAGAAGAATTCATCATATATGTATGTATGTGATGATCTCATAGCAGAAACATATGTACAAACTAAGACTTACATATTCAGATACAAGGGCTTCCTTGGCTTGGCATGAAGATGAAGGAATGCACATCGGTCACCTCTTTTGCAATGGCCAAGACGAGAGTAATGATCACAAATGAGTAGTTGGCACGCTAGGCGCTGCATATCTCCCATCTGCATACAAGAAAATATAGACTTAGGATATCAGAAGCAAGCAGCCGTGGCGACTTTGATTCGACGAATTCGAATTCGATATACTAAATTGAATCAGATCCGGTTCAGGAAACAAAAAGATCAGATCCGATTCACGACTGTTTGAGAGATGGAACCGACAATTTCGATCCCACGAATACATGAAACCCTAAACCTAGACGGAAAACAGAGATGAAACCCGATTCAGGGGATTATTTTAGAGATATGGAACCGAGGAATTACCTTTCTGCGTTTGCCTTCCAACATCTCCAACTTTCTGTTATTTTCGAACCTCTTCAAATTTTTGTGAAGGTCTCCTCCCAAAATTTTGTTATCTTCCATCCTCTCTAGAAATTTTTGTGAAGGTCTCCTCCGGTTCAAATTGTTATCTTACTCTGCGAATGGCCAACGGCGAATAGGGCTTCTTTCTTTATTAATACTACGGCAAGTCGGTTTGGATTTATCAATTTTATTACAACAATAAACCCCAAACTTTCACATTTCATAAAACATCACAATTGACCTTGTGACTTGCAGCGGATGCATACTTAATTTCACCAAGTTTTGAGTCTTGATGATGGTGACTCGAATTTGATCCAATGTCTTGAATCCAGTACTTGAACTCCTCCACTTCATGAACCAAAAAATCAAAACTCCTTGCTGGTGAAAACTCCTCCACCATACATCACCAAACAGTCTTCTTCAAAATCGATTTACCGATTGTAGTATCTTTCTTCTTAGATCTGATTCTTCTTGGTTCAATCTGGACCAATTCTTCTTTGTACTTGCAATAAAAAAAATAACCTGCGAGACTTTCTTGATCTTCTCGCAAAAGTGCAGGTACAAGAAAACATTCGCAATCTTAGAAACTCGAAGTGGTCTTCATTACGATAAAATTTATCACCGTAAATCCTTCCTCCCTCCAATTTCAATTTGCTTCGATCCAGACTACAACTATTTCAACATCATCCCCAGCAAATTCATAGACTAGATGTCAAACTCCCAAGCCTTGGAGAGAGAGAGAGAGAGAGAGAGTAACTTACTGATTAACCTGATTTCAGAATCCAGAAACCATTAGATGACTTGAACCTTGCTTGCGACTTCTCCGATTTCATCTTCCACTGATGACTTCACCACCGGAGACCTTCTTCTTCTCAAATACATTGAAACCGATCAACAACAACTCGATGTCCCCTCCGATTTCATCTTTCTTGGAATCGCGATTTCAATTTCAACCAAGGAATCCTTCGATTCTTCTTTTCTTGACATCGCAACATCTTCTGATTTCTTCTCCTAACTCGCGATGTTGAAGAAACTTCAAAACCTCCGATTCTTTCGATTAAAAGTCTCTGCGCCGCGCCCAACTCACACACATTTGACTCACACGTGTCTCTTGTTGACTTTAGTAAACCTTCCCTCTTGAGTAGAGTCTCCAATATACTCAAGAGAATAAGCTCTTCTAACTTTAGTTAATATAATAATACATCAACCTTAGTTAGAACTTGAGTTTATGCAGAGTGTCTTTGTCATGACTTCAGTCAGTAACTTGGTGATCAAGTTCTCATCTCCACACGCATATTTAATAATCTGTAAACTTTGCAGACGTCGGAGCGAAAAACGTTAATTTTTTGCTTGTACATAGATCATATCATCTACATAAGCTATGAATTCTATTTTTTATAATCTGTAGATTTAGGAATATGAACTAAACTGATAAATTTGAATTTAGAGATTTTATTCTTTACAGAAGGAGCAAATTTATTTATATATTTTGTAGACTTCGTTGTTAAAAGAAAATTCAGTTTATTGTAATCCTTTTTCACCTATTCAAAATTAATCTCCTGAAAACTTTTCTTCGAAAATTGTACATCCAATTGTATGCTCCAAAATTTAGACTTTTACCATTTATCATACTCCACAATTTCTTAATTTGTTGTCTTTTTTTTTTTTTTTTTAAATGACTTTTGTGTAACCATGCATGATTCTAACAGTTCTACATTGTAATGATGAGAGCTTGAAATTCACTAATTCCAGAGAATTTGAAGTCTTCACTCCCTTAACTTAACCTGAACCAAGATATATAAATGCCTTTGTTGTCCCATAATATTCATCCCACAAAAAAAATCCATTTGATCTATGGTTGGCAATTACACTTTATACATCCTAATTCTCACAAGAAATTTGTTCTGATTTATATTCAAATATGTAACATGTAAAAATCCGTAGGAAAAATATGTAATATGTAACATATGTAAATATGTAACATGAAAAATCCGTAGTAAAAATATGTGAAAAAGACATATAAACACGTACTATTGTTATTAAAAAAAATTGTTATTCAAAAATAAAATAAAAACAAATTGAAAAAAGTGTTATGATGAATTTTGATTTTTATTGAGTGCAAAAATTTAGATTTTAGTTTTTTTTTTTTTGAAATTTTTTTAGAAACACACCAAAACTAGATTCCTTAACTTTTAGATAAAATATTTTAAAGTTATAACATAGATTTTTGGTAAAACAAAAAAAAAATTAGGCTAATGGGCCGGCCAGTTGTGACCCAAATGTTGACAAAAAAAAAAAAAAATTAGAAACCACTTGAAAAAACATTACAAGGCTTCAATTTCGATAATTCGGTTTGAAAGTTCCAAACCAAACAGAATCAAACCGGTTATGTAATTTTGTACTTCTTCTTGCCGCCTTGCCGATCAGTTTATTTCATCCAATTAACCAAATCCGAACCAAATTTTCCAAATTTCGGTTTGGTTCGGTTTGCAATAGATACAAAATTCCAAAAACTTGAAACAACGTCGTTTCACGCACTAAATATAAGAAGAGATTCATCCTTCAAATCTTGCGCCAGTTTCCTCTGTGGTTCAACGTTCTAATTAAGAGAGAGATATAGGATTATTACAGAGATACGATTTCACAGCGTCATCCTACATAGACGACTTTATATCTCACAAAATCAAAACTTTTGACCAGTTGTTTTAGAAGAGGAAGATATAAAGAGGTTTTAATATACACACAGAGTATACACTCCAAAGCCGCAGGTAAATCGGGAGAAAATCTTTTTGGGTCACAATCATAAAACTTATTACCTCTGTTTTCTTTTTTATTAAAGAATGGGATAGAGACATTTTTCTGTTTACTTTTAAGTCCCTCGAAATAATTATTACATTTTTTCCAAACATTCTCTTTTTTTTTATAGTATAAAATTTGGACTTTTCATAAACATGTAGTATACCTTATTTTTAATATACAAATTTACGTCAAAAACGCGTATAAGAGGATTACTCAGGTGATGAAAGATGTAGACGGAATATATATGTTTCTAATTTTGTGTGTATATATATACAGTAGTAATATACGGTTTAAAAAGGATTACTGTATATTATTATGAATAGTTTTAAGAGGATTAATGTACAATTTACGTAACATTACATTTTGACATCCCTAACTAACAGTGACATTTTATCCCTCAACACACATTCGCATATATCTTTTACTTTATTTTATCAGTTTTCTATTTCAAATTATTCATTTGTATTTTAACCTGATCACATTACAAAAAATTTTCAAATGTTATAAAATTTGAAAATCAATTAAATGTAGTTCCATTAAAAATGATAATTAAAAAAAATCCATTTGATCTATACATCCTATTTCTCACAAGAAATTTGTTGGGAAAGATATTCAAATACGATATGATTAATTGGATCTATAAGATATTGTAAATATGTAACATGAAATATCCGTTGTAAAAATATGTGAAAAAGACATAAACACACGTACTAAAAGAGGCAACGAGCAGATAGCATATCAGAGGGAAGAACTAGGAAACAGAGTAGGCGAAAAAAAAGAACTAGGAAACAGAGGTTTAATGCATACGCAACAAAAAAAAAAGTTAATGCACATGCAGATGCAAATACATCAACTAATCAGCACCGTCCATTTCATTCTGGAAATATAACAACCAATCAAAACCGTCCAATTTTTCATTTAAGTCTTTCTTATTTCTTCTTATTACTTGGCCGGAACCAGATCACAAACACTGATCTGTATTACCACCTCAAAAGGACACAAACAGAAACGCTTGTAGTTTTGGTGATTTAAGAATGGAGGAGAAAGGTTTGATCAAGCAGTTTTGGGTTGCGGTGGTGGCGGTTGCACTCTTGATTCACGTCTCAGGCTCGGTTCCGTTCATCGTGCTTCACGGAATCACCGCTGCGTGTTCCGATCCGACGAATGCCAACTTCACACAGCTTCTCATGAACCTCTCTGGCTCTCAAGGGTCATGCTTGTAAGTCACTTTCTTATTTTTATAACGATTGGGATTTTACTTTTTAATTGCCTTGCCGCTCACTCATCTCCTTCCTCTGTTCTTCAATCTCTTCTTCTTCTTTCTCTGCAACTTATTCTTTCTCTTTTCTGTTTTTTTTCCTTCTTTCTCTTCTTCTCTCTTAATCCTTTCTCAATGGCTGAACAAAATCCAGCCCCTTCCTGTAACCTGCAAAACCTTAAATCACCTCAAGAACCCATGCTCACTCTCATCTCTCTCACGTTAGTAAAAGAAAGAAACAGACCATAAAAGTAACGAACACAAGATTTGTGTTTGTATAAGATAATGGAAATACTTGAGGAGCAAAAGCAAATTTCATATTCTTTCCGTTTTGTTAAGTGGTGTCTAGCTAGCAATATTTAATTCTCTCCGTTTTACTGAAAATATAATTTCTCTGTTTTGTTTCACAAAAGATATTGTTTTACATATATATACAAAAGTTCAGCGATATTTAAACTAACAATTTCTTTTTTGAAACCAATAATTGGAAATGTTCAAATTAACCCTGAACTGCGTCTATGGTGGTCAAGTCATGACTCATGATTTACTTTGACACCAAGTCGTTTCAATTTCACAAGCACAACGCCATCTTTAAACTAACAATTTACTTTGAATTATACAATCAAACAACGTACACGTAGAGAAAGAAACAGACTTGTTAAGATAGATATGTATGTTAATGGCTGAACAAAATCCAGCCCCTTCCTGTAACGTGCAAAACCTTAAATCACCTCAAGAACCCATGCTCACTCTCATTGTTGGATAAGCTTCAACATTACTTGCAGCCTAAGATGCCTTCAACGAGTAGGTTAAGGATATGATAGGCAAAAATTCTAGTGGTTTTAGGAAAAGAGAAGTTTTCCAATTTAAAGTAGGATTAGTTAGTCGAGTTTGGACTATAAATACCTTGGTCGGGTTGTGATCAAAGGTATAAGCTTGGTGTTTAGTTTTGAGAGAGTTTCTAAACACTAATAAAAGAAGAGTTGTTCTTTTAATCTGAGCATAAGAAAACTATACTCATCTCTCTCACGTTAGTAAAAAGAAAGAAACAGAGCATAAAAGTAACGAACACAAGATTTGTTAACCCATGTTCGACTTATCGGTGTGATATAGTCTACGTCCGGGGCCGGATCAGTCCAGGCAATATATTGATTCAGAAACTCAGAGATACAACTCAAACGTCAAGAAAATGTTGGATAATTCCAAATAACTTAGGAAATAAGTTATCTCTTTAGGATGTTGCCTAAGAGATAATCACAAACAAGATTTAGATAAGAAGAGTCTTGTTTAGATAAGGATTTGTGTATGGTTATTCTAATGCAATTAGAATAAGGTGTTGTCTTATTTCTACATATAAATACCAAGTCTATGGAGAGTTACGTTGTTCCATAAGAGCTTGAGAGAGATTTAGTTTTGTGAAGTTTTTAAATCAATAAAGATAGTTGTTCTTTATAGCTTTCTTGTTCTAAACGTGAGTTATAGATTTGAGACAACAACTCAGAGATATATTGATTCAGAAACTCAGAGATACAACTCAAACGTCAAGACAACAACTCAAGCTTTCTCTCTCACAAAATTTCCCTCACACTCACAAGGAAGAAGTGTTAGAGATATGAATAGATACACATTAATTTCTCTCAATATTTGATTCTCTCTATTTTAGGAACCTTCTGTATTTACATAACCCTAGAGTCTCCCTCTCTTGTGTATATAATCGATCTCCTCCTATCATTGTAATAATCATATCAATATACATTTCATACAAGAAGAGACAAGCAGAGTATTTATACTCAAAACACAAGTGAAGACTCCGTCGCGATCAGAGGCTTCACAACGTCTCTGTCTTTTACCAAAACGCAGTGCTTAGCACAAAGCCAAACCAGCTTCAATCATGACTGAACCAGCTCAAATCAATCTCGGTTTAGAAGCTCAAACAAACCACTGAACTGAAATTGAATCACAAATCTAGAACATGTCAACACTTCCACAGATCGATCCATCGATTGGAATTATACAATCAAACAACGTACACGTAGAGAGTTGTGAACAAGATGATGTATTTGGTTTGATCTGATTCTTTGTTTGTTTTCTTTTGTTTTGGTATTGAATCCAGAGAAATATTGAATGGCTGCACCTTCTAAAGAAGATTGCCTGCGTACCCTTTAGAAGGGATCAAGCCAACACGTAGTTCTCAACCTTTAATTCTCTCTCTCTCTAAAAACTCATAAGTTATGCAACACACTTGCATCTCCTTATATAAGAAAGACCTAAGCAAATTTCCCTTTTTCTCTTTAGGACAATTTCCTAATCTCTTATTAGGATAATTTCCTTTTCTCTTTTAAGGGAAACATCAAACTTTTTTCAAGCTTAATCCAACATTCTCCCCCTTAAGCTTGAATTCTTCTTTTGACACATCTTGAACTCCCATAAAATCTCTCATCTTCTTGAACTTGATCCTTTCCAAGTGTGTTCTGCACCATCGCTCTCTTCTCATTTAAGAACACGAGATTATAAAAGACTCACTCTTTTATTGCTTTAGAAAACTTACTCAAAAACTAAAGCTCACACAATCTCTCTTAACCTATGTCACGCCCAACAACGGTTCTCCGAGATTCTCTTAATCTATGTCATAACTCAACATAGATTCTCCCTTTTTTTTATTGTGTTCTATGCCTTGCGATGTGCAAACTTCACTTAATCCCAACTCGAATCACTCAAAACTTCACTTAATCCCAACTTATACTCTTCTGTTGATTGCCTCGTAATCCGTTTCCCATTCACCAATACCCAAAAAAACAAGACAGTTCAATTTTGCCTTTGAATCAGAATCGGAACCATCGCTTTCGGTTTTCGACTTCGATTTTTTTTTCACCTTGCTTCGCTGTAACTCCACTAGCTTCTCTTGACAGGACTTTGTCGCAGTCTCGGTCATTAATCTACGAGTTTCGTCGTCTTCAATCACAATACTCTCGCGCTCAAACTTAACTTTCTCAAGCTCCTTCACAGTTGCTTCAATCATTTTTTCGGATTTTAAAACGCAAGTCTTAAGTTCCTCTCCATGTCTCTTCTCTACATCAAGCACCATTCTCCATATGCTTCAGAACCTTTTTTCTAGCAGCTATAAAACCATCACCACCTTGAATCACACCCCAATCTTTAGGAAGTCCAAGCAATTCATCTTCCTTGTCAAAATCTGGTTTCTCACCATCATCCTTATCACTATTTAAGTCTGAATCCTCAGCACCATAGTAATCATCATCAAACACAGCTTTCATCATCTTATCATACTCCTCAGGATCAAACTCATCATCCAAGTCTTTCACAACCAAAGGAAACTCTTCTCCATCCTTAAAACCATCAATAGAAAGCACTTTCTTTATCTTCTCCTTTATCTCCTTCTTCTTACCATTCTTCAACCGTTTCAACTCCTCTTTCCTCTCAATCTCGGCCATCTTCATCCTCTCCTCTTTACTCTTCCTCTGCGCCTTTCTCGCATTATCCTTCTTCCTCACCAACCCTTCCACAACCTTAGACTGACCCATAACAATCTCCCCAGCATTCTCTTCATGCCTATAGGTAGTCTCATAATCCTCTTGCTTCTCAACAGCTTCCTCATCTTCATCTATTACAATCTTCTCATCTTTCTCCTTCCACAACTGTTTCACCAATTAATCTTTCAAAACTGATTCTCAAACACTTCACGTTCTTCACCAAAAATACTCATCAAGTTTATTAGCTAACTCCTCATCGACCTCCTCCACATCATCATCTCCTTCCTTCTCTTGAGCATGTCGATACTTCATCAACTTGTATTGAAACTGAAACACAAAGAACTCTTGTACTGAAGTATTTGCATCTGTCTTGATTCCGCGCATGACCAGAGTAGCAAACGAACCCAGAAAATTACGAAACTTGGTGGAGAGAACACCAGCAGTCATACAAAGCCACAGGAGAAAACGGATCACGATTTGGAGTTACGGTTTGAAAGTTATGGCCAGTTT
The DNA here is from genome assembly GCA_011420285.2 of Erysimum cheiranthoides. NCBI lineage: Eukaryota > Viridiplantae > Streptophyta > Magnoliopsida > Brassicales > Brassicaceae > Erysimum > Erysimum cheiranthoides. Next base: position 276,862 of record CM022181.2, read on the forward strand.
CCCAAGATAGATCCGGAATGATGTACACCTGTGAGCAGCCAACTTCGAGTGTACTTTCCCATCAACTCACACATAACCAAAAAATGTTCTTTATATCAATGAAAGATCTCGCTTTCAAGATTCCAGAACAACTTTCAAAGCCCGAATCCGAGGTCTGTAGCCAAGCAAAACGAAGAGACAAAGTCAGAGACAAACCACTTCATTAAACTCATAATGTCTTCGAAAAAAAAAAAAAAAACTTCATCTTTATAATTATGAGTTTGCTCTTCTCCCCCTTGTTGATTGTGTGTTTCAACCAATGACAGCACCAAACTAGGATACACTCAATCAACACAGATCCAATAATGCTATTCAAAGCAAGTATATACCTCCAAACTCCATATCACCCCACATCAATCTCATTCAGAAGACTATCGAGAAGAATCATTTAAAAAAAAACAAAGCCAATTCCAAACACAACCATCGCCAAACCCAATTTCATGCTCCAAAAATCCACTGACTCGCATCCTTTAGAAACAGCCTCTGATTTTTTCTTGTTAGGTTTATTCAATCACACGATCAACGATGGTGAATCTCATGTTACTCGTCGACGGAGAAGACTTCAATTTTCCAGCAAGCTCAAAAGAAAAAAAAATCTGACGAAGCAGAGGAATCTCCAGATGAGAGAAGGAGTTGGAGAAGAAGACCGATCTCTTTTGATTTTCCCAGTTCTGTCTTATGAAAATCAAAAGTCTGATAGCTGAGGACGCTGAAACTCAATTCGTCACACACTTCAACTCTAACCCTCTGTCTCTCTTTCTCCGCTTTTTCTTTATTCAATCAACACCAATATCTTGCTTCAATTTTAGTTAACTCAAGACTCCGTTCCTCACCCAATCTCTTCCCCGCTTCCATTGAATCCCTAACAACTTTCTGTCACCAATTTGTTGATATCTCTCACGTGATGATGCCAGACGATGGAAAAACCAGATGCGCGTCACCACCGGCAAATATGCAACACACGCCACCACCGGCGAATACGCAACACACGCTCAACATCTCTTCAACGCAAATCACCGGAAAATAGAAGCAAACAACCACGTTGCCTTTAACTTCACCTTGGGCTTCACAAAACAAAATCCGGCCCATTAGACAAGAATTAGATCCATTAACTTTGTCTTGTCTCTTCTTCTTCGACAAAAAAACAACAAAATAGTACGCCTTTATTTTTTATTCCATCTCTTCAGCTTTTCTTCTGACAAGGACCAAACAGACACGCCTCCTCTTTGCTTCAATTTGTTATTCCTTTTTGGATCTAAGGAAAGCAACTAGACCTTTTCTCTTCAAACTTCAAAAATCACAGCAACTTCAAAGGTCAGATCTGTTTAACAAAACCCCTTTAATTGGCTCAAATTTTAAGAACTGCAACCACTTGACAAATATTCATCGAAAGAGATTAGAGATGTTTTGCCACAGAACATGAACTTTCTGCCATCCTTTAGAAGCTTCAACAACCTTGCTTCTACTTTTGATGTTCTAGACCAGACAGAGAGAAACAAACAGCAAACACGCACACAACATCAATGCCGACTTCAATACTTCTCGTTTCTACTTGCTGTTTATAAAACATGAGCAGAACACAACCAAAGAGTAAACCGTCTTCCCCATCTACTACAAAATTCTCTTCAGACCCACTCTAGCCACATAACCAGGATCTTATCCTCGAAAATAAGCTCAAACTCTATCGAGTTAGGCTCTGATACCAATTATTGAATGGCTGCACCTTCTAAAGAAGATTGCCTACGTACCCTTTAGAAGGGATCAAGCCAACACGTAGTTCTCAACCTTTAATTCTCTCTCTCTCTAAAAACTCATAAGTTATGCAACACACTTGCATCTCCTTATATAAGAAAGATCTAAGCAAATTTCCCTTTTTCTCTTTAGGACAATTTCCTAATCTCTTATTAGGATAATTTCCTTTTCTCTTTTAAGGGAAACATCAAACTTTTTTCAAGCTTAATCCAACATTTAGTGGATTGGCCCTAACCCTTTATATATTAGTATTAGTCCCTTCAAACTTCCGATGTGGGACTTGGATTGTATTCCCAACAATCTCCCCTTCAATCCAAGGACCACATGAATCTTACACGCCTCCTCGATAAACCCATTTCTCGGGCCCCCATTACTCGGGTTGAGGTATGTCCGTATCCATTTTTTTCTCAGGTCCACCAGACTTTAAACCTGGCTCTGATACCATGTTAAATTTGGGCTAATACTGGGCTTCCAACTAAAAACCAATTGGCAATTAGTGGATTGGCCCTAACCCTTTATATATTAGTATTAGTCCCTTCAAACTTCCGATGTGGGACTTGGATTGTATTCCCAACAAGAAATTGGAGATGGAGTAGGCGATTCAATGCTCATGCCACTTACACAGCAAGCTGAAATAGCATGTGAGAAGGTGAAGCAAATCAAATACAAGTTTACAAATTTGCTTGGTATGTTCAAGAACAAAGCTCCTGGTATAGTTTGCAGGTCAGTTTTTGTTAAATTTGGGCTAATTATGGGCTTCCAACTCAAAACCAATTGGCAATGAGTGGATTGGCCCTAACCCTTTATATATTACTAAGTCCCTTCACATCTTTCCAATGTGGGATCTTTTCTCCACACGCCCCCTCGAGATAATGGCCCGTCTAGCCATTAATCTCGACAATATCCAATCATAGGATCAATTTCGAGTTAAATCGGTCGCCTAATTTTGGCTGGACCGATTTCAGTTAAGATCGATCGGGTCTCTTTCGATTGACCGGATCGATTTCGGTTCGGGTGGGCAGCGTGTGTTCGGGCTCTGATACCATGTTAAATTCGGGCTTATTATGGGCTTCCAACTCAAAACCAATTGGCAATGAGTGGATTGGCCCTAACCCTTTATATATTACTAAGTCCCTTCACATCTTTCCAATGTGGGATCTTTTCTCCACAGTTTTTCCTATAAATGATAGAGCTTGTGGACTTTTGCAGAGAAAGTCAGAACTTTACTAAGGAGAATAAAAGAGTGGAGTTTATGAGTCAGGTTGTCTAAGCCTAGTGACAAGTACTATTTTGTTTATCAGAACAAAGATAACAAAGTAAGTTGTTCAGTTCCAATTTCAGTGGCACAAAACTGAATTGGATGCCTCAAGTAGAAGGAGTGGTCTTGGTGTTTCAGTTCTTAAGACTGATGAAGTGACTAATTTGAAGAACGTTCGTATGTCTAAGATCTGACATACGAGCATCAAGTAAGAAGTCATGAAGATATAATCTAGTACACAAGATTATAAGGATTTGAATAAAAGATACAGTGAGCAAAGATTCTTAACTCAGAAGTGTTGAAGCTAAAGCTTAAAAGGACATAAGCTAGAATGAAGAAAACAAGTTCCAGGTGGAGTCATCAAAGCTACAGAAATTGCATTGCAGTTGGAATTGGGTTTTTTGGTTTCAGGTGGAGTTTTTCGGAAAATTCTGAAGATGTCATGTTATAAGTAGATCTTCACAATAAAAGGGAAGTATCTAGTAGCTTAAGAAGGACGAGTTAAGAGGGAAATAAATCAATGTTGGTAGAAGATTCATGGGTGGTCAGTTTTGAGAAGACTACAGAAGTTCAAGACTAGTCAAGATGTTTAGTAAAGTCAAGCATGTACTGGACCGTAACAGGAGTACAAGGAAGTCTTTTAGACTTGTTTAAATGCTTGATGGTGATTAGAACATCAAGTTTCAGTTGCAAGTCAATACATTTCAGGAAGAAGTTTGAAAGATTTTTTTAGATGAAGTGTTAGAAGTGAGTTTCAGTGGATTCTCTAAATGAGAAACTGAATGAGACAGGTACTGTAGAAGATGTCTCAAGTTTGTTGACGCTTCAAGAAAGCTAGGCAATAATTTAACAGAAAAAAGCGTTACTATTGCATCTAATGACTTAGCATATGGCTGTGAATTTTATATATTTAAAGTACTTTAAAAATAAAATAATTTAAGAATTTCTTATGTCTTGATTCGCAGGTCTAAATGAAAACAGCAAAAATTCTGGATTTAGTCATTCTTGTGTTTGATAATTGGAATTTTTGAATTACAAATATAATGACGATAGTAATTGTGTATACACTGAAATATCACACACAATTAGATACAAATCTAGTCAACTATAGTTTTCATTTTCGTCATCTAGTCATCTATAATTGAATATAAACCTAGTCAAATTTCAAAAAAAAAAAAAAACAAAACTAGTCAACATTATAGAATTTGTTTTTAGATATTTAATGATGAAATTTGATAGATAATAAATTTTAAAATCTACTTCTACTTTGAACGATTCTTGGATTTACTTTTAGGGGTGAATTCATCTTATTCACCTCCTCCTAAGTCCTAACTAACCAATCAAAATTAATCATATCATCTAAATAAACTAATTAAAATATTTTGTAATATTAAAATAAAACAATTAAACTAAATCAATTATGGATTCCACCAATTAATTATTTTATTTTACAATTAAACGAAATTATATATCTATTTGGGTTTATTTTGGGTTTTATAAATAATGATTAAGATTTGAATTTTACCAGAATTTTTTTCTTAATTACATCTTTAGTTGATATAGATCTCAAAATAAAGTGAAAAAAATTCAAGACGAGCATAAATAAACACAGAGGCATGAATAATAAGTTCCTGGATCCTCTGACTTAACACAACCGCCTATTCCCTTCCATTTTAGTAGGCACAGACCAGTACACGAGAAAGCATCAGCATCAGTACCACAATTTGTGTTTGGTAAAACCTTATTACACAGTCTCTCTTGTCCTTGAATCTCATTCACCATCAACCCTGTAAAAATATTATTTAAAACAAAAAATTATATTAGCCCCAAAAAAAAAAAACAAAACAAAAAACAAAAAATTATCACCTTCTCATGGCACAAAACTACATGGTTTTATTATAGAATTAGAGATGGTAAAGAAAGAGAACCTAGAATAAGGATGATGAAGAGAGCAAAAAAGGTGGATTTAGTCATTTTCTTATGATAATTAGAGTTTTCAAAATATAAAAACAATAATAGTAATAGTATAACACACACACACACATATATATATATATTCTCTGTAATTATGTCTGTGATACTATGTCTCTTTAAGTCGGTCGTCATATTATCAATAATACACAACACATTCTATTTACTATATGGTATCATATATTATCAAATTGATATTTCCCTTTCGTGTTGTATATTTTACTAAAAACAATATTCATGCAGATATTATCGAAATGATATTTCCCTTATATATATATATATATATATATATTCTACTAAAAACATATAAACAATAATATATGCATGGTGTCTATTAGATTTATGAAGATTCTTATAATATTAATATATTTGAACACCTTATATAACATTTTAAATATATACTCATATTGTCAATGATTCAGATGGTTAACGACAACAACATAATTTTAATGTTTCCTAATATTATAACACACCATGACACCAACCCATTTCTCTCTACTGTCTTCTCATTTCTTGTGTATTTAAATATTAAAAACCAACATATGAGAAATCCTCTATACTATTATTTGAGCAGCATTGAAAAGTATTTAACCTATTTTTACATGTTATATTACAGCATATGCCACTGAAATTTTGCCCTTCTTTTAGAATCGTTACAAGGATAATTTTGTAATTCATTTATTATGATCCATGTGTAAACACGCGGGTCCTTCACACCTGACCCGTTCCTTCTCTTTTAAAATATTAAAAAAACATGTTTAAAAAAAACCTAAAAACCAACAAAGTAAAAAAGAAGATCTCGCTCGCCGCCCTCATTTCCTCATTTCCTCATCTCCGTCTTCGTTCTTCTCCCGTCGCATAGCATCGCTCGAAACCAGGGTTACTACTATGCGAAGATGAGGAAATTATAAGCATTCATATCGAACAAACACTAGGATCCAGATAAGGAATTCGTGCTGGGAGCTTTACTGCCTCGAACATGGAATCCAGCCTGATGGAATGATGCCAAGGTATAACCCTAATTCGCCATTTCATTTTAGTCTTTTTGTTATTAAAAAGCTCTTTAATTCCATTTTTTGTTGGATTTGATCTGACAATGCTTATTTCTTTAGCGATAGTCGTCTATAGGGTTCGATATTTACTCGTGGACTTCTGGGTTTCTCAAATTCGAGCTTATTGTTCACTCATTCAAAATGTTGAACATTTCATTTACATCGAGGTATAGATCAATCATCCAAGCATTAAAATCCTCTTGATCTCAGATTGTTCCTTTGTTCTAATCTATTAATCTGATGGTTTACCAGAACCAATTCTTCATATCAGGACTAGAAAAAGATGAAACGATTCTAAACCACGTTCTCGAAGCATTATACAGACGCATATTGAAGGCTCATGAAGAGAACAAGTGCTTCCGCGTGGTGATTGTGATACCACACCTCCCTGGATTTCAGGTACTTTTTGCTTCTTCCAATCGCAATCACAGATTGTTAACAGAACAAAACAACCACAATGCCAATCATTTTTTTATGTTGTGATGAAACAGGGAGGGATCGATGAAAACGGAGCAGCAACTGTTCGAGCACTGATGCATTGGCAATACCGTACCATCTCTGGAGAACGAACTTGATTCTTGACAACTTTAACGCTTTGCTCGGTCCCAAGACGCAAGATTACATCTCTTTCTATGGTTTGAGATCGTATGGACGGCTGTTTGAGGATGGTCCAATTGCCACTAGCCATATTTACGTGCACAGCAAGCTAATGATTGTTGATGACCGGATTGCGGTGATTGGATCGTCTAATATAAACGATCGGAGCCTACTAGGCTCAAGAGATTTCGAGGTATTTCCACGACTCCATATCATTCTTTATGGCAGATAAGAAAAACAGAGTTTTGTATTCATTTGAAACGATGTGTTTCAGATAGGAGTTGTGATTGAAGACAAAGAATTTGTGGACTCTTCGATGAACGGAGTGAAGTGGATGGCCGAGAAATTCTCACATAGTCTCAGATGTTCCTTGTGGTCAGAGCATCTCGGCCTTCAAGCCGGAGAGGTAAAATTTACGAATTGCCTAAAAAAAATTAAAGTTTTACATCGCTCTTTATATGATTATGTAATGATCACTACGAAAAAAAGATGAAATCAGAAATTTGAGCTCCATGGAGTTTGGGATCATTGATTAGGGGGTTTTCTTTGATTTGACTGAAGTAATCTTAGATACACTTAATTGAATTTCATTTTCTGGTTTTAGAGCTTTTTTGTAGTATCTTGAAGTTTATCTTTTTCATTTTCGATTTGAATTTCATCTTCGATTTGACTAAATTAATTAAGTTTTTAATTCTTTACTCCATCATAGCTAAACTCATAAAGTTCTTTTAATTAATTTCACTTTTGGTGATCACGCCTATATGAGTTTCATGGCTAAATTTGTTCTATTGGTGCTTCCTTAAGAAGTGGCACGGTCAATAATGTTTTCCAGTAACATGATTGTGTTTCTCTGGAGAAAGACTTAGAAATTTATGTTGTTTTTGGCTTTCTTTGAAACTATATTGCTTAAATTTACATCGCTCTTTATAAAGCTGAACTCTAAAAGCAGAGTTCATTCATATTTCAGAGAAGAACATTTTTCAGTGACATGTTATGGTATAACAGCTATGATACAATGGTCACATATTTGATTTCTTCTTTTGCCAAGATATTGTGCGTTCTTCTGTTTTGTGCATGTATATTTGCTATGTTGGATATATGCATTGTAATGGGAGATGTGAAGAATTGAAAATTTTCCTCTTCGTGTGATAAAGGGAATTTTATGGTGTGGTGATGTCACAATGGATCGACTCATGTGGGGAAATGATTTCATGAAGAAGAAGTTGTCGAAAGCAGAGAATGAGAGAGAAGTTAGTCCTTCAACTTTGAAACATCTCAAAAGGTTAAATCTTTTAATTAATTATCTTTGAGAGTTTGTTTATCAACTCAAGATTATAGAGTCTTGGAATGTGTTTTTGTGTTTTTTTTTGAGGTTTTGAGTTATATGTAATAATGTAACAGAGTGGAGAAGATGAAGAAAATGATAGAGAAAGTGTCGAATGGTGTGCTCTCTGGTGTTGTTTAAGTTTCAGGATTCTTCTCGAGGTCAATGATTAACAGTAAAGCTGGAAAGAAAGTCTTTGGTCTTTTTCTTGGACAAATGGTTCTTTCACCACTTATGGATTCAGTAAGTTGCTTTAGATCTTTCTTCATGATAATGATGATGTTATTGGAACTTCCTTCTTCTGATACGCATTTTGGCTATTTTTTTTTTTCGACAGATAAGGTTTGTGATGCTGTTGAAGTTGCTGGAAGGAACGTTGTGAAAATATCTTCCACTGTCACTACTGAAATCGTCGATCACAAGTAAGTAATCGAAAATATTACAAAAGTGACGTAAACCTAGAAAATTTACACATAAGCATTTACCAGTCATGAAGTAAACAGAGATCCTGAATAAATCCAGTGTCTCACTCGGTTCATGAACTTTCTTTTCCAAGGTCTGCCATTGACAAGAGAAAAAGCTGAAACTATTCACGCCAAAGGCAAAAGACCAACTTTTATCTGTAACATAAATCTCTTTAGGTGTCAGAGGAAGAATTCAAATAGAGAACTAAAATGTTTGGTGAGGATGCAAAGTTTTTGGCAGAAGTGAAGTCGGGGATTTTAAGATCATATTATGAAAATGCAAAAACCTGGTATAGTATCTTTCTTTGCTTAGTCATTGCTTAAAGTCCATCCACCTGAAGAAGATGACAATCATGTATTTGTAGAAACAATAGATAATTGGTTTTGCACACTGGAAAACTTATATAGAAACTGCGATCGAGATGCAATGGTTGATACAAACTGTTTAAGGTCATAAGTTAACTTGATTTAAGATTAACTGTTCGGTGGTTTTGTTCCATACAGATGCATCATCCATTGAACTGCAAAATATGGAGGAAGGTATAACCATTGAGAAGTATTGATAAATTTTCATCAGAACACTATAGTAGAAGACAAGTAGAGTAAGAGTGAATCTGATAACTAATGAGAGAGAGAGCCATTGACGCTCCATTTCCTTTTTATGTGCAGGTTTTTTCTCAGGATGGATGCAAGTATAATAGTATTAATGGTTCGATTACATTAAAAACTGTATTCTGACATTTCTTCTTCCAATAGACCCAATTCTCAGTTACTAATTTCATTATACTATCATCATTCTTGGAAATATATATATTTTATTTTATTGATATCTTAGTTTTCAGTTAAAAAAAAAATGATATCTTAGTTTAATATGCTCAGTAAAAGATTTTGAAGTTAAAAGTTTATACAACACAAAACTTATTTGATTTTTTAAAAAATACAGTAAAACATTTATTTTTGTTCTTCCGCTTCAATTTTGCAAAATATTAAAGATAACGCAAATAGGCAGTAATATAACTCAAACAAAATCGTATAAATTATCAATTTTTACATTAGTGATCATTGCTTTTACAATTTCAGAAAATTTGATCCTTTTTTTATATGATGAAAAATGTATTCAGATTTTTTTTATATGATGATGAGATATGATTAAAACTTTTTGATAATTAAATACATTTTTTCATTCCCTATTTTGGGTGATGATCAAATTTGGAATGGGTAAAAGTGTTTGGTGATACAAATTTCGGAAAATTTAGATGTTTTTGAAAATATAATAGAGAAATATAAAGAAAATTTGGATAGTTTCTACTAAATTTGTAATAAATATCCAAACAAAAAATACAAAAAATATGAGGATCCCATCCGAATCTCTTACCTAATTCTCTTATCCACTGAACTAAAATATGCATTGCCAAACCGACAAGTCTACATTCTCTATTTTTTTTTAATGTAATTATCTTTATTGATAACAAAAATAAATCTGATCACTCTTTTTATTTAAACCGAATTGAAAATGAATCGAATAAAAAACAAGTATAAATTCAGATTATGCACAATACCAAATAAATATATGTAAATCTTAATATTTGAATCATATAATGTAACATTCTAATATTTGAATCATATGATATATTATCAACTCAATTACTTATTTATCAAAATCAACTAACATAAACACATCTTCCCAAAAATAAAGCATCCATATCCTCGCGGTGCACCACGGGTCACAACTATATATTTTCTTTCTTCATAAAAACACATAATACTTTACGATTCAAAAAATATATTAACCATTTCAACAAACCTTATAAAATTATTACACTGTTTTTTTATAAATGCATCCCAACACAGAAAAAATATATATAATCCATAAAATAACTACAATACACTAACACTCAATCTTAATATTTGAATTGTCTGATATACTATAAACTAAATTACTCAATACCCAATAAACAAATCATTCAAATCTTGCTAAACTTAAAGCATAAATTAATCCGCGGTGCAACTATCTAGTATCCATTAAAGTTCGACTTATAAAATTCTACTAGCAATGCGTTTGCTTTTATTTTAGTTTATTCAACATTGAACCACGTTTCCATGCACTTCCTAGAAAATGAATCTACTCGATTACTCAAATCCATGTTAATTCCACTATATATGACCATATGTTTTTAAGGTTTTTAGTAAATAATCATAATATTATTGCTATGTCTATAAATAACATGTTTCTAATAGGACTATAAGTTAGCACACTAACAAGTAACATCGAACCATCGATCTAAGCATCAGATAAATCGCAACAGAGGTCAAACCTGATCCGAATTGCACATACATAGACACGGGTAAAGCTTAGTAATGGGCGAAACGAAATTTATAAAGTAAGGAAGAGAAGTGTATTGGGCCGTACAGGCTTTAATAAAAAATACAATATGAATTAATATAAAGGGATGTTAGAGTTCAACGTCTTAGCTAACTTCATCTTCAAGTTTGTGCACTCTCTTCTCCTCCTTACGTTTTCTTTATATTTACTTCATAGTACGTATAGAATATGTAATAGAGTGTGAGAGAGAGAGAGAGAGAGCTTGTAAAACCTTCGATTGATAGTCATAGTGGAGTCTGCGAGTAACCATGATCAAGGGGAACTTGTTCATTGGTGATGTTCGATCTGTTATTATGATATACTGGAACCCAAAGTATAGACAAACAAGACATGTATTGTATTAGATCAAACCTCTTATTATACAACTTTGAAGAAGAAGAGAACTAAAAGAGTTTTAAATATCACAACTTGGAAGAGCAGAAAAAAGAGTTTTAGTTATTACAACTTGGAAGACCAGAAGACAAGGGTGAAACTATATGCTGCTTCGATGGGTTGTCTGTGAGCTGGATGGAAGCAAACCTTGAGAAGGTATGATTCCGGCACGACGAAGCTGCCTCTGAGCTTGTGCAATATTAATACATAGACAAGACCAGGCTACGCAAAGAGACAGCACCACTCTGTTCCAAGAGACTGGTGGACAGAAGACATATCAGACCTTGACTTGGACTTATTCCGTTGTGTTATCACAGCAGCCAGGTCAACCTTCACGCTGCCTCCTCAGCTTATTGGTGAAGCTTTGCATGTATACACTTGCCGTTGGTTACCATACTTGAAATCAAAAAGCCATTCAGGTTTCTCAGTTATAGAAAACGAAGCAGCACTGGAAAGGCATAGGCGCGTCTTGTTAACACAGTTGTGAATATGATTCCTGCAGATAAAGGTTCAGTTTCAGAGGGTTTTTTGCTGAGACTTGTTAGCATAGCAAGTTATGTGGGAGCATCTCTCACAACAAAGACTGAGTTGATTAGAAAAGCTGGTCTACAACTTGAGGAGGCAACTATTGAAGACCTCTTGTTGCCTTCACACTCATCCTCTCATCGCCATCGCTATGATACAGACTTGGTTGCTACAGTTCTTGAAAGTTTTTTAATGCTTTGGAGAAGACAATCTTCTGTACATCATTCTAGTAACAACAGTCAGTTGCTGCATTCAATCCGGAAAGTGGCAAAGCTTATTGATTCCTATCTTCAGGCAGTCGCACTAGATGTCCATATGTCATTTTCCAAATTCGTGTCTCTTGCTGAGGCAGTGCCTGACATTGCACGCGAGAGCCATGACAGACTTTACAAAGCCATCAACATATATCTCAAGGTATCAGATGCTCTGGTCTACTAGCTATAGTTGAGAGTCACACCAGTCTACTTTTAGCAATCATCCATGGATAAGTATTTGGAACTGAAAAACATTGGTTACCTTATTGCAGGTGCATCCAGAGATAAGCAAAGAAGAGAAGAAACAACTATGCCGAAGTCTTGACTGCCAGAAATTGTCTGCAGAAGTACGTTCACACGCTGTGAAAAATGAGAGGATGCCATTAAGAACGGTCGTCCAAGCCCTCTTCTTCGACCAAGAGAGCAGTTCCAAGGGAGCATCAAATCGATCAGAGTTCCAAGAAATCGTCTCAAGAGTTAAAGAGACGCCCACGGATACACAGACCAATATGCACAAGCTTCACCTAGGTTCAGCTGAAACAGCTTCTTTAGGGAAAGCTAAGAATACACTTGAGGGAGGAGGCAAAAGAGGAGAAGAGAAAATTAGATCCAGTACAGACCCCAAGAAGATAGTGCGGGAACGAAGAGGGTCAGAGCATAAGCATCATATAAGTAGAGACAGGTAGTGGACTAAGCGTTCTGCTTCTTTTAATTTTCTCTCTAAAAAGAATTGTTGATGATTGTAGAACCCAGTGGCATAATCTGTATTAAGACAGTGCAGAGCTCAAGCTCCTGCTCAACCAGTCTCGTGTAGCTTATATCTTAAGAAAGCGATTATGCAACTACCATGAGCCATCTTTGTTTCAAACTTTTCCCATTTCTCATCTGGATTGCCTAGAAAATCAAACATTACTCTGCACTCAAATGTCCTTCAGTTGTTCTCTTGTTGATGACTAATGTTACCAATGCAATGTTTGATCATATACATCTTTGGTGAAGACTAATGGACATAGTCAAATACCATACCTGGTCTATGTAAGATATGATCTCTCCTCTCTCTTATCTCTTTACCTGCAACAATGCTGATCATTGGTATAAGCGATGAATCCCGTAGTTACCATGACAGCTATATATCTTATGATCAAGAGAGTGATTTCATTTCTTTACAAGTCCAAACACCAACACATTGTCATGTTAAGTTTTGGTTGAGAGATTTATTCTTGAAATCTCTATGAATCCACTAGTAACATTGGTTAGTGTAATTAAGATTACAGTCTATAGTGGTTTTTGTTTCTATTTTAGTTGAGTGTTTCTATCATTGAAGTAAACCATTTTGGAAAAACAGAAGAAAGGTAGAATGGTGAAGCCGTGCGATGATAAAAATTGAAGAACTCAAAACAGTTGTGATACATTGCTGCATAGATACACACATAAATGTATATAGCAGGTGTACAAGATTAGATCATTATTGTGCAAGCATATTATGAAGTATATATTATGATTATGCCAGGGGAAGAGTCATCTTCCGTGAGAAATTTCTTTTTGGTATGAACTCTGAGTTTCATACAAATAATTCTTGTCTGAAATCTGAGTTTCATACAAATGATTCTTGTCTGAACTCTGAGTTTCCTCCAACTGATTCTTGTCTGAACTCAGAGTTTCATCCAAATGATCCACAAAGTTGGCTTTTGCAGTAAAAAAACAGAGAGGATAGGTAGAATCCTCGCCATAGAGAGGGGTAGGGAGAATTACTTGATAGCAAGGATCTTTCCATGATGTCTGAATCCGCTTGAGTTCTTTAGCTACTTGGATCATCTTAGGTCTGTCTTCATCTCTTTTCTTGCAGCATCTCAAAGCCAGCACCACACACGCTTCCACCTGCAATCTTTGACCACATGTCATATCTTTTGCCACCATTGGATCAATTACTTCATCAAGCTTCCCATTCTCACATAACTCTCTCACATAGCCAAGAATACCTTGGCTATCCCCATCAGATGTGGTGAAGACAACAGGTCTACCAGTAAGAAAAACCAACAAACATATTCCAAAACTGTACACATCGGTATATTCGGTCACAAAACCCGTGGCTTGATGTAATGGATCAAGGTACCCAAATGTCCCCAAGACTCTTTCAACTTGTATTCTTGATTTTCCCTCAGGAAGCGTTATGGAGAGCGAGAAATCAGACAACTTTACATTCCAGTTCTTGTCCAAGAAAATAATGGTTGGCTTAATGTGTCTATGTATGATGATCTTAGGGAACGCCATGTGAAGATAAGTGAGAGCATTTGCAATCTCCTTTCCAATCTTCAAACGTACACTCCAAGGCAATGAAGTTTCCTCCCCATTAACCATAAAATATCCTCTCTCATTAAGGTAACCATTCTCTGCGTTTTCAAACACAAACACTAGAAAAACAAACTCGAAACAACATCCAAATAGTTTGAGAAAGTTGTTGTGGTTACTCATCCGAGCAGCCAAGACAATGTCATTGTATTTGTAACTACCCTTTCCAACCCATCGCCGTGTAAGTAAGACTTCGTCACCTTCTGTGTCTCTATCCCCGTAGAACTTTTTGATCAAGTAAGGCTTATCTTCGATGATACCTTTATACCATTCATGGTCTTCCTCTTCGGTGACAAAACACGTTCGATCGAAGTTGTTGGTAGCTTTCTGAATCTGTTCAGAAGAATAGGTTCGTATAGGAATTGATTTACCGTTACAATCAGCGATGAGCTCTTTTAAGAAGATGCTTCCGTTATTCAAGAATCTCCTCCTTTCTTCTTCTTGACCGTCTTTTTCTTTCCTTTTCCCGGAAGATCCAGATCTCATGCTCTGCTGCAACTTCTTCACCATAGATTCCATTTCAGATTGTAATTTTCCTCCCAAGAAAGATCGTTGAAAATTCCAACCATTGGCTACAAACGTTTTGGCTGGTCTAATTTCTTGACAGTGCCTTATCCTCATTAGTCACTCATAGGTCCACAGAACGAATTGGTCAAATTCTAATCATATATATATGAAAATGCACTGAAGCAGACTTTGACCAAAGTTCAGTTTTTGTAACTTCTTACTTTTGACTTTTAATATATATGTTTACAGTTTACTGTTCTGTTTAAAGAAGGAAGAGCAGAGTGAAGACCTTAATGATTTGTGGCTGTTGTTTACATTTTTACGAACAAATGTTGCAAACTGAATCCTTGTGTAAACAGTAATGTGTGTTTTGTTTGTTTTTGACTAAACAGTAATGACTATTGTGAAATAGAAGAAAGACGGTGTGGTCTCATTTAACTGTGTTGGGCTTAAAATGAAAATCAGCCCATCTCTTCATATTAGGCTTTTTTTTTTTTTTTTTATATCTTTTACCATTTTTAGGTGACAAGCATATGATTTGAATAGAGCGGTAGAAATTTTTTTCCCATGATAAAAAAAAAGGTTAAAACCCACCCTAATATTGGAAGGGAATTAAGGATGTTAATATGGGTAAAAATTAGTAGGGTATCCTAAATCCGTTTAAAAATGGGTATTTAAAACCCGCCCATTTTGTTTAAAATTTTGAAGGTTATAAATGGGTGAGTTTATTTCGGGTTTTGTCTATTTTGGGTTTACCCATTCGGGTTTTGGGTACCTGAAAATTTTAATTTTTTTTACATCTAACTACAAATTTTTAAAATTATACTAAGTAAAAGTGTTTTTTATTTTGTTTTTAAAACTTTAAATACAAATTTTACAAATTTAATTACCAATTTTATAAGGTTAAATTCAAACTTTTGTAAAAAAAAAATATTGTTACAATAGAAATACAAACAAAACGGGTATCCGTAGGTAATCCGAAAGTTCGCGGGTTTTATTTGGACTACCCTAAAATTTTGCGGGTTTACGGATTTTTAAGATTCGGATTATAAATGTGCGGATTTAAAACGGATTCGGGCCGGATTGTGTTTTTTTACCCATTTTAACATATCTGCCAAACTCGTTTCTACAGTTATTACTTGTTTATATGGATCTCGTATGTTTACTCAGAAGCTGTCGTTATTATTCAGTTCACATTTTGAAGTTTATTACTTTCATGGAGCCCTCAGAAGACCCGTAACTTAATTTTAATCGACGAGTACTACTTGTAGATTTAGATTTAGAAGCTAGAAAAATAAGACTTTAATTTGTTTAGAGATTTTTTTAATTTACATAAGGTATGAATTGTATTCGTAAACTTTGCAGACGTAGGAGCTAAAAACGTTAATTTTTTGCTTGTAGATCATATCATTTACATAAGCTAAGAATTCTATTTTAATAATCTCCAGATTTAGGAATATGAGCTAAAATGATAAATTTGAATTTAGAGATTTTATTCTTTACAGAAGGAGCAAATTTATTATATATTTTGTATACTTAGTTGTTAAAATAAAATTCAGTTTATACTTTAAACAAGGTGCAAGTTGAATTTTTAAATTTTGTGCATTTAGGAATTAAATATAGAAAGATAAAATTATAGATTTTATGTATTCTCTCTTGTTTTTTAATTATATATAAAAATAAAATAATAGGTTATTCTACATTTCAGATAATATTTAGTTCCCAACAAATCATCTTCTTATTATTAAAAGAGAAATACAAAATAGAAGATGTCCAAAATTATTGTTTTTATTACATCAATTGCCACTCAATTAAACATTATAGAGATATTTAATTAAAATTTAAAAAGGTAATTAGAGAGTAAAAATAATTGAAATCAAAATAGATTTAAGAAAATAAATAATTTTCTCCCTCCTCTAATTTTGTCAACAAACTTAATTCCTTTAATTATTCAAAGATTTTATGAAAAAATCACCTATCATCTTTGTTTAATCATATTTTATAAATATTTTACATAGTTCATATAATAAATAAAAATCTAGATTTTGATTCGCATATGTTATGGTTTCAATTTTTTAAAACGGACATATTTGACTCAAAATATGATAAATAATCACTTAGGAAAAATATGAACAAAAATTGCACTAAATCATATATCAGCGGATGGAAAAATCAAATTATTGTAGGGATCCCATTATTGTATTATGAGATACAAATTAATCAGCTTCAACACTAACCTCTCATAGCATGAACAAGATGATGTATTTGGTTTGATCTGATTCTTTGTTTTTTTTTTTTTGGTATGGAATCCAGAGAAATTGGAGATGGATTAATTACTCGCTTCAATGTTCATGCCACTTACACAGCAAGCAGAAATAGCATGTGAGAAGGTGAAGCAAATGAAAGAGTTGAGTCAAGGATACAACATTGTTGGAAGATCTCAGGTTATTGAAAACCCAAAAGTAGATTTTGATCATTACACGTTTTCAGTTTCATGGATGTTGATGAATGATGTAATAGGGGAACCTAGTGCCTCGAGGCTTGATCGAGTTCTGCGACCGCAGGCCTCTGGTTTACAACTAAATATCCTTAGTTGATCCTCATTCGGCTATTCCTCTATGTGGTGTACGGTTTTTTATATTTCCTCAAATTATCTTAACTTTTTCTATGATTTGAATCAATCACAGTAACCAACAATATTTGTTTTGTGTGTATTTTTTTTTTTTGTAGATGTCCGGTCTATTATGTGATATATTTGATGCGCTAATCAAGGAAGATGTCTATAGCGAGGCCGTTCAAGTATATATATCTATTTCTCTCTATATATTTCATGATTAAATCCTCAATTAGAAATTGATTAAAAACTTTAATGACTCTGCAGGATCATGTTGCTCCTGAGTGGTTATTTCAAAAACCCTACGATATGTCCATTCACCATAGTTTAGATTTTATAAGAAAACTTGCAAATCAACAAAAAGAACATAAAATTTTAACTTAAATTTCACAAAATCTTTGTTTATTTTTTTCTCAGGATATGAAAAAGTACCTGGAAAATTATAGAGGCCCAATGACAAACCAAACCATAGAGGCCCAACTTACAAAGACCGTTTCACCAGTTTACACAATTTGGTTTGGTAGCTCTATACAGAGGATTGGATCGGTCTGAAAATATTGGATGCTGCTGAAAAGTTGAAGTTTGTGAGTGTAGCCGGTGGACATCTCAAAAATAAGAAAATAATAAGCAAAATATAAGCAAAATATAAGCAAAACATAATTAAAAATATATTTGTCAAAAAAAAAAAATTAAAAATATAAAAGACTTATAACAAAACATTTTACCCCTCTCTTCTCTTCTTTTAAAATCAAAACAAAAAACACTAAACGGTGACAAAAAAAAAAAAAAAATCTCAGAGTACCAAATAGAGACTACATAGTTGCGAATCGCGAGAACAAAGATTCGACGAAAAGCAAAACCCTAGAGCTCAGCCGTCGATTTCTCAAATCTCTCACCGGCGATTTCATGCCGGTGAAAGTTGTAAACTAGCTGTAACAGAGAAAGATTTTATTAGGTATTTTAGAATCATGTATAGAGAAAGAGGAACGGTGAATTCCAGACCTGAGGTTGTGGATCGTAAACGAATCAACGACGCTCTCGAACGACCTTCTCCGTCTACGTCTCGTTCAGTTAACGGTAAAGGCAAAGGAACCGTTACGGCGGCGTCGTCAGACTCCGTCTTGATGGGGAAACAGCAGTCGAATGTTAACCATAGAAATTCGCGTTCTGATGGTTAGTTTCGTTTTTTCTTCTCCTCTCTATTGAAATCGACTCTGCATTTGGAAATTTTCTGATTTGTTGGATTAGGAGACTTAAACCTAGGTTTCTTGATTTGGGAATTAAGCTTTGATATTGTAAAGATAATTCATTTATTAGTCTCTAGAATTTTTTATGTAACTGATGAATTGTGTTGTGAATAGATGAATCAGATACAGATAGTGAAGAATCAGATGTTAGTGGTTCTGATGGAGAGGACACTTCATGGATATCTTGGTTTTGTAATCTACGAGGAAACGAGTTCTTTTGTGAAGTTGATGATGATTACATTCAAGATGACTTTAACTTGTGTGGACTCAGCAGTTTAGTTCCCTACTACGAGTACGCTCTTGATTTGATTTTGGATGTTGAATCTTCTCATGGTAAGTTTGTGAAGTGTTTTTTTTTTTTTTTTTTCTGTCATTTAAGCTAGGGACAGAATCTGCATTTAGGGATAGTAGTGAAACCAATATGGGTTGGGTTCGCTTTTACGATTATGTCTCTTGAATGTTTGATTTGGATTGGGTCGGTAACAGGAGAGATGTTTACAGAGGAACAGAATGAATTGATCGAGTCAGCTGCTGAGATGCTTTATGGACTGATTCATGCTCGTTACATTTTGACAAGCAAAGGATTGGCTGCAATGGTAAACAAATCTTTCAACTCATTTTGCACATCTTAAAAAAACATCCTCTAAAAGATATGCACCTTCTTGATTCTATTTTGGTTTGCAGTTAGATAAATACAAAAACTATGACTTTGGAAGATGTCCAAGAGTTTATTGTTGTGGCCAACCTTGTCTTCCGGTTGGTCAATCGGACCTTCCTCGATCTAGCACTGTGAAGATATATTGCCCGAAATGTGAAGACATTTATTACCCACGATCGAAGTATCAAGGCAGTATCCTTTTTTTCACCTTCTTGCTGATACATATTTTTATAAATGCAGTTCTGAAAACTCTGATGTTTGATTCTTATCGCATAAAGCAATGATTTTTTTGAGTTTCTATAGATCTGCAGGAGGTACTTTTATTGGCTTTTTCCTTAAAACGATAAACAGACATTGATGGAGCTTACTTTGGGACAACATTTCCCCATCTGTTCCTGATGACTTATGGGCATCTGAAGCCACCGAAGGCAACACAAAACTATGTTCAAAGAGTGTTCGGGTTCAAATTGCACAAGCCGTGAAGGAAATTTGAAGACAAAAACCCAAGAATCAAGATCGTGGCTTAGGTTTGGAAAAGAGAAAAGAAGAGACGTGTGTGGTAAACAGAAACAACAAAATAGCATTGTAATCCTTTTGAAGGTGAGGAGAGCATTCATGGCTCTATTTGTCTTCTGGTACATACACATTAGAAGCAAGCAAAAAGCATATGGTTAGAAGAAAGAAAAACGAAAATCCATTTGATGAGTTTGTTAAACTTGAAACTGTATTTTCCTACGTTTTGTAATCTTTTCACTTTATCTCTATTTCAGATTTGTTCTCATGGTTGCAGAGCGTTTAATCACATATCAAAACAGGCTAATACAAATAGGCAACAATGTACGTATTGTTAACTCTAGTCTCCGGATATTCATACATGGTCACGTTGAATAAGTAGCATCCGTCCAGCACACCGAAGCAGATACTTTTCCCCTTCACTCATTGGAGTCGCATTTTCTATTTTCCCGTTATCTTCTTGTTTTCTGTTCTTCCAAGTTGTAATAATCAAAACTATTTTACTTGTCTACTTCTTTGGTTTTTCTTGGGCATTTTTGGTAACAATGTTAAGTTAACAATGTTAAGTTGTAACAATACGCGCGTTTGATATATATTACAAGACTACAAGTCTTGTTAATTTGTCTACATATAACATTGTTAACTCTTGATTATCATCGTTAGTTCCAATATATCATTGATTGTATTGTTTAGGACCGCAAGACTATATAATAAGCTGATAAATCAAAAAAATCGATTCACTATATATGTCTATTGGTTATAAAAGACATTGTGTGTTTACCTTATTTGTTTCTAGACATGTGAGTTTGTTATTTGTTAGGCGATTTAGCTGATGCTTAGATGGTTCGATGTGAAAGGACGCTAATGTTACGTAGCCGGAAGAATCACTTTGTCACCACTTTACGTCACTAACTTATTATTTATCCAACCCGAATGCAGGAAAACTTTCAGAATATTATGGTTAGGTGATCCTTTTAGAACTCATAATTGTCAAAGGCTGACAAAACATTCATTGATGGAAATTTCTTGTGATGTTGCGACGTAAGAGGACGTGTGAAGGATGACGTATTGTTCGTGATGTATTATCTTTGAACGAACTAGTTGCTCCAATGAAATAATGGAGAAAAGAGGATCACCAAGAGTACCCCCCTTTCTTCCCCTCTTTGATTTTTTTTTTTCCAATCCGCTATATTTTGTTGTGGTTGTAAATGACTTTAAACATACAAAAAAGTATGAAAGCTCATTAGATATTTTCTTTAGATAAAACTCACTCATTTGTTATTTGCATTCTACTTTTATTTATTTATGATATATATCAGTTTATAACGAGAGAGAGAGAGGAAGAAATAAGACTTTGATTCTGTGATCAGTTAAAAGGGAACCTATGATATTATTTGTTAGTATCCAAGATACAATGCATGAGTGGGACATGGACCTTCGGTGTACGTACATTTCATCAGACAAAGATTCATCTCTTGATCTTCAAGAGCTGGACATACTTATTCATTTCTATAGCAAAAACACTTAAAATTTAAAATTATCCCAAAATCCGTGGACACACTTACAAAAATGGAGGAAAGCAGTTAAACCTAACCCTTTTTTTATCTTTATCGATTAATGTAAACAAACTTACTCATATGTCATACCTATTGGAAGTCTAAATTTAGTATATATAAAAAATATTTTTATTTTTTCAATAATTTTTATGGAACATACTTATGTGATAAATAAATTTGGAGGAAACTTAAAAGTATTAAGGGTTTCTCTCAAATTTATTGATTTAGCCAATAGGCATATTTATACAAAGGTATAACTTGTCTAGCAAGTTCTTTACATAATGATAATAGGAAATCTACCTATTTAACAATAAAGAAATATACACAAATATTAAGTTTCTAATAACAATAAGGAAATATACACAAATATTAAGTTTCTAATAACAATAAGGAAATATGTTAACGTCCATCTCGTAATCTCTGCGATCTCCTAACAAATGAAGTATCTATGGTTGTAATTGAATATTTGTTAAGTATAAGATCTTTATAATTTATATCAATCATAAATTTATGTGAGTAGAGAGATTCATTATCAACTAGCAATTTACTTGCGTATAATGTTTGACTAGACTTAGGGAAACAAATAAATGAAGAAAATAATTTTGTGGTTGCAAAATTGGTCCCGATCGAGAGCACCGTTGATTAGACCGGAAGGCACGTGGCGTCCATCAAACCTACCAATTTTGCGGATATAAAGAGTAGGCTGTACGATCGAATCCATCTCTGTAGAGAGCCAACAAAAGATGAGCCACAATAACCGCCGCGACGTCCGTGGAGGCTCCTCGGAGAACAGTATATTATTTCTCTTTAGTGTATACGTGATTGATATATTAGTCTTAAAACTTCCAGTTTATATGATTTTATGGTCTTTGATTATTGAATATTATATACTAATCTCCATTCCATTATAAACATTGTTCTAGTGTTTTACTTATTAATAAGACTTTATAAATTCTCATATTATGTTCTCAGTACAAAATAGTTGAGATAAAAGTGTGTTTGGTTTTCAAGTATGCATTGTAATTACACAACACAAGATTTGTTGAAAAACAAAAATAAAGTTTTACGAGGATACTTGTTATAAAAATTGGTCATGGAGATAGTAATATTTTATTCTATATGA
Organism: Erysimum cheiranthoides; assembly: GCA_011420285.2. NCBI lineage: Eukaryota > Viridiplantae > Streptophyta > Magnoliopsida > Brassicales > Brassicaceae > Erysimum > Erysimum cheiranthoides. Next base: position 299,420 of record CM022181.2, read on the forward strand.
AAATCTTGTAAATAAAGATGATTCAAATCAAATTTATTTCTAGTTCCCCAAAGAGCGAGCCCTGAAGTCGGAGCTGTGGAGCCTCGACGTCGTTCCCAGACAGCAGACCCTGCTCTCGCCCGGAGAGCGGTCCATGGTTCCGCCCGGAGAACGGACATTGTAAGAGTTGAGGAGCATCATCATGGTCACTACGTTTCAGTCAGAGTTGAGCAGCTCGAAGATGCATTGGCTGAAAATCGTGTGCTAAGGAGAAACCTGGCGGCTATGGTTTCAGAGGAGCTTAAAGCTCAGATTCTTTTTGAACAACTTAAGAGTCAGCTTCGTCGTGCAGGAATGACATTTGCTCAAGATTCGCTTCCGTATCACCCAAGAAATCATCATCCTGATCAGCATTATCCCGATCAGAGAGCGATCGTTCCAGGGAGACATGGTACTCGTGAAGCGACAGTTCCAGTCCGATCTGATGAGCTCGAAGCTGCCTTGGTTCACCTTAGCATTACAAAAGCAGATTTGAAAAAAGTGACTTCTAATGAGCGTGAATTGCGGATTAATATTGCACAAGCTCAGAGGCAGCTTCGTCGTGCGGGAATCATACCTTCTCAAGGTTTGCTTCCATCCAGCTCAGCGACAACACATCGAAGCAGCACCCACCGAAGCAGCAGATAGTTTCACCCTTGTCTTCTGGTCTTCCAAGTTGTAATAACTAAAACTCTCTTTTCTGCTCTTCCAAGTATTGTGATATTTAAAACCCTTTTAATTGTCTTCTTCTTTAAAGTTGTAATAAGAGGTTTGATCTAACACAATACAATACATGTCTTGTTTGTCTATACTTTGGGTTCTAGTATATCATAATTTCTATTCTTTGGGACCGAAAGAGGAGACTGATCCAGCTGATAATAAGAAATAATTTCACTTTTGGCTATTGGTTATGAAAGACATTGTGTGTTTACCTTGTAATTTTCAATTTGTTTCTAGAAATGTGAGTGTGAAGGTTTAATCTTCTGGTTTTTCGACAATAACAGATTGAAACTTCACTCAAGAACATCACCAATGAACAAGTTACCCTTGTTTTTGAACTCTACCATCCCTTTATATTCGTTCATTTTGTATTTTTGATCTGGGCCTGTACGGCCCATTACACTTCTCTTCCTTTCTTTGTAAATTTCGTTTCGCCCATTACTATCCCGTATGCGCAATTCGGATCCGCCTGCAGTTACCGAGAACTCCAGTGAGTTTCTTTTGTGTTGCGATTTATCTGATGCTTAGATCGATGGTTCGATGTTACTTGTTAGTGTGCTAATTTATATTAAAAACATGTTATTTATAGACATAGCAATAATATTATGATTATTTACTAAAAACATATGGTCATATATAGTGGAATTAACATGGATCTGAATTGGATTTCAGTAATTGAGTAGATTCATTTTCTAGGAAGTGGAAACGTGGTTTGGCCATTCAATGTTGAATAAACTAAAATAAAAGCAAACGCATTGCTAGTAGAATTTTATAAGTCGAACTTTAATAGATATTTCTCATATGTTTCATTTGAATATTTAAATACACAAGAAATGAATAGACAGTAGAGAGAAATGGGTTGGTGTCATGGTGTGTTAGAATATTAGGAAACATTAATATTATGTTGTTGTGGTTAACCATCTGAATCATTGACCTACTTTATTATTATATCATTTTATATATTGTACTTATAGACCAATATGACTCAATCCATTGCAAGTATTGACTCTCGTTACACGCTTTTAATAATTTTCTTTTTTTTTTGGTTGACCAAAAAAAAAAAAAAAAATTTCTTTTTGAGCTTTAGAAGAGGCTATACTTTTGTCAAAACATTTCAACATTATTATCAAACGATTCAAACCGTATTTTTCTCAATGATTGTCGACAATATGAGTATACACATACAGACGAGATGTTTTCTAGTTTTCTAATATTTGATGTCAAAATAAACAAAGAAGAGGATTTTCTAATATTTTATTTTGCAATAATATTCACAGCCAGCGTTTATAAATTTGGATGAGGAAAAGTAACTACAACAAATTGAAAATCAAGTTAGCGTTGACATTTTTTCTCAAGGGTCTGTAAAAAAAAAGTTGAAATCTAACCTATAAACTTATAAAGTATAAACAATGGCTATAGTGAACAACATTATAGTTTAGAGCTTTTAGGGATAATACGAAAGAATAAAAAAATGGACGCAAACTGTATTGTAGTCGAAAAGTTGAAGGACTTCTCTCACGCGCTAAAATTTGGCAATTTTGGAAAATTAGCCGATTTGGCGGACTATAGACCACGCAAAATGAGGGAAATGGAGCGAGTTATTAGCACGCGCTGTCTTTGCGAGTGGGGGAGAATTTTCACGCGCTGACTTTTAGGTGTACTGAGGCTTTGGGCCTATCTACCTTCATCATAATCTATTTGCCCATATGTTTTTGGTTTAACGGCCCATTTATAATACTGATTGAGTGTTTTTGGTTTAACGGCCCATTTTATAATTTAATCTTACTGATTCACTCTTCAGTCACCGTCTGTCATCAGAAGTTAATGACTTAGGCCATGAATGGTGAAAACCGTCCCGCACCGCACCGCACTGTACAGTAACAAAAATATCTACATATATATATGTATCTATCTATTTTATCTATATATACATATATATCTATCTATTTTTATTACTATTTGAACCGCACCGCACTTCTCTCGCACCGCAAAACGCAGTCACCATTCGGAGCCTTAATTTATTTGCACCACTACCCGTTTGTACTTTGTTCGATTCGATCATTCCCTTTTTTTACAGTTTTTTTTTTTTTCTCCTCATTTTCTCCAATTTTATTGTTTGAATATGCATATATCCATGAATATATGTTTTTGGTCAAATCTATACATAAAAGGGAAATATCAATTTGATAATATATGATACCATATAGGAAATAGAATGTGTTGTGTACTATTGAGAATATGACGAACGACTTATATACACAGAAACATAGTATACAGACACAATTACAGAGAATATTTTATGAATATAATAACAAGGCTTTGGTGTGAAAGACTTCATTTTCTCAATGATTGTTGACAATATGAGTACACACACGAGGTGTGTAGCCCGAAATACTTTTTAATAGTTAACGGTTCACATGTACAATCTACTCTATTAGAGTTTGATTCCGATAAATCATAGTATTAGTGATGCAGCGAAGATACAAGATTCGAGGACGAATCTTTTTTGGCCGGCGAGACCTGATGCAGCGAGATATTTGGAATATTTCCTAATATTTTATATTATTATATTTTAATTAATTAATTATAATTATTAGGGATTTTTAGGGTTTTTAGAGTTTTGAGCTTTTATTACAAATAGCCTTCTTAGGCCTATTGTATGATTCAGTTGTTATTGATATTGATTAATCGAAAGATTTAAAGAGGTTTTTATAAACCACTGTGAAGAGTATTCACAAACCTAAAAACTTTTGTGAAAGCCCTGAGAGGAGGACTCTCAAACCCTAGTTATCCGGGTATTCTCAGAATCAACGGATCTCTAGTTCTATCCCTAGAAGCTTCCGCTCCATCAGTTGGTATCAGAGCCAGGTTGATATCAGGCTGCATCAATTAGACTAGCATATCGCATTTGTCTGAATATGCTCCTCCCATTTGTAATCATTTCAGATTTGAAAGAAGAATTTGTTTGAAAAAAAAAACAAAATGACTAACTTGTGAACATGAGCGATTTATTGTGAACCCAACTTGATATGATCTTCATGAAAACATTCATATTTAAAGCTAAGTTTCTCCTTTCCCATATTATCATTCACATTGCTTATCTTATCTGGTTATAATTTTTAAATGAATAAACTATAACACATATATTATTGTAACATATAATAATTTGTATAAAAACATTAAAATATTGTAGTAATCATAAGTTTTCAAATAAATAATATAAATATTAAGATAAGTAAATCTCGAGACTATAAGTTTTAGTTTTATAGAGATTTAAAATTAGATATGTATCATATCTTAAAGAAAAAATATACAATTGACTAACATCACAGTTTCTATATATTACTTATTGAATTTATCATTCTATATCTAATTTTTCAATACTATTCCATAAGATTAAAAAGAATCAAAATTATTATTCCAAAAAACATAGAGAAACAAAAATATTAAATTGAACAACCACAAAATCAAACAATTAATTTGGAAAGAAAAATACAGTATTTATTTTTATTTGTTTGTAATTCATTAACTAGTTTTTAATTTATGTTCAGTAGTCACAATATATTATATGTTTTTGGTACCTTCAGTTTGTATTTCTTAACTGTTTTAATTAATTGATTTTTTTTTTTTTACTCATAATCTCATATCAAACTACTTAAGAAATAAAACATCCAAACGAACACTCTTTACTTATAATTTTTTTTTCCTTCTAAAAATCTTTATTAACTTCCATGATCACAATCATTGTTTACAAAGACATTATACAATAACACAAATGATTACATACGCAGTTGTATGTGCCATATACACTAAGAAAAATACAGCAGAAGGGAGTTTGACGATGCTTTCCTTTCCGAAGAGTAGACTTACTCGCTAATAGATCATAAGATCTGCTATTATCCAACTTCATATTTGATTTTTCTCTGAAGCGATATGAAGTTGATTTATGTTGAAAATAAATCATATGTTTTGTCCATTCAGTATTTTTATATTTATTTCATGTTTTGATTATATTTTATCAAAATTATTTTCTTTTAGATTTGTTTAGGAGAAATTGGATATAATTCTTTTATGAGGTATAGAAAGTATACTTATGCATGACTAGATTTTAACAAATTCTATATTGTTTTATATTAGACTAGTTTTTGCTTTTTTGAAATTTGACTAGGTTTATATCCAATTATAGCTGACTAGATGACGAAAATAAATACTATAGTTGACTAGATTTGTATCTAATTGTGTGTGATATTTCAGTGTATACACAATTACTATCGTCATTACATTTATAATTCAAAGATATCAATTATCACACACAAGAATGACTAAATCCACAAGAATGACGCTCTTTTCTGTTGACTTCATGTTTATGAGTTCACTTCGTGTAGTTCGAATAATATAAACGAATTTTTAGTTTTCTTTATATCTCATATCATTTAGGAACACCAATTATGCATGTATAAAGTTTTCTACCAAAAAAAATTATGCATGTATAAATTTAGTGATTTGAAGCAAAATTTATATCGTCATTGTGTAATAATTCGGATTTGAATTATGAAATGTGTGTGAGTTTAGACAACAACAAATATATATTTAAAATATTAGATACGGTGTTCAAATATATTAATAACATAAGAATCTTAATAATTCTAAAATCAATATGTGTATTGAACTTTAAATGTTTGTATATATGACGTTATAAAGTTAGATGCGTGCATATATTATTGTTTGAATAGCATATATATGTTTTTAGTAAAATATATACATAAAAGGGAAATATCAATTTGAAAAGGCATGTATATATATATATGCATATCAGCATATGATATCACATTATTTATACAATACCACTACTCTTATTGTTTTTGTACTTTGAAAACTCCAATTATCAATAAGAAAATGACTAAATCCACTTTTTTTGTTCTCTACATCATCCTTTTTCTAGGTTCTTTTTTTACCCTTTTTTATACCATCTCTAATTCTATTATAAAGTCATGTATAGTTTTGTGCCATGAGAACTGATAATGTTTTGTTTTAAATAATGTTTTTACAGGATTGATGGTGAATGAGAACGAAGGACAACTGAGAAAGTGTCATAAGATTTTAGATAAAGTAGACTGTGGTGCTGGCTCGTGTAATGCTTTGTGCCGTCAAATATACGGCGGAATAGGCAAATGTGTTCAAACAAATGACGGAACCGTGACATGCCTCTGCAATTATGATTGCTTTTAAACTCTTTTTTACACTTTGTTTTTAGATCTAAAAATAATCATCAACTAAAGGTGTAATAACAAAGAAAAGAATTCTGGTAATACATTTAGTCATTTTTTTCGGGCAATTTTTTTTTCTTTTTTTTTTCAAGAATTCACATTACCATTCATGTGGATTTTTTTTTTTAATTTACCACGACTTACATATTAATAAATTTAATATATCATTATTTTTTGTTTGATCTACACAATTTTTTTTGTTTTATTTGCACAACTATTTGTATTAAAATATATAAAAAGTACCAAAGGAATAATATATTTACACAAATATTTTGTGACTACTTTCTATAACTAATAAAGGAATTTTTTTAAGAAAAATATATAGTTGACTACATTTCAGTTTTAACATAAATTACTTATTAAAATTTATCATCAAATATTTAATTTATTTATTCCTCATAATTATATTTATGACTGATTGTTTTTTTTGTTTTTGGTAGAATATTTATGACAGATTGTTTAGCACGATCAAATAATATCAGATTTATTTTTTTTTTTTGTAAATTATGGTCTTCTTCCCTGATTCGGTTAAAAAGTTTCATTTTCATTTAAAAATTTAGTTGACAAACAAAAGTTGAATAATTTTGTTAACTAATTTTTAAAATAAATAAAGCTCATATTAACCTTACTTTCGTATTTATTTATGTCATTGAGTGAAATTTTCCATAATTTATCCATCAAAATGTGATATAAGTTAAAACGAATTTAAAATTTCTATTTGACTGTTGAATTCATTTCATACAAAAATTCCACATTATCAATTATAAAAAGTTATACATACAATTAATACAGGGAATCTAGAACTGTACGTACGAGCTATGACAAAGTCTTTGTCCATAGTCTTGTTCATTGTCTTAAAACAAAAAACAAAAGTCTTGACCATTGTCCATTGATCATTAATCTCTCTTCTTTCACACATACTTTTCTATGTGTGATCCGTACGGACGCGATTTCTTCTGTTTTCTTTTGTTTTCTTCTTGTTAAAACGCGATTTCTTCTCTTCTTTCTTCCTCTTCTTTCTTCTTATCTCTTAAGGAATGGCCTAACGTTTTGTGTCTTCTTCATCTAAATATTTCTTTTTTTTTTTCTCGACAAAGAAAAGGAGAGAAAAGGAGTCTTGCTATCACTACTTCAATCTCTGGCTTTTAATTTTGTTGTCTCTCTCCTTAATTTTCCAGGAAAATTCTCTTTCTCCTGAAGTTGTTAAATAGATCTGTGTTCATACTCTTATTCCACAATTCTATTCTCTTTCTAATCCAAAACACAAACCCATTATTTATCTCTTCTCTCTTCAGACTTCTTTGTTCAATTTCTCTCAAATTCTAGAACTTGAGGAACCCAAAAAAGAAGCTTTTTTTAGTACATTTTTGGGTGTATCTAAGTCAGCTCAAAAGTACTTAATTTTGTCTCTGTTCTTTAAGACATGAATTGTCTGTTCTTGTTCAAATCAAAGAAACCAAAACCCACAGATCATCAGAAAGACAACAACAGCAATAACAACAAAAAGAAGAACAGAAGAAAAGGAAAAGAGTTGTTACAAAACTCAGCTCCAGAACTGACGAATCGGAGTGAAACGTCGTCGTTTAATCTCCAGACGCCAAGATCTTTGCCTTCTCCAAGAAGTATCAAAGATTTGTATACAGAGAGAGAACAAAATCTTAGGGTTTTCACTTTCGAAGAACTCAGTAAAGCTACTTATGGGTTTAACAGAAAGCTTACGATCGGTGAAGGTGGATTCGGTACTGTTTATAAAGGAAAGATTTTGACTACTGGAGGCGATTCTGATCCTCCACTTGTCGTCGCCATTAAGAAACTCAATCGACAAGGTTTACAGGTAAACATTAATATCTCTCTGTTTTTTGCTAATCTAATCATTAGGGGATAATTAAGCAAAATTTTGAAGCTTAGAAATTCTTCGAAGCTGGTTTGATGTAAAATTGAAGTAAATTCTGAAAAATGGTATTCAAAAAAGAAAGGGCTAAGAATCGTGAAATAGAAGATTAGATTGATGCAATTATGAAGAAAATTCAACAACTAAGTAAAATTGAAGAAATTTCATGGTCGTGAAATAAAGATTTAGAATGGTCAAATAGAAGAGTTAGGTATGAGTCAATGTATGCATTCATTTGTTACTTTTTCCTACAAAGTTTTGAATTTTCCCGTCTCTGTTTTTGAATGGTGTATTAGGGTCACAAGCAATGGCTAGCAGAGGTTCAGTTTCTAGGAGTGGTGAATCATAAGAACGTTGTGAAGCTCTTAGGTTATTGCTCCGAGGATAGTGAGACCGGGATGGAGAGGCTTTTGGTTTATGAGTACATGTCGAATCGAAGTTTAGAGGACCATCTCTTTCCCCGTGGATCACGCACATTACCGTGGAAAAAAAGACTCGAGGTCATGCTTGGTGCAGCTGAAGGATTGGCTTATTTACATGACCTTAAGGTAAAATTTTAAAGACCCATTTAGACAGACCCTTTCGATTGTTCTTGATATTTTAGGACAGGCACAACACCATTAAGTTATATACTATGAATGTTGGCATAGAGCCATGATTAGTAGATTAGGATTGAGACATTCTGTGAACCGTGTTGTGATCTTTTGGGATGAAACATGGGTTTGAGTTTAGCCAATTTATTGCGATGTGTGTTTAATGAAAATATTGGATGATCATGTCTTGTTTATTTCGTTGCAGGTTATATATAGAGATTTTAAATCGTCTAATGTGCTCTTAGACGATGAATTCTGTCCGAAATTATCGGACTTTGGGCTTGCCAGAGAAGGACCTGAGGGCGACAATACTCATGTCACAACCGCAGTAAGTATTGAAAACTTTTCGGTTGATTATGTTGTTGTTTTAGTGGTGTGTCTTCGGTTATTTTGGTTTGGTTATAGATAAGTTTTGCTCAATCCGGTTGTGGTTTACCCATTTTAGTTCGGTTTGATATATATATAGTTTAGGGTGATGAATCTCTTAACAAAGTTCATTAACATGTCCTTCTTCTTCGTTCTCTGTATAGAAAGTTGGTACACACGGCTATGCAGCTCCTGAATACGTGCAAACCGGACATCTTCGCTTAAAGAGTGATGTCTATAGCTTCGGTGTTGTGCTCTACGAGGTCATAACTGGACGCCGAACCATTGATAGGAACAAGCCAGTGGCTGAAAAAAGGCTATTGGATTGGGTCAAAGAGTATCCTGCTGATAGTCAACGCTTCAGCATGATCGTTGACCCTCGGCTACGCAACAATTATCCAGTTGCAGGAGCTAGGAGTTTGGCTAAATTGGCTGATCTTTGTCTGAAAAAGAACGATAAAGAGCGACCCGCAATGGAAATTGTGGTGGAAAGATTGAAAAAGATTATCGAAGAATCCGAAAATGAAGATTATCCGATCGCTACGACTCAGGAAAGTAGTAGTCAGGTGAGGAGGAGACAAGTTGCAGAACCTGTGAAACGAAGTTTGAGAGGAGGGGTTAGTGTTAGAGGATGATTTTTTTTTGCAGGTTATTATATAAACAAGTTCATGGTTTATGCAATTTGTTGGTTTATTGTGAGATAAATAGAGAAAGCGGTATCTTATTGTGTGTTTATAAATGAAATCTAATATGGTGAATGAGAAACATTGAGGTTGGGTTTCTAAGAGTATACATAAATGCAAATTATTAGTTACAAGTTATACGTCTCATCTTAGTCATCTAACTTTTTGTTTCCATTATAAATTAGTATGGTGGAGTCGCTACTCTTTCATATTTTTGTAGGAATGCAAATGCAATGTTGTTGTTTGAAATTTATCATGAAACCTTATATGTATTGGTGGTAATAGCATTTGTGATTACCGAAATAACGTGAACTCACAAGTGGTAGTATCCAAATTGTATTTTATAAAACAGAGAAAAATTATTTAATAAATTACTTGAATTTATATGATTTCCGATCAAAAAGAAAACTAATTATTAATTTTGGAGAAAAGTGTACTACCATCTCGTGAAGAAAAGAAAATTGTACTACCGAAAGCATTTGAAGGAAAAAGATATTTATACCTTTATTTTCCACTTTTCGCAAGTCACTGAAACTTACCACAAAAAGAATCAATTGCATACTATTACTCAATCTTATATCAAATCACAAAAATAACGTCATTAACAAAAAAAAAAAACCTTATTTCAGTATTTCTTGTAGTTTTCTCATAGTTCAACATATAATTTGATTTTACATCAGTATATTACTCGAGCGATAATTAACCGAAATAGAAAAAACAAGAAAATTTACTGAAACATGCCATGGACTATTATAATTCACATAGGCATTTACATTTTCTCTTCTCATACTCTCAAAATTTCAAGTCAAGAAACTCTTTTTTTTTCTTACAAAACAAAAAAAAAAAAAGAAAATTGAAGGATCTTTTAGCTTTCCTCTTCTCCCCGAGACTTGAAGCTAAAGTTAAAAAAGATCTCAAGATCGAGAGAGAATCCAAAACCAAGCTTCGAAGCGTTAAGAGACAATATAGCTTATTTTTTCTTCTTCTTCTCGTATTATAACCTAATTAATTATTAAAATTCCGAAAGTGGGATTATTTTAACGATTAAGCAGCAGCAACAGTTCCATTGTGAAAAGCATAATCACGAGATCTAGTTGGAGAAGAAGAAGAGCTTCTTTGTTCTTTCCTTCTCATTGCTGATTTCACAGAATAAGACAGATTCTGTTTCTTCTCTTTCGCTTCATCTCTCTCTATCTGTTCTTGTCTACACTCTTCACTGCAAAACGGTGTGTCTCCTCTGCAAATTTCACAAATTCAAAATCAGACCCATGAATCATTAAAAATTTGATAAATCAACAAAATTGAAGAAATGGGTATTTGAAAAAATCAATCCTTTTTAATGGGTTTTAATAATTTCGACAAAAAAGGAGAGAAATTGAAAAAAAAACTCAGATCTGATGTTATAGATTTAAAATTTACCTGTACATAAAGATGTCTCTGTTATCACCAAGTGGTTTCTTACAGAGGAAACACGAATCCAAGAAATGAGGCTGTTGATTATCGAATCTGAAATCATGAAACCTTCCAGAAACAACAGATCTCGGAGACGAAACAGAGTATTGATTGTAATAATAACTCTGAGGATAGTTAGTGTTCCTGAGACTGTTCAATCTAGCGTAAGAGAAACGACTTGAAACGACACCTTTCTGGGAATTTCCATGATTACTGTTACCAGAAACCCCAGCTTCCATCTCTGTTAAAGAAGAAGCCAAAGTCTCTTCTTCTTCTTCTTCAATGAAATAAGGCTTTCTCGATGCAACCTCCATTTTAATTTTTTTCTGGTTTTTAGAGAGAGAAAGAACGAGAGAGAGTGGTTTTGTAAGATCTGAAGAAAGGCGTGAAGTGGGATTTTATAGCAAAAGATATTTTGTTTTGTTTTGGGGGTTTAAGAGAGAGAGTAAGAAAACAAGGGGCGAATTTTGAGAGAGGAGAGAATCTATTGGCTTTTGGTAACTTTTATGCTATTTTTCAAAGTACAAGAAATCGAAAACCACTTTTGTTATTTTCTTTCAGAAATACTTTGTTGACACATAAGGAATAATCAAGAGAGGCGTTATAAAATTGATTATTTTCATGACTATTTATTCGTCCTTCTGTATCAGAGGAACTCTCGAGAGAGCCAAGTAAAAATGTAACACTTTTTTCAACATTTGCTTTTTAGTTGTATTAACTTTTAATTTTCTTTTTTACTCAGACAACATTATTAAAGTACATGAAAATTTAACACAAAATTTTGAAATATTAGGTGAGATTAGTAAATATTGTACAAATGTTTACAATATTTTAAGGGACATATGCATTTGATATAGCTAAATTTTATCATTCATTTACAAAATACTGCAATGGTAATAATAATAAATAAATAAAAATTTATGCATGTTTACAAAAAAAAAATTAATACGATATATGATGCAACTATTTGCTATCATGTAAGATTGTAAGTTGTTTAAAAAGAGCGAAATCAATATTACGATTTTTGTATATGTCTTTTTTACAAATAAAATTATACAATTTGACTATTTCGAACCCTTCTAGAATACTTGTTTTAGTAATCAGATTTTTAAGGATAGTAGATGGATCCTACTGAATTTTTACAGACATTAATTTCTCTAATTTATACAGTATCAATTAATATACTACAGCTATAATTATAATTCTAACCACACTAGATTCATTATGATTCTCATTATTTAATTACTGTCAGTAAGAATGGGGATACAGTGAACAAGTGATCACATCCGTCCAAGCGGAGAAGAGCTTTTTTAAGGTTACAAAACAAGAAGGAAGCAACAAAATAGCGGCAATACTGTAATTACAAGAAATATAAGGGGCGTAAACTGTAAATTAACAAACCCCATCACGGTTCCATAAAACATGGGTCCCACCCAGCACTCGAGAGACGTTAAAGAAAAATCATGGGGATTCGGGGGAGAGTGGACCCCACGCGCGTGGGTTATTTTGGGAGCGTTTCGCGACAAAATGGTAAATTTACATTTTTTTACCTCTTTTGTTTTATTAAAAATAATAAAAATCAAGGAAAAAGAATTTCGGAAAATATTGTCGTATTGTCTATAGTTTATGAATTTACGTGGTGGGTGACGTTTTTGCGAAGACTTTGAGGGAGTTGCTTTGTGAAGGTACAACCACAAATAGTAGTGGTGCAATGAGGTCGGTGTTTCTTAATGTAGAAGAGGTGTGTGATCACTAGTTGTTGATTTGTGATTTTCATATCTATAGTAAGTAAAACAATAGTTCTTTTTTTTTTTTTAATATGTGTAAAGTAAAACAATAGTTTGAATCTCTAATAATGATGTGGACCTTGTAGAATAATGGAATTGGAAACATCAAAGAAGAATCAGTGGAACTGTGTTTCAAAAATAAAAATTGGTAATGAATGGGGGTGTTAAATGTATTATAGAATGATATACTATATCGAAAACATTACATTTTTATCGAGTTTGAGCAAGATATTTACAAAATGTATAACCGAACGGTTTTTGGTTAATGAATGATGAATTAGTTTTTATTATTTGTAGTTCTTGTGGAAATAAATTTCTAGCATGTTCATATTTATGTGACATATATATACTTGGAAAGTTTGATGACACTAATGTTGTGTTTTACAAAAAAATTATTGATCCTTAGATCTTAAAATTGCAAATCGCTTCAGGTCGACGTGAAATGTTTCACGATGTAATATGTTCTTTCCGAACATTTTTGATTAACGACGATTTCTACCCAAAAAAAAAAAAAAAACTATAATATGGAATTGGATATTATACCACGTCTAATATATGGGGGGAATAGAACATGGTGTGTTGAGCTAATTACAACCTACTATTATAATATAGTGGAAGTTTTTTTTTTCGTTAATATACTCGCAAAATAGCAAAATAGCTTGTTTGTAAATATTCACGCATGAGAAACGAAAAAGTCATTTCATTATTTCAAAAGTTTGCATGTTCAATTCTATAAACACACTCTTCTTAAAATGGTGATATAATGATACTTGGTACGTTACAACCTCCCCAAACGATCTTAAAGTCCATACCGTTAACACTCTGAGTCACCAACACCGTCCCAATTGTTGGTTACACCGCAAAATGTCATTTATTTCAATTTTTGTCAACCAAATACGTTATATGGGTGTGTGTGTATATATATATATCACTCAAGTAATATATGGGGATTGGGGACAGAGATATTGTTTTTTAATGTTCAAGTGGTTTAACCTACATTTTTTAACTGGCGTTATAAACAACATATGAATGAATATTTTACAAGTCTCGGGAGACTAGCAAGTGCAACAAAAAAAAAAAAAAAGAGTTTCCATGCTCAAATTCGTGGAACTATATTATAGTATAATTTATTGATGGGGAGAAATGAAAGAGGGTCTTGGAGTGTGATACACCTTATGCACGCGCTAAGGAATACGTGCAAGCAAATATTTTAACAACTTAACGTCGCACACTTGCGCAAGGCTCCGATGTTACCGAAACCCACTTGTTTGTGTTTTGTCTCCGAACTTAAACCTACCTAATTACATAAATACAATATCTAATTCCAAATATGAACTATTTTATTTTCCCTCGATTTACATTTAAATATTTAAAACTAATATATACACATTAACATAAAATCAAGAAATAAGGAATATTTATTAACTATTTATTTACACCTTTATTTTCAGTTAAACTTAACTAATTATATCTGCTATATATTATCGTCTCTCTGTTGCTTCAGTATAATGGTGGTAAAAAGCTTTATACTAATGGGATTATGGAAATGTTGATGGGTAATATTGATGGTATAGTTTAGACTGATGCGATGGAAACGTTACCAAACAAACTAATATTCTTTTTTGATGTATTAAATTATATTGACATTTATTTTTACTAATAACGTGTCAAAAATATTGCTTAGACCAAACGCAATGGCACAACCTTTGAAGGGTTGTGACTAATAAAAAATTAAAAAGTAATCAAACAGTGTAAAAATCAGGAGAGAGGGATTGTAAGTTTACAACCGGTTGTAGAGATTATTTTAATCTCTTCTCTCTCTCCTTCCTTTTCTCTTTCTCATTAAATTTTAATAATAAAAAAATATTTTACACCCACTCCACCTATTTTACCATTACCACTTTACCATTATAGTGGTAAGTGGTAACAGTATGTCATTATTCGAATCAAAACAACATGGTGCTAAAAATAAAATCGGTTCTCTTACGTCGGTATTTCTGTCTTTTTCACGGTTTTACAAATTCGTTTTATCTTATTCTCTCCTCTCTCATCTTTTCAACATTTCCTTACAAAAATTCGTGGTAAAAATATTTAATCGGTTATAATATATATTTAATTCTTTGTCACTACTTGGGCGTGGACTCACCGGCCAAACCCATAGGGTATGGCCCTCTCATATCTCTTTTCTTTTTTTTTCTGTAGAAGGTGAAATTGCCCCACTCGTATCGTGAAGTACCTATTTAATCTCCCCTGTACGTTTTACCTGAATTTGAATTGTTCAAACTTTTAACATTCTCGTTAAATGTACTATACAACATTCACATAACACAATTTTTAGTGTTTGATGATACTCGTTACAAGAAAAGCCAAGTGCTTGCAAATACTATAAGGAAATAATAAGCTTACGTTATAAACCTTAAGTTATAAATTCTTTGTATTTAGCCAAACCAAACAAATTCTTTGGGTCCAATTAATCCTTACAGAATTTGATGTTTTGTTTTATTTGAATCATACAAACTTTTAAAAGAACACGTGAGTAACTTCTGTGTATCACGTCTGTCAAAAATTCAAAATGGTGATGTCATTTCCAATAATCTATGCTTCTAGATTTCACCTAATTAAGCAACTAAAATAAGAAACTATTGTTTTAAAAATAGCAAAAGTGCTCTTTTTCACGAGGTTTGTTTATTTCATCAACCACTCCTCCTCTTTGTCGGGCATTTCCCGGGATTCCATCAACCTAGACTAGACTCAGTTGTCATTTATGAAATTTTCTTCTTTTCAAACTATGAAAAAATATTGAAGACTTGTTACCAAGAAGAAGAACATTTTTTTTTTGTGGTTGAACCTACTTTTTTTCAACTGTTTCAACATACTTAGCATAGAGAAAAAATGATATTGACTTTAGATGTTATTCAATAATATATAGGGTCATTTTGCTAGGTCATCATATAAGAGAGTCAAAATATATGTGAAACTTATAGAGGTAAAATCATAAATACATAATATTTTTGATATATATCATGTAAAGTTCTATCAAATAAAATGACATATTATTTACTAAACATATGCATGAAATCATTAAAATTTGCATTCAATAAATGAATAAATTTGTTTACAATTTTATCCGATCATTAGAATAGTGACGATTGATGAACATATATGATAATTGATCTATTTTGACTTGTGATAAGTAAATAAGTTCACTAATTTAACAAAAAGAAAAAGTTCACCAAACAATTTGTCAAGAATTAAATACATATACTTTTGTTTCTAGATGCCTATATAATATCTTGGGAATAGTTAGACCGACGTAACAAGTCGATATTTAATACTCGTACAAAAATATATTAATTGCATTTTACATTCGTTGTCCTCAGATATTGGATGTCTATAGTACACGTGTAAAATCAAGGCTTGACACAACCGCTACACGTAAGACCTAACCGATCAGAATTTGCCTGCTTCACAATGAATCTAGTATCATCTGTTGTTTTCACTATCTAACGGCCAATAGTTTATAAGCTTTTCCATCAATTTTGCGACCCGTCCGATCATAAACTGGTTCTTTCGTCCCCACATACACCGAATCGGGCCCGTTCAAGTCTTCAGCTATACGAATTTCGCCATTATAGTTCACAGAAATAATAAACGAAACTAACTAATCAGAAAAAGATGGTCGTAGATCATTAAATTTCATATAATCACTTATAATGATAGCCAACGAATATAACGAGACGACAATCCCTGTGAAAAAATCTAGGCACATGTTTTCATATGATAGTTTCTAGATTTTTATTTATAATAATATAATGAAACATAATTAAACTTATAATTGTTTTGCCCAGTTGCTGAGTTCGTTACATGTGATGTGTTTTATAAAAGAAGTGAAACAATTGTGGCGCACCATGGGCCATTATTGGTCTACACTCTCAATATTGAGGTATATATACCAAATACATCAGAAACCTAATACAGATCTTTATAATTAGAAATTGAGTAAATGTTTTTGTCAAAATTGATAAATCCAAGAACACGCTTGCTCTATTTGAGATTCCCTAACATTAGGTTGGCTAAAGCAATACCTATTGAACAACTTTTGGTTTTGGATCAACCATGACGTTTTAGTTTTGAGCATTAGCTAAACACCACACATATTTGGACAAACTAATTTATGGACTGGGTTTCCAACTTATCTTCGTTTGATCAATAAATAAAGTGCATATGTGACAACAACTTTTTTTTTTAAATAAAATATTATGACTGTTTTAAATAAAAAATCATATACTAATGTTTACCAATCATAGCATTTACTTCTTCATACAAATCACGGAGAATGAACTATGAATAGAGATTCTTCTCGTTTGAACTTTGAAGTGTTGGTCAAATTGGTAAATCTTTTTCTTGGGCTAAATTGCATTGTAAGAAACTAAGGAAAAAATAGTTTGAGAATAGTAAATTATGATTTGTATGGTTTGCGGACCACGGAACACCGTGAATCAGAAGCCGCCACGTAACCGGCGACGATATGTTTCCAATGTCTCCGGCGTGTCATGCAAAGATGAAACCTCTCTTTTCACTCTTCTTTAAATACAAATATATTTAATTCCACAACTTCTTCGAAATATTCCTTTCTTAATTTCTTCCCATTATGTTATTCAGAATTAAAAACATTACTTTTAACATTACTTTATGTTAAAAACATTACTTTTTCGATCGTATCAGACTATCAGTCTCCCACGTTGAATTTGTCAAAATGTAACAGTTGTTAATGTGTTTTAAAACCAATGTGTTGTCGTGAGAGGTAAACAAACACCGCCGGATCGCAAAATCCATAAATTAGATTTCCTGAATTTGGAGAAGAAGTAATTAGAATGGAGTTGTTGTCGATCAAGAGGGAGATGAAGAGGAAGAGGCATTATATTTTAATTTGTTTAGTTTATTTATTTTCAGTGTTGTTTTGGTTCCTTTGTTTAATATCACTCTCTGTTGTTCCGAATCTAAAGACGCATTGGAATGAATCAAGTAGTTGTCTCTGGATATATAATCACTTCAGTTTTTGCAGCATATTGTTTTAAAACTTCTTCACCAATCTTGGTCATGTTTTCTTTGAGTAGGATAAATGTTGCTGCTGGAGCTGGGGGCTCGCAGTTAAGTTTTTCCTTGTGGTATTATAACTTTTCTTGAATAATCCGAAACAGTAATGCATGTTATGTGACTATCAAAATTAAAGAAAGTCAATAGACCACATGCTAAAGATTGATACAGTCACGGTGCTTTCACTTCTGGTAAGGAATGATGGAAAAACCTGATCTTCAGATAGTTGACCCTAGCTCCTTTATTTACTCAAGCTCCTTACTCTGTAGAACTTGTCCCATACACTTGGAAAGAGCAAAGCAGAGCTGCTTGCTATGAGTAAAGGGAACAATAAATTTATTGGTACCAGTGGGCAATTTTGTTACATTTTCTCACACACTCATTCAAAATGTTGACATATGTTTCATAGTATGTATATTTGCAAATACAATCTATGTTGGTTGGTTTTCGATTCAAATGTCCTGTATCAATTTGTATCGTGCTTTCTTATGTATGAATATTCCTTTTGTGAATTGTGTTGTTGGTTTTGATTTAATATTCATGCATAGACATGTACTGTTATTAAAGGTGTATACGCAGGAAGCTTTTAACAATGACAACACCTCATTTTTGGTACAAATTTTGAATTAGACCATATTGGTTGTTGAGTTATAGAAAATAAGTACAATTTTTTTTTTATGATAAACGTCTTAAAATATTAATATATTCATCTAAAAGTAACTATAGATATAAATTTTACAATTTAAGATTTTTGATAAACTCTTATCTAATAAACTTGGGATGTATGTATTAATTGTTTTGTTTTGATTGATTTGTTTTTTTTGATGATGTGTTAGTTTTGTTATAAGTTATAACACAAAATTGCCAGAGAAAGTTATTTTAGTTTTATTGTATTGATTTTTTAAAAACTTTCTAGATAAATTTCATTAGTTTCCAAACTTATTGGAACACTTAAAATTAGTTAGGATATATATTACCAAATTCTTATAAGTTTAATTTCTTTAAGCTGAGCGACAGGGGAAAAGAGAGAGAAGAAAGAGAACCTTTAATCCTTTTGTGTTCTTTACTGAAGGTAATGAAGTCTCCCCACTTCATGTGATGCTTCCTTACCAAGTGAAGGATCTGCAGACTGCAGTTGGGTTGTAAAGACAGACATGCTTTCAAGATATCTCCTCGAGCCAAGATCAAACATCTCTAAAAGCAAATCGGCAAGTGATATATACATGCAAACATCACTGTACACAGTAATGATACCCTGAGGTAAAACCGTTTCCGAGTATATTTTACATCAACAAACACAGACCCCATGGAGTACTACAGCGAAAACATTCTAAACTAAATAGGTGATGTACAGAAATCTCGAGCTTACACCATTAAGGCAATTTATTGGGAAACAAACGGAGAGAAGGAGGAACGAGATTCAGCTATAACAAACACATATTTGACAATCACGTACTGGTCATTTATCAAACCCAAAGCTTATGGACGATGTTGACCTTTCTGTGGAATGCTTTTCTCTCGGTGTTCAACTTAATAGTAAGACAAAGACTAGATCAATCTCAATTCTGCTTACATGCACTGAAAATAGATAAACTAAACAAATTAAAATATAATTAAGGCCAATTAATACATATGCTATAACACCATAGAATAATCACCATCTCAAAAGGTTTCCTTTGTCTTCTTCCTGTTTCATCAAACAGTGGCAGCAACAGCCTTCTGTAACCTATGTGATATAGGCACTGTGAGCACATGATCACACCACTCAACTCTCCCCCAAATTTCACCACTTTTGCGCCTTTCAAGTGCAATCTCGGCACACCAAATATTATTCCCATATGATAAGCCGCCATAATGACAAAGCTCGACCCAAAAAACCACCATCTTTCCATCATAATCAACCAATCTAACACAATCATAGAACTTTGGTAGTCCTACCACACCCTTCAAATCTTTCCAGCATCCGACCTGATGAGAGTCATACCATCTGAATGCTCCTTGAGAAAAACAGTACAAAACATTATCTATCTCACAATGAGAATCTGAAAACATATAATCACTCATCGCTGGTCTAACCAGATCCCATCGACCTTCCTTGGCATTGTAAGCAGCCTCCTCAGACCCAGCCATCACGTGGAACTTTCCATCAACACATGCGCTTTTGTAGAGAGACATGTCTTTTGCCACGATGCAAGGGATGGGATTAGGATCCCAAACTTGTGTTCTTGTGTCAAACACCTCGAACGAGTTCTTCACCAAGGGACGAGAATCATTGTCGCCATCTAAGGACATTCCTGCTACATATATCTTTCCATCAAGAACACTAGCAGAAAATGAAAATAGCTCCACAGGCAATCTTGGAGCCTCGCGCCAAGTGTGAGTCATGCAATCCAGAACAAAGACGGTAGAGGAAGAGGCTTTGAAGTGGGATTGGGATTTTCCAATGTTATAGATATTAGAACCAACCGCCACGAGACCCGAAAAGTCCGCATTAGGAGAATGTGGAATTGGGACTTTAGCCAAAACATAACCACTCTTCTTCTTGTCGTCATTGGTTAGGGTTTGATCAGGTTTACGGCAGAGGGTGAACCAGATACTACAAGGATACGTCTTAAAGCACACATAAAGACAACTCTCGGTGTGGCCTAAGAGTGACCGGGTCTTGTAAAGCTCCGGTGAAGTCAGCAGAGATCGAAAACTCTTGGAGACGAGTGAGAGAGTTGGATAGTACAATCTTGAGACGCGTGCGATGATGCTCAATATCAAATCATCGGGAAGTGACGGATTTTTTGGTCGTCGAGGGATTCTTCTCCTTCTTCGTCGTTGTTGTCAACATCTCCGTTGTTTTTACTTCTTCTCCAAGTTACGGAGAACCAAATTTATTCAAGAAATAATTTAGGGATTTGATCATGGGAAGAAGGCAACACATTGTATTAAAAAGAATTGTTGGGCTTTATGGGCTGTTGCTAATATCATGCATATGTTTCCGATTTTAAGAGATAACAATAACACGTACTCTTTATAGATTTACATTACTATTATTTTGTTAATTATAGAAGTGATTGGGCCGATTAATCAAGCCCACAGTTCGTCGATGGTTCCTCTCCTGTATTTGGTTTGGTTTGTATATCTACTGTATTAGGCCATTGAGACATACGGATTTGGCAATTGGAAAGAGTTGCAGACCATGTTGCGCAGTAAGACAAAGACAGGGTGTGTATAGTCACCGCTCTTTCCACTTCCCCTAAAGACTGATGAAAACACATGATCTTCATATAGTTGACCCTAGCTTGTAGCAATAGTTTCTCTACCTTCACAATATAATTGAATGCTCCTTTCTTAATCCATTTATGTTTCAATGGGCAGACACGAAGCTTCAGGGAAGGTCAAAGCTACAGATCAATTATATTGTGAAGGTATATATGTGACACTTTTGTTACGTTATAGGAAGACTTTGCAAAGTCTTTCGCTGCGGTTAGCTCAACTATTTAAAGATGTGCAATTTCAATACTGTTAAATCTAATCTCGTGCGTGTCTAGTAATACGTCGTCTCATAATAGACGATTTATCATTTACGTTTATCGATCGAATATAAATATTATTAAAGATCGATCTCAATTCTCAACTTAAAGTATACCCGAATCTTCTTAACGTAAAAAAAATAAAATAAAGATCATATAACAGACAGAAGTCATCATATCAGTAACAAAAATGTAGCTACAACACAAATTAAATAAAAGAATGGGATAACACATGTTTGGGACCGAGAAAAAAAGAAGTGTTTACAAAAACATATAGATAGATGTAAAGTACAACAAAAAAAAAAAGACAAAAGAAGAAGATGTAGAGGCATCATAAATGGGTACACATTTGTTTTATTATAAAACATTATATTTAAGGAATTAGCATACTTTGGGTAGAGACATGGGTTGGTTTTCCACTTTCCTTGATTTAAGACAAAAGCAGTCTCATGTTTACTGACTTACACCATCTCCAATGGTTTTTCCTATATTTGCTTCTGAAATAGAGGAACTCTATAATAGAGGTGAGTTTTACTCCCAACCCACTCTATTCTCACCTCTAAAATAGAGAACTCTATTTTTTTTTCTATAAAATAGAAGAACTTATAGAGATGGGTTAGAGATGCCTTTAATGACCCTTTGTTTTATCATTTTAAAATGTGAACAAAATATTACTTTTGTACGTTAAAGTCTATGTGACTATGTCTATCTAATTACACGCATGTTTATCAATTTTCTAATTTTAGGTCAAATAAACAAACAAATATGAAAACTTAAGAAAATTATACGAGCGACACATTCAAATAAAAAGTGGATTGGCATGGATTATTAATTTGAAAAGCGTGTGAGATGAGCGTATAGACTTGTAGGTATATATGGCTAATTGGCTATGGCACTATGTGGAAGTCACGAGTTTCTCACCATTATTATTCCTTTCCTTCCAAATTGAATTTACATCTCACGAAAAGGACTAAAGGAGCATATACTCAGTGGTTTTTGAAAAAGGCATACAGAAAATATTGTCTTAAAAAAGAGTTATTTATCATTTATTCTCATAGGGTTTATATAAATCTATTAGATTCTCCCTTTTTCAATGTAAAAAAAAAATTATAAAAACAAATTGCCATAGGTAAACTTTATTTTTTAAAATTTCTTTTAAAAATTTCTTTCCTTTATTTTAGATTCTCCCTTTATTTTTTAAACTTTATTTTTTAAAATTTCTTTTATTCATCTTGTCCTTTCCATGAAATTGCCATAGCTAAACTTCATGTTATAACTTATAGACTAAGATCCCCCTGATTACGAAAATATTCAAAAATTAAGATCGATCGTAAATAATTCGTTTAGTATGAAATTCCAAAACATACATCAATCACTGTTGAGATCGACCAAAAACAAGAAACATAAATGTATGTTTCATCACATATCAATATCAAAGGCTATATATGTAAAATAAATAAACCAAACGGTCAAGGTTGATTTATTACAATTTCCTACGATAACAAAAAGAATTTCTAAAGAGTGTAAAAAAAAACCCACTGCATGTGGCTATGTACATTAAACCTCTCAAAGCTTCAAGAATGAGGAGACTCAACAATATACTTTATATTATAAATGATAAATTTAATTTATATAGATTTCGCTTTTAATTATAAAAATGCCAATTAACTGGGCCTGATAAACCCATTAAAGAATGGCCCATCAAGAAAAGAAAACCTCGACGCTTGAATTCTTCGAGCCAAGGCAAAGTGGACAAACTCGTACGGCGCCGTCGCATCCTTTACACAGAACCAAATGACGACACGGCAAAGCCAACACAGTCGCCGATCGCCGCCGACAAATTCTACATCCCGGTCCAATAATTTCGCACCGATCAGGATCCACGTAAGCCGATTCGGCGTCCTCAGCTTCATCCACACCGTCTACGCTTCCTGAATTTTGTTCCGCCGTCGTAATAACTCCGCCGCCGTGAGATACTACTACGGCTTGCTGCAATTGAGCTTGTAACGACGTCGCTTCGGCTTCTCTCGCCGCTGCTCTCACTTGCCAGGCACGTGACTCTGTTTCAATCTGAGCCGCACGTGCTTCAAGCTCGGCGTGACGACGCGTGGCTTTCTCGATTTCAGCTTCTTTCTCTCTTAATCTCCGCCTAACTGATTCTTCCGTCCTTCTCAGTAGCTCACGATAGTGCCTCTCACTGTTTTCCGCTAACATGCGCCTCAGCTCCTCTCCCTTTTCAAAATAATAATTAAAAAAAAAGTCGGTAAAAAATAGATTTCGATAAATTTTCAACTAATAAAAACATATTTTCAAAAATAAATTTGATAAAAATAAAAATAAAGATTTATAAAATTATCACAAAAATTCCAAAAATGCCAGTGTAACCATTTTTTTATTTTCCAAAATTTTCTATGAATCTTAAGCATATATATTAGTTTCGAAATTGTAGTGATAATTTTAGAATTAAAACTTATTATTGTGAGATATATTTAGTCACCTGTGTTTGAAGAAATCTATCTAATTCATCTGATTGGCGTTTGATTTCGCCGGCGAGATCTCCGGTTACCATCGGAAAAGACGATTCTCGATTCGAGCACTGCCCCTGTGACAAACGAAGACCGGTGGATACTACATTCGGATTTTGTCGACGGCCGATAACTTGCGGCGGAGTTTGCGGCGGAGGGTTCATCGGAGCCGCCGTGTTTTCTAAATCAATCACCACCGATGAAACTTCTCTTGCTCGCTTTCTTGTATCAACCCCTGTTTTTTTTGCCGCCCAAAAAAGATAAAACAGATTCACCGGTTAGATAATAAACCGATTAAATTTCTTAAAAACTGCATCGATTGATTTAGTAAACAAACCGGCGTTGATTGAATGAAACTGAGATTTCTGCGGCTGATTCGAGCAATCATTCCCTTCTTGTCCGTTTCTGAGAAATCGAAACATCACATATATATGAATACATACATATATATGTATAGAGATAGAGAGAGAGGAGAGAGATAGTACCTGTTGAGGAAGAAGAGAGTGGAAGGATGGTGATGAGCTTGAACCGCCATGAACAGAAACAGAGAGACAAAGATAGATGAAAAAGAAGGAAGCTTCTTCTTAATGTGAAGAATCTCTTTAATATGTATAAATCACACAAAATATATGTATGTATCTACGCTTGTATTGAACATGGTTGTGATGAAATATTGAAACTTTGATTTTTTTTAATAATGAAAATTTAGTGGAGAAATAAATGGTGAAGAAGAGGAAGAAGAGGAAAGGAATGAGAAGTTTTTAAGGGAAGGGCTTTTATCTCTATTATATGCACATAGTAAGCATGATTCTCATTTATTATAAACCCAGTGTGTTGAATACTTGAATCGCATCTAGAATTTTAATTTTTTTAACTTTTTAAATGGAAACGGATATTTCGTTTTTTTAGATTTCATTATACTAGAATTGATTCGTCAATATTAGCAGTTTTCTTAAATTTCTTTACTATTTTTTAAAAAAATAAGGAAGCCAACTTGCTGCAAAGTATCAATTTAATATTTGTTGGAATAGAGAAAATTTACAATTAAATTCACATATCACATTTTTAGTATGCTTTATAGTATTTATTTATTAGTAAAAGCTCAATTTGGAAATGTAACTAATTATTCCAATATCAGTAGAAAAAATTATCAGTAGAATGAAGTAATAGAATATTTTGCTAGGTTCTCACTTCACCAAAAAAAAAGAGAATATATTGCTAGGTACTTATCTAGAAAATTTAAAACTTTTAACTAAAATTTTTTTCCTCTTATCTCAAATACAAATTTATATGCGTGTAGCTAATAATATATTTTTCTTTTGGTATAAGTCTTGACATATTCTAGAACAACTTGAAAGTTAACTTCAGCATATTTCTTCGTTTTTTTTTTGTAGTTAATTTCGGCATATTTTCTTCCTTCTTAAAATAGAATAATCATAGTCCTTAAGCACATATGCATGCATAGACCAAATACTCTAAATTTTATCGTAATTGTACTTATAATCAGGATTTATAAAACTGAACTTCTCTTCTCAAGCTTTCTTCCTTTAGGTGTGTGTTTTCTTGCTTTTTCTCTCGAAAAGACTCTGTCGTGTTTGCTCATTGCTGCTTTGATGCTATCAAACGGCACCATTGTAACCCCTTGTTTTTTAATATATTTTTTTGCTCCATTATATAATTTATTTCAAAATTTACTATGTTGATATAAATCCTTTTTTTTTTGGGCTAAATGTTGATATAAATCCAGTATAATAAAAAAATTATGAAATTGTTCGAAAAGAGTAGAACGTTACTACTTCTTTTTGTTGGTTAAAGTTTTTCACTGACTTTTTACCAAATACATTTCATATTATTCACGATTGTAAAATCGGTAGACTCAAATTATGTTATTGCAGGTAACTGACACTGTCCATGATAAGACATGATATATATTTACGAGCGAACACACGCATATGTATATTATATAGTATATTATAAAATGTGTATATATAAAAAATATTTATTCGGTTTAGTAAAGTATCATGATGGAACAGAAATCTAACAACTAAACAAAGATAATCAACAAGTTTTATCAAAATAACCAGCAACTAATGAGCATATAATATAATATTATATAGATACATATTAGGTGGGTCGTTGCTCTTGGCTTAACCTAATAAATTCCAAAGTTTTAATTAGTTTTGAACATTAGGCGAGGAAGAAACAATATATACATATGATGATAGGAGAAATTGTTTTCAAGTTCAAACTAATTTCTGTAATATAAAATTTGTGATGCTGATGAAAATGATTATTGCAGAAATCAATTTATATTAGGGTCTCTTTATATTATGTATTAATGTAGAACAATGACCATGGGACTATTATTATCCATGATTGACCAAAACAGAGTAATAGTAGTGATTGATAGAAAACTAAATATTAATGAAAATAGTAATGGAGACATAACACACTTTTGTTCTTTGCCCTTTAGAGGAGCCCACCACACACCAAATTGTGAATTCTTGGGCAAAACTTCTTGAACATTCAATTCTTCTCTTCCTAAAACATGTTATCCTCACTTTTCAATCTCTCTTACTCCTCACCCAACAATCTCATTTTCATAATTCCTTCATATACCATACATATACGTACATATAACAAAACTATATATAACTCAATAAATATATGTATATATGTACATATTTAATCATTTATAACAAATAAATAAAGACGGCGTGTGTCATTTGGTTATTTGGATTCCGTCCCGGTTGTAGTCGGACGTTTCAGCGAAACTTACATCATGTCAATTTTTGTTTTTGAAGATTTTTTTTTTTTTTTTTTTTTTTACAGAAAAATATATATCTTTATTGGGTATTATTTTAAAGGAAAATTTATATCTTTATTGGACCGGGTAGTGCATGTGACAAGGCATCTTCAAGAACAATGAGTGTATATCTAGGGTGAGAGTAATTTGGTTAAGGTAAAACAACAAAGTTTATACATGTAGTGTATGCTAAGAGATGTTTTTTTAGTTACTTAGAAGACTTTCTATCTAATGCCTATCTTATACATGCATACATATCTATATAGGTACAACTTTAGCCTTAGTTGGATTTGTGTGTTGGCCATGATGAAAAAAATGGTGAATTAATTCAGAACAGGAAAGATGGAAATATTTTATGTTAAATAACAATTAAGCAAATAGAAGTGGAAAGAAGAAGAGTCAATATTCAAAGGTGTAGATTTGATTAGATGCAAAATACACAATTGGACATCATTATTTTTCTTTAATTAGGTTTTTAAAAATTATCCCTTTTGGCCACCTTCACGTTTCCTAATGAGTAACAATAATAATGCTTCACACTATGCAATTTCACATTCTCAACCAAAAAAGTCGTTTCCGTCTTCTTCAAAACGAAGGATATATACAAACATATGCATACGTGTGTATATATCATATGGTCATAGCTACAGCTACAACCCATACCATATTTTATGCGAGTTAAAATCAAAATCGAATTATCGAATCATACATAAATAGAGTTCGTTTTATTTTATTGTAATTATCTAGATGAGAATGGACCATACACACACTATATATATATATACATATTCTTTATTTTTTGGTGTATATAGACAAAAGGTGTAGAAGTAGTAATGTGGTGGCAAGAGCTAGACAGGTAGGCAAAAGCATTGATGTAAGGGAATGGCATCTCTTGATATAATACATGATTTGGTCTAAGTCAAATTTCCTGTGGATTAGTGAAACTAATTATGATTTTAATTTTTCATTATCAAAAGCACCATACCATGAAGTTTACTTTGGATGTTGAGCCTATCAATTCATTATTTTTCATTTTCTCGTTACTGTTTAATGAGCCCATCTTTGTTTGTTGAAATATGAGTAGTAGTACAAAAGAAGAGTCAATTTTGTATTATTGGTTTTAAAATTTTTATTTGGCTGTTTGTTTCACCTTTCTCCAAAAGGTGTGGCTTGTGCCTTGGGTCATGGCCTCACGTAAGAACCTAACCAAATACGAAAATATTACAATACTTAAAGATTAATTAACGGTCCAATTTAATGCATTTTCGTGACGTGTGAGTGGTAACATGTGAATGGTAAGGTTAGCATTTGGTTTCTTTATTAATAAATTGATGACCAGTGAAATCTCTTTTTGGATATTTACATGAAAATCAGATCAAGAAAACCAATTTTAATGTGTTCACTTGGCCAAATAAAGATCATTTACATATGGTGTGTATCATACACAATTTGTTTGTATTATAGAAATAATCAAATAACAAGAAAATAAATTTCGTTTGTTGTAAAAAACAAATTAGCGTTGTACTGTATATTCAAACTTTTCGGAAGTTAGCCAAATTGTAGCTTTCACGAAAAACCAAACTAATTAATCAATACTCTTCCTCGATTTTGTGTCATTTTTATATAATATGGATAGGTATGGATTCTTTTATTCATCATCATCACCATCAAGTCAATTCTATATATATGTATATGGATTCTTACTCATCTTCACCATCATCAAATTAATGGATCCGAAAATCTTGATCATCTTTATGTGTATCTCTATACAATATGTTTAGTTTCTCTTTTATATGGATTCACGAATATAAATGTGGGAGTTGTGAGGCCAATTAATTTGATATATATTGTTATTTTTGGACCCACTCTTTTTTTTTGTTTGAATTCCCAAGACTAATGATTCCCTGCAGGAAGTTCAGAGACTAGACAAGCAAGGTACATCGTCGATTTGGTGGAACTTGAAAGACAATACCAACCTTTTTTAAAAAAATCTGAACAATTTTCATATTCGTTTGGTGCTAAACCAATATCAAATCCAAAACCCAATATTTTTAATACTTTTCTTTCTAAAAAGTATATTGTACCAATGAGAAATTTGCACCGTAGCATACTTTTTCTATGTTATGTGACACTCTACCACACTTATTGAGGAACGCATACTTTCTTCCACTTTCTTAATAATGAATGACCAAAACACCCCGTAATACAAACTCCATACTAACTAAACGCTAAACCCTTCTTTCATCAGTTACTTTACTCGTTGACTTTTTTAATCCCTGTTCATCGATTATGCTCTTATTGTTTTCTTCAAATACCGTAACTGTAAAACTCAGGTGCCACATCTACTTCGATTTTAATCCGTTCCGGTTGCAAACGCGCTGTCTTTGGTAGTCAATATTCTATTAGTTTTGTAATAACAAATGGATTGAACAATTGGTTTGTCTCAGATATGAACTTTACGTCAGACTCGTTTTAATATTTTTTTCGCTTGAACAATTGCCAGAATTAAAGTTTCAAAATCGTGTAAAAGACCTCAAAATATGTTGATGCAAATGAGAACGAGGTCGAAAAGAACACTTTTTAGGGTATGGAAATACAGTGGCGAGCATAGAAGAAGATAGTACAGTAACGTTGAAAGGCGCAACATTTGGACCTTACCGTATGGACTTATAATTTTCTATCACCACGTGGACGAGGTGTACATACAGAATACATGTGGAGTGGATATTTTAATGGACCTAAATATTTGGCCGAAAATGTATGAGGGAGAGTTCAAACATTGGAAAAATTTTGTATATGTCTGCTTGGGTTTATAAATTAGTGGTTAGGGTTTAGATTTTTCTTTTTAAAACAAACTTATATGATGGTTTGGGTTTATAAAGAAGTGTTTAGGGATTAACAATTTAAAATCTTTTGTTATTAATTATCATACAATGTTTTGTAAAATATTCAATTATGACGACAAAATCCAGGAAATCCATGTGGAGTTGTCCATATGTGTATATAGGTAAATCCATGTGAAATTTTGTATATAGGCATATCAAATCAGGGTGTATATGTGGACTTCTCCATAGGTGTAATTATATTTTCTAATTTTTAATAAATTTGATGTCTTTTTTGGTTTATGTGGGTTTGGTCAGGGTTTAGGTTTTATAATTATTGCACAAATAAATGTTGGTTTGGGTTTATATGGGAGTAGTTAGGGTTTAAATTTTATAATTTTTACTAAATTATATTTCTGTTTGGGTTTATAAAGTAGTGGTTAGAGTTTAGATTTTTCTTTTTAAAACAAACTTATATGATGGTTTGGGTTTATAAAGAAGTGTTTAGGGATTTATAATTTAAAATCTTTTGACATTAATTATCATACAATGTTTTGTAAAATATTCAATTATGACTACAAAATCCAGGAAATCCATGTGGAGTTGTCCATACGTGTATATAGATAAATCCATGTGGAGTTTTGTATATAGGCATATCAAATCAGGGTGTATATGTGGACTTCTCCATAGGTGTAAGTACATTTTCTAATTTTTAATAAATTTGATGTCTTTTTGGGCTTATGTGGGTTTGGTTAGGGTTTTAGGTTTTATAATTGTTGCACAAATAAATTTATTTGGATATATACATGTGTACACACCAACAAGCAACAATGTTATGAACTCCCTGACTATAAGTGTATTTATTGTGGACACCTGCAAAATATATCAACTAACTTGTTAAAATATATCCACATGATCCTGTAATGTATAACAACATGTATCTAAGAACTTAATCATATATCCGCATACACATCACCATACTACAAGTACAACTCATCAGTACCCGACTATATATCCATATAATTAGTGTAAATTGTTATCTGACCACATCTGTATCCACATGTGTACACGTCTGTGTCTCCACATGGATACGTTTTCACATTTTGGGTATCCATCATTGAACACAATGTAATGATGTTCATGTATCGCTTCCACACCCCAGCTAGTGACTAACACCCCCACAACTGCCCATCGGTACACGTATATGTGTCCACATTGATACTATAATTTATTATCCTACAAGATCCACATTCCCACCCACCAACTGTGACGAAAGTGTACACGGCCATGTCACCACATCGATACATTTTCATCCATCGTTCAAAACATTGTAGTATCGTTTCCACACCCCAGACTGCCTAACATGGACACGTTGTAGTGGATATTTTAATTTTAAGAAAAAATAAGATCCACATGGATACGCTAAACTAACATCCACATGGATAACATTGCTATCAGAAACGGAAGTATCCACACAATTAATATCCACATGGATATTGGCCATCTTTTGCATCCTCTTCCAGATCACCATGCTACTGTTCATGTCCACAATTGCCGGACGCCATTAAAAACCACACAGCTTCTCCGGTGACGACGACACAACCCACCACTACACTATTATTTGTCGATTCCATAATCACTACATTCTTTCAATTTCATTCCCACCATGAAACACACCTGTATTCGATTAAAATCCCTTAAAATCTTCATTTCTCTCCGTTAATCTTCAGCCTCCCATCTCTCCGTTAAACTCAATCGACAATATATCCCTATATATCCGACGGTGAAGGGATTAACTGGCAGAGTCGGTATTTCAATTTTCCCTGCAACTGTCAGAGTTGGTGACGCTGAAGACGAAAACGAAAATGGTGTTTCTCTACATCTAAGGCTCCATTTCCGATCTTCCCAATCTAAAAAGTTCATTAAATCTCTAACGACAATGTCTAACTAACGTAGCTTTAGTTAGAGGGGCAAATTAGTCCAATATAAACTCAAACATGTTAAAAAGTATGTGATACTCAGAAAATATCTGTTTTGAAAGAAATGTTTGAGAAAGTATGTTAGAGTGCAACTCACCCTTGTACCAATTACCAAACCTAAACAAGAACAGACCTACAATTACAAGTTCAAGATATCTAGATAAGATTCCACTTAATTTAAGAACTATTTTGACCCATTTTGTGTTCTAAAGCATCCGAGTCTTGGATATATGTAAATGTAATAATAAGCTTATATACTCGGATGCAAAACAAACATGTGTATATGCATTGCTACATCTTTCTTATAACAGTATATAAATGTAAATATAATTAACCAGTTTTTTTTATCTGGTATGATTATTTATCATTTTGTTCAACTGTTTTCAATAAAATTGTTAATTTTCCCGAAAGGTGTGAATGTTGTCATTAAAATTTATTTAAATATATATATATATATATATATAAAATATCTAATAATTTTGTATTTATCATATTTGGCACAAAGATAAATTATAAATAAAGCATCTTTAAAATAATTTGTCCACTGAAAGTTGCTCATCGCGATTCATCTCAATAGACCCAATAAAACCACTAGAATACATATATACTTTGTTATGTACCATATAAAAAGTATAATGTAAGATTTGAAATATCTATACCAAATCTTCAACAAAAAAGAAAAGTAATATTGGTGGAAAAATAAAAAGGAGAAGTATGAAGATGGGGTTTGATAAGGCAAAGAAGGAAAACCATTAAATAAGAATACTATTTTGTTGTTGTTATTGTTAGATTCTCTCAACCATCAATCCATCCTCTACTTCTCTTTAAATTCTTGTAGCCTTTTATGAGGGGGACCAAGGACCAACCATATTTTAGGGTATGGCCAAAATAATTTAAATCCAACAAGCTTTAACAACAAATTATGGGTTAATCAAACAAGAAACGTCAAGGTATATATCTAACCCTCTCAAGTAGTTGAATTGGGATCGTCTAAAGAAATAGTTATTCAATATCACGAGTTTGAATTTCGACGGTGGGAAGAGGACTCATTTTAACTTGTTATGGACACACGTCAAAAGAATTATGGACCAATAGTCTGATTTTTTTGGCAATCTAAAAGAACATCAAAATACAATAACTTACATTTTTTTCTTTGGGAAAAATACAATAAGTTACTTAAACAAAAAAAATTACTAGATATTGAACATCGATTTAAATGGTGAATCTACATAAATTAGTTATTGCTCTTTTTAAGCTCCCATATAGCTAGGCGATGTAAGTATCATGCTTTGTATAACAATCGATCTTTTATAACATTTGTACTTGAAATAGAGAACATACAAATTTAGTGACTAGTAAGTTATGGACAAAATAAAAATCAGCAACATGAAGAAATCTAAAAGATTAAAAAAGGATAATTTGGTGTGAATAAATTGAGAGAATATTAGGTCAATGACCATTAAATCCACTAAATGTGGTTATAACACGTTATACTGTTTTGTTTAATTTTTGGTTTCGAAAAGGTAAAGTAACACGTGAAGACTGAAGAGAGAGTTCATCTTTTTTCTTTTTCCCAATCTTCATTCCCTCTCTCATTTTTGTTTAATCATCTATTCATTTTTAAATTGAACCATCTTATCATCAATATAATTATATCCAATATATATATATATATTTATTTTATATAATATAATTATATTTGTTACACTAAGTTAGAAAATAGAGATGTTTGATCATATTTCTTTTCGAAATAAATCATCTATTCTGTGTAAAAACAAGAGTATAGCGTGTTATTATATTCTACTATAGCGTGTTACACGAGTTGCCACGAGCTTCACGAGCCAAGATCGTCCTCAAACCTCAGCTCACTACGTTATCTCTGCAATAAGATTTTAGTCATGTGAATGATGCTTGATTTTGGTAAATGCCATGTAATAGTAGTTAGTTTGAGTCTTTGACTGGTTTCATGAAAATGATTCATATACCGGAGTAATTATCCATGACTATTGCTTGTTCGGTTGTTCCTATGCATATCTGAGTAAAAAATGACTGTTTTCAATTATCAAAAATAAAATAAAAAATGACCGTTTGTGTTTCGTGTCTAGGTGATGAAGATTAGACTTCAATAACACCCCTTTGTTGGGTTTGGGCCGCAGTGAATGCTAATTTTTGGGCCGAAAATGTATTGTATAAATGTAAGATCTTGTGTTGTTCATTGTTACAGTGAGGCCCAAGATTTTTTTCTCTCTTTTGGTTATTCCTTTGAAAGTTTGAATAAACAAAATAAAATAAATTCGTAACCGTACATACATAGAGAAAAGATAATATAACGATATTTTACAACTTTTGATAGAATATCTGGACGCGTATGTATTCGGAATACCGCATGGACCGTAGTGAGTAGCTGTGGATATAACACGTAGACTTTGGAGCCCCAGCTTTTACCTTATCTTTATCTGACACGTGTCATTAAACAAGCATGGGACCCAAAACTCTCGCTATTCTTTTGTCTACCTGATGCCACTCCTTATTGTCTCTCTCACATCTTATCCGAATTATCCAACGGCTGTTATTTCATCCATGAGGATTTTCAATCTGTATCAGTATTTCCCACAGGATATCAATTTTATCCCTCATCTTTTTAATCGACACTTTTATTCCACTTATTTAGTTAGGAAAAAAGATTCAAAGAACTTTTAAAACTAAAATAATTAATTCAAAATAAACTAAATTGTGAAACACTGAAACCTTATTGAGCTACACATTTTGTTTTGTTATTGTTACTGAAAACATTAGATTTTGTTTGTTTATTAAAAATTATATTCTCATGCGAATGAATTAGTATAAGATTTGATTAATTTTTATATAAAGAATCAAAAACAGAAATTAAAAATTGTATTCGAGTTATATTAAACCCAAAAAATTATGTATAATGTTCATTTGTAAACAAAATATCAATGATAAAAATATAAAAATATGATCTTACATAAAATAAAAATCAAAATATAAAGATTTTTCAAAAATCCGATTTCAAGTGAGAAAGATGTTGATTTTAAAATAAAAATTCTCTTGTTCACATGTGTTTAGATAACCTGAATATAAAATTTTTCTGACTATCGCTTATATTGATTTTATTCTCAAAATTCAGAAATACTTATTTATCTAAACATTATTCGTTCCACTAAAATGATAAATTATCATACCTAAATTCTAATATTTGCAAAAATATATTACGCAACTTTTTATCGTCAAAAGTAAAAATAATTTCACCATTTTGTTCAATTTACTAATCAAATCTGAACTATTATTGAATGCTAAAGTAAAAACTAATTTCAAGAATATGGTTTATTCTAAACATTTATTAGTAACGGTAACCGTTTCAATGAAAATACTAGTATAAGGACTAAATACGAATTTCATTATAATGTGTATTAATTTGTTTTTTTGTTTTAAAAAGCATAATAATGTAGACGAAGAAAAGCGTCGGTGTTATTATTTAGTTAGATAGGAGACGATCAAATCGATCTCTCATTTACAAGAATTTGTTTCTTCCTCT
Organism: Erysimum cheiranthoides; assembly: GCA_011420285.2. NCBI lineage: Eukaryota > Viridiplantae > Streptophyta > Magnoliopsida > Brassicales > Brassicaceae > Erysimum > Erysimum cheiranthoides. The sequence continues at coordinate 334,503 of CM022181.2, forward strand.
TCTCGAAGACGACGTTAATGGCGGAAACCGTGGAGCTTCCGAGTAGGTTAGCGATTCTTCCGTTCAGGAACAAGGTTCTCTTACCTGGCGCCATTATTCGAATCCGTTGCACTTCTCATAGCAGGTGAAATTTGATTTCCTACGATTCTTATGCTTCGATCATTTCCTTCTTCTTCTTCTTCCTCTGGATTTTTTGGTTCTTTTAGGTATTTTGATGCTTGTACTGGTTCGACTAAGTTCCAACAATCGAATAGTGCTAAAATCTGTGAGTTAGGGTTAATTTTGTGTTGTACTGATCGTTATAGGTTACGCTTTTACATACACGATAACCCTAATTTATTTGGATTTGAGTTACTGTACAATCGTAATCTTCCTATTCTAAATTTTAATCGCAGTCTTACTATATAGTTGACGTTGTTGGTTTGGTTACTTGTTTCTCGAATTCAGCGTCACACTAGTGGAACAAGAGCTATGGCAGAAAGAAGAGAAAGGTTTAATTGGCATTTTGCCTGTTCGAGATGATGCTGAAGGTTCTTCAATTGCGACGATGATTAATCCAGGTACTGGGAATTTGATTTTGGTAGCGGATGAATTTGATTCGATATGTGTTGAATATAATTTCTTTTGCTTAGGTGCTGGAAGTGATTCTGGGGAAAGAAGCTTGAAATTTCTAGTTGGCACAACAGATGCTCAGAAGTCTGATGCTAAAGATCAGCAAGACGTTCAGTGGCACACCAGGTTCGGTTTATTTTTGCAACCATTAGGCTGTGATTTTGTGTAAATTTGATATGAATGCTGTGATTCCTGAGTTTATGAAGTGCCTCATAAATCTGATTTCTATCTTGGTTTGATTCTCAGCATATGCTGAGCGATGTTCTTGTTTTCTAATATATAGGGGAGTAGCAGCTCGTGCTCTGCATCTTTCAAGAGGGGTGGAGAAACCAAGTGGAAGAGTTACATATGTGGTTGTTCTTGAAGGTCTGAGCAGGTTTAATGTTCAGGAGCTTGGAAAAAGAGGACCATATTCGGTTGCGCGGATTACATCGCTCGAGATGACAAAGGCAGGTAAGATATGTTATTTCTTTTTGTATTTTTATGTGACTACGCTCTACAAATTGTTCTCTTCTGTCCAAGAGTGTCTTATATATTATATGGTACAGACCTATATATTCCGCTGCTTCATCATGCAACTGAAATATTCTTTTTCACTAAATGAGTTTCCTGCCTCTTTTGTGATCACCGAGACTTTAATCTCTGTAGATGTTAGCTCTGTTTGTGCGTAATATATAGAAAATTTTATGCTTCTGATAACAATTTGTGGTTAGAGATTCTCGAAGATATTAATTCTGAGTAGGAGCTTGTTTGGTAATGATAGTTTACTGGCTTATTTCAGGTTGGGTCATGAGCTTTTATTTTTCTTACATTTGGCTACATGCTAGTCCATTGATGTCTTAAGCTGGTTCCTTCCTTGCCATCTGCAGAGTTGGAGCAAGTGCAACAAGACCCTGATTTTGTAGCACTGTCACGCCAGTTTAAAACCACAGCTATGGAGCTTGTCTCTGTGCTTGAGCAGGTAATTTTAATGAAAGTACACGGCTGTCTGTTTTTGGTTCCTCCTTTCTCAAGTTTCATTTTGCTTTAGCATTAGAGTTTCCAAGATTAATTAACAACTTGCCAACGCTGAAGTTATAGGTATCTGTTTTCACAAAACTGATTCTTCTTTGGGGATATTCTTTCCATTGATGCAATTATATAATCTTCATCTGATGGAATCTGGTGATTCGTGATTGAATTAGTAAGTCATGCATTGATTCTTGTTTCAGAAACAAAAAACTAGTGGAAGGACAAAAGTTCTTTTGGAGACAGTTCCTATCCATAAACTAGCAGACATATTTGTTGCTAGTTTTGAGATGAGTTTTGAAGAGCAACTATCTATGCTGGATTCAGTGGACCTTAAAGTAAGACTTTCAAAGGCTACTGAACTAGTTGATCGGCATTTGCAGGTTAGGTCTTGATATTCATATTATGGTATCTGTCCTTAATTTTCCCCAGCCATTATGAAGTCATGTTGATGTTTACTTGTCACAGTCAATTCGCGTGGCAGAGAAGATTACTCAGAAGGTGGAGGGTCAGTTGTCAAAGTCACAGAAGGAGTATCTCTTGCGCCAGCAGGTTTGGTTTCCTTCTTGGCACTCGTTGTCAAGCTGAGGTTTTTGTCCTTCAGTGGTATGACTTGTGGCAATGAAACTGGTTTATGCAGATGAGAGCTATTAAAGAGGAGCTTGGTGACAACGATGATGATGAAGATGATGTAGCTGCACTTGAAAGAAAGATGCAAGCTGCAGGAATGCCGGCAAACATATGGAAGCATGCTCAAAGGGAATTGAGGTATACTGTGATAGAGGATAATAACTGATGGCGTGTGACTATGGACCAACTTGGATACTTGATTTCTTTATTAGTAATTTTCTTTTTCCTAATGCAGGCGACTAAAAAAGATGCAACCTCAGCAACCTGGCTATAACAGTTCACGAGTTTACCTGGAGCTGTTGGCTGATCTTCCTTGGGATAAGGCAAGTGAAGAACATGAGCTGGATCTAAAAGCAGCAAAAGAACGTCTTGACAGTGATCACTATGGTTTAGCCAAGGTCAAGCAACGGATCATTGAATATCTGGCTGTTCGAAAGGTTGTTTGTTTGTCTTTTTTTAATTTACAGTGATCCATCTTCAGTTTTCTGGTTTTCTGGTGTTATCTTGATTGAAACTAATTCATTGCAGCTTAAACCAGATGCGAGAGGCCCAGTTTTGTGCTTTGTTGGTCCACCAGGTGTGGGCAAGACATCTTTGGCATCATCTATTGCAGCTGCGTTAGGTAGAAAATTTGTTCGCTTATCTTTGGGTGGTGTGAAAGATGAAGCTGACATTAGAGGACACAGAAGGACGTACATAGGAAGCATGCCAGGACGCCTCATTGATGGGTTAAAGGTGAGTTTTGGTTTTCTAAGAACACATCGAACTTATGCTGAGAAATCTGAAAGAAAAGGGTTTGTTTTCATAAAAGAAATTAAGCTGTAGCAGATAAGTTTGATCGCTGTCTGTCTAACCTTGACGATTATAAGTGAGTTAAAGTATTTATAGATCATAAATTCGATTGCTACGTAGCTTTTCCGTACAGGCATTGGCAAAATTGCGGTGTCGATGCTCTTCTTATATGTGAATGTCCCGTTTGATTACAATCATGTTGGATGATTTGTTATATGATTTCAGAGGGTTGGTGTTTGCAATCCAGTTATGCTGTTGGATGAGATTGACAAAACAGGCTCGGATGTTCGGGGTGATCCAGCTTCGGCACTGCTGGAGGTTTTGGATCCAGAGCAGAACAAATCTTTTAATGATCAGTATCCTATCATGTTTCCTTTTTCTTTAAATATATTAGATTCAGCGTCCAAACTTTGGTAGGTTTGTTGAAAGTTTCTTGCATGAGTTTTAAATCTTGAAATTGTGCTTTTCACCTACTCTTAGGCAACAACTATATTCTTTCATAGAGGTACAAATGATGCTTGGTTTAGTTCACCACTCTATTTTATGGATCAACGGTATCCTTAACTGAAAAATAGCTATCTGAATGTTCCATATGACTTATCAAAGGTGGTTTTTGTTGCCACTGCGAATAGGGTTCAACCTATTCCACCACCTCTTCTAGACAGAATGGAGTTAATTGAGTTACCAGGTTATACGCAAGAGGAAAAACTTAAGATAGCAATGCGCCATCTGATTCCTCGAGTTCTCGATCAGCATGGACTTAGTTCCGAGTTCCTCAAGATTCCAGAGGTATATTATTATTTTGAAGTTTTTGATTTATTGCGAATAATTGTCTCTCTTGTGGTGCACTTATGCAGTTTCTTCGTATACTCGCCATAGGCTATGGTAAAGAATATAATTCAAAGGTACACAAGGGAAGCCGGTGTTCGTAGTTTAGAGAGAAACTTGGCTGCTTTGGCTCGTGCAGCTGCTGTGATGGTTGCAGAGCATGAACAAACTCTTCCGTTGAGCAAAGATGTGCAGAAACTTACCTCTCCTCTGCTTAATGGTAGAATGGCGGAGGGAGGCGAAGTGGAAATGGAAGTTATTCCAATGGGTGTAAATGATCATGACATTGGAGGTACCTTCCAGAGTCCCTCAGCTTTGGTGGTTGATGAGACTATGCTTGAAAAAATCCTCGGGGTATAGCTCTCCTTTACTCTGTTCACTTCTAAATATTTCTAAATATTTGGATAGTGGAAATATAATCATTGATTGTTGTTATATATTATGATACAAATGTGACATTCGTGGAACTTAACCACCATGATGTTTTGTTGGGTGCAATGCAGCCTCCAAGATTTGATGACAGTGAAGCCGCTGATCGAGTGGCGTCAGCTGGCGTTTCTGTGGGTCTCGTTTGGACCACTTTTGGTGGAGAGGTCCAGTTCGTGGAGGCTACATCTATGGTGGGCAAGGGCGAAATGCATTTGACGGGTCAACTCGGAGATGTTATCAAAGAATCTGCTCAGTTAGCTCTTACATGGGTAAACCATCTTCACTTGAAACCTCATTCATTACTTCAGAACTTTTTAGTTGATAATGTATTAATGTTTTTTAGGTAAGAGCCCGTGCGTCAGATTTCAAGCTGGCCCTTGCAGGGGATATGAATGTTCTTGATGGACGAGACATCCACATTCACTTTCCTGCTGGTGCAGTACCGAAAGATGGACCTTCAGCCGGAGTGACTTTGGTGACGGCTCTGGTTTCATTGTTCAGTCAGAAACGAGTTAGAGCAGACACAGCCATGACCGGAGAAATGACACTCAGAGGCCTCGTCCTACCTGTTGGTGGCATCAAAGATAAGGTAAGCTGCTTCTAGTTCTAGCATCCCAGAGCTTCACATGTGGTAAAAAACTGAAGATGGGTAGCATCTTTTCATGGTTTTTGGGACATTTTCTTGAGTATCTGAAGTTTAAATTAAGAGGGCCGGGTTAATTCGCATGAACAGATACTGGCTGCACATCGGTATGGTATCAAGAGAGTGATTCTACCGCAGAGGAACTCAAAAGACTTAGTTGAAGTACCCGCCGCTGTACTTTCCAGTCTAGAAGTAAGTTGTTAACTTCAATCTTTAGTCTTGTTCTCGGTATATTGCATGGGAATAAGAATGTTGCGCCATAACCACCAAACACTGAGAAAAGAATCATGGACTGAGTCTGGTCCGACTCTGATTTTTTGTGTTTTTCAAAATACTGAAAACCCGGCTCTGGCAGAGCTGGATCGGGTAGGTCAGCAATGTTTTTGAATAGTTGTAAAATTGGTATGAATGGTGGAAACAGGTGATATTGGCAAAGAGAATGGAAGACGTACTGGAAAATGCATTCGAAGGAGGTTGTCCATGGCGGAACAACCACTCTAAGTTATGACAAAATACAAAGTTCTGTCTTTAAGACCACAGAGCTAGAGTCAGAGTCAGACCATGTTGGCTCATTTGGTAAGGAATCAGAATCTTTGCATATCCTTTTTTTTGTTTGGTTCTCTCCTACTCACCTCTCCTATATTGTATGTTTGTATATGTAATGTGCTTACATTTATCATCTTATTTGATTTACTCATCCCCCTTGCAAACTCAATACCCTCCGAAATTTTATTATTAATCATGATATGAGTTATTGAAAATTTGAATCCGCTATCTAAATATAAATCATATGAACTATGATGAACCACATAACAAGCACAATATGTGATCACATAAGATTGTAGATTTTTGATAAATTTAAATTATACATATTATTATTTTTATTATTTTGGTTTTGGGTTCAGTTCAGAATCCAATAATTTGGTATAAAACTCCATATTCCATTCGGTTTATTTTATAATTCGGGTCGGGTTTAATTCAAAAATTTTGGCTCGGTTTGAGAATATTGATATCCCTAATTTCCAAGTGTATGTTACTTAGCTAAGCACCAAATTTTTAACTGATTTTTTATATATCAACTAGTATTGAGCCCGTGATCCGATATGCGATAGCCCTGGGACTTAATATCCGGGATCCGAGATCCGATCCGGGATCCGCCTGGATCCGCTCCGAAAAACCGGATATCCGGACACTCCGGATCCGGATCCGGATATCTAAATAACAGATCCGTTGAAAACGGATCCGGATCCGGATCTCAAAAAAATCAATGTCCGGATATCCGGATCCGGACTTATAGTATATAAAAATTAAAATCCTGATATCTAAAACATTAAGGGTGCGTGTAACCCATATATATAGAGGACACTAAGAGATGATTTTTTGAACCTTAGCGATGTGGGACTTGTGCACTTCACTTTCCCCAATAAAATTTTGTCCCACATCGATAATATATGCTGGTGTTGGACTTTTTTTTGTCTTATAAGTGTACTTTACATCCACTCACCTACCATTATTACATCAGTTTGGGCTTCCACTTATCAAAATCGGGCCCATATAAGTTTTATTTTTACACTTAGTTTTGCTTTAATCAGATTAAGCCCAAAGATTTTTTTTTTTTTTTTAGTTCTCGGATCCGGATATCCGCGGATATCCGAGATTTTAAGCGGATATCCTAAGACCGGATATCCGGTTTAAACGGATCCGGATCCGGATAGTAAAATCCTATATCCGGCGGATCCGGATCCGGATCCGGATGTACCCAAAATTGCCGGATATCCGGATCCGTCCCAGGGCTACTATGCGAAATAACATAAGTCACATATAATAATTGTTTATCAAATATATTATTTATAATATAATTTTTTTTAATTCAAATTTTAAAATTAGAAATTGAAAATAGAATAGTTGGCAAAGATGGATCAATAAAATGATAGAATAAATGTAGTTATTTGGAGGTTGCTCGTGAATGGTGGTGATCGTGGAGGTGTGGAAATTTTTTTGGATTTTGTTTAGTAAATATTTACTTCTCAATAAAATGTTGTAAAAAAATCAGAAAATGTTGTGAAATTTTTAGAAATTCACACGTAATCTAGGAAGTTGGTAACAATGTGTCGAATTTTTTGCATTATCTATTTTGTTTATTTTTTATTGTATTACTGTTGAAGTGGGAGTTTTTTTAGGAACTATATTTATTATTTTTATAAAAACTAATTATTTGCTCAATTGAAACTCAAAAAATTGTGAGCATGCCACATCATATTTTGCTAACGTGGCAAAATGAGGATGCTGCAGTTATTGGAGAGATGACTGCTCATTTAGTATAATTAATTTGTACTAAAATTGTATTTACTAATTTTCTGATATTTGATGTAAAAAAAAAAATGATTTTCTAATATTCTTATTATGCAATAATATCCACAGCCAACATTTATAAATTTGGATAAGGAAAAGTACTACGACATATTGAAAATCAAATTAGCGTTAGACATTTTTTCTTAAGGGTCTGTAAAAAAAAGTTGAAATCTAACCTATAAAGTATAAACAATGGCAAATAGTAAACAACATTATAAGTTAAGGGCCTTTATGGTAATACGAAATAATCAAAGAAAATGGATGCAAACTGTAATGTAGTGGGAAAAGTTGAAACACTTCTTACGCGCTGAAATTTGGCAGTTTTGGAAAATTGGCTGATTTGGCGGACTATAGACCACGGAAATTGAGGGAATTTGAGCGAGTTATTCGCACGCGCAGTTTTTGAGAGTGGGGAAATATTCCACACGCTGACTTTTAAGCAGTGTGCTGAGGCCTTGGGCCTATCTCCCTTTATAATATTAAATTAGCCCATATTGTTTTGATTTAGTGGCCCATTTTATAATTTAATACTTAATTTATTTGCACCATTACCCGTTTGTTCGATTCGATCATTTCCTATTTTTTTACAGTTTTTCTTTTCCTCATTTTCTACAATTTTATAGTTTGAATATATGAAAATTTACTAGTTAAAGAATTTGTAGATCAGTACGATGGTGCATTTACTATGAAAACCGACATTTTTCGATCGGAAAGAAGCATTTATATTAGGAAAACGCACATAAAAACCTACATTCTTAGTATTATTTATTTTTATCTGTATGACAAATGTTAAAAAGAAGTGTTATAGGAAATATTAGGAAATGAAACCTTAAATAAATTCCAGACTTGGTTTCTCAACACAACAAAGTCGTACCAAAAAAACAAAGGTGCAGAGAGATATGAACACAAGAAACTTTTCTTGGGTTTGTGCCCCTTAAGCAAAATCATTATTCAAACAAAGTCCAACACAATCAAACAAGAAAAATCAATTTCTAGTTTATTCCATGGACTTCACTTCACTTGAAAAGCTAGATGATTTAGTATTTTTTTCTTTTATGTTGGAAGAAATAAAGAAGGAAGAAAGAACGAGAGAAACCTTCTTTTAGCCCGAGAGAGCTGCGTTGATGGCACTGTGAACCTCAACACCAATCTGTGCCTCTGCTTTCTCAAGATCTGTTGTGGCAGAAGTAAGTTTCTGTTGGAACTCAGCTAAACCCTTTTGGACTTGGCTAGGGTCAATGTGGTCAAGCGGCACAGCTTCAACCGCAATGATGTCAGCGACTGAATTTGCGTGGAGCAATGCGAAACCACTGCTCAGGAAATATTTCTTCACGTCAGTGCCTTCATGGACAGACATGATACCGGGTTTCAGCTCAGCGATTGTTGGAACATGTCCGGGCAAAACTCCCATTTGTCCTGTTGTTGCAGGAATGATGACCATGTCGACCTTGAAGTAGATAAAGAGAAACCAATCAGTTCTGAGTTATGATTAAACATACAAGAAATGAAACTCAAGATTTAGAGGTTAGTTTTAATTTTGTATAAATAGAAGAAGAAGATAATATACCAGCGACAAGATGGTTGGAAAATGCATCAGGAAATAAGTCTGGCTAGATATAAGCTATTGTTGCATTCTACATGAATTGATGATACACACAGCAAATGCACCACCAACAGCGTACTGATATTCAACTGTAACTAGGAGAATCTATGACTACTGAAAATGGATATTAACTCATACTATAAAATAAGATAATCGACATTCAACCTAAGTGTATACCACATGATTCATATATGAATGGAATAGGATACATACATCATATATGAAACAAAAGATGATATGTGAATACCATTGTAATTGAAATCAATAAAGCCAGAAGCACACTAAAATGGCAATCATCTCTTAAGATGTAGCAATTCAAATATCCCATTTTAATGATGGATTAACAGAGAATTTAGAGACAGTAAGCTAATCAACTAGTCTCAACTTTTCAGTGCTGAATCTAAGAACAAACTGACTTGAGAAAAGAAAAAGGAATGTAACAAGCAACATTTTTCCACACCTGAATACATGGTTAACCTGTGAATTTAAGAAGATTTGCTATTCTGAGTCACCAAGAGGTGCAATATTTTGAAAAATATTCACAGCAAAAATATTCTTAAAAGACATCCGGAAACTAAATAACTATTATCGTTCTACCGCAAAAATCAGCACTTGCTAGTCTCAGGTTTCAACATCAAAACCCTAAAATTTAGCGCCGCCAGATCTAACCAAAATTAAGCCCATTTTCATACCTTTGAGATTAATCAAATTGAAGCGTAACAAATTATGAAACAAATCCGAAATGCTGTTGGTGATTTTCCACAAATCCAAAAAATCAACCACAAATCAAATTTTCACACACAATCTAATATCCAGATGTATCCACACGAAATGCACAATGAACAAAATCATAGATCAAACCCTAAATAAAACAAAACGGGAACAAAGATCGAATAAGATGGAAAAACCAAACCTCTTTCGCGGTAAGCTCAGATGCGTAAGGAAGGACAAAATTGACGGTAAGCTTCGTCGGGATAGAAGAAGGAATCGAAGGACGAGGTTTCATGAAAGCAGAAGGAGTCTGCGGAGGGTCCATGTTCGGTGCGACTTTCTTCCATGACTCGACGAAAGTGGAATCGGTCGTCGTTGGAACTTCCGATGAAAAGGCACGAATCGTCGTCGATTTGGAAGATGTGGCGGCGACAGATCGGGAGAGGAGGCGAGAAGCTTGTCTGAACATGGCGGCGATTTGGTGTTGTGTGATTTGAGTCTCTCTGAGAAATTGGGAAATTATACGTCGCAGATGAGAGATAGAGAGAGAATCCGAAAACTACTTAAAAAAAAATGTTGTAGCTCAAGTGTTTCTCAGACTCTGAAATGCACGCGCCCACGTAAGCGAGTGAAGCGAGCTCTCTATTTTTTTAGATCCGGCCCACACAAGCTGGGCAAGGCCTAAACCTAAAGCCTATCTTGTGGCCCATCTTACTATTTTAATGTTTTTAACATATGTAATAGAAATATGAAATTACCAAGTTTGAAGCTGCTTCAATTCTTGATCAGATTTGTCAGAGATTTAGGTTCATTTTAGAATGAAATATTTAATTGTTTGGTTCAGAGAAAATAGTAAACAAAAATAAAACTGAGTGTACTGTGTACGGTTCATCTATAATTAAATACATGCATCATGTATATTTAAAAAGTTAAAAAAATATGTTTGATACAAAATTCATTCATTTCATTTCAAGAAACAAAAATAGATGAAAGCTATTTTCAGTTCGATTTATGTATATCAAAACCAAAATAAATTTAATTAAAGATTAGTCACCATTGTGTTCTAAATGGTATGTTGCGAAACTTTAAGCATTACATAACTTACAATCTCTCACTCTCTCTCTCTCTCTCTCTCTAGTTTCTAAAACTACCATTCATCTGGCAAAACACTAATTCGGTACCGGTAACATATAACCAGATGATCTAGACAACTGTTTTAACAACTATCACTGAGAAGAACTTTGTACTTTTTAAAACATTTACATAAATAATGAGATATACCTTTTGTTTGTCTTTCAATTATAATGATGTTGATTTCAAGCTCCAGATTCATATGCCCAGAAGGTATCTGGATCGGGACAAAGAAGAGAAAAGTCCGGTACTTCGAGATTTGCGACGTGCCAATCAAGGAACCGAGCTTGTATTGACTTGAGTAACAAGAGGACTGTTGGTAATACCCACCACTTATCATCATCCCTGCCAAAACGTAACCAATTCTAAGATAAATTCTGTGCTGAATAAACATTAAAAACTAACAACTAAAGAAGTTTCATGTTTTTGATCAAAAAAAAAAAAAAAAAAGAAGTTTCATGTTTTATAAACTATAAACAAAAGCATTCATCAAAAATGGTCAAGATCTCTGAATGTTTATTACCTTATGGCGATCCATATATTTGTATTATCATCTGACTGGTCAGAGAAAAACCCGGAATGAATGATACCGCAAATGAAAGCCACAATCTGCAGAATACTTGCGATTAAGATACAATAGTGAAAAAAAAAAAAACGAGGTCACTTGTTTTGAACACCGTTTGTATTGACTTACGATGTTTGTTAGAGATGTTGCGTTCCAAAGGCCATAGATGCGAGTAAGTGAGGCTCTTCTAATTTCTTTACTTAATAATGCGTTAAGGCCGGCAGGGAACGGGCAAAGCAGAGAGAGAGGGAGTATCAGGAGAATAGCAAGAAAGGCTGCAAGGGCGAGCCAATAGAACTGAAGCAATGCGAGAAGCGTAACCGAAAGATCCGCAAGGAGAAGGATGGAGATCAAACGGAGAAGAGTATCCTGCAAAAATCACATGAAGATTATGCTTATGTTAACACAAAAGTAAAAACAGACAAAAGAAACGAAGAGTTATTCAGAAGAGGAGAAAATGTAACCTGACGACCAACGGGTCGAGTATTGTTCAATAAGAGAGAAAATGGAAAAAGTATATCTCTTCTGTACTCCAGAGATTCTAGTGAAATCTCATTGATAAGGCCTCCATTGATTCCACCATTGATTCTCTTTCGAGATAACCCATGTCCTGGTTGGATCAAGTTTTGTTGCAACTCGATAAGAGATTTGCTGGGACATGCAGAGCTGTTCCTAGAAAATGGAGATATGATTAAGCAGGGTCTAAGAAAAGAGACAATAAAGTAGGTTAGATCAAAGAGAAGCACGATCTATCATGGCTTACCGAGGGGACTCGTCGTCACTTCTGAATGAAATTGATTGGTTTACCGTGTTCAGAGGAAAATCGCCAACAAAAACCAATATACCGAGTTGGTAATATCCAGAAGCTGTAGCTTGAAACCATCCAAGTTCAATTCTTACTCCATGGAATTCGAGTTGAGGATTTCCATGGCTGTTTATCCACCTAATGACAGGAAGTAATGCTGAACGAATTGATCCGTGCCTCACAGTCCTAAGCTGGGCATTTAAACCGGCAACAAACCGGTGCCAAACACTTGGTGGGATGTGCTGGAAAAGTGATTTGGAGCCTTAAGGAGATTTTTCAGAGTAGAAATTTTGGAAAAACAAAAAACACAAAGAGAGAGATTAGCTAACCTGGCCAAGAAGATTTGTTAACAGTGTATCACTATGGAGACTGTAGGGTGACATATAACTTCCATCTCCACCAAAAAGTATGCACATTGGGAATCTTTTCTGTATAATGGAGACCATATCTACACGCTTCTCATCACCGCCAAGAAAGAAATCTATGTATGCAACCATCAGATCCGGAGTGGCTCCAACCTGCTTCGACGTTGGACACAGACAGTCAAAATGAGAAGTTAAAGATACATGACTGAAGAATTAAGGATAATATTAGTTGATCAGAATCCGGACCTTCATCCCTTTGTAGAGAGCTCTAGATCTGCATGAGCGGAGGCAAGAGTGGTCATATTGAGATTTGACATATTCTTGAAGACGGTGAATTTTTCTCCTGCGACGCCATTGTTTCCATGACCAGGCACAAGGATTTGCAAGAACTGATAGAATACTGTGCACAGACCCTTCCCACCAATCATATGCTGCGGTAGAGTTTATTTCATCAATAAATCTGTTAAAAGCATCTTCGTACCTGCGAATCAGAAATGTACAGAACTCTGAGTGGACATGCCTTGGAATAAAGTGAGCCAAAGGCCAATGTTACATTGTTGAGCAAAGAGTAGAATTGAAGAATATTGACTCTGGATTAATGACATACATAGTCACTACTTCAAGAATATACTTTGTTATTAATGGTAGCATAACATAGATTCTTTCTTATTCTTGCCAATAATTTTTAGTTCAACACTTCATTCAATGGCAACAATCGCAACCGAATTCGACCCAGACAAGTTATAATCCTTACACTATCTCTATGATTGCATCAGGAGGAGAGTATGGCAGATGCCAAGGTTCCCTGAAAGTGTTTGGACCCATGAAGTACATACGGTAAGCATGGGTTTGCGTATCCTCAGATTTCGCTCCTCGAACCTGGAATGACAAGAAACAGGCATGCGAGTTTGTTGACAGATTTGGATCCGTATGTCTTACAGAGAAAAGAGAAGACTTGGGACAAGATAATTTTCACAACACAATACCTCAGAGAGTGATAGAAGATGGGGCAAACAATGAGCACTCTGGTGTTCAATGGAATTGGCACCATAGAAACTCAAACTGAGCAATTTAATACTTAATGTGCTTAGCAACAGACCCAAAACTACCACCACACATGATAGAAGAAGAGCAAAGGGCAATGGCCCTCCAAATGTATAGACAAGCTCTTCCAGAGGTGTATAGCAGTTTGGCAATCTGTATTTGTCAGATACACATTTATAGGGACAAACAGGTTCGCTAACTCCTCCTGCAGATTCAAAGCACCTTCCGTCAGAAGACATTCCTATTAAGAAGAAACACAAGATAGGGGGATGAAGGAGCAAGAGTTAGAGAGCTATTAGATAAAATACCTCGTACATAAACAAATTTTGCACGACTTGGAAGATGCTCAGGTGGGCAGGGTGTACAAAGACGTTTGTCAGAGCCTTCAACATTCTTGTACGTGCCAATGGGGCATTCCTGAAAGAACACACGGATCCAGAAATATCAAGAAGTATCAGGCACAAACAAACAAGGGAGAGATTTGCAATTATGCTAAGAGAACACTACTGGGCCTGTCTAATTTTGTGGTTTGTTACTTTGCTAGAATAAGGGATATACAGACTTGGCAAAAAGCTAAGACATAAATGGCTAGTAACGAATAAACTACCACATAATAAATCATAAGACTTACCAAGCAAAATGTACCATAGAGTCCCTTTGGACACTTTTTCCCAGTCATTGTTCCCTCTTCCCCGAAACGACCACCATTGTCCCCTGCACCTCCTCTGAAGACATCAGAAAGCAAACAAATCAAGGTTTGTGTTCAAATTTCATGAAGACACGTTTTGCAGATTGTTTTCTATCAGACTCCACAGAGTTCCAAGATATGTTCCAAAATTTGCATAACGAAAGTAGTACAGACAGAGTCTCAAGGATCAAACACTATGATACCATTACCCTCTCATATCCATGGTTATGCATAGTACTAAATCAACGTGTGTATGCATACTTTACCCCGGTAACTACAAATGACCCTAAAAGTAGCAAGCAAGCAAAAGGGATTGCTACACTTATCATGATAATGGTCCATACCTATTGCTAATGGACCCCTTGACAGTTGCAACAGGAAAATACTCGTCTCCAGTGTGTACCATGTCCCAGTGAAAGTGAAGTCTCCCCCCTCCACCCCCACCACCCCCAAGAGGGCCACCCCGGCCCCCTCGAACTGATAGAGATGAATTCTTTGAGAGTTCAAGCATCTGAAGGAAAAGAAGAATCGTCCCACCAGATCCTCCACCAACTCCGCCGACCAAAGATCTGTTACCATTCACTATCGGCTTCCCAAGGCTTTGGCCATCAGAGCTCAGAGATCCACGCAGATTAAGTGTCAAAAGAGGAAACTGGATGGAGCCAATTACTGAAGGTGGAAAACAAATTTGTATATGTCATTTGACAGTGCCAAATGAGTTAACAGCTATTTCAAAGAGCATAAGTAAACTACAAAAGTACAGACCTATCATCCCTCCACCAGTCACATTCCCATATGATTTATCTGGACTTTCTGCTCCACTTCCTAACTCACAGGGAAAATCAGGATCACCATAGGTATGACCTCCGTTGCATACTCTTCCGTTAAAAATGCCAGATCCCCCTCTTCCTCCATGCCCAGCACCACTGCCAGCCCCATTTGAATAAAGTCCCTTCCCCAAGCCACCACTGCAACCTGCAATAAGAATTTATGCATGGAATCAGAAACCAAATTAATCTTCTTGAATACTGAGAGGTATTCAAAATTTTAGTGACAGTGAGAATCCCGCTGCAGTGAAAAGGCAAACAGCTATAGGACTTTGCTGAAAAAGGAATAGAAGGGTGATTGTTCATAGTTTATGTACCAAATTCAGATGCAGTGATCAAGCCATCATCGGTAACTACTACCGTTTTCGCCCTGTGGATTTGAATTATGCTTCCTTTCACAAGTCCACTCACAAGAATATCCTCAACTCGACATATCTAGAAAATTAAAAAGTTGAAGAATTATGAAAAGTTTGATACTAAAAGTAAGAGAAAAACATTATTAAGTAGTAGTCAAGTCTGATTTTACTCCAGGAGAGTAACACAGAAAGGGTGTCTATGCACAACTAGAGGTGTTACAGGATATTGAACCTTTTGGCCTATATTAGCAAACAGTTTCGATCAGCCTAAGAATTAAGTAGCAGACTCTTATGTAACTACCTAGTATGTAGTAGAAAGTCTATACATCACAAAATTTAACTCTTGTTGGAAAAATAATTTTAACCACCAAGATACTTCTTTATAAAACATACCTGAAGGGAAAAGGATAGTGTATAATTGACATGGCAATCATCTGGCGGACTGATCAAGTCTATTGGGCATGTCTTGCTCTCGCAAAGGGTCTGAGTGACCCTGTCAAAAAGAAGAGATTTTCTAGCATAAGCATTTCAATTATTAAACTAGCACTAATCACCCTCACAAAAGATAATGTAAAACGCATAGGAAGTCATACTCACGCGTTTTTGCTTCCGTAATCATCAAGTGGTGCTTGAAGTATAGAACCTGGTCCAACCTGCAACATTGAGGAACTGTTAAAAAAGAGTTTTGCATACTTCAACGATGACTATGTCCAAGCCAATGTTTGTAACAGACAAACAGAAACATGATATCATAATAACAGAGATATACAAGTCAAACGAAGTTGGAAGTTATAATCATTTTAAAATAATAATTTCTTACAGTTATGTTGTAAAACTGAGATAAGGAAAGTCTCTGGCCTTTAATTGCATCCCCAGGACCGGTAAGTGTCAACATTCCTTGACCATATACACCTAAGTTCGTATTAGAAGTAATGACGGAATTTTCCTACAACAAGCAAAAGTCAAAATCTGCCTTCCAAGCCAACCAACGGAAGCAAAAGAGACAATAAAATTTACAAGTGTACCGTTAGAACTGCAAGGTTGCGAACTTCAAGGACAGAGGAAGGCACTTCAGAGTTTCCTTCACCATCAATTTGAATCACAGAATTCAACATAAGCAGCATCTTCGTAACAAGTCGTAATGCACCAAAAACCTTCATTTAAGGATGAAATAACTTAACATAACAAAACATATAGAAAAACCAAGGGGGTAAAAGAGAAACAAGATTGTTACTGAACGGTTAGGAACAATAACCTGCCTTTATAACGGAGTTACTCATTAAAAGCTCTTCTGCAACAAGCTCAAATTCTGAAATTGGGTATTTTGATAACCCAAAGACAATGCTGCTTCCCCGATAAAGACTTATTTGACCTCTGACCTTCAGAACCAGAAATATAAATAAAACCATTTAGGGCGTAGTGCCAACATGCAAAGTATTTTAAAGAAAGAGAGAACAAGGAGCTTCTATTTAAGCATCCTTTAATAAACTGAAAATTGCAAGGTCAACTGTTAAACAGAAAAAATATAGATCATTCATGTTATCGTAAATACCTTAGATTAAAAAGGTTTATATGTAACAAAGGTATCAGGGCAAAGAAGACGATCCAGGATCATATAACAAGAAAAGAACATTCTGGAAATTAACTGACCTGCATTCTGGTCCACAGCAGGGGGACCAAAACTTTTGCATTATTATCTACATAGATGTTTGACCACAGAGGCCTTGTAGGAAAATCGAGCAACGGAGTTTCTGTCTCTGTAGTCATGTTATCATTTCCAACCCTTAAACTCACCAATTCTGCATTAAAATACGTTCCAGCTGCTCCAGCATTTTTAGGACACCCGATACTTGCGCCACCTGCATTCAGTATAACCAGATAACTTAGTATGGATGAACTGCTGATATTCAACACACAGCCTAAAATAAAGAACTATAACCATAGG
This sequence comes from Erysimum cheiranthoides, assembly GCA_011420285.2. Lineage (NCBI taxonomy): Eukaryota > Viridiplantae > Streptophyta > Magnoliopsida > Brassicales > Brassicaceae > Erysimum > Erysimum cheiranthoides. The sequence continues at coordinate 351,837 of CM022181.2, forward strand.
AAACATGAAAGGACGACTAGTTTGCCCATAATAGGGATCACGGAAAAATACTTCAAAAGGGTTAAAAGTTAAAACTACTTTAAAGCACAACTAATGAGATTCATCTGGACAATAAACACAGCCTGTAGAAGACCTATGTCACTTGCATGAGCGCTGCAGGGCAGAAAAGAAATACAAACCATGTACAAGAACTTTGACATCTTCTTGTATGCTGTAACAGTCAAGGGAGATCCTTCCTCCACCACCTCCACCCCATCCCCTCCCACCCGATGCAGATATTTTACCGTAACCCTTCCTACATATTCAAATGACGCGTGAGAAAGATTGAAGTGAAACAAAACTAACAAGTTAACATCTAAACCCACATTCCCACGAAATTAATTTCAAAGTATACTCAAAATTTGACAGTCAGGTGGCAGCCCTAAATAGATAGTAAGATCAACTTCAAAATATACTCAAAAAATTGTAAATGAATGAGATAGGACTCATATGGAAGCATGGACTTACAACTTTACTCCACGAATACAGATACTTCCTCCAGATCCTCCACCCCCGTCCTCTCCAGAATCACCACCATCTGCGGAAACGGTTCCATTCAGATGTATTGTGTCATTCAATAGAAGTTTGACACGACCTCCACCTTTGCCTCTGATTTTCTGTGTGGCTAACTTAATGCCTCCCTCGCTCCCATAGCTCCAGGGGTCATGCAAAGACGACCAAGCATAAACATCACCACCCCAATAGGTTGTTTTATTGCTCTTCACACATGAAGCACCTCTCCCACCATGGCCTCCACCCGCACCATCAGTACCAGATGGTGTTCCACTAGTCTGAGAAGGTGGTGGTCCAGCCAATGCTGTCGTGTAGATAGACGAATTGCTATCCATTGTTAAATTGATAGCAGAAAAAACCACAGAACCGGCAACGATTCTTGCTGATTGACCCAAATGAATGTTTCCAGATACATTGAAGGTGATCATACATCCTTCAATGGGACAATCAACTAAGACATGGGCAAGTATGTTCAGATTACCCGTTCCATATACATAAAGATCAGAATCGAAACGCAAATTCGAGTTCAATGTGCAAGTGGTATTCAACGATCCAACACCATCCAGGTCCTGACAAGACACAGAGCTCGGGACACTGTAATTCCCAGAATCTTCATTTGAAAACAATCTCACGGGGCTCTCTAATTGAGTGCCCCAATTCTCTGATAAGCTAAAACATGGCGTGGACACCAAAAGGACACACAAGAACACGAGTCCAAGCATCACCAAGAGAAGCAAAATCAGTCACACACTATCCCAGAGAACCGAAATAAACACTGAAGACATCTAAGAAAAAACTCGCAATTCTCAGTCGCTTAAGTTCAATTCCGTTGAAACTAATCTGAATTTTACAACTATCTCCACAAAATCTGAAGAGATTCTCCTTCTGCAACAACAAAGAAGGCAAAAAAATCGCATAAGAGATTTTCAAAAAACCTAAAAAAGGCGGAAAAAACAATGAGTACCACAGCGAGAGGAGAGTTCCGAGATACGTCATCACATATAAAAGAGAAACGACGAGAAGCGCAGAGAAGAGAAGAGAGTGGAGAAATGCTAAAACCTGATTAAGAAATCGAGAAAACGAAGGAAAAATCAGTATGAAGCTTTGGGATCTTCAGGAGTGAGTCAGAGATGAGTCTTCTTCTGTTTTACTTCGCTTTCCTTTTTTTTCTTCAGCGTATGAGAGAGAGAGAGAGACTGTTATGGAGTTGAAGCTACGCTTAAATCAAATGTACAGCTGTCCTCTGTATCAAAAATAAATACTAAATAATAATAGTACTATTTATTTTTTGTATTTTCAAATCTTGCTTTATCATTTTATATTAGGAAAAACTCCTATGTAATTTGATTTCACATTAATCAAACTTGATTTATGTTATAAAGAAATCACATATTTCAGTTGGAAAAAATATTGTTTTGCTTTCATAGGACAATCAAATAGTAAAAAATTTATAATAGATGACATTAGTTTACCATATGCCCTTTGTTCTTTTCCATAAATTACGAGACTGCCATTCTGAGTTTGCAGGTGTGATGCAACCGTTACCATTTTTCTTTTGTCCGTACTAATATTATCTAGACTAGAAGTTTGAGGCGGGTCAAAGTAATACTCCCTCCGTTTTCGAATAGTTGTCGTTTTATAGCTTTTTTTTTGTTTTAAATTAGTTGTCGTTTTAAGGTAATAATGTAACTTATGTCAATAACTACCTAAATTACCCTCATTTTATTAAACAAAAATTATTTGTAAATAATTACTTGTCATTTTTATGAGGTTAATATAGTCATTGTATACATTTTCTTAATTTGTCCAAATACAGTTAAAACGACAACTTTTCAAAAACAGAGGGAGTATTAGGAAAACCAAATTTTTAGGATTGATTCTAAAAAGATATCTATTTAAGTTGTTGCCAAAAAATCGATGAAAAAATATCTTAGTTGTTGACAAATACTTATAAAACGAAGAAAAAATATCTGATTTAGTTTTAAAATATTAGAGACGATTTAATCGATAGGTTCATATCAAATCCATATTCTGAAAAAAATAATATAAAATTAAGGAAAAAAAATTGAGATCTTTCCTATATAAGATTGGATTCAATAATAAAGTTTTAGAAAATCTTAAAAATATTAAAGTCTGAAGTTTTTTTTTTTCCTTTTTTGGAGTGTTACGGTAGTTTAAAAAGAAGAAATACGAGCCGTGTCAAAAAGCCAATATTTAGGGAAAATTGAAGAGATTGATTTATAAGGCCCAACTACAACCTGAATTTAGTGAGCAGGTCTAAAGTTCACGGCATCTCGCATTTCCGGATATTTATTTTTACTTAAAAACAATAAATTCCAGTCCGTGAGGGAGTCACTTTCACTTTTGTACTATTTGATTTGTGAAGCCAAAGGCCAAAGCTAAAACCTCGAGAGTACATAGCCAAAATACGAGCGAGTTTCTTGTCTGTTTGAGGTCAAATAAGAAACAGATAGACAGTTTCGTGTCGTTTCGAGAACAAAAAGTTTGGGCTTGTGGGGCCAACTGGGGACCCAACAAAGAGTCTCATTCAACACCGTCCATGTCGTCATGACACGTGCTCAAGATCACGAACAACCCATCTAATACACGAATGTAATATGACATTAATCCGTCCAAACAAAATTTAACATTTTCGTGATCGTTAGCCAATTGCTGCCCAATCCAAAAAAAACCATGTCGGCTATTTTCTTTAACCAAACAACCTTAACCAAAGCCAAAGCAAACCAGACCAACCTACGAAATTAAATTTCATTTTTTTGAAAATAGATACTCCTTAAACTGATCGTAATTGTGTCAACGAAAAAATCTTGGAAATCCAAACTAAAATTCAGATTGGACAACCCCGGACTGGTCTGGAACCAAAACTTTGCATATACCAAATCAATAATTTCAGTGAAAGAAATCCAAAAATATATAAAGCATGAGCTTTGTAATCATCAATCATATATCAATATCACCAAACACCACCACCAATTTTCACTATGGGTAGGCTTCAGATATCTGACTACAATAATAGAGCATAGAAGCTTATAACAATAATACATGTCAAAAACCAAAAACATATAAGCCCAAAGGATTTACGGACGAAGACTTATTCCCCAGGCTACTTAGGTACCTGTTTCTCTGCATAACCATTTACCTGTTTCTGCGTTAAGCGAGCCACAAAGGCACGTTCCTTGCAAGCACCCGGAAGCCACCAGATGTTTGTTTGGAGCCGTGACAGCATGGAACCAAGCTGGTGAATTTGCAATAGAGTTTATAAACCCGTTGCATCCAATGTTTTGTCTTTCTCACCCTCAGCCATTGTAAGGATGTTTTGGGTTTTGTGCGCTCTGGTTAGGTTGCGATTGTTGTGGCCCTGATAGGTTTAGTGGCTGCGTGTTGTAGTGTGAGAAAGGCTGCGAGTAGAGTGAATTCGGGAGACCCTGAGCCTAGTTTTAGACAAGAGTCGTTAGCATCTTTTGACCAGAAGCATGTGTACAACATATAGATAAAGATGGTGAACACTAGTAAATCCTCAATTGTTGGTTAATTGTATACATAGACGCAAACAAATAATCGAGGATTAGGATTGTTCACAAGAAAAGGACAAACCTGAGACTGAAGATTAGGATTGTTCACACCAAAAGGATTCTGTTGTCCATCATCCTGGGATGAATCGATAAAGCCAGCCTGAGTGAAAAGTCCTTGACCTCCATGTGCCATATACTCCTGCATATGCAAAATAAAGGCTCAGATAAAGGTGTAAGAATAAATACTGTTTTAAGGAAAGGTCCAGTGAAACACACCTGAGACATGAAATCATTATTTCCGCTGAAACGTGAATAACCACCTTGAGAATTTTGGTTCATAAAGTTTCCAGGAAACGCCCCATGTGCTCCTTGTGTGGCATAATCAACAGCATATCCACCTTGTGAGGCCTACCAACAAAATTATAGTCCAGATCTTTAGAAATACAGCCATCGCGAAAAAGGTAGTGATTCCTAGGCGAAACACTAAAATGTATCAACTTTGCAGAAAATAGTTAAAGCATTTTCCCAACTTCCTATATGAATGTAGGAGAGATTAGGATGATTATCCTATCCAAAGTATGACATTTCAAATGTCTAAGAAGAGAAACTACACCTGTGTAGAAAAATCGGCCATGTTGTAAGGAACATGAGATCCTTGGCTCTTAAAATCATCACCCAAGAAATCCTGATGGTATTGGCAATAAGGAGATTAAATTATAGAAAAAAGGTAGAATACACTGCGACCGAATTACCAAGTAACATTAAATAAAAAGACAACCTGAGATATGCCACCCATAGAAAATCCATCCCTGAACGCTTGGCTACCCTGAAAAGACAACTATCGCGTCATGATCCAGAATATCACAGAGGTTTAATGCTTCAAAATGTAGATGAAAAGATAAGAATTTGAAAGAGATGTGGGCAGTATTTACATATCCAGGTTGGGATAGCGGACCACCAGGTGAAGGCTGGCTATTTGGACTATCAAGGGGAAAGTTTAAACTAGGGCCAATAGTTCCAACACTATGTTGGGTGGCTTGTTGATGCGGAAGGTGGCCCCCAACTGAAGTTCCACGACCAGCTCCAAAACCATGGTTGCCAGGTTGGGGAGCATGAGGAACAGCACCAACAGGTCCACGAGTTGGAATCGCGTATGGCTGAGAAGGAGGACCACTGGGAAAGGGTGAAAGTGGAACTCTAGGTATCGGGTAGCCAGCTGGGTGGAGTCCAGGTCTAGCACCATTAGGTGGGCCAGACGGAAGATAGGAACCACCAGCTGAATTAATAGAAGAAAAGGTTTAAACATGAATGTCTAAAGCACATTTAAACCACACAAGACACAAAGGGTACTGAACGTTTACCCCTTCCACGACTGCCTCTTCTGTCCGCATTAGGATTACCCGAACCAAAATTATCATTTCCAATCATGCCAGCGCCACCACCATAAAATAGTCTCCGATCATTGTAAATCTAACAAGTACGAAATAGAATTAATGTTCATATCGCTTGTCACTGTAATCTACATTGACAGACATAAAGGTTCATTTAGTACCTTTCTTGGTTTCTGAAACTGTACCATGCTCTGCTTTAGATTATTAAGAGGTCCCTCGACCAAGCACTCATGTTCCTGTCAATTAAATGAAAAGAAAGTTTAGTATCATACAATCATTCATATTACTCGATCAATTCTGGACTCAAAAGGATAACATCCCAAAACTTCACAAGAAAAGATTGTAACAGCTGAGTGGTAACAAGAGGCGACAATAACGGTCAAGTAAAAGAACGTATTCCCGCTATATACCTTGTAATGTGTCAACAATCCATTCCACAGAGGCTGTTTACTAAGAACTTTCGGGTTTCCAAGAATAACAATTCCATAACGAGCACGCGTAAGTGCAACATTGAGCCTCCGTGGATCATTGAGGAATCCAATGCCCTGAAAACCAAATAACCAGTAGTTACATGGCATCCAACAATGTTTCTCAGAAGCAATGTACCACAAAGCACCACATCAAAAAGGAAAATCATTAAACAGAGTACAACTGTAGAGTTTTATAAAAGAAAAAGCACCACACATACCTGATGCTCGTTACTTCTCACACAGGACAATATGATGTAATCTTTTTCCCTTCCTTGAAAAGAATCAACACTGGCAACCTGTAGATTCGAGAGCTTGTTAAATAAATGACAGGATCAAGTAAACCTTTTAACAGACCTTGAAAATACTACCTCAATTTCCTTGTACAGTTGCTGTCGGAGAGAACCATTTCTTGCCATGTAATTAACAATGTATGCCCTCTGTCCCTCATATGGAGTTATCACTCCAATCTGAAAACCATGAGCATAATTGATAACGTCAACAGACACCAAAAGAATATATACTAGATATTAGTTAAGAATCTCAATACACTCACCTGACTGGGGACAACTCCACTCTTTAAGAAAGCGGTCACAAGTTTCTCCACATTAGCAGCCTCAGTTCTATTAAGATATGATGTTCCACTAGCACTGATCTCCTCTTGTCCCAGCTACAAATTACAAGACAATGAAAAGGAAAACTAAGATTCGGCTTGCTTTAAATGGGTTTCTAACGGTGGGTGCCAGGCCAACAGATCTTATAGACCATAAATTGTTCTAAACTATTTCCAATAGAAGTTTGATACCTGAACATAGAAAAACATGGGCCGGTTAGGCACAGGCCACGGGAAATCAATCCCTGTTGTTTGCCTTTCAATAATTGTGACTCCATTCTGTAGTGTTCCTTCATAGAAGCTGTTGGATGGAAACTCGGACAAAGCTGGATGCATACGATATTGAACCTGAAATCAAGAATACGATATAACAACATTAAATAGACAGTCCTACACACAGTAAAAAGGAAGTATAAGATATTATCTTCCTTATTCCGTGAAAAGCATCACAAGAATGAGAAAAATAATAATCAGAAAATTGTAAATAAGTTCCTTATAGAAAATGAGAATATTATCTTATAAAATTACATTTTAAGTGGTAAAATCTGCTACGTTAGAGCAGAGTGATTAATATAGTACCTGCAATCTGATTGGTTTAATACCAAGAAGCACAAGGCGTTCAAAGAGAGACTGTGCCAAGCCAGCACGAGCTGCTTTCTTGCACATAATGACAGGGCCAAGCTGACAATGATCACCAACAAGAACAACCTAGTGCAAAAAAGACTTCTGTAAGCAATCAATAACATATAATGATAACAAGTCAGTTCACTGAGAACCCTAATACCTGTTTTACCCCCAGGACCAAAGGGATTAGGCACTCAGGTTCTGTTGCTTGAGTAGACTCATCAATAAGTACCTATCAGAGAGGAGGGGCATATCAGCTTCCATACAATTAGAGATGATCAAAATTAAGTAAATATTATTAACCTGTCTAAATCTAAAGTTTGACAACCGAAGATCAGCAGCACCAACACACGTGCAGCATATGACATCAGCACTCTGGGTTATCTCACGTTCTGTTGCTCTTTTCAAATTTTTGTATTTCTTTTCATCACTACTTGACAGCTCACCTAGCGACAATAAAAAGCAAAAAGCAAAGAGTGTAAAAGCTATGGTCACTTCAATGGTCACAGGGTGCAAGCACAATAAGAAACTTCATCAGATCAATTACAATAAACTGGCAATAGAAATCTAAATGAAAAATTCAAAATGTGAACATCAGATAACAAGCTGAAAGTGTGAGACCTTGTTCATCTTTCAACTGCTGTAGCTTATGCAGTTCGCTCTTCTCAGATGTGTCAAGATGTCTTACCTGAAAGCAACCATTCACATGAATTCTCTTCAAAGAAAGAAAGATAAAGGGGGTAGAATGAATCAGAGAATTAAAGCGTGCCACCATGTTAGCTAACCTGGTAGTGAAGAGTCAAATGCTCTACAGGAGAACTTACAGCTTCCCTTGATTTCGCACAAAGGCGAACAACCTGACATCAGAGTAGGAGAGAGTTTAAAAAGAAGCAATGAACTCTTTAAATAAAATTTGATGGTGGAAACTTTCAAAATCGAATAATAAATAGGAGTATCTAGCATCTAACGGAATTTTTAATAGAAAAACTAGACACTGGAGGTTCAAAAGTTTACCTTTAAGCCAGTAGCACTAATTTTTTCAGCCAGTTGGTCTACAGCAACATTACTTGGGGCACAAACGAGAACCTGTCAGGCAATAATAATAAATACCTGGTAGTCACCTCACAAAAAGCAACGTGAGGGGATTAATAACAATCAGCTTTACCTGTCCCTGGCCCTGTTTTGCCATGTGATACACAATTGCTGCAGAAGTCACAGTTTTACCCGTGCCAGGTGGACCTTGGATCAAGCTGATGGGCTTCTGAAGGACACTTTTCACCGCATTAACCTGCTCAAGGATACAATAGAACCTGTTATAAACCCGTCTATTCATTGTGTTAACAAGGAACATGGGAACAAAACGATTCTGAAAGTTCCAAGAAGACAGTTACGACAAACATTCTTCATGAACTTGATTACCTGAGATGCATTCAGTTCCGGAAGACCAGGTACCCCAAAACGTCGAGGTAGTGTGTTACGAACCATCTGGGCCTCAACTTCATGTCCCAATAACTGATGGTAAATATACCTTCAAAGAACAGAAACATAGTGATTCAGTGGTTAATGAGCAGTAACAAAGAGACGTGCACCAAGAAGGAACTAGGCTTTTCGTTGACTGACTTACCCACTAACACTTGTTTCATCTACAGCAAAATTCTTCATTGCTCCCTGCATTCGATCAAAGCTTGTACTTTTCCAAACAAAATCAACACTGAATCCATGGTTCACATCAATCGGAACTCCCTACACACGAGTAAAGTAGGCGTGAACATATATCCACAAGCGATGCCAAAAGCAAAGCTAACAATGAAATTAAACTCACCTGATTAGCTCGGAGTTCAAGAGCAACCTCCTCTTGTGCCGTTAGCTTGATCTGGAGAATTTTTTTAAAAAATATTGGTACGCAAACACTCTCAACTACAGGATCCAACCTACTAACAGAACAAATATTATGTAAACATTAAAAAACCAAGAAACATACCACATGTCCAACTGATTGCCAGGCTGGATGAGCAGCATCTCCCGAGTAGCGTAGACGTAGTTCATCACCCGGCACCAATCGCAATTCATTTTCCTCCTGCATCAAAAGTTTAAATCAGGCAATGTTCTAATCAAGTCTTAATAGCGACCACTAGGTTTCAACCACCTTTGGAAAGACGAAGTATGCAACACGCTTCTTGTTAAGACCAATATCCCACCGAACTGTGAGGTTTTCCTTGCTTTGAGACTCTTTCATCATCTACAGAAGAATCAAGATGATAAGCCCCAACAGAACAAGTATACAAGGGACATAAAAAATAATTACTAAAATACACACCTTGTCATAGTCTGCTTCGAGCTTGATTAGAGGTGCAAACACATTTTGATACTGCAAACCACCAGAAAAGATAAGTGTAAAAGCATAATACTAACAGTGACCTATTCTAGTAAACTGGCATAGTGATTTAACTGTTTCTCTCGTAACATGAATCTATACATAAAAGGCTGAGAAAATCTATACCTGATATGCATCTTCATACTTAGGTTGAACAGGTTGAGGTTCATCGTCTACACCAGGTTTTTCAAGGTCTTCAAGAGTAGCATCCGGATTTGTCTTCCATAATTCCTCTATCTTGTTTATTTGCTGTGCACTAATTTGGCGTGCCCTCAACTGTTCTTGCTCAGATGGGACCTGGAAAACAAGAATTAATAATAGCTCTCACATGAGAATGTCTTCTTAAGAAAAAATGCAAGTATGGAAACTAACCTTAACAAGCCAGGGGAGGAAACACCTATCATCAATCAGGGGACACCATTGACTTAGGTCCCAGTTCATATCCTTGAGGGCATTGACATTTAAACAAGGATCTCTACAAAGAAGGACGACAACACTGTCTGTCTTTGCTGAGATGAAACCAAGAAGAAAGACATTGCGACACCCACAGTTGTAACATTCGAGAATTGTTTCCCCTAGCGGACTGTCTCTGTGGAGACAAACTTCCTTGTGTTTTGCACGAACCTTAAAAATAACCAACAGAAGGAAATACATTCAGAAAGGTTCAATTGCTCGCAACCCTATAGCAATGGTGCAGTAAACAAACCAAACCAGATAACTACGACCACCAGCCTTAACAACAACACACGAAACTAGAATACTTGCAGAAAAAGGATTCCACACTTCCAAAGAATGAAAAAAACAGATTACTAACCAGGTGATTGACAATATGCGAGCCTGAAGTGTTTCCCCTTGAATTGCAAAACCACTTTCTACAGGAAGCCACATTACACCTAACCACGCAAGCTGGGTTCGAGATACCACAATACTTACAAGCGTGCTCCGTGAAATCATTCTTACCATAATCGAAACCATCATCATCTCCAGTCTCCTCGAAGTTCAAATTTCCCATACCCGCAGCCAATGCATCAACCTGACTACTACTACTAACACCACCACTTCCACCAACTCCACCGCGTCCAACTTTGGCACCATTTCCGACACCGGCAGAGAGGGAGGAAGGTGACGAAGCCTCGGAATGATGATCCGCGGCAGCTCCCCCTCCACCACGATCGGAAGCGTCAGCGATGGAAATAGAATCAGACGGTGTCGGCCATGCCGTCGGTGATCGAAACTCCGGATAATCAAACTCTGAATCACCTTGAGTATTGAATTCCAAAAAGGTATACGCGTCGGCCACCGCGTCCGGCTGTGATGCGGTGTCAAAGAGATCGCTCTGCTGAGAATCCATTAGAAAAATCTGGGGAGAAATCAAACTCCCTGGTTACGATCGTCTCGCTCTTTGACTCGTCTCTTCTTCAATTGCTTTTTTTCTGCCACTATGAGAGAGTTAGGGTTAGGGTTATGCACTAGGGAAAAGAAATTAGAGAGAATTGAAAACAAATGTAGTGAAGAAGAAAGAGGGGCGCGTGGGAAAGAAAAATAAAATACATCGCGTTTCTTACACGCGCCGTGCTCTATATATTTTATGGGCTTTATGCACGCGTGTTGGGCCCTTCCCGTATCTGTATGCTTAAGAAAGTCTCTACACAAATTATTTTCAATAATCTAGTCAACGAAAAAGCTTGCATGATATTTTCTTTTGTTGGCAACGCATGGATCGATTTCTAATAATAATTACGTCAAGTTTAAAGTCTTGATAACGAATTATGAATGATTTAAATTAATATTAGTATATTTCTTTACATGATTTTCTATCGTATCCTATGATAATCAATTATAGAAATTTTTAGAACCAATTAAATTAACAAATTTGAAGTTCATGTGTGTATAACGGTAACGGATAACCAAAATTTGCTACCATTCCTTTTTTGCGCCAGTATATTTATATAATATACCAAAACAAAATGAAAAAACAAATTCAGAGCAACCGAAACCATACAAAAAAAATAGATAATTTACAAAAATAGAAAAGAATAAACGAAAAACAACCACACGTACATATAAAGAAATGGAAACCATCCTTTACGTAGCCTCTTCTTAGTAACCTCCTAAGCCATGAAATAGTCGCAAAGCCCTTTATTCATTTTTCGTTTCTAATTGCTTTTCGACGACAATCGATCGTAGAGAAGTCTACCTCGTAGACCTCTCTCTCAAATCAAATTCAATTCCCATTGTTTCTTTCTCGATGTCGAATATGCAATTCTCTCGTGGTCCTAATCCCTTTGTACTCCTTTTCTTCCTCGTCGTTGCCGCACCAGCTATATTGGCTGATGTCGCTATCTTGAGAACGGACTATTACCAAAAAACATGTCCTGATTTCAACAAAATCGTGCGTGAAGCCGTTACAGCCAAACAACTTCAACAACCAACAACTGCGGCCGGGACACTCCGTCTCTTCTTCCACGATTGTTTCCTTGAAGGTTGTGATGCATCCGTCTTGATAGCGACCAACTCGTTTAACAAAGCCGAACGTGATGATGATCTCAACGATTCCCTCCCGGGAGACGCTTTTGACATCGTCACTCGGATCAAGACAGCTCTCGAGCTGTCTTGTCCTGGTGTAGTGTCTTGTGCAGATATCCTAGCACAGGCTACACGTGACCTTGTCACAATGGTAGGAGGACCTTACTTCGACGTAAAGCTTGGTCGTAAAGACGGATTCGAATCCAAAGCCCATAAAGTCCGAGGAAACGTCCCCATGCCAAACCAAACGGTTCCCGACATCCACGGGATCTTCAAGAAAAACGGATTTAGTCTTCGTGAAATGGTAGCATTAAGCGGAGCTCACACCATCGGATTCTCTCACTGTAAAGAGTTTTCAGACCGGCTCTACGGATCACGAGCTGATAAAGAAATCAACCCGCGATTCGCAGCTGCTCTTAAAGATCTTTGCAAAAACCACACCGTAGATGACACAATCGCGGCGTTTAACGACGTGATGACCCCGGGGAAATTCGACAACATGTACTTCAAGAACCTAAAGAGAGGGTTGGGGCTTTTAGCTTCGGACCACATCCTTATTAAAGACAATAGCACGAAGCCATTCGTGGAGCTATACGCAACTAACGAGACAGCATTCTTTGAGGATTTCGCACGTGCGATGGAGAAACTCGGCACGGTCGGCGTCAAGGGCGATAAAGAAGGAGAAGTGAGACGTAGGTGCGACCACTTCAATAATCTCGACGTATAAGAAGATTAAGAAACACAAAACGATATGATAATATTATTTTTGTTTTCTATTTGCGGGGAGAAAGGAGAAATTGAGGACAAGAATAAGGTTTGGTTGGTATATATGTTTTATAACTATGTATTATAAGTAAGATTGTGTAACCATTCAAGATGGGATGTTTAATTTTTCCATGAAAATGCAAACTGTTATATTAAAAGTATATTATATATTGAACAATTGTAGCTAGTTAACATACAGTTTATAGTTGATATTTGATTAGAATTCATTTGTTTCCAATTAAAATGACGGAAAATCACAATGACAGCAAACACAGAATAACAAGTCTATTAAATTACACTAGGTCTTAACCCGCGGTACACCGCGGGACAACATTAAATTTATAAATTTTAAAATTCATGATTTGAAAGTTTTCTTGTAACGTAAATATAAACTCTAATTCATCTATAAAAGATATTAAACGAATCAAAGACATAATGACCCGTTGATCTTTATGATACAAAAGTTTGTTTATATATTCTGATTTCAAATTTCAGTAACCCGCTGATCTTTATGGCACAATACAATTTTTCACATTTTAAGTGATTATTTATTGTTTTTGATTGAATAGTTTTGTTCTTTATTTTTATTTTTGTCAAAGTTTCTTTACTTTTTATTCAAAATATTAAATATTTTTTAGATGTGTGTTAAATCAAATATTAAAATATTAAAATTCACTCTTTTTTTTTACTAATTAAGTAAATTATGTCCGTTTTTAAAAATTCAAATCACAACATATATGAAAAATAAAATCTAGATTTTATTTATTATATAGACTATGTATTGATCCAATTTTTTTAAAAAATATGATCATAAAAAGATGAGAGATAAATTTTTAATAAAATTTTTGAAATATTTCTAAACTAAAGGAAAATAACTTTGTTAAGAAAATTAGAGGAAAGAGAAAATTCAATATTTCCTTAAATAAATTCAATAGATGAGAGGAGAGTGTGAGCATGCTAGTTTATTTTTATAATTAATGCCGAGCTCTCTAGCAACGACACATCAACATTCTTGACAAAAATGCTTCTCTATTAATATATAGGGGATAGTATATGATTAAGTATCCAGACAGTAAATGCAAGAAAAATAAATGGGATGAAAATGAATGATATAGAGAGATTAATGGAATATGAATTAGAGGAAGCTTGTCATTTAAAATGAATTACCAATATGCAAGAAGATCACTTAAGACGAAGGAATTTTCTTCTAGCGTGGAAGATCTCAGATTCAGATGCAGTGTCTTGAGGATTACTACTTACTAGTTGGAGACTGGGATATCTCCTAAATATGCATTCCATCTCTACAAACTCGAGCGAAGACAACAAACACAGATGCACGGACGAGAGACTCATTTGTTCCCAACAACCTGTTAAATTCTGTAAAAAAAACAAACACAATATATATGAGTGGAATAATTCTATATAACACATTTCTTAATGTATGGGTTTGAGTAAGTCATTACCAAGATTAGGGATCTTAGTTTCGGACAGCTTGGAAGAAACATTAGCAGCCTGTCTAAGTAGCAAAAAGAAACACCTACTTCCAATTGGTACAGGTTGCAAAACTGGGGTAATGGCACCACTTGCATGAAGTACTACACAAAAAAAAATGGAGATCGATAAGTAGATTCACACACGTACGAAAGAGCATTATATATTTATCTTATGAATTGCAAAGACGTGTATACCAAGAAAGATGCGGTAGAGAGGTTCATATCTCTTACTCCAGATAAACTGGTGAAAAATGTACGGACTTGATCATCAACCCGGATAAAAAAGCTGCCAATAAGATTGACCTTGTTTAAGTAACCCAAATTGGTTATGGTTTTAATAGTTGTTCTTTCATCTTCGATATTCAAATACTTGAGTCTAGGGGCATCAATCAAAAACCCCCCCTGGCCATAATCCCTAACCACAGAGATATCAACCTCCCTATCTTCCCCGGATCGTCTAAGATGTAATTTTATACGGAGACTGGTTAGTGTCTGGGAACGCACTCTTAAATACTTAACATTATCACCTACGCTTCTAACAATGGTCAAATCTTCAAGCACGGGGATATATGAGATAAGCGACTCTAGACTTGTCTCATTTGAATACACGTTGAGTTCTAGACGTAGAGTCTTGAGACGAGGTAATGATACAGACGATTCCTCAAAACTAGTACTAAACAACACGCGACTGAGTCTTAAGTAAAGTAACGTCTGACAGACAAAGAGGCTTACGGGCATCACTTCCAAACACTTACGCTTCACAAAGCACTCGATATCAAGATGCTTAAGTTTTCCCTTAGCCACGAAATCTATCCAACGCGTGACACAAAACTGGTTATGATGATTCTCATTCTCATCCTTATGAATACTTAGCTTGAGCTTGTGCAAGCATAACTCGTTTTCTCTTGAGAAATCTAAGCACATGTTAACAAAACTCGAGAAAGCATTGTAATCTAAGAACTCACAAGAGTCCAAATCCAAACCAGGAACCAAAAGCCAGAGACTTCTCCACCTATTGGACAAAACACTTGTCCTAACAGCTTCCTTTGTTGGAAGATAAAAGAGTATCTCAGAAATCAAAGTGTCTGGTAATTTACTTATCATATCATCCTCTCTTTCCACCTAATAACACATTATACCAAATAATCAGTTTTAGAAAATTTAACAAAATAAGGAACCCTAGAAATAGGGTAACGAAAGGAGCACTAGTCATGACCAATCATGGATAAATTCGGACACATGAAGTACCTCGGATTTCTCCACTCGTTCACAATAGTCCAACCCCAAACGATAACGAGTCAAAGCCTCATCGTTTTCGGTACTGATCATCTTTGTGCTCGTCCTTCTATCAAGCTCGTGGTTCGAGTCTTCGAGATTTTCGGAGCGGTTGAAGCTTTGGATCGATCGATTTTAGATTTTTCTATCCCATTTGGTGGATTTATATAAGGCAAAATGGGTATTGAACGTAGAATCTATAACTGAATAATATTAAAAACCTAAATTACAGATTTTTTTAATATTATATAAAATTTTAAAATCTTTACGATTTTTTCTTTTCAATAGTTTAATAGAATAACAAACTAGGTGATTGATCTGTGCCCTCTGCGGGGTTAAAAAGTTTTATAAGCAACAATAAGTAAATTATAAACGATTTCGTTACATTTAATAAGTTTTAATTTTATATTATAACCCAAAAATCTTCACCATTTAAAGGAATTGCTCTAAAATTTCATATTATTTTAGAAATATATACTGAATCGTGAATATAGAATCAGAAATAAAAAGAAAAACTAATATTTTCGTATGTATAAATAGCATTGAAAAACATCCCGAACATATTCAATACAACAATATTTCTTGTAATTATTTTAGAGTGAAATAAGAAAATATAATATATCAAAACCTATTATAAAAAAACAAAGGAAACAATATTTTTTATGCTAATTGGTACTTGAATCGCCAACTTTAATGCATATAGCCTTTAATATTCTGCGGAAAATACAAAACACACAATATTTATCAAATTTGATTTTAGTTTGGGATATATAATCAAAACGTTTCAACTAAGGTTATTGTTGTGCCGTCAAAAAAAAAAAAAAAAAACTAAGGTTATTGTTGTGATGTTTTTGAGCTTGGCTCTCGGTCCACCGCAATTGTCGTTAATTATATATAGCCTAGTGACGACGCGTGACATGAGCCATCTAAGAATAGCATGTATCCAAATAACACTTTCATGTCAGAACACTTTGGTTGCTTATAAATTGGATCACGAGTTACTATAGTTCTCCATTCTATTCTCTCTAGACGTGGTTTGCTTCCCAAACAAACAAAAAAATGGATTTCTTGATTTACCTTGTTGTGTTCTTTCTCCTCTTTAATGTATTCACAGCCAACAAAGTTGCAGATTCTCTGATTCGAGATTCTTGCAAGAAAGCTTCAAAAAATTCCGAACCACATTACTACAAGTTCTGCATCGCATCTATAAGCGAAAACCCGGAAAGCCATAAAGCAAGAAATGTCGATGAATTGACCATAGTAGGAGTGAAAAACGCTATTTCGAACATGACGAACGTGAAAGGAATTGTGGAAAAGATTTTGAAGGAGAGAAAGTATAAGAGTAAAGAGAGTGAGAAGATGTTGCGCATTTGCCTTAAGCTTTATTCTGAGGGCAATGCCTTGTTAACCAAATCTTTAGAGTACATTAAAGTGCGGAATTACGATAAAGTCCACAGTAGTATCCGTAATGCAAGAGTTGTTCCGAGAGAGTGCGAAATGGGATTCAACGACGATAATAAACAGAAGTCTCCAGTGCTGAAAGAGAATGATGTTCTCTTCGACATCGTCGACATTGCTCAGTCTTTTAATTACAATGCTCATATAAATCCGTACCCGTAGAGTGTCTAGCCCAACAGTTCGTGGGTTATATATAGGTGATAATGTCTTTTAATGTGTTACTATAAAATAGTGAATTATTGAAAAATAAGGTCATAGATTACAACTTTCGTGGAGATCATAAGCATGAATCTTTTTTTTTGTGCAACGATAAGCATGAATCTAAGTTGGACATTTTGAATCTTTTCATCCTTTCTAAATTCATATATCTGACCTCCGAAGCACGGAATCTTCGTCCGAGGTCCGCTTCCCGCTTCGGAATCTTAGTCGGAATCGGAAGCTCTTGGAATCTTTCGGAATCTCGCTTCCATCGCGTTTCCAAAAATTCCACTTTGGAAGCTCGTTGGAAGCTTACGATTCCGGTTTCAAGCTTCCATTTTATAAATTCAATTTTACAAATAAAACATGAAATTATTATTTTTATACAAACAAACTCAAACTAAGAATTTTGCATAATAATCTTTATATTTTATTTTTAACAAAATCATGTTTAGAAAATAGCAATGACATGAATCTAATATGTGAGAGATATTATAAATGATTAATTAATTTTGAGAGACTTGAGTTTGATAATATTTTTACCTATAATATACATAATTTGAAACGATTTTGTTTGATGTTATTAAAAAAAAAATGAATATAGTGTTATAATTTTTTTCTTGAATTATTTGATTTTGTTTGTTGTAAAAATTGGTTTAATTTTTAAATTTTAGTTTTTAAAATTTATTTATTAGATTTGTGGGGTTAATATAACTTGTAATATGATATAATGTTTAATATTTAGTTATATATATACATACATATGTATATTCTCTATATATACTATACGCTTCCATCGCGTACCGCTTCCGTAAAATTTTCTAAAAAATCGCTTCAGCGCTTCTAAACGATTCCGCTTCCGCGTACCCGCTCCCGTTTCCATGCAACACAACAATATAAATACACTTCTCAACTTTTTGAAATTTGTGTACATATATATAGTCCTTAAGAAAAATACATAAAAAAAAAGAATTCAATAAACAAAGGCATCTATATAATATCTCCACAAAAAATATTTTGTTTTGATTGATTTATGTAATTAAAAGAAATTAATTAATAAACAAGAAATATTATTGTCAATCCCTTGAGCTCTATTTCAATGGAAAAGATTCGAGAACAAAACAAATCTCATGGATTTTTTTCTTCTTCTTTTTTTTTTATTTTTTATTTTGTTAAATTTTGTTCTTCTTCTTATTAATTAGTAATTACATGATTTTTCTCATAACTTACGTGTGATAAGCAAATACAGGAGAACAAAAAAAAGCCTCGAAATAGCAAGATGGACGATCATTTTTTTGCTAAGTAAATATACTCCTGAATCCAACAATAATACGAACAGAAACGAAATATGAATTGAAAAAGCGATTAGTCGTCTATAATTATATTAAATACTTTAAAACATCTAACTAATTTTCAATGACATCACTGATAATTTATTTTCAGTAATATTCTATCAATATGTTATATTTATTTTTTAAATGAAAAAAAAAACAAATTGACAAAGAAAAGAAAAACATAATAATAAGCAAAACATAAGAAAATATTAAGCAAAATAAAAGCAAATAATTATTGCTAAATTAAACGCACTAAAGCTCCACAATTTGTCAATTTGTTTGTACAAATTGTCAAATATTTCCATTTATATAGTTTTAATATAAACTATTAGCAGATGTTCAAAAACCCCCAATAGTTGTAAACGTCTAGACAAATAATATGCATGAGAAAATTAAGGGAGCGGAGTTTATGCGTGTAATGGTGTAAATTCGAGTTACATCATTTTTTTTTTTTTTTTGACATTTTTTGCAGCAGAGAATTTCAGAAATACAACAGAAAAGCTTTATCAATTTAATTTTACAGACATCTTTTTTACATACACAACACTTACAATTACAACTAATATTGCCATTAAAGTAGGAATGATCACTTTGAACGAGTTATACTGATATTCCCTTTTATTTTTTGAAAAATTACTGTGTTGCTGATGTTGAGTTTAGTTGTAGTTCTCCTGGGAAAAAAAATCAGTATAATTATTTAATTTTGTTTGGTCAAATTATATCTTAATCTTATTATCTTGATATATCTTCCGATTTCGTGACCAAAAAAAAAAAAAGATATATCTTCCGATTTACGCTTGTAACCACGATGGTGAATTGGTCCAGTTTTTGTAAACATATTTGCCGCTATCTCATTCCACAAAACCAACCGCACGATTGTTTTCCTCCTTAAACAGACAGTTAATAAGAATTATTTTGATTTTTAAAAAATTATCTAAAAGTACTGTATGCGTTAAAAAATTTTATCTAAAAGTATTAAAAATAATATATATATATATATATATATATAATACGTTTAATTTTTATGAGAAGATGGACAACTATTTATGTTGTTGAATTTGAGTCTTCTGGTTTAAAGCCTTGAATGTAATGAATTTGGCCAACGACATTTATTTTAGTGAAAAAACATATTAGACTAAAGAGTAAAAAGATTAGAGTTTAATACATATTTTGTTTTTTTTAATAAGATAAATTACTTAACATCAATTGTTGTTGGTCTGTGTTCGCTTAAGGCTTTATAGTTACTTAACATCAATTGTTGTTGTGGTATTTTTGGAGCATTGCCGTAGCACTTCAATAATTGTTGTTTTATTGGTAAAATTAATTGTAAACGGATTATTTGTATTTTGAAAGTTTCACATTATATCCGTATATTGCGTATATAAAACTCTCTTTTATATTATTATTTTGGTATTTAGTAGTACGTGTAGCGTGAATGAAACATTCGATTAAGTCACCCTGAAAATGTTGTGCATGCCAATTTCATTACCGTTCCATATGTTACGGGTTTCCCATAAGCGAATTAATCGAACGATTACGGGATTTGTTGAGTAACCAACTTCTAGTTGGCTTAGACGCATGTAATGCGAGAATCTACGGTCGTCAACAACAACGACATGTGCAACTGAATGTTCTCTTAAGCTGCATTTATATTTTTAATGGTAATTTGAAATATTTTATCTAATTTTTACTATAAAAAAAAGAAAAAAAAAAAAGAAATCATACTCAGCTGTAATGGGACTGAATCCCATTAAAGTACATACTCACATGTTATAAGGAACTGTTTTATTCGGGTAAAAATTCAAACATCAAATTAAAACAGATTTAAGTTTTATTCGGGTTTGGTTTTATATATGAAGATGAATTTTTAAACTCTAGTCAATATGTTATAGTTATTCAAATAATTAAATTATCAAAGGAATTTTTTTTATCAAAAGTAAAAAGGAAGAAAAACGTAACAAAAATCTGAGCAAAACATAAGTTAAATTTAAGAAAATAAAAAATTATAGATTAAAAAACTGAGATATTACACAAAAATAAACGATTAGTAATTACCAACTACGTACACAAAAAATATAAACAATATGAGAAGATTAACCCATATTTTTGTTTTAAAGGATTTTCTTTTTGTCAATTTTTTTTTTTTGTAATTCTTTTTGTCAATTTTAATTCACACGATTGACACTGAAGTTTTGCTTCGAATAAACATTGATTAAACCCTTTAACAAAAAAAAGAATATACATTGATTAACCCAACTAAAGACTTTGCATATGTTTAGGTGGTTGATAACCGCTGGAACCCGCATTACATGGAGTATATCTTAATCAGTTATGACTTGCATATTCAACCCATGCCTATTAATTGTTGGGCGATTGTTTTGCTTATGAGAAACACGTAATGGTTGATGAAAAGGTAATATACATTACCTATATATATATATATATATATATATATATTGTAACAAAGTTCTATACGGAAGCGTGAAACCGGAAACGTACCTTGGCCGGTTTAGTGACGAATTTGGCATGGAATGGACTAGGAAATGATGCAGAGATCGGGGTTAAGATCAGGGACTGAAATCAACCACAAGCCACCGTTCAAGTGCCCTTCTGGTTGATTTCTCAAAGCTTTGTCTCTCTAGTTTCTCTCTTTGTCTTTGTGTCAATATATGGTCACAAAATTATGTAGTGTGTCTGTATGAAATAATCTCTTTTTTTATAAATAAAGATAAGTGTCTTTACCAAGAAACACAAATGAGTTAGTTGTAGAGTTATGATTACTAACTTCCATAACTATCTTTAACCAAATAGTAAAAGAAAAATGGTACATATTTTAAGAAATAACAACAGAGTTTAAGAATCATGAAGTTTTTTTTTTTGTTGGCTAAGACTATTTTCTTTAAATTGATCATATCAAAGAAGAAATTAAAATGAAATTATGCACGTCTCAAAGTGATTTACGAAGATATTTTCAAGAGAATAAGCATAGAGAGTCACAATATGATAAATATATTGAAATATTGGGACGTTGTATTAGGAAATTAGGAAATTTGTTAGTTTGGCAAAAGGGCATGAGGACATGAATTGTATAGGGTTAGCCAAAATATTTATAAAAATAGAAGACAAAAAAAATTAGTTTAAGTCTTTGTCATTAGCGAGCAAGAGTTTCCTCGACAGATATGTTTTGGTTTCTAGGTTGTGGTCATATCAAAGAAGAAATTAAAAAGAAATATTTCAAGTTTTATGGTGTTTGGATTTGAGTTCGAAACGAGTGGAGTGATAAAACGTTAAGCTGATAAGTACAGACAAGAGTAATGAAGCACAAATCCTAAAACATGAGAGACTTAAATCGCAAGGCATCTTGGTCACATATCTTTCAAAGCAGAGATAGTTCTTTTTTTTTTTTTTTTTTTTGAGCAACACAAAGCAGAGATAGTTCTCTGTTTCTCTTTAAAAGACTTGATTTACAAGGCATGTCAATAGATATATCTATATCATGAACATTATTATCCAAAACGTGAAGCATAATGAGATTTTTTTTTTTTTTTTTTTTACATAACGTAATGTTTTCTTTTAATATCGAAAGAAAAAACACAGGCCAAAAAACGACAATGTATAAGTAAAGAGTGTTAAAACGAACAATTAGGCCACACGAAGTAAGTGGAATGGTAAAGCGTAACATCAGCACTCTAAAAACAAGCCGTTGTGTTAGATATAACAATACTCTTATTTGATAAACAATCATAAAATTATTTGTTTCATCTACTATAAATTGGGTTACAAAGTATAAACTTCTTCATCAATATTTCTCCTTCTCCAAATAATTTTTTTTTCTAATAATGACGTTCTTGATCTACCTCGTTATGTTCTTTCTCTTCTTAAACGCTTTCGCAATTTCACAATCTTTGATCCGAGAATCTTGCAAGAAAGCTGCAGATATAAACAAGAATTTAAATTACAATTTCTGCGTCAAGTCTCTCGAAGACAATCCACAGAGCAGAACCGCACTTAGTCTTGACGGATTGGTCATGCCATCTACGCAAAACGCAGTGTCGAAAACAACGAGCATGAAAGGAATTGTGGACAAAATTGTCAAGAAGAAAAAATATGGAAAGTACAGTGAGAAACCAATTCGTGATTGCCTCGAGCTTTATTCAGATGCTAATAATTCATTAACGGAAGCTTTAACGATCATTAAATCGCGCGATTACAAAACCGCTAACGTGGTTATAAGTGCAGCAGTGGGTGCACCACCCAGCTGCGAAATTGGATTCAAAGAAGGGAAAAAACCTCTGAAATCTCCGTTTACAAAAGATAACAATGTTTTGTATCAGATGATTTTGATTCCATTCGCTTTTACTAATATGTTGAAATGAAA
Source organism: Erysimum cheiranthoides (assembly GCA_011420285.2). Classification (NCBI taxonomy): domain Eukaryota; kingdom Viridiplantae; phylum Streptophyta; class Magnoliopsida; order Brassicales; family Brassicaceae; genus Erysimum; species Erysimum cheiranthoides. The sequence continues at coordinate 374,818 of CM022181.2, forward strand.
TTTTTGAAGTGTATTGTTAGGAATCCTACGTTTCAAATAAGGAAGTTTAAAGTAGTATATAAATGAAATGGACCAATTCCACTCACTATGGTATCAAAAAATTTGCTAAAACTCGGAAAAATCCGATATTAATCCACGGTGGTTATTAGCCGGACTGCACCGCGGTTGAAGAGGATCTTCTAACATATTTTGATTTTAGAATCTTTATATTTTATATTTTGAATTTGAATATAAATTTTTAAAAACAATAAATCATGATCTAAGAAATAAATGTTAAAAGATTATAATATCTTCGATTTTTTTAGTATCAAAATGTTTATGAAAATGGCAAAATAGTAGAAAATTTATCATTCTGGATTCTATGCATGATTTAAGAGATAAATGTTAAAAGACTATATCTTTATTTGTTTAGTATTAAAATGTTTATGAAAATGGCAAAATGGTAGGAAAATTATAATTTTTGATTCTATGCATGATTTAAGAAATAAATGTTGAAAGATTATATCTTCGATTTTTTTAGTATTAAAATGTTTATGAAAATGGCAAAATGGTAAAAAAAAAAAAATCATTTTTGATTCTATGCATGCTTTAAGAAATAAATATTAAAAGATTATATCTTTGATTTTTTTTTAGTATTAAAATGTTTATAAACATGGCAAAATGGTAGAAAACTTATCATTTTTGATTTCTATGCATGATTTAAAAAATAAATGTTAAAAGATTATATATATATTTTTTTAGTATTAAAATGTTTATGAAAATGGCAAAATGGTAGAAAAAAATATCATTTTTGATTCTATGCATGATTTGGAAATTGGAAACACATTAAAACAATTGTTCACTAAATTTACATGCATATATGGAAAGCAAACATTGCATGTTGACCAATTTCATCAAATTGATAATTTAGGAAATAACGATTAAAAGTAAATATGTTACGATTATTAATTAAATAGAGAATTTGTCAATTTGGAATAATATCCTTTTGAAGTGTCTCCATTTTATTTCATAAAATAAAACCCAATGATTGAACGACTTGTAAGGAAAGAGTGTTAAGAGGAACAATTAGTCAGTTATGGCAAAACCGTTACGTTAGATAAGAGTCTTACCATAAAATTCTTTGTTTCGCTTTACTATAAATTGAATCACAAAGTTAAAATATTCTTCATCAATCGATTCTCATCTTTCTCTACTTCCCCAAAGAAAACATAAGAAATGAACTTCTTCGTTTCATTGGTTATGTTCTCACTTCTCTTGAACGGTTTCGCAACGGCACAAACTCTCATTCAAGATTCTTGCAAGAAAGCTGCAGCTAAAGACCCTAATTTCAAATACGATTTCTGCGTCAGTTCTCTTACACAAGATCCACAAAGCAAATCCGCGACAAGCCTTGAAGGTTTGGTCTTAGCATCAACGACTAACGCGGCTGCGAAAACAACGAACGTGAAAGGAATCGTTGAACAGATTCTCAAGGACAAGAAATATCCAGGTCTTGAGGGAGTGTTACGCGATTGCGTTGAACTTTATAACGATGCTAATGGTTCTTTAAACGAGGCTTTAGGCAGCGTTAAATCGCACGATTACAGATCCGCTAACGTGAAGATGAGCGCTGCTTTGGACGCACCGGGCAATTGCGAGGATGGATTCAAGGAACCTCAGAAGTCTCCAATTACTAACGAGAACAATATTTTGTTTCAGAAGATTTTGATTCCTTTGGCTTTTACAAATATGTTATGATTAAATTATTAAAGTGTTCTATCTAACCATCGATTAAAGTTGACTATAGAAACTTGAGTGCAAATCATGGAAATAAAATTTCGCTTTTACATATACATGATGTTTTTTTTTCTTGCAACATTAACATATAATTTATTGAAACTTATGGTAAATACGCGATTTTAGTGATTTTAGGACAGAAAATTTTGGTCGAGCAAATTGTTGTATATATGTCCCAATAAAATAGTGTAATCCACAAGCAAAATAATTGGCTGTGTCCACTGTAACCTTTCAAACGATGGTGTATAAGAAAGAGTGTTGAAACGAACAATTAGGCCACACGACGTGAGCATAGTGGTAAAGCGTGACATGAGCACTCTATAAAAAGCCGTTGTGTTAGTTATCAAATCTCATGTCATAAACACAACCGTTAAATTCTTTGTTTCATTTTACTATAAATTTCATCACAAAGTAGATAACTTCGTTCATCAATCGATTCTCATTAACCCTTTTGTTTCTGCTTTCTTAAAGAAAAAGAACAATGGAATTTTTGTTTTACCTTGTTACGTTCTTTCTCCTCTTAAACGGTTTCGCAACCGCACAAACTCTGATTCGAGATTCATGCAAGAAAGCTGCAGCTACAAGTCCGAAGTTCAAATACGATATATGCATCAAGTCTCTCGAAACAAATCCGCAGAGCAAAACCGCAAAAGATCTCCCCGGATTAGTCATGGCATCGACGAAAAACGCCGTGACGAAAACGACTAGCTTGAAAGGAACCGTTGACAAGATGCTCAAGGGGAAGAAATTCAACAAGATGAGTGAGATGCCGTTACGTGATTGCCTCCAGCTTTATACCGATGCTATTGATTCTTTAAACGAAGCTTTAGCGAGCGTTAAATCGCGCGATTACAATACCGTTAAAATGGTTCTGAGTGCTGCAATGGATGCACCAAGTACTTGTGAAACTGGATTCAAAGAAATGAAAACGCCGCAGAAATCTCCGGTTACGAAAGAGAACGATAATTTGTATCAGATGATTCTGATTCCTTTAGCTTTCACAAATATGTTGAAATGAAATTACTAGAAAGTGTATTAACAAATAGGATTAAAGATAACATACACCACAGTAAGCAGAGTGGTGAAGCGGTGACATGAGACCTCTAATAAAAGCCATAAGATTTTTGTTTCATTTTGCTATAAATTGGAGCAAAAAGTTTCAAAATTCTTCATCAATGGATTCTTATTAGTCTTCCGCTTCCACAACGCAAAATATGAAATTCTTGCTTTACCTTGTTATGTTCTTTGTCCTCTTAAAACGGTTTCGCAACCGCACAATCTCTGATTCGAGATTCTTGCAAGAAAGCTGCAGCGAAAGACCCCAAATCCAAATACGATTCCTGCGTCACGTCTCTTGAGGAGAATCCGCAGAGAAGAACCGCAAAAACTCTCAAAGGATTGGTCTTTGTATCGACGAAGAACGCTGTGTCGAAAACGATGAGCTTGAAAAGAATGGTTGACAAGATTCTCAAGGAGAATAAATATGAAGTGGAGGGCCATTGCGTGATTGCCTTGAGCTTTATACCGACACTACTGCTTCCTTAAACCAATCTTTAGACAGCGTTAAATCGCGTGATTATAGAACCGCTACCATGCTTATGAGTGCTGCAATGGATGCACCGGGTAGGCGGGCACTTGCGAAACTAAATTCACAGAAAGAAAATAGCCTCAGAAATCTCCGTTTACGAAAGAGAACTATGGTTTGTTTCAGATGGTTCTAATTCCTTTAGCTTCTAAAAATATGATGGTATGAAATTAATGAAAACTGTATTATCACATTGGAGTAATATTGATAATGTACCTTAAGAGTAATCAACTTGCTCACTGTAGAAGCAATGGTCGTAGCCTTTTCAAAGTCATGAATAAAGAGTTATCTGCATAAAGATCACACAAGTTTAGATAAACCAAAATCTTTCTAAGAAATGAATACCAATGCTTTTACAAGACATTTTTGGTTTTGTTTAGATACATTATCCGGTAATCAATATATAAGTGCGTTTAATCCGGTTTAACAAATGCAAAACAAACCGAAAAGGAAAGAACAGATTTGGCCTTCTTTTTCTCATATCCTAACTAACCGGAAAAATGTTAAACAGAGGAAAACATGAATACCGTTCAAAATCTTCTAAACTAAACTATCTTTGGTTAAAAACTGAATCCAAAGCTGATACCAAACTGAATTATAAACCGAAAGTTTGGAAAACCGAAACAAACCAGTTAGGACATGGCTAACATGCATACAAGCTTCGTTTAAGAGTTTCTGTTTTCTTACAGGTGTGCAATGTGAAGCCCATCTTCGCTATCTTCATCTTCTTCTTTTTTCTTCTGATCATCATTGTCACGGTTGTAGCTACTTGGTGATCCTAACAAGAAAGTTTGATCCTTTAGAATCGAAATCTGATCCATCGGAATCGCATTTCTCTTATAGTTCCAAACCAACATCGATGTGTAATCTTGAGGCGAAACGAGTCCTTTCTCTCTAATAAATCTTTTTTGCTCTTCTAAGGTTTTTGGTTCATCGAGCCTTAAGTACTCAATCAAAAACTTCTCGTGCTCGGGCCTCCAATTACCCGGAAAAGGCGAGTAATCAGTTTCTGGAACTAGAGACATTCTTGTATAAACAAGTCCATCAACCGATTCAGCAAGACCCATACTCAAGAGATTCTGATATTCTGGTGACTGACCTTTCTTCTCCTTCAACGGAAGGCTCAGATTCCGCTTACCGAACTTATACACTTTCGCTCTTGATCTAAGTTTATACTTTGCAGCATAAAGCTTAGCAAGTGAACCACGGATAATATAAGAACAAAAATTCACAATTTTCTTCCGGTTATCAGCAAACCGATACCACTCAGCAACCGTAGTCAAAAACTTATTCATCTGATTATTCGTATGAGCTTGAGTTGCATGGAACATTCTAAAACAAGGTTGTGGATCCGGATCTCGATCTCCTTTTATGAAATTCAGCTTTCGAAACTGTTTGATGCATTGTTTCAAACTCGCTGTAACGGATAGAAGCGTTCCCACACCTTTTTCGCTTATAATCTTCCCACCGGTCGCAGTATACCTCAGAGTCGGATAAACAACACGGCGACACAAAACATGATCAAGAAACATTATGCCTTTTGTTATATGTTCAATGGGGAGATTCTCGTTGTCGAGTCTAAGCATATACTTCTGATCAACAAACTCAATAAGCTCTTTCCTTAATGTTGCAGCATCAGCTCGAGGTCCACGGACTCCAATCAAGATATGACCTCCGTATCTAACATAATCCATTTTCCTCGTTTTGTCAGGACCGCTCGTGGGAACAAATTCCGGCCAGGAAGTGTTTCCTTGATCCGCTTCTCCTTCCGGGTTATTCCATATAACATCGCTTTTAGAAGGACGGTAAAAATTTTTCACTTTCGATTCCATCCAACGATCGAGCTCATCAAGACACACATTAACCAAAAGAGGACTTAGAATCCCACAATGTCCCCATTGCGGAGACTTCCCAGCTTCTTCAGGAGCAAAACCAAAGAACGTCTCTAACCAATATGGATCAGGCTTAGGCTCATCGTCAGCCAAAACCCGTTTCTTCTGATACTTTCTCTTCTTCGTCTTCTTCTTCTCACCATCTTCCACTTTACTCGTTACAACCGGAGTAACCAACGCAGATTTAATCAGATCAATCACTTTCTTATCTCTAACATCTCTCATCAAAGAACTAATCACAAACCCAACTTTCATTCCATCCAAAACAACACTCAAATCACCTTTAACATACCACAAATAACCAGCGAAATTCCTTCGAATCACTCTCAAAACCGTATGCGCGGTTCTCCCGGGCCTAAACGCAAACGACTTCTGCGAAAACCGAGACTCGTAAATCGGTTCCAAAATCATCAACAAAACCTCCTGAACTATCCTATCCTGAAACGGAGTCGGTTGCGTAGTAGTCAAAATCGCTTTAATCTTCCTCTTAGACAAAGACTCGTAATCGGTTTTATCCCTAGGAGATTTGATATAGAAATCCAAACGAGCTCCCCATTTAAACCGATCATCAAGAACAGAGTTTCTCAAAGCTAACAAATTCTCTAAAGCTGATCTCTGAATCGAGCTACGAGGCACATAAGCACCTAATTCATCACAGCAAACTTTCTGATAAGCTAATACCCATAACTCGAATCTACGAAGATACGAGGTCAAATTTGTAGCGGTTTTGTCAGGTTCTTTGAAATTCTCAAGCCACATCTGAGAACAGAGAGATACTCCATCTTCTTTCAATAGATTCGCTGGATCATCTGGATCTGGTGCTTGTTGTTGCCGTCTCTGAGGTGCGAAGTAAGAGAGATATCGGAAAATTGCAGAGCCGTTAGGGTTAGAAGTGAGAGAAGGCTTTGTGATGATGACGCAGTAAACGTTGCTATATGAAGAAGAAGGTTTGAGCCATTTTTGGTGAGGACTCAAAATAGAGAAGCTTCGACGCATTTTTTGGTGATGGAAAATGGAGTTCTGGAGATTCATATAACGATCGTGTTAGAAACTTAGAATCAACAAGACATCGAAAACAAAATTGAATTAGTAATTGGAAAATCGAGAGAAATGAGTTTCGAAATTAGTTCTTACAGAGATGAATTAGATTGATGAAAGCTTCTTCTTCTTCGTCTTCTTCAGTGAAATGGTGGAAACTGTAGTAACCCTCGTTAAACCCCAATCAAAACCTTTGTGGTTTTTTGCCTTTTTGGTGGGGTTTGAGAGAAACCTGAAACGGACTAAGCTTAGATGTGAGCAGACAAGTTGGGCTTTTAGTCATAGGCCCAATGGTTTCGGGTGTAATTTTCTTAGGCCCTGTTTTATATGGTAACTATACAAGTGAAAAGGATTTTGAATCATGTATGATGATGAACGGTAAAACAAATTTACACTATGCTTTTACCTTTTTTTCGTACTCCTCAGCAGTATGACAGATATTTGATCTTTTGTATCTTCGTCACTATGATGTGAGTTTCAGTTGTTATGTTTTGCTAAAGGCTCTATCTGTAAGTTTTGTACTAACATCAAGCCTTCAGAGAATTGTGATCCTATAGTCAAAGAAGTAGGTGTATATTGTTCTTACCAAAATTGTAGAAAGTTTTAAGATAGAGAATTGGGTTTCCATGCCTAATCATTAAACAACAACAAATACCACTTAGAGAAAAAAGTAAACTTCTTTTTGGTTGACAGTAACATAAAAGAGATTTACATCAAAAGAGCAAAAGAAGAAGGAACAAGAAGATATTAAAAGGTGTGTGTACAGAGATGTGCACACAAAGAATCAAAGATTTGGTAAATCCTAAAAAAGAAACCAATAGTGTTGGTTGGTTGGTTGGTTGGCTTCGCTGGTTAATGCTTTTTTTTTTTCCTTCTTTTGTCTGTTGCTTCTTCTTCTTCTTTCTCCCATGATTAAAAAAATAATAATAAAATCAGATACTGAATATTTTTTTTTTTTTTGCTTTTTGATTCCCCTTTTTTTTTTTCCCTGTATTGTTAGAGATCAGCCAATTTAAAAGAATTGAAGTTAGGAGGAAATTTGAAGCTGTCACGTTACGGCTTTATTAGCCCTTTCACTTTCAGACGTTTAAAGCCACCAAAATGATTCTCAATCTTCTTCTTCTGCATCTTCAAGTCACTTTGTTGCTGAGTTTCTTTTCTGTTTGAAATTACTAACACTTCTTCTTCTTCTTCTTCTTGCCTACTAATACTACTGCTACTAATATATCTTCCCTCGTGATGATGCGATTTCTTCAGCCTTTTATATTCCTATTAAACACGAAATTTCAGGGTTTTATATAATATATGAAATATACTGTAAAAGTAGAACGTGAGTAATATATATGTGGCTTTTAGTACCTGCTGATGGTCAGAATCTCTTGTGTCGAGAACAACTGTTCGGCTCTCAAACTTCAACGAAGAACGGCGTTTGACTCTGAAACTCTCGGAGTCAGAACCGTCACTTTCCTGATCAGCCACGAGTTGTTCATCCTGAACCGCTGGGAAGAACCGAGTTTTTTTGTTACTGCTGCATGCTACTTCTTCTGATACTTTTGAATCACTACTGCTGCTACAGTTAGCTCGTCTATTTACCTGCTTTTCGAGAAAACATGAATAAGATATTAGAAAGAGACGGTTATAGAAAGTTTGTTGCTGAGTTCTTCGTTAGAAACTTACGTAATCAGAGCATTCGTAATCATCAGCAACAGAGGAGATACATGAAGTGTTCGCTTCATAGCTCATGACGGGATTTCCAGATTGCAACTGGTCATGAAATGTCATCTCTAGCTCAGTATTGAAGTCAAAGTATATAGTGGAATACGGTGAATATCCGTCTTCTTTTGCAGCTGGAAGTGTCATTGGTGATGGATACGCATATAAATCTTCATCAGTTGTAATCAAATCTGAAACTCCATCTTCTTTCTCAAACTTGTTTGCAGCAGCTTCCAAGACTTCAATGTTATCTCTCAAGAAAAGAGTATGCGTTGTCCCGCATGGAAGGTCAAGCTTTTTAATATCTAGACAATGATACACGATAACACCATCAATTAGAAAACACTAATGAAAGACATGTATGGATGGAGATAACAATGAAAAAGTTATACCATGGCGGAGACAGACGGGATGTGAGTAACAACCGCAGTTGATAAATGCCAAATAGCAATCCCGTTTACACAAACTGCAGACTATGGTTCCATATGTATTCGAAACAAGGCCTGTGCATAATCCTGACTTCATTAGAGACCATCGAGCCAGATGAAGAAAACGAATCAGGTGCACAAACGCAGTCTTGATGCTTCGTTGTCCTGACAATTCCGTAGGTGTAAACTCCAGATTCACAGATTTGGAAGTTGAGTTTAAGAGCATTGCTTCTTTACAAATCAATTCTTCATGAGGAAGCAATGGTACTCTGTTAAGATGAGCATACCGGCAACTAGCAATAGCTCCAAAAGGAAACCAGTCACCCATCGCAAAGTTCACTGCCTCACCACAATTAAAACCTACAAGAATTTTTCAAACACAACCACGATATCAGTTGAATACAATACACCTCTCTGACCTATAAAAATGTAGATTCAGACAAAAATGTTTTACCGTGGCTGAAACCAGCATGATAAGCCCTAGGGAATGTGACGACAAACTCTCCAGGTTTTTGTACAGCCTTGTACACAGGAACGTTATGATCCAACAAAATCTTTGGTGGAAATATAGTTGTCTTCCCAAGAAGCACATCAAAGGCTCCATCTTCTCCATTAGTTGATAGAATATCATCATTGTACACACACTCTTTGACCACCTTTTCAAATTTTAGAGCTGCAGAACCTGGAACCCCATACCAAGTTTTTGATGCTCCACAATGTTGATAATTAATGCTGTATTGAGAGAAAGTAAGAAAAAGGACGATTAAGATACTTTAGATTGCCACCTTTAGTAACCCATATTCTTGAACCAAAATTCTTTTAAGTGATGTTACCTGTACAAATAATGGTCCTCAACATGCCAGGCAAACATACTAAACAGCATTCCAATGTAAAGCATGGGTTCAGTGACTCCCTGAAACAAGCAAATACAAGTTAGAGGATAAGCAGAAACTTCTTATGTGATTTTAAGACAAAATATAACTGTACAACTTGTCACATACCGGAATAGATGTTTCAAGAAGGCGCAGGGTAGACTTTGGCAGCCTTGAAACTTTCTGAAAATAGAGATCGAAAAAAAATATAAATACCAAATGTAAATAACCAAGCATATGATTTCTTTAACGCTTAACCCAAAAAAAAAGAAAAGAAATGAGAGAAGCTCAAGTTGTGGTAAATCAATACATTCAAGTTCCATTTGCTGCTTCCTAGTGGGTCACCTGGTGCAGAGGAAAATGCGCTACCATCTACATCACATGCATACTCAACTGTTTCAGTCTTGCCACTCGCAATTTCCTTCCAGAATTCTTTCTCCAAGAATGAGTCGGGCAAAGAGCCACCACTGCAATATCTACGTGCAAATACCTTGTTCGCCATTTTCTCATAATCGCGAAATGTGTAGGTCCTGAGTAGTTTACAATTAATCAAATACAAATTATAAGGTGAAGGTGTAGAGATAATTAAAAATGATTCAGGGTTTAATACAAACCTCCCACTCATGAAGAATGTAACTTTATCATCAGAATCCCACTCAGCAAGTCGAAGGGGTTGTACTCTGGTAGTAAATTTAAAGTTTGATTTCTCTTTCATCAACACAGCGCCCGCGGGAACTGTTGCCGTCAAAGGAGATATGATCTTGCAAATACCTGCAAAAGACAGAGGCAGAATAAGAGATTGGACCAAAAAAAACATAATGAGATTGACACAATTAAGCATCGATGAAGGGATATAAGTCTACTATATTGCCTATAGCACATGTTCTTTCCATTTGATACAATGGTTAGCAAATATAGAACACAACACCAATCAATGGCTTCAATTAACATATGCAGCCAATAAATTAAGGAGCATGGGTCTACTCATACAGCACCAATCCTTGCACATTGAGATTTTCGGTTTACCATATTTTGAAGCTTCTGGGAAAATCGTCTGCAAGTAAGTCAAAGGATCCTCAAACTCCTCCATTGTTGGTCTGTAGACAGGACATTCTGGAAGCTTCTCGGTCCATTTTAGATCATCAGTCCCAAACTTCTCCACTTTTTCCTTCAACAAGCCACCTTTACCAGTAGATGCCCCATTCACTTTAGATACTGCGTCACTAGAAGTTACCCGTAATCTCATTCCACATGACGCTGAAGGTGGTCTCAAAGCATCACCTCCACTTCTAGCCATTGTACTGAAGCCTACTGTTTCATTGACAGAGTCTGATCTCATTTTTTGAAGCCTTTTACGTTTCAGAAATTCTAAACCATCCTTAGCTTCTTTCGACAAGCAGATCCTCCTTTCCGCCTGACAAAGTCAGAGTGTCAGAAAACATTCCTCAACATACACACCAAAAGTTCAACATACTACAAATATATATACTGAGTCATGGATACACACAATAAGTCAAACCATTCACACTCAACCCATTATAGCTGCAAAATATATAGTAACTCCATAAAAAGCTAAGAAACATAAAAAGTGAACACAGAATAATGGAAACAGTCAACACCTAGAAGTTTCAAAAGGCATAGATACATTTTCACTTCCAGGTACGGCCTTATCTCTTTGACCAATACCCTACAAAGTCAAAAAATGTGACCATTTCTAATTTCAACACCCTCGAAGAACGCGAGTCAGCAATCATCGAACAACTTCCTCTACTACACACAATCATTTGACCCAAATAAAGATTCGACGCCATTTTAACAGAGCTCAAATCTCAAGTTCACACGTGGGATAAAAATAGCAAGTAAACGTGTAAGTTTATCCATCGAAGAGAAAATCACAAAGCAAAGATCAAAAAGAAGAACCAATTCAAGAAAAAATATCGGAATCTCCAAAAATAATTGAGCAATGTAAGAGATCTGATCCAGTCAAATCGTTAACAACACAATTCACGAGAATTTCAGGCAAGCAGATGGAGAAAATTGATCAAAAACAAGAAAAATTAAAGAGGGGAAATCATCTCACCATAGCATTCCGTAATCTATCTCCGTAGAACTCCGTTTTCTTCAACCGAATTTTTTTATAAAAAAAAAAAACAACCAACCAGAACAAGCAACGAACAAAGAGCAGAGACGAAACCCTAGATCACGATCTTGACCAGCCAATTCAATACAAAGCCTGGCATGCAAACAAAGTAAACCACATTCTACGAAAACGCCGTGAAACGAGCCAAGGACCGAGTCAAACGCGGAGATCCGAATCGCCGCGTAGCCGAGTCAAACGAACATTCAAAAATCAACCATACACTATCACACCAGAGGAAGAAGATTACAAGGACGAGAAAAACGAAAGCGGAACGGAGAAAACGGTTTTTCTGGCCGGAGAAATCGGTTTTTTTTCCGGCGGTAGAGGAGAGAGAAACTGTAGAGATGCTAAAAGAGGACCGAGAGAGGAAGAAACTTGGAAAACCGGAAAAAATTGTTAGGAAAGTATAATTTATAGTTTTATACTCCAAACGTGTATACTTTAGTGGCCACCGTAATTTAAAAAAAAAATAAAAAATAAAATAAAAAGCAATTCCTAATTAAAATTCTAAAAAGGAAATAAAAAAAAACAAATTAATATTCAATAAAATTAAAAAAATAGGTGGATTTCGGGAAGGTTCCGAAATTCTTCTCAAGCTATATTATAAAATTAGGTATTTGATGAACGCTCATAGGCTCATAGCGTTTGTATGCGATTAGTGCGGTTAGGATCGAGTTTAATCACTATTTTAAGAAAATTAAACTCTTTAATCTTTATAAAAAATAAAAAGAAAAATAAAAAACTGAAAAGGTTCAGTATCAATTTTAATTTGAAAAACGTACTTTTTTACTTTATAAAATAGTTAGAGAAATTAGTGTGATGATTTCAAACCATTATTTTATTAAAAAGTATAAGCCATTCATAATGTTAAAAACATGAAATCTGATTATTATTATTAAGTCATTATACCTTTTTTTTTACAATGTCTATTTTGTTCCTTTCTAATTGTATTTAAATTTTTTTGTAGCATTATTTGTTTTTACTATTCATAACCATTTTTTATTATAATCACATTAATAATCTCATTGGACATGTAACATTGGGACTTGTTGATTAGAAAATTTTAATTACAAAACCTTTATTTTAATTTTGTCTTTAAAGTATAAAGCTAAATTTATCTAACCAAAATTTTCATTTTCTTATAATTAATTCAATAATATGTACATTTAACTTGTTTGAAAACTATATCCATTATTTATACATTCAAGATTTACACAATCATAAAATTTAAATAAAAGGTTTTAGCTATTAATATATTGCTGCAACTAATCAACTCCATTATCAGTCAGCCTTTTTTCCTTTTTATACTTGTACCAATCAGCTTTATATATTTAATTTCTTAAGACCAAATGCCAAATAAATAATGGAAATAGATTCCCAACAAAACAAATTAAAATAAAATTTTTTTAAAAAAAGGAACTATAAGTGTGAAGGAAAGTGGTGGTTGTTAGGTGGTTCAACCAAACGCTGCCAACCCTTTAAAACGGCGTTTCATCCATCTTGCGTTTCCTTCAACAGTAAAATAATGTCACTACGGAGGGTATTAAAGTCATTTAAACAGCAGAAAGTTGAAACGTGGTGACACTTATGTACTGTCTCTACACGTGGCAGGTGCATCGGGAAGACAATTGTTTTTCTTGGTTACTGTGGGTGGTGCTGTCACCGGAATTTCCGGTTCCCGGTTAAAGCTATTATCCCAACCGAAACCCATTGGTCCATTGTTGATTTCACTTTTTTTTCTTTAAATAACTGTGATGAGTTAGGTTGGGTATAATGATTAGTTTTGTGAAGTCAGCGAAAACGAAAGCTGTACCAATGTGGCTCGGCTTCATAAACCGTTTTCAATTCTTTTCTTAACTCCGGTTTAGCTACTCTATAACCAGCTCTTCTCGGTCTTATTTTTATTACAACTCTTTATTAGGAGCTTTCCAAAATCTATGTAGTGGTTAGAATATTCGACTAGACCCACCCAAACAATATAGACTTGTCGTGATGAGTTAATTTAAACCTATTTGAATGACATGACAAAAACTTCGAAGTCTTTTTCTTATTTGATCTTCTATTGCTTCGCATCCAATATTATCTTTTAGTTTATTATTCTATATCATTTCTTGTTATTTTTTTTCCATTGGTCCGTCACTTCCATTTGACATTATATGAAAGACTATTTCTTATTTTATTTTCTAACAGATACACTATGTTTAAATTACTATACTAATTTATTTTTGGATTTTCTTCTATGATTTTTTTCTTTATTTTATTAGATCTTCTATTCTCTTAAAAAAAATTGTAGATTCGAAAGTTGAAAAAATGTGTGTCACTCTCTTCTAAGTCTTTGCTAACTATCCAACTTTGATTTAGAGATCACGCATATATGCATTTCATAGTATTGGTATTATTAAGCTTTTGGTATATATTTTTCTCTGTCAAGTGCTTGATATATATATATATTTGTTTGCAACTATATATTATGCTATATATATATATATGCCATTATCCAGTTAGGATTTAGGAAACAATATCATAATTATTAGATATATATATGCATTATCCAGTTAGGAAGTGGTAATTCAGATAAGATTATTTATGAGAATTAAATATTTGTGTTTTTGGAATCTTTGTGCGATGGGTTGTGACAAAGTATATAATATAATGAATCAATTAAGTTGTGAATTAGTCAATGGGACCAATAGATGGACCATAAACTATATATCAAGTAGTTTTGTTTATTTATAGATGTATCCATGTGTCATGTTATATGCTATTTTAACGAAGGTGATGGTGAACCTAATAATGACTTCAATTTATCAAAAGAATAAAAAAAAGGAATTAAGGATCAAGTATGATTCCGAGACATGCACATTCTGGCCTCAAGTCAACCTTTAATTTTGACCAATCACATCCTTTGTCACTAATTTAGATAATTTAAAAGGAGTAAAAAAAAAAAAAACATTATTCTTATATTAACGTACGTGTATGCGTTTACACTTTACACATTTATTCATGCATAACAATTACATGCTGATTAACAAAACAAATTGAAAAAGAGACAATTACATTTTTTTTGGTTTTACGTTAGTTTACATGCAAGTATGGAACTTACGTTAGTTTTTTATTTTTGTTTATTTTCGATAAAACGGAACTTACGTTAGTTTTAAATGTAATTGTACAACTGGACCAACATACACAGAGTGGTAGCAACGACTGAATTTTTTGTTGTTAAATGTTAATGGGTATATAGCGACCAAGTCATCAGAAGTTTAGAATGGTTTTTTATTGAATATATTAACGTGTATACTCATGTACAACAGTACAAGTAATTCAATCAATAAAAAACACATATCATTACATTTTTTCCGTGTACACAAAAATGAAACAGTGCATTAATTTTTTTTTAATATAAATGGTAGTACTTGCGAACACACGACTCGAGAAATATATAGTTAAATACTATAATGAGTTAATGACGGCATTAAAACTTGAATGTTCTTTGAACTCCGACTCGAGATAAAAAAATTACGGGTCAAAATTCTAAACAACGTCTTACTAATAAAAACAAAACATGGTAATTACAAGTGTTTGTATCTTTCCGCATTTTTGTCTGTTGCTTTCGGAATTTAAAGAGACAATGACCAAGGTATCTTTTCATAATTTAGTTGACCGACTTTTCTCCTAAAAACACTTGTTTGACCCAAATATATATTTAGTTCTTTTCATCACGTTGTTTTAATTTTTATAATCAGATCTAGTTTTGAACAAAAAAAATAAAATCGGATCTAGTATTTCACCACAACAGGTTTTTTTTTTTTGGTTCAAACACCACAACAGTTTAATTTCTAGATTTAAAATAAAAACGCAGAGTATTTTGTATGCTTTTATGTGAAATTTATACTGTATTTCCTAATTCCTAGCACAATTGAAATTAATCGATGGAAAATAATGATTGAGATAAGTGATAATGATGTAGTGTCCTTCTGTATCAAAATGTTTTGCATCAATAAAAATTGCATCTTTCGAAAAATGGTATTGATTCCCACGTTTGAAATTTTTTATAAAAGAAACAGTATGGATTTTGAATTAAGATTCTCATCTTATTAAAAGTAGTTCGATAAAGAATCATGAATCCAAATTCCATTAAAGAATTCGTGAATTGTAATTAGATAAAAAAAACTATCAAGTAGATTCGATTCTTATGCTTTACGTTTTGACGTGAAAAAAAGAGCAGCCGACGTCGAATAATGTTAGTGTTAAACTGCCGTCACTTTTCCCGCGTTTACACACTAACAATAGAATGTGGACAAGAAAAAAAAAACTGGATCTAGATAACAATTTAATAAGGGAAAAAGATACCTAACTACACGAAGTATGCTACAATACATGGCTACACATCCGAACTTTAAAAATGTATCCCTAACTACACAAACTATATGTATCGCATGCCCACATACACGAACTATATGTAGTCATGTCGCCAACATCACAAACATTTTTTTCTGGTACACCTTTCGCCGGAATCCGGCGTTGACCAGTTTGACCGGCGTTGACCGATGTTGACCAACATAAATATTCAAAAAAAATAATTTTTTTTAAAGTTTTTAATATTTAGAAAATTATGTTATTGAATCATTTATAATATTGTATAATTAAAAAAATATATACAATATTTAATATAAAAATATTTTGTATATATATTCAATGCATTGATTTTAATAATTAATTAGTTCGGATAATTTCAAAAAACTAAATTAAAAATGAAATAAAAACGAATTATGTAAAATAATTGTAGAAACAAAATTAATAACACGTGATTTTTAATTTATTTTTACGTGTTATTAAAAAAAAATTTCGTAACAATTTTAGATACAAAAATTAACAACATATTATACAAAAACCTTTATATTACAATTATTTTACCTAATTGATTTTTATTTTATTTTTAGTTTAGTTTTGAAATTATCGAAACTAACTAATTATAAAAATCAATGCATTGAATATATATACAAAATATTTTTATATTAAATATTGTATATATTTTTTTAATTATACAATATTATAAATGATTCAATAACATAATTTTTTAAATATTAAAAACTTAAATTTTTTTTTTTTTGAATATTTATGTTGGTCAACGTCGGTCAACGCCGGTCAAACTGGTCAACGCCAGATTCCGGCGAAAGGTGTACCGGAAAAAATGTTCGTGATGTTGGCGACATGACTACATATAGTTCGTGTATGTGGGCATGCGATACATATAGTTTGTGTAATTAGAGATACATTTTTAAAGTTCGGATGTGTAATCATGTATTGTAGCATACTTCGTGTAGCTAGGTATCTTTTTCCCATTTAATAATATATAAAACGAATAGTGAAGTGATTTTGGTCTAGTGGCAAGTCCACAGAAGACAGACACCATCACACCAGGGATCGAGTCTCCGACCCTACAATTTGTAGGAATTAGGCTAATGGGCCGGCCAGTTGTGCCTCAAACGTTGACAAAAAAAAACGAATAAATAGTGAATATTGAACACTGTCATTACATTTGTCCTTAAATTATTTAATAAAGAATGGTGAATATTGGACACTACAGAAAATGAGAGGTCACAAATATAGTACTGTGTTCACAACGGCCGCACCACATATACCCTTATTCTCATCATTTAGAACAAACATTATATATGACAGTTACAAAACGTAATTTTCTTTTTCCAAACATAATTTTCTTTTACAAAACATAGTACTAAACTCAAATGCTAATTAGGTTTAAAATCATCAAATACACTGAACTAACACACATTTTAGCAAAAGCAAATTAATTATTACAAATTTCGAATCCATTGGTCTTTGAATCAACAGACAAAATGTTCCTATCGTGTCTTTATATCATATGAGAATACTGTTGTAAGAAAATTTTGAAATTGAAATTGACCAGTGACACATGGAAGGCCACATATCTCTACTTGTTAGGCTAAAGACAAACCAAACCTTTTCAATCGCCACAAAGCATTAAGAAAAACAAAATGAAGAAATAGAAACAGAATTTCAATATTTCTTTAAATAAAAAAACTTTCGATATTGATTGTTACTAGTAATTTGTATGAACAAATGAGCAGAATTAGGCCGACAATATATGTAGTAAAATGTATTTGAGAGAGAGCCCAATATTTTTTAAAGAAGTAAATTTCGATGAGGTTTATACTGGATTAACAAGAGTAAAATGTACATTTTCATGAAGGAAAAAACATTTATTTTAATTTGCCAAACTCGATCAAATGATACAAGTACAACTATTAACTATTTCATATGAGGTACTTAAAAACTTATAAAGAGTAGACTAAAATTTAGGAGTGAGACTAATCTATGACGTATAATTATGAGTCGAACATACAAGTACTAACTAATCTAAAACTAGAATCAGAAAACCTACTAAATTCTATTTTGCTGGTACCAAAAGAGGAAGACGAAGCATCTCTCCCACTCGACTGGGCCTTTGGGCTCATTTACTTGGTTCAATTTTGTTTCTCTCAAAGCCTTCTTTGGGCTTTTTCAATTCCATATATAAACTAGAGTGGGTTATGTAACAACTCTGTTGGTATTCTCTTAGCACTCTTTTCATTTTAATTAAAGTTGTTTTTTTGTTAAAAAAAAGAAAAAAGCTTCCATTATTCCATATATTAAAAAATTCAAGTGATTAGGGCCAGCAACACTACCATAAATCTGCAACCCAAAACTGTAGACAACTTTTTTAGAAAGACCAAAAATTATTCATAATGAAATTTATATCCACGACAGTATAAATAATAAAAAACAAAAGATACTGTTCGAACTTCTATCTTATAAATTTAAGTATATAACAAACAAAAATGATCATTGACTATTCATATTAAATAAACTAAATGATCGTGATTGAATATATTCATATATAGTGTTGTTGGTCGTAAATCGAAATTAGAATTCGTTCTGTAGCCACCCTTTGTAAACTCTAATATTAAAGTTTATATTATTAGTATCCAATATCTCCAATAACAAAAAAATAAAATTATCAGACCGACCAAAATCACATGAAATTTCTAAAAAACACATGGGTTTTGCATAACCAGAAAGAACAAAAGAACAAAGATCGAATTGTAGTATACATATAAGTCCAAAAATCCGTTCTTTGTTTACGTTTACATTAAGTTATGAGCTTAATATGTTGTCCACTTAATTAGTATTTTTCTGCATGTTCCATGTAAAAGGATATTTCTTGACAGGTTGTATGATCAATTAGTCGATCACATGATCATTATTTCATCGAATTATTTCATATTTGGTTGCAACTCGTAAATTATTAATTAAAAACACCAAAACCCAGTCTCAAGCTTTACCTATAAAAACCCTAACCCCATCTCTACATTCTTCACACAACACATCACAAGCTTGATAAAGAGAGAGTTCTTAAGGGTTTTTTCTTATAACTTTTAAGACAAACTCTTAGAACTTTTTACTTTCATCAATGGCTTATTCTAAGATTGCTCTTCTCGTCCTCTTCAACGTCATCTTCTTCACTTTCGTCAGCTCAACTTCAGTCCCTTGTCCACCACCACCTTCCAAGAGCCACCACAAGAAGCCTTCACCATCATCTCCTTACCACAAACCCACTTGTAAGAACGCTCTTAAACTTAAGGTATGTGCTAATGTGTTGGGTTTGGTTAATGTTTCTCTACCACCAACGTCTCAATGTTGCGCTGTTATCAACGGTCTAGTTGATCTTGAAGCCGCTGTCTGTCTTTGCACCGCCCTAAAGGCTAATCTTCTTGGCATCAACCTTAATGTTCCCATTTCTTTGAATCTTGTCCTAAACCGTTGTAACAAGAAGGTTCCATCTGGTTTCCGTTGTGCCTAGAGATTACACATTTTAAATTGAGCTCCTATAATATTACACATTAATATTTCGTTATTGTTTTACATTTATTCGTTTAATTCTATCATTTTCTATTGTTGTAATTTTGTTGTATCTTTCATCAATGAAATAAAGAGTTTTTTTTTTTTTTTTTTTCCAAAAGAAGAAGAAGAAGAATCATCATATTCTCTTCTCATGTTATCTTCTTATAACGTCAAAAAGAATTTGTAGCATATATATGCATTGTAACATCAGGCCATGGACCTTAAATTTGACACTAGCTAGCTAGTACCAATTAAGATCATTCCAAACCTAGGAGTCTTTGTCTAATAGAATATAAAATACTTTTTGGTAGGTACTTAATCATGTGGCATATAGTCTGTCGCAATCGCCAGATATTATCAATTTTAAATACATATGCTAATTCTATTGAGCTTGATATTAATCATTAAATTATACTCAACCAGCAAGTATTTAAATCCAGTTGACAAAAAAAAAAGCAAGTATTTAAATCCCACGACAAGTATGCTGTATAACTAAAAATGGTAATATAAGTCATCCCATTTTGATAATTATATAAAATCATTAGAAGGACAAAATCATTAAATACGAAAAGCCGAAAATAAATTAAGAAGGTAGCATATTAGCCAAAATATTTCAAAGGAGTCAAACCAAGTAGAAAGTCAATACCCGAACCAGCCACGTTTTTCTTTTAAACCAAAAACCAATTAGACCGATAATCCGGTTTAGAAGAAAAAGGTCAACATTACCTGGTGCGATCTTGACTTCCTCTAATTACCATTTTGACCGTCCCCCCAAAAAAAAGCCAAAACATAAACTTAATTTCCTGTTTTACCCTTACCCTTACAAGGTTTATCCATTAGATGCTACGTTATTTACCCAAAATACCCTCAAAGCCATAACTGAATTACCTATGAACCTCCCTCTTTTTACATTTACCATTTTGCCCCTGAAAACAGATTGCTCTAAGATTTAAAAAGCAAGGAGGTTTAGGGGTAATTCGGTCAATTAGTTGACTTCTTGTTTGGACGCAGCGGCTACGGAAGATGCAATCGCCGGCGTAACGGTGCTGCTAAGGACGGAAGTGATCTGATTAACGGTGGCGCAGAGATGGTTGTTGATGGTGGTGACGGTGGAGAGATTTGGTTTCGCAGTTGGGACGTTGCTCGCCAAGACCTGAATCCCAACGGTGAGAAGACACGACGGAGGAGAATGGGAATTGACAGAAATACCCTCCGGAGGATTCACAGGGACTACAGAGAATCCGAGGGGTAAAATTGGAATACTGGAAGGATCTTCACCGTTCATCACAAGCTGAATTGAGTCAACGTCGACGGAGGAGTAAACGATTAAGCTACCGGAGTTATCGATACAGCTCTCTTGAAGCATTAAGTCTACATTATGCCATGAATTGCTCGCTACCTGCAAAATCCCTGATTTGTTAAGAAACATTTCAAAGTTTGAATCTTTGAATCAATCTTTGAACTTCTTACATTGATTCGAAGAAGAGAGATGCAGTTTCCAGGATGTGAACCATTAGCTATATGAGCAACTTCATGAGGTGAATTCCCATTGAACAAAACCTCTAGCTGCAGAGAAAGATTTGTGTGTTTGAAAGTTATAATCTTTCTTAGGTTTTGCATCAAGAACAGAGGAGAAGGGTCTAGTTTGGCGTACCAGAGATTGGTGATGTTGATCACGGAGAAGTTCGAAGACTTGATGGTGAGAGAATGGAAGCCAAGTGGTTGAGACAGCACAAAGAACAACTCCTGTAGGCTGACCAGGTTCACACATTTTCCTTGTCGTGATCCTCACGGTATCTTTACTTGTCTCGGACAAAGCGGTCCAAGATTGTCCATACGCAGTGCTTATATTCACACAGAATGTTCTCACCATCCTCTGTGATAACTTCATAATGTTCCTCCTCGCTTCTGCAGATGAAATCACTGCAATAACAAAACAGAGATTTAGTGATTTTAAGGTTTTAAGATTTTAAGAAATTAGGGATATGGTTTAGACTACTAGCCTCCAAGATCGGTTATGTTTCTAGCCATTAGACTAGCCATCCTCTCGCATTGTCTCTGCAACACGTCGAGCCAACGATTAGCTCCAAAAGCCATTCCACTCTTCACATACTCGGTGAATATCTCGTGCACGTGCTTCTCGTCTACTTCTACATTCTCTACCCACTTGACTTGTGAGTATCCATTAGGCATGTCTTGTATGATGCAGCCTGAAGGTTTTCTCTTATACTCATGAGGAGTATTAGTATTCATTGGCTGCATTTGGTCATGGAAGCTATCGATCGGGAAATCCACGATTGCCCAGTTCCCATTTTCCGCGTTTTGTTCCACATACCGAAGAAAATAAGCTTCTCGAGTTGGAACCAATGGAGAGAGTACCTGTAACTCTGCATACATCTTGTAAAACATAACAACGTAGATTAATATATTAGCAAGAAGCTGTTGCGATTGTTTCGCTTGATTCGAATATAAAATTACCAGTAGAAGAGAACCACTAGCTCCAGAAACTCCAGATGAAATTATCTGAACCGTTTTCGCCCTAGCCACGATTGAACTGAACATCTCTGACCATTTATCCTTCAATCAAAAACGCGAAGTTAATCGATAATCAAAGAAATCAAATCAGAGGCCTTTGTGATAAGTTTACTACTTACTGCGTTAAGAAACGAGTCAACTAGCGTAATGCTGTTCATTATGACGACTGCATTTGCCTTTGAAGCTTCTCTACGAAAACCTCCTTTGTTGTTATGATTCTCCATTGGCCATGGGAACAACCTCATGTACTCTTCCTCGTTCAGACACAAACTCTCGCTGCCAATCTTGTCTGATTTCTTCTTAATCCACAAAGGCTCTTCTGTGTCACACATTTTAGTCAGTTCTTGGACACAAGACACAGCGAATTCCATAGCGATAACCTTTTCTTCATCCGCAAGTAACATGAGGTTGTTGTTGTTGTTGGCAGATTGATCTGGGAAGAAACAAGCTGTATCTTGTGGAGGAAGCATCATCATGTTTGAACAGGAATGTTCTGGAAAGTTACCAGCATACACGCTCATATCTAGCTCTAATGAAGGTTGATGCTGTGGAAGTGTCGGAGAAGGATTGATCAACGGCTGAGATGATGGCATGGATTGCATCGGACGACCAGTGTATCTCGAAGCAATGCAGCATAAACGATCAAGCTGTGGAATCGACAATCATTGTGTGAGAGCTGGTCATTTAACCATGCGGTCCAAATGACACAAATCAACCAAACCAAATCTTTATTGTCAATACTCAATACCAAATGTTTTTAACAATTGTCATGATATATAATCCCAAAACCTAATTAACAAACCCAATCAATCAAACCAAATAACCGATATATTATTTATTATTCATATTTTGATTAAATATAATTGTTTATCGTTTGAGTTTTGCATTAATGCATCTTCTTTTCAATAAACAAAACATATTAA
This sequence comes from Erysimum cheiranthoides, assembly GCA_011420285.2. Lineage (NCBI taxonomy): Eukaryota > Viridiplantae > Streptophyta > Magnoliopsida > Brassicales > Brassicaceae > Erysimum > Erysimum cheiranthoides. The sequence continues at coordinate 397,643 of CM022181.2, forward strand.
GCAAAACTCAATATTGTAAACATATTTGTTAAATGCAAACGGTTCTGAATAATTGGAGTTACCTCTTCACGGAGGCGACAATTCTCAATGTGGAGTTCGTTGAAAGGAATGTCACCAAGGACGGTGGGACCGCCGCAAGAAGGACAAGAGAGACACCGTAGCTCCGCCTGAAGATGGCAATTCTCCGACTTAAGGCTATCGTTCTCTGCCCTTAACATCACATTCTCTGTTCTGTCTTGTTGTGCCTATTGATTCACCTCACAGAAATTTTTAATTTTAATTTGAGATGCACCCTAAACTTAGTAACTAAATTGAGATAAGATAATAATTGATACAAAAGTATATACATGGAAAGAAATGTTTAAATTAAAGTGAAAGATTGAATTTGTAGTTACCTTCATTTGGGTACGCCTATTTTGGAACCAAAACTTGACTTGTCGAGGCTTGAGACCAAGTTCGTGACTTAGTCTCTTTCTTTGTTTGTCGTCTGGATGAGGGTTTTCTTTAAACAACCTACATTTTATTCAAATGTTAATCTCTAGTCATGAGATCTATATATATAGAGAGAAAACGTATAAAGGTGTATTCAGTTTGGTAAAGCAAACATAAAACGTTCTGAGGAAAACCAAATCAAATTCTATTTTTCTATTTTTAATCTAAAAATCTTACCACAACCGAAAAAGAAGAAAAAACTATACTTTATTTGTTGTTGTTGTCATTTCTTTAAATTTAGATTTTTAAAAATTGATATCATGCATACCCTAATCAAAGAGAACTAAAACCACATATAAAAAATTACATACATGCGGAAAACCTTTAAATCAAGATTAAAAAACTTATAAAAAACTCAGATTTAGTTCATATATTTTTTTAACCGAAAAAAATCAGAAACTTACGAAAATGATGAACCGAAAACCTGATTGAATTCACAAGTGGATGAAAATAAAATAATAGGAAAAAAAGGCAAAACATACGCTTCCATTTCTTGGATCTGACGATTAGTGTGTCTATGATAACGTTTCTTCTTAGCCGGAGGAGGTTGTTCATCGTCTTGAAGTTCATTGACTTCAAATTCGTTCCCGGACTTTGGATCTTCTGCTTGTTCACTACCCGACCCGAATGACCCACCTGCTGACCCATTTTCCATCATTTCCTCTACGGTTCCATCTCCCATCATCATCATCATACTCATCATCCCATGCTCCTCCTTCTAAAAATTCATTTTAAAAAAATAGTAAATGAAAGATTTTAGAAATTCAAGTATAAGAAAAGGGAGCAATTAAGATTTGAGATAAATATTTGAAAGTTTCTTTAACAAAAAAAAAATATATTTGAAAGTTTTAACTAGGAACAAACCGGGATAATGGATGAAAATGAGTTGAAAGGTATGAAATTAAAATTAGGGTTCTGGATAGTTCCCGGAGAAGAAGACGGTGGAGGTGGCGGCGAGGCAAATCTGTTGTCTGAAGTCATCACATTTCCTTCTCCGATTGACAACATCACTTGGATGAGGAAAAACCCTAGTAATCACAAAGATCTCACTTAGGGTTTTTTTCTTTGAAGTCAAGATTCAAAAGAAAGAATCAGTGCATGGAAATGCAGAAATACTTTACAAAATTTTTAGAATTAAACTCATTTATCAAAAAAAAAAGAGAGGAGCAAAGCATGAAAGAAACGATTTAATTACCAGAGACGACAGCTAGATCGGTTCATTGCTCAGAAAATATTTTAAATTAAATACACAAACGTAACTGATATAAATACATTTATTGCTCATGAAATCTTTTCAAAAATTTTAAGAAAAACAGGTCCAACTAATAAAAAAAATATAAAGACACTATCTGAGCATTCATGAGAAAATAAGGATTAAGAGAGAAAATATTCATAAAAAAAAAAAACGCTCATGAGAAAATATAAAAATTAGGGTTTTTGTGTAGAACATGTATCAAAGAACACAACACACAAAGCAGATAATGCACTTTTTAATATATTTTGTTTTCTACAAAAATATAGAGATTTTCTTTCACTTTCTCTTGTTTTCTCTCACTTTCTTACCTTGTTTAGCTTATGAGAAAATGGAAAAAAAAAAAAAAAGAACCAAGAATGATTCTCTCTCTATTCTCTAAGAGTTTTTTTTGGAGCTTTCTCACTCTCTCTCTCTCTAATTTTTTTTCTTTCCCTTGGCAATAAATGGAGGAGTAAATTTCTCATTAAATACTTACCGGACCAGAAGGGTAAACGGCAGACTTTCAGTTTTAACGGCGATAATTGACGGAGTGTAACGTATAAAAATAACGCTCGTCTAACTCTTCCGTCAACAGCTTCGTCTTGCCACGTGGACTTATATTATTGGGAATCCGTACGTTACCCTCGAAACAAGCGACCCCTCCACAAAGTCAAAGCTTTTTTACTTTTAAGTCAAAATATTATTCACCACGCGTTAACCGCGTGTGTGCGTTACACTGCCATTATTCTATTTTGTCACAAGTGATATGCATTATTTTGTTTGCCAAACAAAAGAAAATCTATTATTAATAAAAAAAGTATTGGATCTTTTTGAAAAATACAATAAAAAATTTCATATACCTTTGTCTATATTAGATCTCTTTTCTAAAGTAACATTGTTACTTTTAAACCTATATTTATATCACTTATTCACTTTAATAAAAACTTGTAAATCCATTTCATGAAAAAGTATTTGATATTTAAATTTAAAAGTAATAATAATATATTTGATGTACCATTTGGTAGCAATTAGATTTTTTGTTGTTGTTGTTTAAGGTTATTAGATTTTTTCTTAAGTAATACTCCGTCATTTCTTTTTATTTGTTGTTTTGGAGATTATTTTTTGTTTCAAAATATTTGTTATTTTGATTAACTTTAATTTTATTGAAATATATGTAACCAACTGTATTTTATATTTCTTTTTGTAATTGGTTGAATTATTCTTAATTAATATTTTAATTGATACTTTCTAGAAAAAGCTAATTGTCTAAATTGTTGTGCACAAACCTAAAACAACAAATAAAAAGAAACAGATGGAGTATTGTTTTCTTTAAAACCTATCATTATATCACTTATTCACTTTAAGTTTCTATTCGATAAAAATTTTGTTTACCCCAAGTTGAAAGCATATAACACAACGATAAAAACAATCAAAATAATTTGATGATGTCGGTGAAGCCAAGAAAACGACGCGCATGTTTTTTGACAACTTTACGACAAGAATATATCGTTATGTAATCGACTTTCTATTCCGACTATAGCGGAAAACAAAATTGCGGAAGAGAGAAAGAATTTTTAGTCGTTGACATCTACTGCGAAAACATCCAAAAAACAAGTTCAAACTTGGTTCAACGCTAACGTAATTTAACGATTGGTTTTTGACTTTTTCTCATACGTAAAGATAATAAACTAAAAATTTATTACTATAAAGTATAGTGTTCCGCTTATGTTAATTTTTTTTGTGTGGAAATTACAGGTAAAGACCTAAAAATTTTTGACAAAAATAATAATTAATAATTTTTTTGACTGATATGTAGATAAATATTGTAATAATGGAAAAGTTAAATAATTGCTAGCGGAACAAAGTGAATTGGATAAAATTTTCATAAAACGTTGAAATGCTAATTTTAGTTGATTAATTATGTATATATAAAATTATTTTTTTAACACATTAGTGGTATATAGCAAATTTACTTTTCCAAATTGTAGAAATTTGATAAAAATTCTAAATAATAAAAAAAATAACATAATCATATTTTCTAAACATGAAACATAAACAAATAATATACCATTCATCATATATAGCCATAATCTTTATGTTTCTTTGAAGTTCATTGAGTCAAATAGTTTATGTTCGATCCTATTTAAATATGCTAAATGAGTCTTGAAGATCCATATAAGAGTAAAAATGTAAAGCTTTTTTCACCCATGTAATTGATTGATCCTCATGATATGAAACAATAGTCCGGCTTCAAAATATTAGATTTGGACAATTTCTTGCCTTGGGAGTTTTATAAAGAGAAACGAGAGTAGATCTTGAATAATCTACTTATCCAACTTTTACAATTTTTATTGTTATTGAATTTTTAATTCTAATTATCACTGCAAACACAAAGATTATGATCATAAGAATTTGTAGCCTTTTTATCCAAATGCGTACATATGATTTGACAAGCTGAGGTTTGACTTTTCCATGGACAAACGCAGTAGCCAAATAGACAAGCGAGACGCACTGGACATGGCTGCGCGTCTTTGCAGTCGTTATTTGTTTTACACCTACATTCTATCACCCTTATATCTTCAAAAAAAATATCCAAAAAGATAAAATAAAAAAGAAAATAAATGTTAGTGTTCAATTTGGACAAACCAAATACTGTATGTACATTTAAACCACTTAAACAATAAAAAATGACGTTAAAGAATCTCTTAAAAAAAATCATTGGATGAAAGGAATAATGTATAATATAATATTTAAAATAAATGAATAATAGCATTTCACTGAATTAATCGTTAGTATATTTATAAAAAATCCATAAACGGGAATTCACTTATACGTTATAGTCATTGTCTCACTGGAACACGAACATACATTATTATACGTGTGTGTGTTTTTACATCATATATGTGTGTTTTATTGTAGATATATATTGACATATATATAATGAAAAATCATATATTTTGTACACGAGTGAAGAACTTACAGAAAGCAGATACGAGGAACAAGCCCAAGAAGAAGATTGTTTTGTTTGAGTCCATCTCTATACCTTTTTTTTTTTTTTTTTTCATCTCTATACTTATATTACTATATTCTATCTTCCTTTTTTTTTTGTGCATTGTGTGTATGAAGGTAATTTGTTATGGGACTTTAATGAAAAATCCACATTACTTTATATGATATCTCTTTCATTTTTAAAAAAATTTAATTAATCAGATCACTATATATACATACAAAGGTTTTTGCTATTTAAAATTTTTAATTTCATATCCACTATTATTTATAATCGTGGATTTCATTTTTATTGTGTTGCCAAATATTGTGAATCAAATGTAATACCTGCACCTTTCATTGTTCAACCCATAGAAAAATATAATCAAATAATAGTTCACTTAATGATATTGTTGTTTCAAGAAATGCATGTGTTACCATGTTATGAAGCATATTCTCCTGGCACTATGTATATATCATGATTGAAAAACATTTCTTATTGATTTTTCGTAACAGATCTATAAAGAACTTATATATGTTTTTGAGATATTTCTCCCATTTTCACCCCTTGCCTAATTACAAAGATTTGCACAAATTTTGGAACGGACTAGTGATGACTTTTAGCGACGTGAGAATCGTGACCACATTACAAATCAATAAAGATGCGATGGAGTAGAAACGGATTTGCGAGGCCCAAAGTCGTCACTACAAAGTCTACAATACCAATTCGTACACCATATTAAAACATGTTTCATATAATCGGCAGCAAGCATATTATTCACATAAAAACTATACTTTATTAATGAAAAGATAAAATACTTGTTCAGATTGAAGTTTAACTAGAGAACATCTTATGGATACATAGAATCATAATCATATTTTAGTTATTCAAATTGGCAGAAGAAGTCGCAGTGCGAACTCCGTCGTTGGTCGGAGGAGATTTTGGTCTACAATTGCAAATGTGGTTAATACATTTTGGTTCAGGAACATATTGTTTGCACCATACAGCACAATCTAGCCAGTCGTGGCAATGGTCCTCATGATAGTTGACTCCCATTACCATTGATGATGAACCTATTCATATATATAAAAAATACAATTTTATCAAATATATACTTTCCACATATATATGCATGTTTAATTGAAACTTCATGTAAATAAAATTAATTTACTAGTATTACTTACAGGATATAATAAGCAATACAGCAATGAAGAAAGTTGATGAGGCCTTCATGTTTTTTCTCCTGTTTGGTTTTGTGAAATGTTTTTGAGTTACTGGGTGAATCAAAGATCGTTTACTAATTTATAGTTCAAAATTCTTGATGCTTTTAATGGAAGTTATTTATTATTCGTTGAAATTATATTTCCTTTTTTTTGGTCAACTTCGTTGAATTTATCTTTTCTTTCCGTGATAACCTGAGTTTGAATTTGACTTTATGACCACATAAAGTAACAAATACCGTAATAGCTATTGACTGTAATTTCTTCATAAGATGGATTTTATACCTACTTAAAGTCTTAACTCATTCGAATATTATCCATAGTGGAAACGTTTTGTTGTCATCGAGTCCATACAACATTCGAATATTATAGTCAACGTTGGAATCAGTATACCAATATACCATTAACGGAATTTATTTCTTTGTAATTTTTCATGAATCGTTTTCACTTCTCAGGAGCATCGTCATCCTTATCTTGCTTTTGGAATTTGCATTCTGATTTCTGAATGTCTAATAAATTTGAGAAATAACTCAATAAACTTTGATTAAACTGCCTTTAAAACAAAAAACTTGATTAAACTGCAAAAATCGAAGAATGCCTTGATTCATACATAAGTCATTTAAAGTTTAGTCAATACACTTGCAATATCACAAAATAGCTGAATATAATAAATCATTTTTAAAAGTAAATATAATTGATCAAATCATGTTGAACATAAATCTTGTAGTTTATGGGTATCTTAAACAAGAGTAATTTTAATTTCATACCTTGCTTTTTTCTTTGAACTAATTTCATAATATCTTTTGAAAATATTTGTTACCAGAAAATAAGCAAAAGAAGAAGAAAAACACAATAAAAAAGAGTTTAAATTTAAGTATTCTTCCAAAATTTCTTCACCAATTTTTTGCAAGGGAGAAACAACAAGAAGAAAGAAAAAAGAAAAGACAACAACAACAACAACAACAAAAGATAAGATGTTCAATCCAATATTTTTGTCTCCTAAAAAGTCGTCTACAATGTTCCAAAAATGTTTGGAGAAAGTCCCTTATATGTATCTCAAGGTTGAGCTGAAGCAACGCTTGGAGTAAACTCCTTCTGTGGCTGCGGTTGCGTTTGCGTTTGCGATTCAGAGAGTTTCGAATCTTGTTCAGATTGGTCTAAACCATTTGCTGATTCAGACAAATGAACACTAGCAACTTCATTATCAACCACTTTCGTTTTCTCTTCTTCTTCTTCACTAGCCAAACCAACTTTCTCTTTCGCCTTTTGTCCAACTTCTTCAGCAGCTTTACTCACTTTGTTAAACGCACCCGTAACCCACGTCGTACCGGTTAAAACATACCGGTTTTTCATTATAGCAGAACCAGCATTGTTCACTGTCTGCTCAGCTGCAGCTATTGCTGATTTAGTTTTCTCTGTGACTTGAAACTTCTGATCAACTTCTTTGACCTTTTCGCTTACAACCGTTGTCCCGGTGTTGATTTTCTCTGTGAATCCAATTCTTTTGTCAAAAGATGTAACTTTAGCTGAAGCTGTTGATGTTAACTGATGCTTCTCGTCAAGACTCTTCGCTTTAGCTACCGCGTCTTTCCCTAGAATAAACCCTTTTGAAATCATACTGCTTACAACATCTTCAGCTTTTCTAAATACCGATACATCTTCTCGGGAAGGAGATGACGATTTGTTGCTCTCTTTCGATGATTCCTGAGGGGACAAAAGAATTGAGATCACACAAAAGTTCATAAAAGAGTTTTGAGGTTTAAGAAATGGTTTTTTTGAGTAACGTACAATGGAAGCTAAAGCTTCAGGAGGTAGTTGGTAGTCTGGTGAAATTGTGACTGTTACCGATGAATTAACAATCGTCGCTCCCTGAAACAAAATCGACGTTAAACAAAGTACCAATAAACTTCATTGAATAAGGACTGAGAAGAAATGTGAATTTTACTGTGAGGAGAATTGCGGTTTCAGCTCCTTGTAAATCCTTGAATGTGACATATGCTATTTTAGAACCTTCATTCTCACTGTAGAAACCATCTCAAAGACTTTTAGAAATCTGTAAGAACGATTAAGAGTTTGATTAGAATGAAAATGTAAGTCGAAAACACAGACCTTTGTGTCTCGAGGTAAACAATCTCGCCGGAGAAAGAGAAGAACTCCTTGAGATCTCGTTCTGTTGCTTCAACAGAAACATTGCTAACTTTAACAGTTACCATCTGCAATGAAGAAAATGTTCAGACAATACAAAGACAAGAAATTATTTTCTTTTCAGACATATCTTAAATTGAAACCAGAGTTAACGAATTGGTCTGGTTTTGATAAACTAAACGTATAAATAAGAAGCTGTTTTCAAAAATAACTTTAAAGATTATCTAGTTTCATAGATAGTAATCACTAATCACATTTATCAAATAATTTCAAAACTTAACTAAATTCATAAATAGAAACTAATCACATTTATCAAAGATGTAACTCCATAGATTAAAAACAGTAAACCCAAACCCAAAATTAGATTCTCAACGCCAATTTCAACAGATTAATTCGCATCAGGAGATCAGAATTATACAAATTCGAGACGAAAACAAAAAAATTAGATATGTATACTTACCGACATTGCCAAAAAACTCTATAATTAAGATTGTCTCTTGCACCAGAATTTGAAACGAAAATAGAAAAGAAAAAAAAAAACCAAATAAGGAAAAATATTTGGTTCTGTATTTGATGATGTGAAGAGAAGAAGAAACAGTTTAAATACAAATATTGGTACGTGTAACCGTCGGGATTTTATTTTCTCTCGCCGGCGAGTGCGACTTCACATGTGTGAGTCGTGCTTAGAGCTATTTCTTTGTCGGGAAAGATTCTATTAATTAATCATAACCTAAACATTGTACGTTTATAACACAAAAGACGTGACATAATCACTTTACCCACCAATAACTGTCGTCCACGTGTCCGAAACCGTTTCCACCTTTCATATGGTAAAATTTAGTAACCTCATCATTGGAAATCTAAATATTTCGAAAAAATGCTGATACAGTAATAAACATTCTCATTATTAAACTTTCACCCCATCATTTTTAAATAGTTAAATTATGACCTTTGCCTAACCGAGAAAGTTATGGGGTGCTGAACCAAATTGAAATGTTTAAACCGTAATTAAAATCTGAATATAGTGTATCTAAACTAAACCAAACCAAAAAAACTGTACTTATTTAAAACTTTTAATATTTTTTTTAACTATTTACACATGTTATTTAGTATAGATATATCATATTGTACATTTAACACAAATTAAATATAAATTATTATTTTAACTAAAATCTAAACAATAAAAAAAAAAACTGAGGCAAACCAAAATCTCAATAAACCAAACCAATGGTTTAATATAAGAAACCAAAAATAAGGACAGATTCTTAAATATATGAAAATTAAAGGATCAAAAAGGAAAAAACTTTCTCTGGCTTTTCTTCTCAATTAATCAGTTACAGATTTTTTAAAAAGCTTTTCAATTATCTCTCTCTCTCTCTCTGTCTCCACGATTCACGCCTTGACCTTAGTTTTTTTGTTTCTCAGCAAATCGGAAAAATTCCGATAAGCAATCTCTCATCCTTATCGTAGATCGGTGAAAATTCTCAATCTTTGGTGGTTTTCTCAAAGAAATTTTTTAGGGATTACACGAAGAAGATGAGTTTTCAAGATTTAGAATCTGGAAAAGGAAGATCGACGAGGAAGATCAATGGTGGTCGACAAGATTCGACTCAAGCCGTAGCTTCTGGAATTTTCCAGATCAATACCGGAGTTTCGACATTTCAACGACTCGTTAACACTCTCGGTACTCCCAAAGATACACCGGAGCTCCGAGAAAAGCTGTAAATATCATTTCATCATTTTATCAAAATTCGATTTTGATTGCTTCTGTGGATTTTAATTTTGATTGAAATTTTGTTGTGATTAGGCATAAGACAAGATTGCATATTGGACAGCTTGTGAAGGATACTTCAGCTAAACTTAAAGAAGCTAGTGAAACTGATCATCAAAGTGGTGTTAATGTATAAATCTTTCTTCTTGTTTCGGTTTTTATGTGAATCTTTTTTCCCTTTGAGTTTTGATTGTGAGAGTTGTTTTTTGTGTAGCCAAGTAAGAAGATTGCAGATGCTAAGCTTGCAAAGGACTTTCAAGCTGTTTTAAAAGAGTTTCAGAAAGCTCAACAAACAGCTGCTGAAAGAGAAACCACTTATGCGCCTTTCGTGCCTCAATCCCCTCAACCGTCTAGGTAACAACTGTTTGTATGTGTGATGATCATAAGCAGAAAGCATCACTTTGTGATATGTTCCTTATCTTGGCTGGCTTTGTATATAGCTATACTGCCAGTGAGGTAGATAAGATCCCGGAACAGCGGGCACAACTTCAGGAGTCGAAAAGGTTGGTGATGCAAACTTATCTTCTACAAAAAACATGTCTTTTAGACATATCCCTCCCCATTTTTGTGATGCAACTTATCTTCCCTATTGTTTTGATTATTGCAGACAGGAACTTGTATTGTTAGACAATGAGATTGCATTCAATGAGGCTGTGATCGAAGAAAGAGAGCAAGGAATACAAGAAATCCATAATCAAATTGGCGAGGTTAACGAGATATTCAAAGATCTTGCGGTTCTGGTTAACGATCAAGGAGTCATGATAGGTATAGAAAATCTATTATAAAAGAAACTCACTTCTCTTTACTAAGAATATGTCCTCAAATCGAGAGTTAGAGAACTCACTTCTTATTTTGGCAGATGATATCGGTACTCACATTGACAACTCCCGTGCTGCAACTTCACAAGGAAAATCTCAGTTGGCGCAAGCTGCAAAAACACAAAGATCAAACTCATCTCTGGTAAAACACTCAAAAACTTTTCAGAATGAAAGGTTTTACGGAAACCTTAGGCTAATAATGTCTTGATCTTGTTTACACGCAGACATGCTTGCTCTTGGTGATATTTGGCATTGTTCTCCTGATCGTGATTATAGTACTCGCAGCTTGATTTCGGAAAGCAAGAACAAGTCTTTTGGGTGTGTTCATCGATCTTAAAGCATCGAAGAGTGGAACTACTTGGTATATAACATATGTTGAAAACAACACTTAGAAGTTGGTTTTGTATTGGATTGGTTTCGTTCGGTTTAAGGGTCTATTGGTTTATGTAATAGTGTGTGCGTGTGTGGCTTTTTTTGTTGTGCAAACTTTTTGTTGGAGATGAGAGAAATTCTGTTTTGTTTGTGATTCTCCTAAATTTACGTATCAGACCGGTTTAACATTTCCCAATCTGTGTTGGGAGGAAACAAAAACGATTTGCTCAATGACGAACACAAAGAAGTCTGAAACTAAAAGCTGAGTTATGACTGCTTTGAGTTTTTACAAGATTCAACCTTTGAGCTCAAAACCGATGCCACGAGAATTGAAAATGCAGACAAAACCGCAGCTGCGAATGTCAAGGCGGAAACATACTCTGTATGACCCCTGATTCCGGCAGGGATATCCCAGAAAACAGACCCGGTCTCAGTCTTCGATCTGCCAATCGATAAAACCAAACATCTTCTCTGTTCATGTTGCTGGTTTTGTACATGGCTCGAGCACAAGAACAAGTCTGGCTCTCCAAACTCCACTCTAGAGTATCCACTGTCGTCCAGAGGCTGTAGAGATGATAGAGAACTAAAGATCCATCTTCATAGATATTGATCAAAACAAGACTTGAGAGATCAATGATAGTTTACCTGATACCGAGCATGTAAAGGAAGCTTTAAGTTGATTTCACCATTTTCATAATCTCTAGAACTGAGTTCAACATGAATCTCAACGACAGACCTGTTTGATCTGAACGAAGGCAGCTCAAGATTCGTGTCTCCAAACACAGATACATCACTGAAAACTGCAAAAAAGATTCAAGATTCCATCAAATTCGAAAGAGAAAAAGTTAAGCTTTCATAAGATTCATCTTTCTTTGTTCTTAATCTTAACCTTTGCGTTGCTGAAGACTCTGAAGCTCAAAAGGATCAGCAAAAACTCCCAAAGGCAACCGTTCAACAATCACAAGCTCGTGAAGCTGAGACTCTGAGTGATGAAGAAGCTGAAGCTTGATGGATGTAAGGAGATTACGATGTGAACCTTCACCTGTAATGTTTCTGTGTTGTAACAATGCAATTGTAGGAACAATGTTTGGATCATCTTCAGAAGGAATCTTATCAGAACATTGTTGAAGAAGCAAGAAGTTTTGAAACACTGAATCGTTTAAGGAAGTGTGTGTAGTGAAATAAGACTGCATAATGTATTGATCAGAGATACAAATCGAAGGATTGTGATCGGAATTGAAGATTTCATCAGAATCTCCATAATTTGTTCCAACCTGTAACAAAACTACATTCAGATCAAAATCCCTAAATCGAATTTGATCTAATCTGATTCAGTTTCTCGCAAAATCAAGACGGAGATCTCAAACCTGATCAGATGAGGTAGAAGAAATGGCGCAGCAGATGAAAATTAGGGCTAATACCGATCTTCGTCGTTGGCTAGCCATCGATTTCATTATATCGAATACGAGTTCTTCACAGAGACCATTATTTCCGGTGAAGGTACTCGCCGGAGATCATTTGGAGGAGTTGCAGATTGAAACAAGCCCATCACGGCCAAATTTTGCCGCTTTAATATGGGCCGGTCCAGCCCATTAGAATCCAAAACTAGGATCTCGTTTCCGTTTGGTTTTATATTGTCGACGTCGTTTTTATCTAGTTTTTCAAATTTTGTAATACCGATAAAACCAAAGTAAAAAAAGAAAAGAAAAACCAAACTGAAACTGTGAATCGTGAGTTCGTAACAAAGAACTCAGATGGGGTTAGGTTAGGCCATGTTTGGTCTGGACTAAATTTAGAACTTTAAACAAAGAAAAGAAAATCAAACGAAAGTAAAAGGAAAATAAAAAAGTCAAGAAAAAGAAAATACTAGAATGACACTAAAGAAAGCGTCTTTACTGATAAAAAAATTAACAAAATATATAAAGTGAAAGCGAAAGAGCCCACGAACCATGAAGAGTTATGATGAAAAAGCATACAAATCTAATTTTGCAAAAGAAGAATCGTATTTTAAGCTTTTGAGACTTTGAAATTGAATTCTCTTCGTTATATAACAATATAACATATTTACTCATTTTTTATTCACGGGCTCAAGAATGTGTTCATAGTGTGTGTGTCTACAAGACTGCAATGTCTATGCTAAATATATTCTTTTTCATTTGTAAGGAAATGCTCATTCATATTATTTCCCAAGTTATGAAGATTTAAGATTATGTATTTGCATTGATACATAGAGAATACTTTTTGTTTTTCGAATATAATATCTTTTCCAAACTGTAGAGAGCAATTCAAAACATAAACGAGCGTTCTTTTTCCATTTGAGTTTCACGTTTGAATTTACAAATTTTCTATAACTTTTGAATAACACACTAAAATCTTATGATTTTATATGACAATAAACACAATATCTTAACTTGTGAACACTAATACAAACGCATACGTAAACCACACAAAAAAATAAGAAAGAAAGAAAAAAAAAGGCAAGCAAGACCTAATGGATATATCATTTTGATTTGTCCAACGCTAAAGTACTGGATTGGGATGAAAATGTAGGTCCTTTATGGTGATGAATATGATTGATCCAATGGCCCATTCACTCTTTCTTGTTTCTAAAATTTTCTTTATAAAATTCTCAAATATAACTATTTGATTTAAATTAATTTAAAGTGACCGGGCAGGTTTGCACGCTATATAATCACTAGCCTAACCCCCTTGTTGGTATGATGTGTAATCTTTATTACTTTTAACAATAAGAAAGAAAGAATCAGAATTCTTGTTGTAATTCCATCTTACAATAACAATGTACAATTATATATTGGAGTTTAAGCAAATTTATAATATCTTAGAGTGGAATTTAGGAAGAGATATTACAATATCCATTATCATTCTCTTTTTTTTATTATGTGCTTTAAAAAGCAAAATTCTTTGCATGATTTAATGCTCAATAAATAAATAAAAAAATGTGGAAAAAGAGAAACCTTTAAGGAAAGTGAGTGAATGGGTCCTTTTGTTAACTATTTTTTATTCATCTATCTTCACATTAAATAAATTTCTAAAATCGAAACCTAACTTTTGTTCATATGCTTTTGAATAATTTAAAATTTGGTAAGAACATAATAGTCTTCTCTCTTTCTCCTTTATATATTTGTACCACAAATTTACTCCTCAACCAAAAAATCTTCAACATTTCTCTCTAACGACTTCATTTTCTCTTCCCAACAGTAATAAACAAAGATTCTGATTCGATTGAAGCCAAGATCGACGTATAAAGATGTCCAATGTCCATGCGTAGAGGTTTGGTATATACAATTGTACATATATTAGTTTGTTAGTTATGCCTGGCTCCCTGTATGCCACGAGTAGATACCGATTTTGGTTTAAAAATCGGCTGCCGGTGGCGTACAAGGAGTCAAGCATGACCAGAGAAGCATATGATAACTCATTTGCATCTACAACTATATCTACATGTATAAAGGTTGTGTTCTATGAATTGTTTTATTCAAATTTTGGTTTTTGTGTTTACATTTTTTTTAAGTAAAATATATTGAAGTTTTGTAGTTGTCAGATTGATATGTATTACAATCTTGGTTTGGATTCAGTTTTAACCAAATTAATCATTAGTTTTCTAAAAATATTGTTTCGGTTCCTTTATTCCGATTTGGTCCGATACTTTGTTTCAGATTTCATATATATCGAATTTAGTAAGGCTGCAATAGATTTGTTTTGAGATGATTCGTTTGAATAGATATAGTTTGATCTCAAATTTATACTTGTCTTTTTTTTTTTTAATAAGAATTTTCTTTGGGTGTAGTTATCATTTTGTCTATGTTCTGTAGTCTTACCGTAAAGTTCTTTTATATCTGAATTTTTGTCTATTTTATATGATTTTTTTTTTTTTTGGATTCACCGAACTTGTATCATTTTTATTTGAATTATCTATGGCGGTCAAAATTAAAGTCTTAGAAGAAGAAAAATGTGTGACAGTTCTTTCGGTGATAAACAGTAAACATACATCAATCAGACAGAGTAATTATGGATTTCATATTCGAATCTAATACAGAATTTAGGCGTTAATCAAGTCTTTCAAAATTTGAATCATTTTAGAAAGCCCTCCAATCACGGAACACTATAAATTGATAGTGAACATCAGAAGATGATTATTTTAAAACCAAATGCCATAATTAAGTATTGAGTCGTCATCTCTTTGATCTATACAAGGGAAATTATTTATTATAATTTTATCTTGTTTTCTTACTGATTTTTTTTTTCTTCAAAGTTAAGAAAATTTTAGAATCAAGATGTTCTTAGTAGGGATGCTTTAGTTTTCAAAATATTTAACATTTTTAATTAGTAGGACATGACTTCCCTAAATAAATCCTAGCCTAGGGAGCTAGAAAGGTAGACATGTTACGCAACTAGACTCAATTTCCGTCAAGAGTTTTCGGATGGTCGGAGATTCTTACGGATACGGATTGTTACATGCGACTACAAGTGCGGGTAAGGACTAAGGACATTAGGAATTTTGAATTGATGCATCAGCTAGAGGGCCTACAACATTCATGTTTATATCATTTTCGACAAATAAATGGCTTCTTATTCTTTTTTTGTTGCAGGAAAAGATCTCCATGTAGCAGTAGCTTCTTGCTAAAAGATGAACACAACACAAGACCATCACCATTACAATTTCAAACCGAATGTAAAACCTATTTCTGTTGTATTGTTCAGACACAATATGTAATAGTAATCTTTTCACTTTATTAAAGTTGCTTTCATTCAAACTTTAATGATAAACTTGTCATAGATTATCCATGACAAGTCTTAATGTCATAAGCACAGAAACTCTACAAATTCTAAAAATGCTAAAAAATTTATAAGCACAGAAACTCTAAAAATTATGTTGTGTATAAAGAAGTGAAATAATCATCAAAATAGCTTTCCTTTAAAATTGCACCAAAACATAATTGTTGCAACATTACAGTATATCATGATTGATATAGAACATTACAAAACGACTATAGTATCAAAACTAAGGAAGAACAAAGAGGTTCACCATCATGGTTGAAAGAAACTGACTAAAACCGTTTTGTTTTTTTCTTCTTAGAGAAGCTTTCAGGTGTCCTGTTTTCTTGTTTACGCTTAGTTCCTGCAAATCGCTTACCACCGCTCTCTTTCGAACCTTTTGCGTTTGCTTTCGCCTTTCTTGCTGCAACAGCTGGCCGCTTCTGACTTCGCTGCTTCAAAGCACTGATATTCCCGGATTTTTTGTTGGCTTCATTGCTGCTGCTACTTCCTCTAGGTCTCATCTTTGATTGTGCGGGACTTTTCTGATAAGGTTTCTTCTTATCATCACCGGATTTTGAAGCTCGTACACCTTGATATGAAAGATTTGCTTTTCCCGTCGGAGTTGGTGTGACCACTTGGTCCTTTTGCCGTCTTTTCTGGGCCGGTGAGTAAGCTTCAGAAGGATTGCTCTTTCTCTTTGATGGTGTTGCATCAGGTTTGACACGAGAAATCCGTAATTCTCTTTCTCTAAGCTTCAAATACCCTTTCTTGATTACGAGATTTGCAGCTTCCTATAAGTTAACAAATAAAAAGGCTCATCAGATCTAATTTCAGTTATTACTCAAAACTTACAAAGATCAAAGTTTATTCCAACATACCCGTGTTTTAAACAAGACGTAAGCTATTCCTTTTCCAATGTTCAAGTGAGGATCTCTGATAACACGAACAGCTTCTATAGTGTTCTCCAGATTACTCTTACCAGTAAACAGCTGATACACCTCCTCGTCCTGCATTATATTATAAATAAACAAAACTGAGAATCTGAGATAATATTCGATAACCGCAAATTGAACAGAAGAGCCCTAAGACTACTACTACTAACCTTTACATCGAAAGGGAGATTACCCATAAAGACTGTCCTCTTAGGATCATACAAATGAGCATCATCTGAACCTTTCAGTTTCTTACGAGGCGGACATGCTCTATCAACGCGGATATGATTCCCATCAATCTGAACACAATCCCAATACATATATAAAACCATTAATCAATGTACATATAACTCCTTCAACACAACCACAGAGAACAAAAGGTGAAAATAAGTTATATTACCAGAGACATGTTATGAGCCAGAGAAGCTTCAGCAGATTGCTCTGTTTCAAACACAACATAGGCATGAACACTGCACTTCCAAAAACATTGACATTACTACATTAGTCTTCACTAAAACTTCAAAATCAAAAGCTTACAATATAGAGTTTCAAACAAACAGACCTTGAAGCTTTCTCATTGATTTGCTTCAGCAATACAGCTCCTTTCCTCGACTTCTTAGACTAATCAATCAAAATTAAGCAAATCAGAGATCATTTCTCGTTGTCTACTCCAAATTAAAAGGTAAAGAAACATTAAAACTCACATCAACAATGGGCACAGAGCGTATCCTCACAGATTCAACCTCACCGAATTTGCTAAATTCCTTCAAGATAACCTTTTTCTTAACCTTCAATGGCAAATTCCCAACGAAAACAGTTCTAAGAAGCTTACTCTCATCATCAAATCCTTCCTTTGAAACCATTGTATCAGCTACTTCATCAGCTTTCTTCCTCTTCTCACCAACCTTCTTCTTCTCAACGCTTCCATACTTCTTCGTCTCGTATTCGTTCTCAATCTCATCTCTCTTTCTCTTCTTCCTCTTTGAATCCAATCCAGTTTCTTCTATAACCTCCGAATTCGTCTCTTCATCAACAACACCCTCTGAAGATTCCAACTTTTTCCCCTTTTTAGATTTCTTCGTCTTCACGGGTAAAACTGTTTCTTCTTCTTCTTCTTCTTCGACATTTCGTTTATTCTCTTTCTTCGAATCTTTGCTTTCTGGTGGTGGTGGTTTCCGCCGGAAAGGGTTATCATCGGAGAAGAGACTTGAAAAGCCAGAGCTTTCGCCTCCAGCAACATCGCCGGAGAAGAGAGTGGAGAAGATTCCTGATTGAGGCTGAGAAGATTCATCGTTTTGAGATTCCGTCTCCTTCGTGTTCTTCTTCTTCCCCATCTTCGTTCGATTTCAATGAGAAAGAGAAAGAGAGAGAGATTGAGATTGAGGAAACCCTAGAAATTTTGGAACTTTGGGTTGTTGTTACAGAGAGCGGCAGAGAAAAAACCGGGTCGGTTTAAACTGATCGGGTTTAAATGATCCGAACCAGCCCACAAACATTAATGGGCCAATATACTGTGACAAAAAACAAATAATAATAATAGGCCAATATACTTTTCTCCCTTTGGGCTTTTTTCTTCCTAATAGTAATTATGGATGGGATTTATTTCTACTAAACATTTTTCAATATAATTTAAAACATTTGTTATCTAATACTTCTACACCAGATCTACAAATTTGAAAAGAAAAATATCCTCTTCGCTATAGAAATAGTATATTTATTAAATGTGTAATAAATTTCATTAATTTAATTACAAAAGTATAAAACATTTACAATATACGAAAAAAAACTCATTTTCTATGAATAGTTCAAAAAAAAAGAATAATTAATTTAAAGTATTTTAAAATAGAAACTAATCAAATTTTCACTTGCATTTTTCAGATATTTAACAAATATCCGAACACCGAATATCTGGTTAGTTGCGAAAAAGATCAAAAAATACCACTAAAATTTAAAATATCTACTCTGCATTCAACCCTAATCACATACTCTCCATTCAACCCTAATCACAATATCTTTACACGTACATACTACTGTACAAATTTAAATTATGACGGGACCAACCACCAACTCGTTTATTTGATTTACTAGTTATGGAATTATGACAGGCTAACTTAAATATATAAGGCTTTTATGAATATTGATGTCATTCATAAAAGACTTGAAACACGTGAACAACGCATGGTCCAAAGATAATTAACACAAAGATATGAAAACTTAGATAGAAGCTAGCATTCCAAAAAATGATCGAACAATTTGATAGAATAGGAAACACAATAATAGAGTTATTGTTTTTATGATACTGTATATTATGTAATTACTGAGATTGATTTAGATTGATTCCTTTGTAAGGCTATATATATATTGACATCGTACGTAATATACAGAGAAGGGCACGGTTTGTGCTTCTTACAACTTAACAGAATTAACTATTGAAAATTTATGCTGGATAATGCCTATATTCGGAAGGACTTGCTCTTCTAAATGCTATGCAAATGAAATTGTAGAATTTTGTAAAGAAGAGATTATAGAGAAACTCGTACAAGTCCATACACTAGATCTCGTCTCCAATTTTACATTTACATTTCCATATTGTATTTTTATGGTAACCATCATAACATGTAAACGCAAAGAAACAACAATCAGAGCTTTGATAGTGTTCCTTATTGATGAACAAACCTTGTCTCCACCAATGCTTAGATTTTAGTGTTTTTATTGGTTCCTTCTTTATAGAGAAACTCGTACAAGTCTATACAATAGATCTTGTCTCCAATAATTTATTAATTTGTGAAGACAAAACTTCCGATTGTATGGTTGCATTTTAAGACAAAAATACATACGTAATATTTATATGGTAACCATTATAACATGAGAACGCAGATAAATCAGAGCTCATGCTAGTGTTCCTTATTGATGACCAATCCATGCTTTTCTGAGTGTCTCTAATTTTACCAGTGCTTAGATTTTAGTGTTTTATTAAGACACTGAATAAAATCTAATCCAACGGCTAGTAACTTATGAGATAATCACAAAGCTTAATGACACTTTGACCCCATACTTTTCTCAAAACACTTACCTAAATTTTGATATCAACATATCCCTAAGCTGTTCTTGCTCGTACGTTATCAATCCCATCTTCAAGGTCGCTTGTTGTATCATAAGATCGTTAATCACCGAAATGCTCGCGTGATTCACTTCTAACTCCAAATCCATCAAAGCATTCATCAATCTCGCTTCTGGATGATTTCTTTTACTCGATTCCACTCTAACCATCACATCACTTCCCATAATCTTCACTTCGATTATTACTTCCGATGCGTTTTCCTCGTCGTTACAAACGCTAGAAATCGCGTTTTGTCGTCCCGTGATCTCCTTATGTTCATTGAGCTTGTTAGTAATGGGCCTAACTCAACACCCAAAAGCTAGCTTATGAGTGGAGGATTGCCACACACATATATATTACCCAGGGAATCACAATCTCACCGATGTGGGATATCCCAATACCACCCTTCACGTTCAGGGACATCTGAAACGTGGACATACACGGGTATGGGTCACAATCGAGTGAAATTGGGCCTAAGCTCTGATACCATGTTAGTAATGGGCCTAACTCAACACCCAAAAGCTAGCTTATGAGTGGAGGATTGCCACACACATATATATTACCCAGGGAATCACAATCTCACCGATGTGGGATATCCCAATAGAGCTCGATTCGAATCGCGTTTTTCTCCGATTCGGCGTTCTCAGCTCTTGATTTGAGCTCGTTTATATAACGAACAACATCTTCAAGCAACGACGTTTTGTCCATCTTCGATACGTTTGGTACAACCGCTCGTAACGCGTAGAATCGTTGGTTTAGCTTCTCGCGTCTCATCCTCTCCGCTTCCACGTGGTTTAACGGTTCTTCGCTACCGTGCGATGGTTTTCTCCCGCGCTTTTTTCCAGGTTTCTTCTCCGGCTTCACCGTCACATTAGAGTGATCGACGACGTTTTGGATCTGATCAAAATATGATGAATTAGGGTTCCGATTTCCTGAGCTCCGTTTAATATCGTCACCTGAGAAATTAATCTGGATCGGTTGATAAACCGGAGTCGGATCCGGGTTCGGTTTGTGGATACTTGAATGAAACTGAATTGAAGTCGGGGCTCCGGAAAATTCTTTGGATCCTTCGAAATTAAATAGGGATTGGACTTTATTAAAAAGATCCGAGTTTTGTCGGATCTGCTCCGTGGATCCAAGCTCCAACACTCCATTACCTAAAGGAACACAAACGATAGTTTGTAACCCTAAATCTCCTCCTTGTTTAGCCCGACGACAACCCGACCCATAAATCTGATCCGAACCAGTAACCCAAACCGGGTTATAGCTAGCAAACGCCTTACCCGCTAACCCGGATCCGTTACCAAAACTACACGTCATTGAAACCAAGAAAAACCACTCCGTATCCGTGACTTCCACGTCATCATCATCATTGGCAACGTCGTCTTCAACCACCGGAAAATCTTCGCCGGAGATCATCGAGTTAAGCTCCCGGGGAACCTTACTCCGACGCTCCTTCTCCTCAGGAGACGAGGGAATCGTTTTCTTCCTTCGAGTCTTTTCCTCGTCGCCGCCATTGTAAACTCCGTCGCCCCATTTGAGTACTGATTCGCCGGAAAAATCGTAATACGACGGTTTCCAGAAAATGGCGTAAGTCCATGGCTCGTGCGTCCCATTCAACACAGCATGTAACCGCTTCTGGAGAGTAGCTTCGAAGCTGAGATTCGCCGGAGGTAAATGTGGCCACAAATCGGAGGTCAAGAGAGCTTCAATCATGGATATGTTATCGTCGGTATTCATAGTTGTCGGAATATTAGAAATCGTTCGACTCAAGTCGTTTACTTATATCTAAACTAAATGGAGAAGAGAGTGAACTCTTTGTTTGGTTTCACACGTACGCATGCATGATTATTATTTTATTTGGATATTTTTTTCGTATAATTTTAATGCTCCATGTGCCATATCACCAGGTGAAAAAGGACCACATTTTCCAGTTTTGAATTTTTTTTTCTTTACTTTTAACAATTAAAACAATAAGCATGAATATAAAACATGATAATATTAGAAAAACTGGTAACGAGGTTCTTCTTTCCTAAGAGCATATTTATGGGTTGGGACATAAATTGTCCTTAGATAATATTATATTAATCAATACCCAATCATCTGATGCCATTTGTCTTAAGGACAAAATCAATTATCCTTATCTAACGACAGTCCCTCGCTTTTTTTTATTTCTTCATTATTTTAATATTAAATGTATCTTAAGGACAAGTTAAAAAACAACGATAAATATGGCCTAATTGAACAAAATGGGTTGAAGTACATATATATATTAGACGATTATATATTTCTGTAAATCCTAAATTGTAATGGGAAAACCTAAAGACTATAATATCTATATTTTATTTGCCTATTGATAGTTTAAATAATAAAATGAATATCAAAATGTAGAAAAAATAATATTGAACTTAAAAGATACAACCACAACAAAAATCTGAAACTACGTACAGTGTTATGTGTTTGTTTTTTCTCAAATTGTATTATACTTTTGTGTCGGCTTATGTGGAAGGAGAGCTTGTAAAAAGATATCAGTATCCTTTTCTTCATTTTTATGGGCACTAATTTCTCTTGGTTCTGTAGAGTGGACCAAACAAAACGTGGGGGAAGAGCGACAGATCAGTTTCCACCACATCCTCATTTTTATAGCTTTTTTTAGCTATTTAATTTGTTGAAACAAAATAAACGTATTTGTGTTAACACATTTCTTGAATTGATAGAAACTTCTATGTGTAAGCAAAGATATCATTTTTATAGCTTTTTTTAGTTTGAATTGAGAAACTTCTATGTGTAAGCAAATATATTAGTTAAGTACTAAAAATGCTAGTGTACATAGTTTATCACGATTTTTCGGTTGGAATTTTCAGACATGTTTTTCAAAACTTTTCAAAAATATCAAAAAGTTTTTGAAATTCCTAAGATTAATTAAAATTTCAATTTTTTTTGAAAAATTGTTAAGAGTGATCGGAATTGTTTTCACTTTTATGTAATTCAACAAATGTTTTTGTCTTCCGACCAAAAAAAAAAAATGTTTTTGTCTTATGTCAATTATTATATTATATCTAATTTTTACAGTATAAATTTGCACAATATCTTTTGGACACAAATGTTAAAAATCTTTGACAAGGATTTGAAATATATCACATGTTTTGCCGATAACACTTTTCTTTAGTCGCCACACAAATGAATTCACCATATCTCATTATCTCCTATCGTCCGTAAATTTAGTGCACCCAACTTTTTTCTCTTACGGATAGTTTGATTATCTATAAATATATATAAAAATATAATTTCTAATAACATCCCAAATATTAATCTTTTTATCATTTTATGTATATCAAAATATAATAAAATAAGATAGTTATCAACAATTTTTTATACTTTACTAATTTTTTCTCTTTTGCTTAATATATATATTTTTTTGATAAATAATTTTTGCTTAATATTCCATTTGTTTAATGTAGGTTAATTCCTAAATTGTATTTATTTGTATTTTCTCAGTGACTATAAATGTATACTCCCTCCGTATTTTAATAAGTGTCGTTTTAGAATTTTTATTTTTTTGATTAGAGGTCGTTTTCAAATTTCTATGCAAAATTTATTACTTTTTAATATTTTATGACGTGTAAAATTTATTACAATTGCAGCAGATTGATACGTCATTCACTGTGATTATTAAAATACGGAGGGTCTATATTTTTGGTAAGTAACACTTTCCAATAATTATGAACTAAAACTTATGGAATTTATGAAAATCAACATTCCTGAATTTTTGTGGAATTAACGTAACGGCAAGTATAATAATATAGATTTTCAGATTGTTCTCTCGATCACAATTTTTTTTTTTGTTGCTAGATCACAATTATCTTTTACTGATTATTCCAATTTGTATCTAGTCAACTATTTTAGATTTACAAAGAAAGCTGACCAGGTACAGAAACATTAATTGTCGTTTTCTAATTATTTGAGGTATTTATAATTTTGGTACCTTCTCTGCGACTGTGTTACATCACCTGTGTAGCTGTGTAAGGCAATTACAGTTGATATTAACTTTATTTCCAACAAGAATATAACTACCACTACTAACATTTACGCAATTCTTGGTCGCCGGCCTTCTTAGAGAAACAACCAAAATTGGAGGTTTATAGTGTTGATTAATTTTAGGGTTTAAGTATGTAAACAAAATTTGGAATATGTTTAATTAGATAAGTTTGGTGGTCAGACTTACAAATTCGTGAAAAACTTTTTACGAAAAACTTACAAGTACGTGAGAAACTTTTATAAAAAAAAAACTTACAAATGCGAGAAGAAGAAAATTTTATACTGGTAAAATATAAATGTTTTTGGCACTCATACATCAGTATGTTATTTTAACAACAACGTACGTATCATAGAATAAAATGAGATGTTCCATCGTTCAAAATTTCAGCGACATCTTTTCTGGTCACCTCTCTTTCTCCAGCATCACTTTTGTCATTTTATTTTGTTACTCATTGCGACCAGGCCACCATCGTTTTGCTCCGTCGCCTGCTACTGCATTATTCACTATTCACTCAAGTATGGACCCCCCAACCCCAAGATGTCGTCATTTGCTTGCTAGATAACAATACCCACAATATTGGATGGTTAACATTTGTACGTAGATTGATATAGGATTTTACAAATTATTAATATTATCCATTTATCTGCTGTCAGCAGTGAGCTATAGCTAGGCTAGTCCTGAAAAGTTTTAGGGTCCATATAAAATTAAATGATTAATTTAGGCTCTGAATGTATAGAGTTTTTGAAGTGGTTTTTACTTTTTAGTTTTACTTGTGAAAGCTTAAGAAAACTTGTAAATATTTCAAAACTTGTGTTAATTAATTATATATATATTACCGAAAACATATCTATTTATGGTTGAAATTTTTTTGAAAACAAAATATAAACATTTTCAAAGCTGTCAGAAACATGTAAAATCATTTCGAAAAGGTTTCAAATTTCTTTTAAAAAAACGCTCATAAGTTTCCGATAAGATAACAAAAAAAACTTTTCAACTCGTAAACTTAATTAAAGTTATAATTGCAAAACACTAAATTAACTAAAAATAAACTATAAATTTGTATATAAGAAATCTCTAACTATCATTTTGAAGTTATAGAATTTCGTTAATTACGTAGGCATAATAAAACTTTCTCAACTGAAACTTGCATTTTAAACTTGAAAGGTTTTAGCTATAATGGATAAAAAAGCCTGGAACTAAAGCTAGGCTTGTTCGTAGGAAGATTAGGAACCAAGAGAACGTGTGGAGTAGCGATCGACCAATCATCAACTCATCTTTCTTTTCTAGTCCCTCTGTTTTATTATTTTAGATATTTTGTAAGAAACAATTTTTGTTTTATATTATTAAATGTTGGCAAACTTTTATACCAAATATTTATTTACAAATTTAGCTTTTTATATATATATATATATATTGTAGATGCAGATTCTGGATCAGCACGTTGTGCGCAGAACAGCTCGCTATTTGGATCAGGAAGCTGCATTAGATCACATCAGCCTGAGGTACTGACATGAAAGCGGGAGCTGACGTGGCAGAACGGGAATGGATGTGAACATAACAGACGCTAAGTTGCTGACATGGAAGCGGGGAGCTGACGTGGCAGAATAGGAGTGGATGTGGTGACAAGCCAAGGAAGATTGCTGACTTGGCACAGAGAGTTGCGCGTGGAGATATTGAGAATATCCTTCTCGGCAACTAAGGGGAAGAACTTGACAAGCAAGCTATTCCCATAACAGAAGATCTGGTCGTTGGGATATGGGATATCCTCCACGACAGATAAGGACGAGAAAGACTTGGCGAGCAAGAGATTCCCAGAACCGTGATACTCGGAGATACGCCTGCTAGGGTTTCTCGAGTCTTGATATATATAGTCTAGGGGTAGCCACGAAATAGGTTAGCACTCTAGACTATTGATATATCGTTGTATACTTCGAAGCCACAATAAGAGCTTAGAAGGTGAGTGTGTGGTTCTCTCTGATCTGAACGGTAGGGTTACAGAGTGCAGAGAGAATTTGCTTAGAGATTTATTCTTATCGGGGTCAACTGTATTCGGGTAAAATAGGTTGAGTAATAGCCGGGATAAAGTTAGTCTTGTTGTAAAGAAACTTGTATCCAAAGAATAAATAGAAAAGCGTTTGCTTGGCGCGTTCCAAGCGGAAACAGTGTGCTGTGTATCCTCTATACCATCTACAATTGGTATCAGAGCAGTCGCCTGATAAAAGATCAACTTATCTTTTCAACAGGTGAGATCGTGGGATAGGGTATGGAGCTAGCACAGCAGTATGTTGCGGTTACCAAGCCTCTGAAGCTTGATCCAGAGCACTATGGGTTCTGGAAGGTGTCGATAAGCCAATCAATCCAAAGCATTGATGTGGATGCATGGGTTGCGGTGGAAGATGGGTGGACTGCACCAATTAAGGTGGATGGAAAGGGGGTTACTGTTCCGAAACCGAGACGGGAATGGACCACTGAGGAGAAGGCTGCAGGAAAGGCTAACTCACAGGCCTTGTCCGTGATTTTCAGGTCGCTGCCTGTAAATCAGTTTACTAGGGTACAAGGTTGTACGTCAGCAAAGGAAGCTTGGGATATCCTCCAAGTTACGTTTGAAGGCACTACCAATGTGAAGAGGACTCGTCTTGATATGCTTGCGTCACGTTTTGAGAATTTGTCTATGGGTGATGAAGAATCAGTGAATGATTTCAGCAGCAAGTTGAGTACTATTGCACAAGAGGCTGTCGTTCTTGGGAAAAGTTACAAGGATAAGAAGCTGGTGAAGAAGTTTCTCAGGAGTCTGCCTGAAAAGTTTCAACCACATAGATCTGCAATTGATGTGTCCCTGAATTCTGATGAGTTAAAGTTCGATCAAGTTGTTGGTATGATGCAGGCTTACGAGTTGCAGACACAGAAGAAAGATCAGACGCCTGAGAAATCAGTTGCCTTGAAGACGTCTGACCCACAGGAGAATCTCAGTAAGGAGGATGTGGGATTACTGGTCAGAAAATACTACAAGAAGCTGCAGCAGGGGCCACGTAAAGCTACGTCATCATTCACCAGGACTGAGGCTGAGAAAAATAACAGGAGGTCAGAGAAACAGTGTCTTGAGTGTGAGGGCTATGGGCATTTTAAGGCTGATTGTCCAACGCTCAAGAAGAAGAATGTTCTGAGGTGTTATGAGTGCAAGGGATTGGGACACACAAAGACTGAGTGTGTTGGAAGATCAGAGTCCAAACAGAAATCATATGTCACTTGGAGTGAGAGCGACTCAGATGAGGAAGAAAATGCTGGAGAAGAACTTCTCAATAATTTCATTGCTCATTTTGGAATAATTGAGGAAGGAGAAGACAGTGATACGTCAAGTATCGAAGGTCAGATAGCTGATACAGATGCTGAAAAGATTGTGACTACTGATGATCACATCAAGCTGCTGATGAACTTGGTAGAGAAGGGAAAGGAAATACTAGACCTCATTGCTGAAAGGGAGAACTTGCTGTTAAGAATCTCTACCCTTGAGAATGAACTGAATGAAGAGAAAAACGAAAACTCGGGACTGGAGAAACAACTAAGTGATCAGATAAAGAATATCAGGATGCTGAGCAAGGGAACTAAGGATCTCGACAACCTTCTGAGCCATGGAAGAGTTGGAAATACACCATGGGGCTTAGGATATAAGGGAGAAACATCAAGTGGTACTACCAAGTTTGTTAAAGGGAAGAAATCAGTTCATGAATCATCAAAGAAGGTGAAGATCTCAGGTCAAGGTCAGGGAGCTGCTACCTCAAAACAAGGTCAGTATGCTGGTTACACAAGGCAAGGTCAGTATGCTGGTTATGCAAGGTCACAAATTCATGAGATTAGTGAAACACAGTTCTATCATGGAATGAAATGTGGACCTGCTCGTAATCAGATGCAATCACGAAGTCGTCGAAGAGGGTGCTGGTACTGTGGAGATTTGAGACACTACAAAGCGGACTGCTACAGCTTTCTGAATCGTCAAAATCAGCTGTCTCAATAGAGGATGCAACAGAGGCCTGTCAGACAAGAGTATGTTAGGAAGGAAGATCTGTATTGTCAAGTGGCGTACATAGCATAAGAATCTGTTGCAGGACAGAAGTCATGGTACTTCGACAGTGGTTGTTCCAGACACATGACTGGAGATCAAGGCAATCTGCATCATCTTGAGAAAACCACATCAGGCCGAGTTATCTTTGGTGATGGCTCAAGAGGCGAAATCAGCGGACATGGCGTTGTTGATGATCAAACTCAACCATCACTTGGAAGAGTGCATCTAGTTGATGGTCTGAAAGCCAACTTGATCAGTATTAGTCAGCTCTGTGATGATGGGTTGGATGTTACATTCACTAGGAACAGCTGCAAAGCTGTTGATGATCAAGGTTTTGTGCGACTTGAAGGGCAAAGATCAGAGAACAATTGCTATATGTGGAGACCAAACGAAGTGGGCATTAACATTGTTGGCATTTCCAAAGGTGAATTGTTGCACAAGGAGTCAGTGCTACAATGGGAAGATCATAAGGCTGCTTCCGATGGACACCTTAAAGCTGGCTGTGAAGTGATACACTTGAATTCGATGGGACAAATCCATGTGGAACTGCGGACTAGGCAACGGTCTATGTCAGTGCTGATTGACGTTTTTTCTTTGTGGACATGGGTTAGGAATCTGTGTGAGATATCAGACACACACATGACCATGAGGAGGTATCAAGTTGAGAATATTCTGATGAATCATCATGACATGGTCTACAATATGCATGGTGATGTGCATTTGAGTAACACACTGCAGCAGATGGTAACTGATGCACCTTTGTATTTTGAACAAGATCCTGTTCGCAAATCTCGAAGAAGGAGTCAATCTATAATGATTGTAGGTTCAGCTACTCAGGCGCATAGGAATCACTCATTTCATCATGATATAGGAGAGATTAAGGAGGGCAGAGTTACCAGAGGATCACAGCTAGTTGAGCAGCATCATGATATAGGAGAGATTCAGGAGGGCAGAGTTACCAGAGGATCGCAGCTGGTTGAGCAGCATCAGAACATTACAAGAAGCTGGAGTGTAGCTATGCAAGGAGAACTCCAACAATACAAAAGGGATGATGTGTGGAATAGAGTACCGATAGCTTTTGATAATGTTGAACATCGCCTTAGATGGATGCATAAGAGCAAATTGGATGAGATGTATCAATATGTGATACACAAGACATTATTGGTGGCCCAAGGATACTATCTCGCTGACGTTGCTGATAGTGAGGAAGTGTTCCCTCCTGTGGACACACTGGAATCTATCAGATTCCTGTTCGGGATTGCTTGTATTCTGAATATCAAGTTACATCAGCTAGATGTAAGGGGAAGTACCTTACTTGAGAAGACGTATGCTGAGTCAGTCTCAAGAGCTTGGTATGAGCGTTTGGTCATGTTTCTTATCAACCAAGGATATGAACGGGGAGGTGTAGACAAAACTGTGTTTGTGATGCAGAACAACAACGGATTGATGGTTGTACAAGTATATGTTGAAGGCATAATATTTGGTTCCACACGTCAAAAGTTTATCGATTAGTTTATGAAAGATATGACTAAGGAGTTTGACATGAGTGTGTGTGAAGAGCTGACAAATTTCCTTGGGTTGCAGATAAGACAGGACAATGATGACATCTTTGTATCTCAGAGCACGTATGCTAAGAGTCTCGTGGAGAAGTTTGGGCTAAAGACGAACAAATAGTCAAAGACACCAATGGGTGTGAATGACAAGCTCTCAAAGGATGAATCAGGAGAGGATGTAGATGAGAAACTCTACAGAGGAATGATTGGAAGCCTACTGTACCTGACTGCAAGCAGACCAGATCTCTGCGTATCAGTGGGGATCTGTGCAAGATATCAAGCAAAGCCAAAGATGTCCCATTTGTTAGCTGTGAAGAAGATCATCAAGTACGTGAAAGGAACAGTCAACCTTGGCATCTACTACACCAAAGATACAAACAAGAACTTGGTGGGGTATTGTGATGCTGATTGGGCTGGCTCTGTAGATGAACGTAGAAGCACGAGTGGAGGTTGTTTCTTCATGGGCAACAATCTGATTTCATGGCACAGCAAGAAACAGAACAGCGTCTCACTATCCACAGCAGAGGCTGAATACATTGCCCTGGGAAGCTGTTGTACCCAGCTTATGTGGATGAAACAAATGGCTGCTGATTATGGTATGTTTTCTGACTCTTTATTGGTTCATTGTGATAATAAGAGTGAAATTAACATATCTAAGAATCCTGTTCAACACTCACGAACTAAGCATATTGATATAAGGCATCACTTTATTCGTGAATTAGTTGAGGCGAAACTGATTGTGGTTGATCATGTGAGTACTGATTTTCAACTTGCTGATTTGTTTACTAAGCCTTTGGATTTCAACAGATTCGTGAATCTGAGAAAGTCCATTGGTGTGTGTGAGATCTAATGTCTTCTGTTAGATGTGTTGGCATAAGACAGGGACATATGCTGGAACAGACCATGTAAATTCCAAAGGATGTATAAAAGATCAGCTGTCTGAAAAACAAAGGTGTGTGGAAAATAGCTGCCTGTCATGCCAGGTTCTCCCAATCGTAAAACGTTGTCGTGTTCTGGGAGGTCAAAGAGCTGAGGAGAGGCATAAGTGTGCATGTCATTAAAGATAGAACCAGACATTGAGAACTCAAGTGATGTGTCTGGTACAAACCACTAAAAGGAGTTCTGAACAAAAAAATCACAAGGGCATGCACAAGTATCAGAGACTGAGAAGTCAAGTGATGTCTCTGATACAAATCAGAAGATTCAACAGAAGCCTGAACAAGTCAGAGGCTTGAAGAAAAACAAAACGACCATACTTGAAGGTTGAATCTGAAACTCCAAGGTGCTGTGTTAAGTCAAAAAAAAAAAAAAAAAAAAAAAAAACGATTTAACACACTCCTGATCATGCACTCTCCAAAGGAAATTCCAGCTGCCTGGGCATGTTGATTGTTCTGGACTAAAGGCATGGCAGTGCGAAAGACTAGCCACTGATCCCGAGCTGACTCTTTGAAGATTCATAAGGTTGTGGTAGTTTCTGGCTGAGTCCTGAACAAGTGGTTGGCACAGAACACAGAGGTGATGTCAAAGGTATGAAGTGTTGTTAAAGCTGAACTGATTTATCATGTGCTCACATGTTGACTATCATTCTGGGTCACTTAACTGTTCATTTTAGAGTGATTGCTTACTGTGTGACTAATCAGAAATGTTCTGTGAAAATGGGTGTGTTGTTGATTAACTGGCTGATATATGATCAGGATTCTGCTGGCAAGTGTGCACTAATGTTTCTGTTAAGTGTATGTCAGGATTATCTGTGTTAGGTTATCATGCTTAAGCCCATTTGTTTCAATTTCACACGGGAGCCTTGAGAAGATGAAATGTGATTGACATGCATATCTCTCAGTCTTGTATGCTCAGATAGTGTGAATTGTTAATCGCAATGCGATGTAACTGATTAATGCAATGCTCTGTGCCGAACAGCATTGTCATCAGGTAAGTGTTCCTATAACTCTACTTACTGATGTGATACAGCTGCTTATTTTTAACTTAGTTATGCACTCAAGCAGGGGGAGAATGATTCCAGTTTTGATATTTTGTTGAATACCTAATGATCAGAGGTTCTTTGATTTAGGGGGAGAATCATTGCTTATGGGGGAGACTTAACGATGGTTTAATTGGGTGATCCTAGGTTGATAGCAATTATCCATATGCCAATTGGTTAAGTCTGATTGCTGAACTATTAAGAACATTGTTTCCGCTGCAGGCCATTGTGGTCGTTGAGGTCTTGTGTACTTAGTCATAGTTCTGCTCTGTTACAGTTCTCTGTTCTTTCATTAGAATGTTATTAGTCTGCTGGGACTTGTTAGAACTGTAATAATGTTAAACACAACACTCTGGATATTGGTATGTTGTTGTGTTTGTTTTGTCTCTCTGTCTTTGACTTTCAGGTTATGCTTAGGATGTTGCTTGAGTATCAAACTAAGTCAAAAAGGGGGAGATTGTAGATGCAGATTCTGGATCAGCACGTTGTGCGCAGAATAGCTCGCTATTTGGATCAGGAAGCTGCATCAGATCACATCAGCCTGAGGTACTGACATGGAAGCGGGAGCTGACGTGGCAGAACGGGAATGGATGTGAACATAACAGACGCTAAGTTGCTGACATGGAAGCGGGGAGCTGACGTGGCAGAATAGGAGTGGCTGTGGTGACAAGCCAAGGAAGATTGCTGACTTGGCACAGAGAGTTGCGCGTGAAGATATTGAGAATATCCTTCTCGGCAACTAAGGAAGGGAAGAACTTGACAAGCAAGCTATTCCCATAACAGAAGATCTGGTCGTTGGGATATGGGATATCCTCCACGACAGATAAGGACGGGAAAGACTTGGCGAGCAAGAGATTCCCAGAACCGTGATACTCGGAGATACGCCTGCTAGGGTTTCTCGAGTCTTGATATATATAGTCTAGGGGTAGCCACGAAATAGGTTAGCACTCTAGACTATTGATATATCGTTGTATACTTCGAAGCCACAATAAGAGCTTAGAAGGTGAGTGTGTGGTTCTCTCTGATCTGAACGGTAGGGTTACAGAGTGCAGAGAGAATTTGCTTAGAGATTTATTCTTGTCGGGGTCAACTGTATTCGGGTAGAATAGGTTGAGTAATAGCCGGGATAAAGTTAGTCTTGTTGTAAAGAAACTTGTATCCAAAGAATAAATAGAAAAGCGTTTGCTTGGCGCGTTCCAAGCGGAAACAGTGTGCTGTGTATCCTCTATACCATCTACATATATATATAGCTTTTATAACCATTAATAATTTTTAGTATTTTTTATTATTCGTTGAATTGTTTAGATGAGGTTTTAATTTTTTTTTTCAATGTATTTTAAATCTTTGATGAATAAGAATTAAAAATATAATTTATGATAGTAGCAAATAAAAACCTCTCTATGTAAATTAAATAATAAAAAGATTACTCGTGCCTTCCCTCCCAGACCTTTTTAATATTTTCTATATCTGACAATGTTTGTCTCATTTTTGTCTAATTTTTTGTTTGTTTGTAAAGTTTAGTTTTAACATTATTTGGGTAAACAAGGTTGGATCCATAATTCACTTCCTACTTGGAAAGAAAAAAAATCGCATATATAAACAACGATTAACAATTTGACTAAACACTTCACATCAATTGAATATTATTGCAGCTCTATATGCCGTCAGCTATTTTGGACTTCAAAAACCAACCACGCACGTGTGAAAATTGTCCTCCACAAACGAAGATGTCAGATACAGAAAGGACACAATCATCTAATAATTGATTATTGCAACTTTGTAGTTATCATTTTTCTATTTTGGTATCTTTATAACTTTGGTCCCCAGTATTCTACTTAAAGTGACTGTAAGACTGTTTCTCTTCTTTTAGAAATGTTCAAAAAATTTGTGACACATAAATCATCCATTTATAATCATGTTTTAGCATGAAACTGTGAAATCATTTTTATGATGAACAATTACGAAATTTAATTTGTTTTTGGCGACAATTGCATTTTTGGCCAAAAAAAATGCAAAATCACGTTTTGACGAGAACAAAAAAAAAATCAAAATCATGTTTTTTTCTATCAAAATCATATAATTGACTAACTAAATACATTAACAAAAATCGCATTGCTCATCAATCAGACATGAATCGCACGTAAATCACATTACCATTCATACGTAGATCACATTATCATTTAGATCCATCTCAATGCTCTCTATTACTATCATCAATATCTTGCAGCAGAGCGACATACCGAAGGTTTCAGTATTTGTTGCTAATTGTACATGTTTGGTCAATGACGGAGACCAAGAAGTTAAAAAATGCATGTTCTCACAACCTTTATTAAAGTCACGTAGATCCTTTTATTACTTTGCTTTGTTTCGAAACATCGACCCACGGGACAATTTTTCCAAACTAGAATCGAAAAAAAAAATCTTTTATTTTTATTTAAAATTATGATTTTTTTGTTAATCTATTTTCGAATATTTTGATGATTAGGAGACAAAATGTCACTTATAAAAGATCATATATCACATAAACCACCCGGTCCACCGAAGGTAAACGCTTGTCCATAATTCCCAAATTTATCAAGATAAGTCACGTCGTAACATTTACCTGCGTCCGCATCTTCGGTGACCTTATTGGAATCAATGTCGACATTTCGATAATCATGTGTCACATATTTAACAGAGTGCATATAACAAGTATGCCTTAGATTCACTTCTTCTTCAAGTGGTTTTCTCCCATTACCCATCGGTGGGCTAACTATATCATCAAGTGGCACGCCTTCCGCCGGGGCATTCGTGAATCCACCAAATCTAACCTTCTCAGCTCCATTGTTGAAATACGGTAGAAGTGCCTCTGGCCAATACCCTAAGTAGATCTTCCCGACAAACAGCAACAAGTTCTTTGTTTTCGGATCCTATTATATGTGTCCATTTTCAAAAAGAAATGTAAGTTTTTTTTTTTATCTTTGATAAATTATACTACAAGTTTAAGAAGAAATTTCACTAGTTTTATCTAGGAGTGTTTAATTAGAATTTTGCTTCGGGTTTATCGGTTTAGGAATAATACTAACCAAAATGAAACTAAAGAATGGGTTTTAATAAATTTGTTTTCCGGTTTTGTTTATCAGATATAACCTATATTTTTGAGAAAAGAATATAACTTTTAATCAAATTTTTGCTCTTAATTTTCTCACTATATAACTTAGGATTATATGGGGTTAATCCATATTGAACAATGACCACCCATAGTTTTATTGAAAACATAGTTGTTATACCTGATTCATTCCAAGGTAAATTTTATATTGTTTGCCTCCCACCACAGAGACGTTTGTAAAACCGGAACCAAGTGAGACTTTCCGGTTGACTTGAACGAAGCCCTTACATTTAAAATTGTAACATCCGTTTTCTAATTTATCCGACTGCAAAATTTTGTGCGGTTAAAGAAGAGAAACTCATATAATATTAGATATACTATGAAGAAAAACATTTTTTTTTAAAAACCCAACATTATTGTAATAGAGATATATAGATGAGAAATAGACATTGTTACTCACACTATAGAATGCAGTAAGTCTTGTACGGCTATCGCCATATAATGCAGGAAACACCTTTATACGTATACATATTTTAAAATTAATTAGTAAAAAAATTTAAATCATGTTATTATTCGAATGAACTAAGTGCATAATATATATCACGAGTAAACAAAAATAGTAAAATTCTTACAGCCCAACCAAAAATCGCGCTGGTGATTTCGTGATTATACTCAGTTCTGAGCCAAATCAAAGCCTTGCTGTATTGGTCTTTGTTTCTCAGTTTAGGTTGGTAAAGGCTAACCCATGCTGATGCTCCACGCCATGGCTTGGCATCTATTTTTTTAATGAACGCAGCCTATATATACGATATAGATGTTATAAATATACACATCAAAATGGTTTAATTGGATCATATAGTAAAGGTTTAAGATTTTAATCACGTTACATGTTGACCAACAATGCCATAGCCATTAGGATGAAATGAATTCTCGGTTTGGTTGAGCTTTCTTGGTTTATGGATTGGTACTTGTCCTTGAGGACATCCTTCTTCTGGTACATCAAACTCTGCAACCGTTTCATCGGATGATAAGTTTTCTAATGATGCATCTTCCGATAGCATGGCTAAGACTTCGTCGCTTGGTCTCATCTATGCAATCACATGCAACAACAATAATATAAATACAGATATATATGATCATGAAGAAAAACTAGGTGCAAGAAATCGACACACAAATGTAAATATATAGAGATATACTTGGATCTGATGATTTTTGAGTTGAGGGTGTTGTAGCGAAGGTTGTTTGTAGATATCAACGCATTCGAATTCAGGTTCTTGAGGCTGAAATATAAGAGAATTAACTTTTTTGTATTATAACTTTTTTTGTATTACATATTTAGGTTGTTGACCAAAGAAAATTATATATGTAAGTTTATGTTAAAGTTATTAAAAATTCGTGACATACCTTAGTACTTTGAGACCTTCCATGGAGGCAAATTAGTGAAAAAAAGATTATCAACAACCAAGGAGAAGCCATTTGCTTACTCTGCATCTTCTCTATAATGCCACAATGTTCTTCACACACACACACACATATATATATATATATATATATATTAATTTATTCAGTTGAACTTACTGCCAAAATGTTCTTATATATATAGTATATTTTTTTGGGTCAAATATTTTATTTTTGGTCAAATATATATGAGTTAGTCAAACATATATTTTTGGTCAAATTTATATTTTTTGATTAGATTTAGATAAATATATTACCTAGATTGCAGTCTTCTCTTCTTAATAACTTTCGCTAAATTGGACTTCCTAATTCTTTTGACACACTATTGAATTGTGTATGTGTAAGATAGGAAGAAAGAAACAACGAAGACTATCTTCCCATATGTCCATGCAAGCCTTAAATATGTTTTTTAATAGTATATTTGAAAACTCTCACTATACAGTAATTTGTACTAGATATAAATATTCATGATTTTAAAATTCTAATAATTGTCGGCGTAAAGATACTTTACATATATATAAATTATAATTTTAACTTAATATCTTCAAAATTCATAATTTTATTCATAATATGGGAAGATCACAATTCACACATCACATACGCCACCTGGTCCACCGAAGGTAAACACTTGTCCATAATCCCTAAATTTTTCAAGATAATTTACGTCGTAACATTTAACCATGTCCGCATCTTCCATGACCTTGTCGGAATCAACGTCGACACTTTGATAATCATGTGTCACATATTTAACAGAGTGCATATAACAAGTATGCTTTAGATTCACTTCATCATCCAGCGGTTTATTCCCATTACCCATCGGTGGGCTAACTATATCAAACGGTTGAACGTCTTCGGACGGAGCATGCGTGAATCCACCATATATAACAGCCTCCGCTCCATCGTGGAGATACGGTAGAAGTTCCTCTGGCCAATACCCTATGTAGACCTTCCCGACTGTCAGTAACAAATTCTTTGTTTTCGGATCCTATTATTTGTATCAATTTCCAAAATGAAATGTAAGTTTTTTATTTTTTGGTAAATTCTACTACAAGTCTACAGGTTTGGGAAGAAATTTTTCTAGTTTTATCTAGGGTTTAATTAGAATTTTGCTCCGGGTTTATCGGTTTTGGAATAATACTAACCAAATTGAAACTAAATAATGGGTTTGAATAATTTTGTATTTTTTCTCTTTATCATATATAACTTATGTTTAAAATACTTTGACAAAAAATTATAACTTTTAATCAATTTTTTGTTTTGAAATTTCTCACTATAATTAGGATTAGATCGATGGGGTTTATCCATATTGAACAATGACCACCCATAGTTTTATTAAAAACCGGCGCTCAAGATGAGTTAATATCAAAACCGAGGATTTAGTTTAACCCAAAAACGTAGTTGTGTTATACCTGATTCATTGCAAGGTGAATTGTATATTGTTGGCCTCCTACCACAGAGACGTTCGAAAAACTGGAACCAAGAAAAATTTTACGGTCGATCTGAACGAAGCCCTTACATTTTATATTGTAACATCCGTTATCTAAGTTATCCGGCTGCGAAATTTGCGGTTAAAAAGGAGAAATTCATATAGATACTATGAAGAAACGAAAAAAAAAACCCAACATTATTGTAATAGAGATAGATGAGAAATAGTGACATTGTTACTCACACTCCAGTATGCAGTAAGTCTTGTACGCTCATCTCCATATAATGCAGGAAACACCTTTAATTATACGTATACATATTTTAAAATTAGTAAAAAAATTTAATCATGTTATTATTCGAATGAACTAAGTGCATAATATATATCACGAGTAAACACAAATGTTAAAATTCTTACAGCCCAACCCAACTGCGCGCTGGTGCGTTCGCCATTCTGCTCAGTCGTGAGCCAAATCAAAGCCTTGCTGTATTGGTCTTTATTTTCCAGTTTAGGTTGGTAAACGCTAACGTATGCCGATGCTCCACGCCACGGGATGGCATCTACTTTTTTAATTATCGCAGCCTATATATACAATATAGATGTTATAAAAATATATACATGATCAAATGTTTTGGATCATATAGTAAAGGTATAAGATATTAGTCACTTCACATGTTGACCAATAATTCCATAGGCATTAGGATGAAAACGATTCTCGGTTTGGTTGAGGTTTCTTGGCTTATGGATTGGTACTTGTCCTTGAGGACATCCTTCTTGTATATCAAACTCTGCAACCGTTTCATCGTATGATAAGTCGTATGATAAGTTTTCTGATGATGCATCTCCCGCTAGCATGGCTAAGACTTCGTCGCTCGGTCTCATCTTTGAGATCACACATGCAACGAACAATAATATGAATACAGATAAAATTATATGATCATGAAGAAGAATTAGGTGCAAGAAATCGACACACAAATGCAAATATAAAGAGATATACTTGGATCTGATGATTTTTGAGTTGAGGGTGTTGTAGCGAAGGTTGCTTGTAGATATCAACACATTCATATTCAGGTTCTTGAGGCTGCAATATATGAGAATATTAAAACTTTCTTTGTATTATATATTTAAGTTTATAAAAAATTGTGACATATATACCTTAGTACTTTGAGATCTTCCATGGAGGCAAATTAGTGAAAAAGAGAATATCAACAACCAACGAGAAACCATTTGCTTACTCTGCATCTTCTCTATGTTCAGCCGTTGATAATAATTTCTGCAATTGAACTTAGTAGCCAAAATGTTCTACACACACACATATATATATTGATTGAGTAATTTTCATTAGATTTAGAGTATTACCTCCCCCTAGATTGGCAATGTTATCTTATTAATAACTTTTGCTAAAAAATGTATTTCCTGATCTTTTTACACACTATTGAATTGTGTACGTGTAAGATAGGAAGAAAGAAACATTTAAGACTATCTTACCATATGTCCATGCAAGCCTTAAGTATGATTTGTATTTTTAATAGTGTATGTGAAAACCGTCACTTTACTTTGTACTAATATTAATATTCCTGATTTTAAAGTTCTAATAATTGTCCTCGTAAAAATACTTTTTTATGAAAAAAAAAAAAAAAACCTTTTTATGTAAATTATAATTTTTAACTCAATATATTCGGAATTCATAATTTTTGCTATAAAACTCATTTATTTCACTTTAAATTTCCAATCTTCACTACAAAAAAAAGGGTGTGTTGTATCACTTAAAATGAATCATAAAACTAAATGATATTATTTTAAATCAGTTATTTATAAATGAAACAAATATATATGGTTTCACATCAATTGCTATAATTGATGTTGTAATTAACTAGTTTAACATCAATTTTATAAAATTGATACATTTTCCATTAGTATGTATCATTTTAACAAAATTGATATTAAAATATATATTTATATCGAATAAATAAATGATGTAGTTATTAGTTTTTGTTAACATCATTTATAAAACGTTACAAAATTTAGATCAATAAATCTGATACTAAAAAATCTGTAATTATAAATAAACAGTTAGGACTTCGACATAGTACTTATGTCATCAATATTTTTTTAAAAAATTAACGAATGTAATTGTGGCATGTGTTAATTCAAAAAACATTTTTAAAATTAAATCAAGTTTTTCTAAATTTTGACTAACAAACATTACGAGCCATCCATATTTATAGGAACACTTTTAAAAACAATACTAAACAGTTTGTAAAATAACAAAATTAAAGGAAATGCTTTTATGAAAAAGAAAAGAAAAAAAACTGATGCTCCACGATCTCAACTCCACAATCTTAGTTAACTTCTCACCATTTTTATAAGAACTCCATTCGCAACTTTTTCATACATTGAAATAATTCACCATCGGAGACTACATGGATATACATCCACCCCAAAGCTACACAGCCATTTGTTAGAAACTTCATCAATGTTGAATTGTGGTGCTAAAGTGATGTTCCTGATGAGAGACGAAGGATTTGGCTATGGAGTTTTGAAGACATTGATTTGCTTTGAAGGTCATTCTTATGAAAACAATCAAGAAGAAGAGAAGAAAGACAAACGACGAGTGGCCAAATGAAAATAGAGAATGCGGTGAGTACAAGCACGTGAGTTATGATTTTGGAGTTAAATCGTATTCGATCGAGAGTCTTAAGTGGGATGGAGCGTTAGCTTGTGGTGAGAAGCTGTGTTACTAGCTATATTGTTAAAAATAAGAGATTAGGTTCTGACATGTATGTGCAGAATGTGCAAATGTACTCCTTATGGGACATATGGATATAGCTTGTGGGATTTTTGACAGGAGATTCATAGAAGATGTGTTTTCCTGGAATTTAATGATCTCTTTCTCTTGATCTTTCTTTATGGAGATATTACGATGTATGATTTATGTAATTTGCTTTTCAATATATTAATTATTAATTTAAATATGGTTTTTATATTTAATTAATTATTTTGTTTGATTTATTTGGTTTTCAAACAAAAAAAAAATTGTTAATAAAAAAAATTGCAAAAAAACGTTAGTAATGTTAACATCAATTTTCAAAATTGATGTTAATGTTAGCATTATTTATTTTTAAGTGATATAAATAATTGACATCAATTATTATAATCGATACAAATACTAACATCACTTCTATAAATTGATATAAAATATGGTATCATTTTTTGATAATTGATATATTTTGACATCACTTATTATAATTGATACAAAAAATAAAGTAATTGATGTTAATTATTTGCATCATATTTTCCGGAGTCACTTTTTTAAGTGATACAATTTTTTTTTGCATCATTTATAAGTAATACAAATATACAAAATAAATGATACAATATAGCCTTTTTTTTGTAGTGCTTACATTTTTCATTATTCTAAATAGTTAGACATTATATAATTTTAATTTGTAACTTTAACTATTAAAAATATTATTTTTTCCTCTAAATAAAATTTAAAATCCATTTTTTTAAACTTTTTTAAAAATAACCAGAGTTTTATCCCTTCATTAAAATGTTCGCACTTTCTTTTGTTTATTAAAAGGGAAAATTTCAAACCGAAATTCAGACTAATCTTTAGAATCCACAGAAATAGCTACGAGAATTGATTACTAATATAGACCTAGAAAGAAACTAAATATTTCAAACGGAAACTACGAGTCCACCATACGTTGTCCAGCTTAAATCCAATCAACACATACTTTTATTTCCTTACACGGTTACTCGGTTTGACATAGACTGGAAACGTTTTTTATTGGTAAAGTTCAATGTTTTTGGTATCAAGATGTACGTACATGTCCTTCAAAACGTCTTTTCTTATGGTGGATCCAACTCCGTGACCGCTTCATTACTCGATAAGTTTTCCAATGAGGCATCCTTCAATACAATGGCTTGGATCCTTTAGTTTTCTGTCAGCTATATGATCACCACAAACAAGGCATAGCATGAGTAAACATAGAATTTTTGCAACATTCCCAATTAGCTATATCGAATCACACACTCAACAAGAACGAAGAAGAATACTCTGTTTTCTCCATCTCTAACCACTTCCGCTTGGGCTTGGTATTGGGCCTTATCTAGAACGACTCAGCCCATCTTTACACATAGAACCCAATCAGCTTCAAAACAGCTCAATTTCTAAACCAAATTGAATCCTGAACCATCAAAAACCGACACATAACGTAAGTTAACGTACCGACCGATTAGGCTAATCGAACTTGTGACCAACCAATTCGACATGTTTATAAGACAAAACTGATCTTCACTTTCCACCAACCACTTATAAAAAAAAAACGCTTTTTAAAAGGAAAAAAAAAAGAAAAAAAAAAAAACTACTGTCTCTGCAAAGCTCCATCCTTTGTGGTGTCGAAAGAGAGCCATTCAAGTGAGTTAAAACTTTTATGTCCACTTGAAACCTTTTTTTTTTTTTTTTGGATTTTATCTGATCACTCATTTGTGTCTCTGAATCTTTTATCCCGTGAATTCGCATCTTGATTTGTTATTCATTTTTTATTCGAACAGCTTACCTTTCTCGGATCCGTTTGATATCGATTGAATTTTCTCAAATTCAATCCCTGGTAAGCAGAAATCTAATCACTTTCGATCTGAATTCGTTTTCTGAATCCGCCGAATTGACGATCTTGTGATAAAGATTCAAACTTTCTCGAGAAACAAAAACAAAATCACTTTTTTAGGTCCCAAGTTATATCTTTGAATGTTGGTTGCAACTGAAAAATTTGGTTAGAACAAAAGTTTTGAATGTGGTTG
Organism: Erysimum cheiranthoides; assembly: GCA_011420285.2. Lineage (NCBI taxonomy): Eukaryota > Viridiplantae > Streptophyta > Magnoliopsida > Brassicales > Brassicaceae > Erysimum > Erysimum cheiranthoides. Next base: position 439,897 of record CM022181.2, read on the forward strand.
GTGTTGAGAAATTTGGTTCTTTTAAGTGGTTTAGGTCATTTTCTAGTTAAATCTGTCGGATTCTTTATTAACAAAAGTTTTAATTTTGGTTGGCTCTGAGAAATTTGATTGATTTAAGTGGTTTAAGGTCAAAACATAATTTAGAAGGATTCTTGATTAAGTTTCGGTTTTGGTTGATTCTGAGAAATTTGGTTGATTTTTTGTTTCTTGGAGATGGCGGATGCGTGGAAGGATTTAGCTTCAGGGACTGTTGGAGGAGCGGCTCAGCTAATTGTAGGTCATCCATTTGACACAATCAAGGTCAAACTTCAGAGCCAACCGAGTCCAACACCAGGCCAACCTCCAAGGTACACAGGTGCAATCGATGCGGTTAAACAGACCGTTGCTGCTGAAGGACCTAAAGGTTTGTACAAAGGTATGGGAGCTCCGCTTGCAACCGTTGCTGCCTTCAATGCGGTTTTGTTCACCGTGAGAGGTCAAATGGAAGGGCTGCTTAGGTCTGAAGCTGGAGTTCCTTTGACCATCAGCCAACAGTTTGTATGCGGGGCAGGCGCTGGTTTCGCTGTTTCGTTCCTTGCTTGTCCTACCGAGTTGATCAAATGCAGGTTAGATTCTTTTGACAAATACTTCCTGCAAAGAATTAAAGATTTGACGTTTTAATCTTTGTGTGTGTTCAAATTTGTTTCACCATCAGGTTGCAAGCACAAGGTGGAGCCAGCGCCTCTACCACAGGCTCAGTAGTTGCAGCCGCGAAATATGGTGGACCAATGGATGTAGCGCGTCATGTCCTACGATCAGAAGGCGGAACAAGAGGTCTATTCAAAGGTTTAGTCCCAACATTTGCCCGTGAAGTCCCGGGAAACGCAACAATGTTTGCAGCCTACGAAGCTTTCAAGCGATTCTTAGCCGATGGTTCAGACACTTCAAGCTTAGGACAAGGGTCATTGATCATGGCGGGTGGAGTCGCTGGCGCGGCATTTTGGGGAATTGTATATCCTACCGATGTCGTGAAGAGTGTTCTTCAAGTCGACGATTATAAGAACCCGAAATACTCTGGTTCGATGGATGCTTTTCGGAAGATTCTGAAATCTGAAGGAGTTAAAGGTTTGTATAAAGGATTTGGTCCAGCCATGGCTAGGAGTGTTCCTGCTAATGCTGCTTGCTTCTTGGCTTATGAAATGACAAGGTCAAGCTTGGGATAAACCGGTTCGGTTTGGTTTAACTGTTGGTCCGATTGCTGGATGTTCCATTGAGATTAACCTTTCGGTTTTCTGATGATTCTTTCTAAAATTTCAGCAAAAATTATGTAATTCCTTACACGGTTTATTTCTATATCTCTTACACAATTTATTTCTGACACTCGATTAGGACCAATTCAACAGATTAAAATGCTGTTCATGACATTTTGACCGAACTAAATTAAACCGAACAAAAAAAGAAACTGTTGTAAATCAAATCAAATTAAAACTTAAATTATTTTAAAGTTCTATATATTATGGGTTTGTTAAAGGGTTGAATCTTTCAAAATTAAGAAAATACACCATTTTGTTTATATTGTGGGGTTAAGAATTTAAGTTTTAGGTTAGATTTTACAGTTTAGGGGTTTAGTTTTTATGTTTTTGGTTTATAAACCAAACCGGTTTATCCCAAGCTTGACCTTGTCATCTCATAAGCCAAGAAGCAAGCAGCATTAGCAGGAACTCTCAACTACTATAACTATTTATCGTCTTACATTTTTATAATTATTTATCTAATTATTTTCCACTATAAAAACCAAAAAAATATTATCATAAGTTAGGGAAACAATAATCACAGGTCTTATGGAGACGATTGAGCAACAAAGACATTCACTCTCTTCTCTGCCTATGCTCTCTAGGCTTGAACACTTAGATTTCGTTGTAAATTGATCCTTTTTACCATTGGTTTTTTAAGTTAAGAAAACATAGTTTACTAGTTTGATGAATTTACTCAAGTGTTTGTTTGTTTTTTTTTTTGTTTTTTGTTATGTAGATAAAGAATCTAGAGAGACAACAAAACCTTCCGAAATGGAAAGATGAAACCGCGTCTACCACTCGTGGATTAATCGATAGAGGCACCGCGATTAGAGAAGCGTATTTCAAAGGATCATTACTAGATCGAATCGCGGCTTTGGAGACCAGACTTTTCCAGGTATATGGTTTTGATCGGTTTTTCTTAAAGTAAGTGTAATGTTTTAAGGGTTTTTGTATAACAACGTTTTAAAGGGTTTTGATCGTATTATAATGTTTTGAAGATATGTTTGGAGTTGGAATCGAGCAGTGCATCTACTACATCAACTGGAGGGTCCGGTGAAACATCAAGCCAAAGGATTAAGAAAGATTTGCCAAAGACATTACCCATTTTCAGTAGCAACATTAATCCTTTTCATGTTCCCTTACAACATCCACACGACCTTCGGGTATATAATATATATATACTTAATTAAGATAGTTACATATTACAAGAAAACAATCAAATATTGTTAGATCGTCTTGAATAAGCATTTAAGTAGCCAAACTAGGTCATCTATAAGAAGTAAGATCTTGCATTGAAAATTAGAAAATATCAAAAGTAATTTGACATACTAGATCTGTCATTTTCATGTTGAACCTATTATACACTAACTTTTTTTTTGGGCTAATCCTATTATACACTAACTAACAGTGAGTTGTCTTATGAAAAAGTATTCGTCATATTTTCTAACTGTTTTTTTTTGTTTGTATTTTCTATTAAGATTAAAAATCTGTGATATGTAGGAAATGGAGGAGAAGATTGAAGAAGAGAAAGAGGAAGAGATGAATTTAGAGAAGCCATTACTGGAGAAGAAGAAGAATAAGAAGAATGATGCTAATGAAACTTGCAAACCAAAAAAGAAGAAGAAGACTAAATCTCCCAAGAAATGGTCTCGCTTTAGTTTATTGGGCTGCTAATTTTATGCTATTTTAATTTGTTTGGACTATGCATTATTTCATATTTAATCTAAGTTTTTCTTTAATATATCCATCGAATTTTAGGATTATCGAGTTTTGCTTAAACATACTCGTATCAAACAAATTAATGGATTAATTTGTTTCGATTTTAGAGTAAACATGATTTTCTAAAACAGACCTAGCATTTAACTAAAAAGTTAGCAGTAAGAATTACAATTCTATAGGATTTAGTGATGTTTAAAAGCATATGTATATATGCTTTAGCCCAAAAAAAAAAAGCATATGTATATGCTCATTGAAAAAGAAAAAAAAAAATACATGTCTAATTTTATTGAAACTCCAAAGCAATAATGTAGCCAAAATTGTACTATACAGATAAAAAAAAATTGGTATCATATTAGCTTTAGGGTGTACTATAAAGCAACTACACTCCAAAAAATACAAGTGTGTGGATGGAGATTTACGTATAACTGTATATTCCACTACTTTTATTTTCTATTTTTACATGTATATTCCAATATAACTTGGTCAGTGGATTCTTAAAAACCAAAAATATATTTAAAAACTCTTTCAGGCCGGATTTTAGAATAAAAAAATTCGCAATGATCAGAATCAATATTGTTCCACCAAATGACCTTTTTGATACTTTTAACATCTATATAATGCTAAAAGAATATATATATAGAAATTTATTCGTAAATATATGAATTATTTTCTAACTTTAACTTTAGGAAAAGGAAAAATGTTAAAATTTAATCATGACAGTTTGAGTCAGCTCCATTTCATCGTCTGCCAGAGTACTATTCTCCTTTGCATCTAATTTTTTTTTTTTTCATCTAAAATTTTTAATATACGGAAATATATAAAAAAAAAACGGAAGTATAAACTAGCCTAATGCTACAACTTTTTTTTTTTTTTAATGCTACAACTTATAGAGCAATCGTTTTTGGTATAGTGTGATAAATTTAGTTAATAGATTAACGTAGTTCTGCATTTTGGATATTTAAAGTAAATCATTTTTAATATTCATATTGATTAAAGTTTAAAATAGAATGTGTAGAAAAAAATATAATACTCCCAAATATATGCTTTTTTAAACGATCGAAATTTGATCCAAAAAAAAAAAAACGATCGAAAAAAGTCAACTCGCAATAAATCAAGAGAAAACGATGTCTAATTTTCTAAGCTACTTCGAATATCCGTACAAATTTAAAATGTTGATTCATGCGTTCACTGTTTACCAAAAGAAAAATCTAAAAGATGAAGGAGTGCAAAAAGTCAACGATATGAAATTGGAGATAAGCATTAAAAAACCCGATATGGAATCGATCAGAGTAACTATGACAAAATAACATTCAACTTAATATTAATCATCAAATTCGATATAAGTGTGTGTACTTGTGTATGTTTACGTATACATACATATATACATGAAAATTAAATGTATGGAAGACGCCAAAAAAAACAGCTGGCGATGGCTTTTAGTATGGTTTATAACTTGTACCTACCGTATCTCTTTCGATTCTACTTCTTACGTACCCAATTATTTAACTTCGTTTGTTTTTTTTTTTTTATTTCTTTTCCATCATGAGTTTAATTACTCTCTCCAAATATTTTATGACAGTCTTTGTATAAATGATTCTTGTATAAAATAAATTATTTCAATAATAGAAAATGGGATTGCCTAAAGATAGGCCCTCAAAACTAGTACACATTTAAGTATCACTTAAACAAGTAATATGGATAATTATAAAATATTATTGAAAAAGTTTTAATTTTAACTATTATTTACTCTTAGTTATCAAAGTTAAATCTAGCTTCTATAGAAATTAGGGAGTTATAGTTTTATAAACTTATAGACTATAGTAATAGCTTCACGAACAACTTTGCCAAAAAAAAAAAAAAAAAAGCTTCACGAACAAAGGCTAATGGCTAACCTTTAAATGCATTCGAATATTTAATGATTCTATAGACTATGAGCATATAATCATATTTTCAACGGGTGCCAACCAAAAAAAAATAAAAAAATTTCAATGCCCCTACATATTTTTTTTTTTAAATAACAATCCGATGCCCTAACTAATTGTTTATTGCACGACCAAAAAAATTGTTTAATTCTATTATGCTATGAGTTGACGAAAATTCATTTTTTAAATATATTTTAGAAATAAATAAAAAAATGATAAATCCAATATATATTATGTCTAATTCAACTGTTTTTATTGTTTGTTAATTCTGATTTGTAAAAGTTAACAACATATGAATAAGATATGTATTTAAAATACATGAATTCTTGTATGATTTAAGAATCTATACACGCATACGTATTTTTATATAAGTTGATGCTAAATTATTAGCTGGTTAATTTTCATGTACTTCTTAAAAAAAAAAACATATACTAATAATAAACTAAAAGTAGAAAGATTCAGTGGCTAATGACATTTATGTGGTAACCATCAATTCATTTAAATAAAAATAAAAACTCTACTCTATTAAATTCCATATCTACCCTTTTGTTTCTTCCTCCTTCAAATTTCAACTTCTCCTCTCTTTCAAAATCCGAAACAGAGATTTTAAAAACTCCAAAACAAACATCAATGGCGAATTCAGATTCATCATCACTCACTACTGAAGAAGAGAACCAAAGAATCTCAACTCTCCATCACCACACGATGCCGTCCGAGTTAACTCATGACGAGTTCACCGAGCTCTCTCAATCAATCGCCGAGTTCCACACTTACCAACTCGGTCCAGGTCGTTGCTCATCCCTCTTAGCTCAACGAATCAACGCGCCGCCTGAAACCGTCTGGTCCGTCGTGAGAAGATTCGATCGTCCTCAGATTTACAAACACTTTATCAAGAGCTGTTTCGTAGATGAAGGATTCGAGATGCGAGTGGGATGCACGCGCGACGTGAACGTGATTAGTGGACTTCCGGCGAATACATCGAGAGAGAGACTAGATCTACTCGACGATGATCGGAGAGTGACTGGTTTTAGTATCACCGGTGGCGAACATAGGCTGAGGAATTACAAATCTGTCACGACGGTTCATAGGTTTGAGAAAGATGAACGGATCTGGACCGTTGTTTTGGAATCGTACGTCGTTGATGTGCCGGAAGGTAACTCGGAGGAAGATACACGTTTGTTTGCAGATACAGTTATCAAATTGAATCTTCAGAAACTTGCGTCGATCACTGAAGCTATGAATCGTAATTCCTCCGGCGACGGAAGAAGCTCTTCTTCTCAGGTGAGGTGATGATGAAATTTGGGGGAAATCAAATTGGGGGATTTTTAATTTTTATTTTGATTTGTAAAACATTTTTTTTTTATTTTCATGAATTGTAATTTTCTCGTTTTAAGTAATTTGTCATGTTTTTGTTTTTTTTTTTAACCTTTATTACTCTCCTGGATAATTGGAATTGTTGGATAAGTTAAAAATCCAAGATAGTAAGCTTGCTTTATTATATCATCAATTTAGGAATGATACCATACTAATTATAGTAGTTCGTTTACTTTACTTTTAGAATGATTAACGAGATAAAAAATTTAGTTTTTTTTTTTTTTGTTTTATTCAATTTATTGTCTGATGGAAACATATGATTTACTGTTGTTGACAAAAAAAAGGAAACATATGATTTACTATAGGAAAAATATGAAGCTTGTTTTGAAAAAATATTTACAGTCAATAATATTGAAAATCCGTTGATGGAAAAATTATTTTGTGATTCGTCAATATTAGTTTACTAATCATATAAACTTATGGCATCGCGATTTATGACAAAAACAACAAAAATCATCTTCATTTTAATTTTATTTAGCAAAAAAGAAATCTTCATTTTATTTTTTTTTTGTATTTTGTGCTATTTTGAAAGTTTCGCTCTCCAGGATCTTGGGCATTTAAGGAAAAAGGCTTTGAAAGACGAAAAAGCCCATTAGTAATAATACAAATTCGACTCTCTTATTTCTTCATCTTCAATTTAGAAGGATTTATTTTAACATTTGTGATTACTGATTAATTTTGGTTTATTACATTATCTGATGACCCTTTTTACTCATTGGTTCGTTCTTCCTTTTTCTTTTCTGATTATTAGAGAATCTAAAGTGGATGATCCATTATGCGACAACACTTAAATTCTTTTAGTTACTGCCAGAAAAAAAAAGTAAAATAATGTCTTTTGTAACATAAATCTATTTTTTCTCAAATATGATTGGACAGAGACAATTATGGGAGCCACTTTGGTATGCAGTTCACTATTGTAGTACTATTTATTTTTGTATATGCTTTTTTATTTTCATTTTTCTAATTTGCTTGTTGCGAACATATTTTAGTTTTTATAAAAATATTTTAGTATTTGATGTCTCCTTGTAATCTGTCTGGTTCAAATTTTAGACCAATTTTACAGTAACATCTTGTAAGTAAATTACAAAATATAATATTCAGAATCATTCGCAGTATATATTAGTGTGTGATATGATAATAATTTTAATGATAATCGTGATAATATTTCATAAAGAGTTTAATGATTATTTTCGGTTTTTATTTATTATTCTAGTTAATTGTTGTATTTAGTAATTGAAGCAAAAGTGAGGAAACTGAAGATGCTTCTAGTTTTATTCCATTAGGGAAAGGGACAAATCTAGTGGGTACTGCAAGTTGCCAACTTGGTTAATAAATAAAGTCAGAAAGTTGATTTTGAGTTTTATTTCATTGGTGGATAAAAATAAAATAAAAGCTAACATCAAATGATCCAGACTTTAATGATGGTGAACCAATTAGAAGATAGGATTGTTTAGCACCATGACTTTAATGATTAACATTAAACTTCTTTTTGGTTTAATTATGAGAATGGGGTACCTAAAGTTTGAAAATCTATCTAACCTTCCCCAAAATAATTTATATATTATTTTCTCTCAATTTACAAACTTTCTAAGGTAGTTTTGTAATCTTATAATTATAAGTAATATTATTCTCTTAGTATATACTCCAAATTGTTAAATAGGCATAAAAAATATAATCCATATTTTTTAGATGATTATAAGATAATTTTTTTAAAATACGAGACTATTGTCGACAAAAATAATACAGAGGCTATTATGGTTCAAAACCATAGAATTTTTAGTATTAAAATAGAAAATAAAAATTAAAGTTGTTTCAACCAAGAAAATAATATGAGGTTTTCCACCTAACAAAAGAGATCATATATAGATAAAATGTGATAGTTTAGTCGTTTGTCTTCCAAATAAATTCATGATTTTGATTGATAGTGTTTTCTAATCTCATAACTATCTTTTTATTTATAGTTTTGATAAGGTTTCATTTTACAAGTAAAACAGTTTTCATATTAATTATCTTTTTCATAAACAAATTGGCTATTTATGTCTATTATGTTTGCAAAGCATAGTAGCATAGATTACATGATTATTTTATACGTATGAAGCACAATCTGCTATACATTCAATGCGTTTCATGTATAACTCCAAACGATGGGTCGCTCTCGTGCTAAGTGAGAGGAGGCGCCTTGTGGACAATGTTAATCAGAAAGATCGTTAGGAAATTCTCTGTTTGAACTTTGAACCATTTGTCCATGTGTCGTAAGTTGAATCACTAATATTTATAGAACAAATTTCATCAATAACAACATTTTATAGTTTTTGATTTATATAACGAAACCGCACAATCATATGATGTGACACCATATTTAAGAAATCGAAAGTCGACGACAAAACTGAAAAAAAATCACGGAATAGAGATTTGATGCAAAAGATTTTTTTTTTTTTTAATAATAATAACATAACTAAAAGACATTCTATTTAGTCATTTTGATATATGTCTAGCTACAGTCACGTATATTTGAACTAAAGACCAAACAAAAATGCATCTAAAAAACTCATCACGTGGATACAAAAACCAATTTAGAAACGAGTAACATATAGATGTTGAATCTCAATATTGCATCTAGGTTATCAACATTCAATACATAATGCTTATAACTTAATCTAATCCATTAATTAAAAGATCATTAATACATTGTACTATTAAGCTATTGATTTTTCCATAATGGACTGAGCAACGGGAAGAAAAAACCCGGTGATGGTGGCGGTAGCGATTCGTTACCGCTGAAAAATCGTGGCGAGAACGCGAAATTGGGTGATAACAATGGGAATGGCGATCTTGGCTGTGGTGACAAAGCAATAAACTGTGAAGCTGGAGACTGGAATGGCATTGGATTAGGACCGGTTTGATGTGAAGGAAACAAACCGGTTGATGGTTGAACCGGGTTTTGGTTTTGTGGCTGAGATCGGTTTCCAACAGGACTTGATTCGATTAGGTAACGCATATAAGCTGAGATGGGAGATTCGGCCGGATTAACCGAAAATTGGTTTGGCTGAACCGGTTCAGATGCAATTGGATTCGATTGAACCGGAGGTGGAGGTGGAGGACGGTTGACTTGAGTCAAAGGAGCCGGTCTAACTTTAACTAATCTTGAATTTGGAGGTTTTGGTGGGTTTGGGTTTGTTGTTTGAGGAGGAATCACCGAAGAAGCTGAACCGAGTCCGGTTAACTGTTGAACAATGGATCTGAAATCGGTTTTGTTGATGTTGTAAACCAAAGCTTGAGGATTTTGTTGTTGATTTTGCTGATTTGATGGATCTTTACGGATGTTTTTTCCCATCTTATTAACACCAAGATGATGATGATGATGATCATTATTATGATAATCATTAACACGGTTTCTCTGATCATCCATAATTAAACCTGAAACAAACAAACAAAAACAAGAAAGCTCTCTAAAACAAGCGTAACTAAGGGTTTATGTAATTACAAAACAAGCAACTCCAAATCTTGGAAAGTAATTAGTAAATAAACGACAAAGACGTACTTAAAATTCTTTTAGGTTCAAACAAACCAAGAAAACTCTCTAAAACAAGCGTAACGAAAAGGTTTATAAACCCTTTAAACGAGAAAGAGAGCTTACGCGTTTTCTGATATTGACTGGAAAAATGAAGCTTTGAAAAGACGAAGAAGAGAATGAAGAAAAACTAAACAAGAGGCTTTAAAGATGAAACAAAGGAAAGTTTTGACTTTTTGACTCTCTTCATCTTTCTATTTATCTTGTTAATCCTAATTTAAAACTACTTTATGATTAAAATTCGACCAACAAGTGGATAAACAAGTTGAGGATTGATGTTTATATAATATTGCTAAATTTGTTTATCTACGAGTCGTATTTTATACACCATGTTTACGATACGTTACAATTAAATCAGATGATAACACGTGTTGAATGTCTTATCGACGAAAATTGTAATAGTGTTCAATGTCTTGTCGTAAAAACAATAATAGTAATACAAGTTGGTAAAAATAGTATTAAACACAGTTGACAATATTGACCGTGAATCGTTCGCTACGAGCCTAGGACTGAAAAGCAAACTATTTAATTAAAATGAAACAAAAAAATATTAAAATTTGACATTTGGCCCATTAAAAACAAATGATTTGGGATATCTATTTTGCTCTAAAAATATAAATACATGCATACATACATGATACATGTAATATCATATCTATTAATTTAAGATTTATCAAATTATGCATTAAATTATTATATTTTAAATAAGATTTCTTCTGTTCATATTATAGCTGTTTTATAACATTTTTTTGTTTTATTTTAAAGGATGAAAAATAGAATCTATAAAGTTTTTATGCAAAAAATAAATTTATATAACATCATGACTATTTGTATTTTGCAGTAAATTTTATCACTGATCAAATTGTCTTTAATTAGATACTATATTTTTTTTTATAACTTAATTAGATACTATTAAGTTATGATTTTTGTGTAGAAAAAAAAAACAAAAATAATTATCTAGTTTTTTAAACTCCAATATTTTAGTTAAAACAAAGAAACTAAAAAACAAAAAGTTAAAAGTGGTTGATATATTTGAATATTGGATATATAGAATCTGAATATCTGGATTATCAGATGTCCAAATAGGTTTTAAGAAATCATAAATATATTGATCTATCATATAAAATCTAGTCGAATATATATCCGAACATTGAATATGCAGGGATTGGATATACAAGTAGCTTAGAAGTAGAAATGGATCAGAAATATGTCGAGAAAATAACGAAGCTATATACCACAAAAGTATCGGTCACGAACGTTAGAAAGACAATCTTGAATCTTCAATGTCAATACTTCATTATTATATCGGAATCTACGCAGTGGGCGAAGATGGCCCAATTGTAATGATAACATTCTTGACTTTTAAGTTGAGTCATACTCATAGATAATTAGAGATAAGCCGTTGTTGTTTTCTCTTATGATTAATTTTTGTTGCTTTGTTAATCAATCATTTCTGAACGATAACAAAAACGTTACGTTTGCAATTTGACTATTAGATAATGATTAGTATACCATCAATAAGGATGATCTTTCGTGTAGAAACTCAAAAACGAATATGAAATAGATTTTGAAAGGAAACAAAAACACATTCAAATGAAAATACGTTTTCATTCAAAGACAAAAAGAAACATTAAAACAAATATTCAAAGAGAACAAACTTTGACAAGTAATAAACAAATGAAACATTTTTTTTCGTCCAAATAATACTATTATATATCTCACATATTCTATCACGATTTATATTGTCACGAATCTGGATTTGAAACTATATGTATTCAGCTTCATTGGCTCTTTCCATGGTCGATGATATATCTCATCATTAGAATTTATATAAAATCTCAGATTCATGATCAATCATGATCATATGTTAATCTTCCTTTTTTCTTCTATTAATCCTTGATCTCTCAAATTCTCAAAACTCCAATTCCTTCGTACTCCTGTGCTCCTTACAAGCCTTGGTTGTTCGGGCCGGGTCGTTGGTCCATTGTTAGGGCTAGAACCAACAGGACCACTTAGCCTAATGTGATGAATCTTTTTCACCTTCTTCATCTTATGTGCTAAAGATGATCCTGACCGTCCAATCTTCTCATAGATCCTAGGGCTCAAATTCCCTGACCAATTTCTCCCACCAACATGATCTACACAACATGTTTTACCTAGAACATGGTTAATCTCGACCGTTGGTGGTCCAGGACCGGAGAGATCAAAATCTTTGTTGGAATCTGTTCGTGGAAGGGCTTGACATGTTAAACAATTTAGGCTCATAGCTTTTTACGATCTCCTTACGACAATGGAGATCAATAATGAGAGAGAGAGAGAGAGATAAGGAAGAAAAAAGAGAGACTTTTGTTTTATTTAGTTACTAATATGTTTTTTTTTTTTTGGTTTTGTTTTAGAAAAGACTAACGTAACCTAATCTAATTTTAGTGAAAAACGTATATTTGTAAATTCGATTTTCGGTAACATACGTTGTTGTGTAAGTAGGCATATCGCCTCACACGTTAATTAACAACTACTAACTTTATAGAAAAATTGAGAGAGTTTCTGTCTTTGGTCGTTGGTTAATTAAAGACAAATTCTATAAGAATTAACAATAGTTGTAATTTCATAACAAAATTATAGTGTGAACGTATGAGTGAACTCTTTAATATACATAGCCAAAGATAGATGAACGATGGCTATAATTTCGTAACATCCCTTAAAGAGGGGTCAACTTTATGGTACTACACATGAAAAGTATTCAACTTAAGTTGGTGGTTTTTTAATTATAACTCATCAATGATGGAGAAAAGTAGTTTATTGGCCACTTATTTTCTTTATTGTGCAATAAATGCTCTTCGTGTTTGTACTAGAAAATCAAATGCCTCGACATTTTGGTTTAAACAAAAATTTGAGTTTCAGATTTAAACTATTAGACCCCGGTCTAAATTTTATTTGTGAAAAATAGTTTCACCTTAATTATTTCTATGAATTTAAAACCAGTCTCTAACAATATACTTAAAGACTAGTCATTACTAATGCACATAAGACAATAGGTTGATCACACGGCTCTCTAAACATGGAGATATACTCAAAACTCACACATAAGATAAGATAGACACTAAAAGACTCCTAGTCATAGCTTTGAACTAACCGCATTTAAATCTTTGGTTTAATTGATTATTTGTTGTTATATAGTATAGTTTAGAAAATCATATACAAACACATGGCACATGTCTCCACATTTTTGGCATCATAAACAGTTTCCTCATATCCCCTCAAAGAGATAAGGGCACTATACCAAAACTCATTTACGACCACTTATTTTCCTCAGCTTTTTGGTACATTACAATTCATAAAGTTGGACCTTTATGGTATATAAAGTTATAAACCAATCCAAAACTTTTGCATACACAATGAAAAGCTATTCCTAATTGATAAAATTTCAATCATAGAACCAAGAAAGAAACTTCAATAGAATTTAGGATCTCACTTAATCTTACTCCATACATATATACATACAAGTACAACCAAAGATTTATTATCATACTAACTCTCTGGTTTGGTCTCCAACTTCGTTCTCACTTAAGGCTTATGAAACACTAAACTAAGAACTAAACAAGTTCTCCTAATGAACAACAACATTAACAACATGAAGCGAGTGATGCAAAATGAGTACTTACTACTTTACAAAGACATCTATTTGTGCAACAGATCATACATTACCCGCTAAATTCGATCCAAAACGCCGACTTTGTTCAATAATTTTCTCCGACTTTCGTCATCAAAGCAGCCTTGAGCTGATCATGATTGAAAAACTGGCTTCCCATCTTCACGGTAGCTTGTTGAATCATCAAATCATTCACAACGGATAAACTCGCGTGATTCACTTCCAAATCCAATTCCTTAAGCGCTTCCATGAATCTAGCACCGGGATGATCCTTCTTGCTGCATTGCACACGTATCATCACATCCCATCCAATGATCTTAACATCAATCTCCATCTCTATAGAACTCGCGGAAGAATCTTGATTCGAACATTTCCGTTCTTTCGCCCTCGACCCGCCACCTCCTTTCCCATTCCCTTCCTTGCTCATCCCATCAAGCTGCTTCTGGATCTCTTCTTTATCTAGTTCCGCTTGTTGCAGCTTCGACTTAAGCTCGTTGATATACGAAATAGCGTCTCCAAGAAGAGACGCTTTGTCCATCTTCGAAACATTCGGAACCACAGCTCTCAAAGAGTAGAATCTCTGGTTAAGCTTCTCTCTTCTCTGCCTCTCAGCTTCAACATGATTCAACGGCTCTTCTCTTCCATTAGCCGGTTTCCTTCCCCGTTTCCTCGGCTTCTTCTCCGGTGGTTCAACAACAATAGCTTCCTTAACCACAGATGCTTCAAGATCAGAATGATCCGAATCACCCCCCGATTTCGCAGCTGATCTAACCACAGTACTAAAAGAAAGCATCCCTTCATCATTATTACTCCCTTTAGAAACCGGAGATCTCTTCTTATTGCTCTCATTCCCACAGAAACTCAAAGTCTCATTAGACTTCAAAAAATTCAAATCTTTCTCCACAAGACACGAACTTTGACGATTCTGATTCTCCACAGAGCTAATATCATTCTTCTCAAGCATAGAAATCTGATGAGAATCTGACTTAGAATTAGAATTCGAATTACCATTATTACCAACCCTCGCCGGAGATTCGATTCCGGTGGTCGGTTCACTAATCCACAAAGCAGGATCATTCTCACCTTGATCTGGATTGAGATTAAACCCCCAAGAACAAGCTTCACCACCATTACCATTACCATTAAACAAGTGATTAACTTTATCCATCAGATCTGAGCTTTGGTTAATAACCTCCGACGAACCAAGCTCAACGACGCCGTTTTGAGCAGCGATACAAACCATCGTCTTTAACCCATAAATCTGACCTTGACCAGCTCTTTCACAACCCGACCCGGTTAAAGCACCCGACCCGGATAACCAAATCACACGAGAGTTTAAGAAAGATTCTCCGGGAAGTCCAACACCATTAACGAAGCTTTGAGTCATCGAAACTAGAAAGAACCATTCAGTATCTGTAACCTCTTCATCATTAGCTTCATCGGAAACTCCAATTCCGCCGGAGATTAACGAATTAAGCTCACGGATCACTCTTTTCCGATGCTCTTGCTCCGCCGTGTTCGAATTCGTTGATTTCTTCTTCTCTTTATCTTCTTCTCCTTTGTAGTAACCATCTCCCCAACCTAGTATCACAGTGTTATCTCCGGTTGAAGAATTGAAGTCGTGTGAGATCTGCCAGAAGATAGCGTAAGTCCATGATTCTCCGGCGGATTCGATTAAAGCCTGGAGACGTTGTTGAAGAGTGTCTTCGTTGAATTGAGGAGGAAGATGAAGAGGTTGTGGTGGTGGTGGTGGAGGAAAGAGAGATGAGTGGTGGTTTGTTCCGATGAAAGCTTCCATCGCCGACGCGTCATCGTCGGGTGTCAAGAAATTGATTGAGGATGTTGTGGCGTTCATGTGAACAGCCGCCGGTGAAAGGTGAAGACTTTTCCGGTGAGAAGAGAGAGAGAGAGAGAGAGAGGTGACGTGTTGTGTTGTGTTGTGAGGAAAAATCAAAAGAGGGAAAAAGCTAAGCAAATGGCATTTAGTGATTGTTTGGAGCTCTGATCATGATTCTCTCTTCATTATAGTATTTTATTTTAATATTTTTGGGTATTTTTTAAAAACAACTGTAAAATGTTTTCTTGAGAGTTGCAACATATTATATGACAAAAAGGATAAAATATTATATATTGGTGTGCCAAGTAATGAAATATTTATTTGGACCACTAGTTTGTTGAAACATAACTAAGAATCATTTATTCTATAAAAATAATTTTTGATAAAAAAACAAATAGATAATTAAGTTATAGTGACAACATTTTATCAATTAAGCTATAAAAATAAAATAATATTTCAAATAATTTTATGTTAGTTTGAAGAAAAAAACAAATATATATGAACAAAAATCTTCCACTAAACAAAAGAATAATTTTATGTTAGTTAGAGGGAAAAAGCAAATATATATATGAACAAAACTCTTTCACTACACAAAAGAAGAAAGAAGAAGAAGAAGAAGAATTGCACCCAAAAATAAAACAAAAGAAGAATAAACTAACCTTTTTCTTCTCTCTTAGTCATTATATCCAATTCCATTTCATTACGACTATTTATTTATCAATTCAATTTGAACCATTAGTATGAAATTTTGCGGTTATAAACATTCTTGAATGTGAAAGTTTATTTAGTCTAAGAAGTGTCTATCTTAAATCCTTATTGTGCATATGGAATTGTCAGTTGTATAATTATTCGTGAAAACCATAGAATTTGCAAAATCGATTTGCTAGTTATAAAATTTGTTTGTATTTTCAAATAATGTATGAGACAAAAGAAATACATTTTTGTTTATAATAAAAAAAGTTTGTGTATAAAACTGATATTTTTTTCAATTAAATTCATATTCGGATTTTTTTTTCTTTGGCATTATTCGCATTCAATTTTTTTTAGACATATTGGAATTATATTGTGTAGCCCACTTTAATTGTTTGGGTCCTCTGTCTAGGCATTGTCCTCTCTGCTTTTCATGTTTCTCTCACCAGAAATAACATTTTAATTTCTAAAAATCTTGATATTTTAGTCATGGCATTTAGTAGGTTTTCTATTAGTAGATGATATTAAGTTGTTTTATTTCTTCATAATAATTTACTCCTTTTAACCACATTTTTTTCATCAACAGTTAAAATTTTATCGTTTTGCTAAAACTTTAATGACCAACCAAAGTACTAGTAGTATCATTTTTAAAAAGTTACACATGATATTGACAAAAAATTACACATGATCATGCCAACCATTTAAATAAATAAAATATTCAGAAAAAGTTGCACAAAAAAAAAAAAAATATTCAGAAAAAGAAGAAAAGTATTCAGTGAAAAGGACTATATATATGTACAAATATTAAATGGTTAATCTTAATCACGATGGCCACGATGCTCCACTTCACGTGATTCTCGTGGATGATGTAATTACAAAAGACTTTAGACCCACTAATCATACACTAACATATGGTTCTATGTTTATAGACATCATATAATAAAATATCTGTACTCCTTTACGTTCTTGCTAGTTTTGCAAGACATAACCTAAACATGTCAATGAAATAACATATCAACTAGTACTACATTAAAAATGTTTTAGAGGAATTGGTGTCGACACCATTATTTAATATGCTTCCATAATATATCCATCTTTTGGATCTACCACTATTATTTTGTCTTCATCTCTAGTTTCTTTATTGTCATCTACATTCCAAACACACATTGTCGCACGTCTAATAAGATGGAAAAAAATCAGAATACGGCTCACTAAAACTAAGTTTCAACGCGACTTAAACGATAATTAGAATTTATAATTTTGAGTTTGTGATCAAAGATTTATGAGTTTTGACAAGCTTTACGATAATAGTTAAAGTTTAGATTCTGACATTATAATTTAAATTATGCGTTTTAGAATTAGATTGAAAATAACCACAACGAATACATGATGAACAATATCACCTAGGGTCTGACTGGTATGTCAGAAAAATAGCGGAATAACGGAATAGCTGAATAATTGTTAGCGGAATGAACTGAACGAGAGAAAATTTTGTAGATTAATTCTAAAACGCTAAAAAGCTAGTTTTAGTAGATTAATCACGTTTTGTTTTTTCTAGTTATATTTTTAACACGCTAGTGCTATATAGCGGAATCACTTTTCCAAAAAACGTGAAATCGTGAAAACGTGAAAATTTGATGAATATGATGAATGGTAAAAAATAGCGGAAACACGTTTTGAAAACGTGAAAACGTGAATAAGTGGTATTACCATTCAAGCCCCTAGATTCTGTTTGTTTTTTTCTCTATTTTCACTTTGAAACGTATATTTCTATCAATCTAAAGATATTTTAGTTACAAGCCCATCGAATAAAAGTAATTTAAACATGGGCTTCCTTACTATCAGGCCATAAAAGCCCATAAAATCAACTGAAAACAAATCATAAAGAAACGTAAAATGAAATGAAATAAAATAAATAAATACATTTACAGGTTTCGTAAGAAAACAGGAAATTAAAATAAAATAATCTCTTATGCGTTGAAGACGATCCATCGTCTTCGATTTCCAGATTTTGTGGAAGTATCTGTGAATCTTCAAAAGTTCCTTCAGATTTGTAACCAAACATGGCGACTGAGAATTTAACCGACAAGAATGTTGTTTTCAGAAAGCTAAAATCAAAGTCCGAGAACAAGGTTAGGGTTGAAGATTTTCAGTTTGAATTTTTGTGTTGGTTTTGATCAGATCTGGAGCTTATACGACCTAATCTTCCGATTGATTTCTCTGATTTTAGGTGTGCTTCGATTGTAGTGCGAAGAATCCAACTTGGGCTTCGGTTCCTTATGGTATCTTTCTATGTATCGATTGTTCAGCTGTTCATCGAAGTCTCGGTGTTCATATCAGCTTCGTCAGGTAAGCTTTTGATTCTCAGGAACACAAATTTCAGTAAAATTAAGCGTTTCATTGAACTCTCTGAGCTTAATTTTAGCAAGCTAGGGTTTAAGGTGTGATTGATTAGCCAGATTGAGGACGACGACGTTGACTTTTATTTCTTCCATTTGACAATCTATTTATAGCATTTTACTCTGTTCTAGTCTTATAGATCTTGTGGTTATATACAATGTTGCTTTTAATTCTATGGACTGTTTTTTTAGTTCATTGGTTTATTGAGATTAGATTGATGCAAAATTTTTATGCTAATAGCTTTAAATTTCTTTGTTTATGTGTAGGTCAACGAATTTAGACTCGTGGAGTCCTGAGCAGCTAAGAACAATGATGTTCGGTGGGAACAATCGAGCTCAGGTGTTTTTCAAGCAACATGGATGGAACGACGGTGGCAAAATCGAAGCTAAGTACACTTCAAGAGCTGCTGTTTTATATAGAGAAACACTTGCTAAAGAAGTTGCTAAAGCCATGGTTGAAGAAACTGGTCTATCGTCATTGCCTTCTGTTGCTACTTCTCAGCCAGTGGAATCATCTGATAACGGGTTTTCTTCTGAACTACCAACAAAAGATAGTTCTTCTTTGGTTAAGCAAGAAGCGACTGTTGTCTCCTCTTCTTCGCCAAAAGCTTCTCAGAAAGTTGTGGCTAGTACGTTTAAGAAACCTCTTGGTTCGAGAAAGACAGGGAAGACTGGTGGTCTTGGTGCTCGTAAGCTTACTACTAAGGTAAAGATTTTAGTTGTTTTGAAGAATTATAAGCTCGCCTCTCTTCGCTCGTTTTTGATTACATTTGTTTCTATTGTTTATGTAGCCAAAAGATAACCTCTATGAGCAGAAGCCCGAAGAACCTGTACCTATGATTCCTGCTGCTTCCTCAACTAACAACACATCCTCAGCTGGATCATCATTTGCCTCTCGATTTGAGTACTTCGATGAGGAGCAATCTGGTGGGAAATCTGGCACACAAGTGCTTAGCCATGTTGCTCCACCAAAGTCATCGAATTTCTTTAATGAATTTGGAATGGACAGTGCTTTCACCAAGAAATCAAACTCAAGCTCATCCAAAGTTCAAGTAAGTAAAGTTCCGTTATTTAAAAGAACCTAAGAAAGAAATAGATATCATTTCCAAAATCCTCTTTGCTTAACTTTATTTTGTTACGTAGGTTGAAGAAACAGATGAAGCAAGAAAGAAGTTCTCAAATGCCAAATCGATTTCCTCTGCCCAATTTTTTGGAAATCAGAACAGAGATGCTGATTTGGACTCAAAAGCTACCCTTCAGAAGTTCTCGGTATGTCCTAAACCAATCAAACTCTATATTAGATTTCTTAAGTCTCATTGTCCATACATACCTAATGCGATTGCAAAACTAACAGGGCTCAGCAGCTATTTCAAGTTCTGATCTTTTTGGCCATGGACAAGATGATTCCAACATCGATATCACTGCGAGTGATCTCATCAACCGAATTTCTTTCCAGGTAAGGTTTTGAGTAGAAAAATATTCTTTCAGCTTTTTTTTAACTCTGCTTATTTTTAATTGCTCTGATATGACTTTGTTTTATACACAGGCGCAGCAAGATATGTCATCTCTTGCCAACATAGCTGAAGAAACGAAGAACAAGCTTGGAACATTTGCCTCTAGTATATTCAGTGATCTTCAGGATAGAATGCTGTAAGAAACTTACAGAGATCCTGCCTTTTGATTTACAGAGAGAACACATTGTCGGATTATAAAAGTTCAAGCTCTTTGTTTTTTGTTTCTTTTTAATCTGTAGTTAAAACAGTGATTTGGAGCTGAGATGTCAATGTGGAATTTGATCATTTGATGTGGATTTTGTATTAAATCTGGTATTAAACTCCCTTATAAACTGGAATGGGTTAAACTGTACATTAGCTTTGTCAAGATGTTCAGTGTTTTACTTGTCTGCAAAATATTTTTTAAACCAAGAAGTTGAAATAAAAACAAAGATCAAAACGTTACGTATTTTGCCAATCAAAACTTTTGTAGTAACGCAGGAATACAGAAATAGTAAGCAGATGGATTTTTTTAATCATATGAAGAACCTTTATTAAATAGGTTAACTTTTATGATAAAAATATTTTTAAAATTGATTATGGGGATTTTATGTTGAAATTCTGACAGTAAACATATATGAAAGTATAGTATATAATTTTATAATAACTTTTTAAAAAGATATAGAAAGGCTAAAGAAATTTGGGCAACTATATTAAAAAAGATATAAAAAACTTTAAATTTGGACAATTGTATAAAAAAAATAAAAAACTATATTAAACATAGTTTAGTTATGTTTCGATATTATCACCATAAATCGTTGATCTAGATTAAATTTAGGCAATTATATTAAAAAATATATATAAAAACTTTAAATTTGGACAGTTGTATAAAAAAAAGTTAAAAACTATATTAAACGTATTTTAGTTATGTTTCGATATTATCACCATAAATCGTTGATCTAGATTATAAAATTAATTAAAACGTTAAATTTGGGCAACTATATTAAACGTTAAATGTTTTAAAAGTTTATTTCCATCATTTCTAATAAATAAACAAATAAATTAATCTAGATTTAAAAAATAAACTGAGAAAATAAATGATGTGTCATACAGTAACTAGATAAGTTTTGTAAAAAACTTATTTTTTTGATAAAATTAAATTAATCTAGATTTTAGGAAATTTTTTGATATATAAATTTTTAATAAACAAAGATCATAAAGCAATATTAAATATTAATAAATTAATAAAACAAGTTAACAATCAACCTTTTTTTTTCTTCTATTTTCTCCCTCCTCCTTCGTGTATATAACGAAAAAAAAATACATACAATTTTATAATCATAGATTGAAAAATCAAATTATATTGTCAATAAAACTTGTTTAAAAAGAAAAAAACTAATTGGTCAAAGAGTCTCTGAGAAGCCAAATCCAGGTGCGAACCATGGTTGAGTTAAACCAACTTCACCAAATCAACGTTTAATTGTGTTTTTACAGTTTTCGTTTATTTTTCTTCGAAAAGGTCCAAAAAAACCCTAAATTCCCAAAAAAATGGCGGCTTGATTTTCCCTCCTAATTCAAACCTTCTTCTTGACCACAATTCTCAGCTTCCCTCCAAATGGATCCAATTCGCTCTTAGATTTCGAAAATTTCACTAATTTTTTGGAGCGAAACTCAAAATTTTCTTCTTTCATTACTTACAGATTGATTTACGAGACGCAGAAATCTCCCAAAAAAACCAAACCCTAGCTTCTACATTTTGCTCTTTCTCTTTCTCTTTCAAGCCAAAATTCGATCTGGGTTACGTTGTTAATGGCGGAATTCAGTGACCCACCACCGTCAAATCTCTTATCTTCGCCTAAATTAGCTAACCCAAACAAAACCCTAGATGAATCTTCACCAACCGCACCAATTAGAGCTCTCGTTACTCACTCGCTCACTCTTTCTTCACCAATTCGCCAGATTCACGCTTCTTCTCCGACGAAACCAGATGTGTCTTCCTCTTCTCCGTCAAATGAAACCCTAATTACGCCTCCAGATGAGTCTCAAATCATAGCACCGTCTCAGATTTCGTCTACAAACAATCTTCTCCAACTCACGAATACGTCAGATTCGTATCTTTATTCTCGTTCAGAGAATCGTCCACCAATGAGAGACATATCGAATTATGACTTTCAAAGTGACGACGATGACTTTAAGAAACCTATACAGATCTCATGGTGGTATCCTAAGATTGAACCCACTGGTGTTGTAAGTTTCTCTTTCTTCATCAATCTGATTTTGTTTTGGTATCAATTTTTAGCTTTTATATCCAAAATTGAATGTTTTTTGAACAATTTTCTTATCAGGGTGCTGGGTTATATAATTCAGGCAACACTTGTTTCATAGCTTCAGTGTTACAGTGTTTTACTCATTCTGTGCCTCTTATTGAGAGCCTTCGCTCATACAAACATCAAAGCCCTTGCAACTGTAAGATGATTGCTTTAACTTCTTTGGTTTGATTTGTGTTGGTGCTTTGTTTTTGTTCATTGTCTTTAATCTTATAGCTTATTTTGATTTTTAGGTGGAAATGAGAAGTTCTGTGTTATGCAAGCTCTTCGAGATCATATTGAGCTTGCTTTGAGGTATTCAGGACATGGTTTAAGCATTGATGGATTTCGTGATAATCTGAGTCGTATCCTTTTCGAGTGTTTATTTTTTGTATAATTGTGTTTATAGTTTTGTTGTGTTGAGGTTTCTTTATATGAATGGTTTTATCCTTAACC
Source organism: Erysimum cheiranthoides (assembly GCA_011420285.2). Taxonomy (NCBI): domain Eukaryota; kingdom Viridiplantae; phylum Streptophyta; class Magnoliopsida; order Brassicales; family Brassicaceae; genus Erysimum; species Erysimum cheiranthoides. The sequence continues at coordinate 462,587 of CM022181.2, forward strand.
AATCACAGATTTTTCATCTGATTTTATGATAAACCACCAAGAAGATGCACACGAGTTTCTGCAGTCGTTTTTAGATAAGTTGGAGAGATGTTGTTTATATCCTAGAAATAAGCCTGACTCTATCTCATTTCAAGATGTTAACATTGTTGACAATGTCTTTGGTGGCCGTCTCATGAGTACCGTAAGAAACCATCCTTTAATCTAGTGTTAAGCAGTTTTTCATATATATTACTCTTGGAAATGTGTTTGACCTGCTTCCTTTTTCAGCTTCGCTGCTGCAATTGCAATTCCGTTTCCAACACATTTGAACCTTCTCTTGGATGGAGCCTGGAAATTGAAGATGTTGATAACCTTTGGAGTGCGCTAGAATCCTTTACATGTGTCGAAAAACTCGAGGACCAGCTTACATGTGATAACTGTAAGGAAAAAGTCTCAAAGGAGAAGCAACTTAAGCTCGATAAGTTGCCACCAGTTGCTACATTCCATCTTAAGAGATTCAAGAACGATGGAGTTACAATGGAGAAGATCTTCAAGCATGTTGAATTCCCTTTGGAGTTGGATTTGCTTCCTTACATGAGTAGTAACCAAAATCCTGAAGTAAGTGAAAAATGCAGGTCTTTCTTATTCTGTAAATTTTCAAGTCTTAACATATAATTTTGTTTTCTTCAGGTTTCCACAAAATATCATCTCTATGCATTTGTGGAGCATATTGGGAGTAGAGCAACTTTTGGTCATTACTCCTCGTATGTGAGATCAGCTCCTGAGACATGGCATAATTTTGATGACTCAAAGGTACCATAATATTACAGTCGATTTCATTTGAGTTGTGTGGTTTTGTTCTTTGTAGTCGAGTTTCAATAATTGTAACTTTCTTTATGTTTCTTGGAAACTATGGCAGGTCACGAGAATCAGCGAAGATAGAGTGCTATCCCAGGATGCGTATATATTATTTTATGCACGAGAAGGAACTCCTTGGTTTTCTACTACTTTTGAACAGCTGAAGCAAGCGTTTGAAGCTATTCCCTTAAATTCGTCTCCAAAGTCAGTGCTTGATCGCAGTTACGAGAGTGTCGGTAATTCCAATAAAGCCTGTAATGACTCTGTGGGAGTATCAGTCCCGGATGTAAATTGTTCAGATTTCCGTTGTCATGAGCCACAAGAAGAAGTCTTCCATTCAGCTGAGTCTAGCAGTGATGGTGATGATTCGGCCATGATTGATGCTCTTGAGTCACCACCTGAGGCTGATGAATCTGAGAAACCATTAGCTGAGACCTCTCAACAGGGAGACCCTGAGTCATGTCCAGCTGACAACAAAGCTACCATCAATGACGCATATGTGCCTGAGTTCAAGGTTCAAAATCAAGACATGTCTCCAAAACGCAAAGGTACTATCTTCTTACTATTTGTTTATGATGGCTTACCTGTGTGGAGGGTATTACTAAGAAAAATACACAGTAAGGTAATTACAATGCTCATATGCTGTGTTTGTGTGACTCTATGTACAGCTGTCGAGAGAGCTACACTTGATGGCGCTTACAGACCTAAGCTCAAGATTCAAAAACCAAAGTCCATTCCGAAACGCCAAGGTACTAAGAACCAAGAAGATATGAAGATATATGTATGTGAGTGGTGAGAATAAGAAAGATCCCAAGTCTGAATGTGTGATGTTCTGTAACAGGAAGCTTTCAGATTCAACGTGCGCATTTGCAAACTAAGAAGAACCAAGAAGAAACTCGTCGAAGAAAGCCGCTAGCGTTAATAAGCAATGTTGCTGCTTCTGCTGCAGAGCCGAAGGACGCGGATATTGCCCGTTCATATCTCAACAAGATTCGGACACGTCGATCTCGAATGCTCGTTAAAGCTATTGATGATTCTCCGATCAAGAAAAAGAAAATCTTTAACTTCAGAAGATAATCTATTCAACTTTGAAGAGTTAGCTAGAGAGAAAATGAAAAGTTGCTCTTTTGGTTTTTTTGTCTTTGGGGTTTCTTGTGAATACAACTCTGATCAATTTTGTTCTGAGGCTCCAACCAAAAAATATATAATGAAAATATTTGCTCTATATATTATGCTTTCAATTATATAATGAGAAGACAACAAAAATATTCAATTATTAGGAAATACAATACAACGTTCAATAATAATGGATACAAAATGTTTTGAAATAGGCATTTTAATTTGTATACCCCTCCACAAAATCATCTTTATTTTCAGCCTTTGTTTTGGTTGATCTTTAGTTGGTTTCTTCATGGGGCATAGCCTCCACCACCGTGACCGCCGCCTGAACCACCTCCACCACCGTGACCACCTCCATATTCACCACCACCATAAGCACCGCCTCCACCTTCTCCTCCTCCACCACCACCTCCATATCCTCCTGCTGCACCTCCTCCATAACCACCTCCTTCACCACCACCACTTCCATAACCACCTCCATGTGCTCCTCCTCCACCGTAAGCTCCTCCTCCTCCACTTCCTCCACCACCACCACCTCCATAGCCTCCAGCACCACCGTGAGACCCTCCACCACCAGCGCCTCCTCCTTCACCACCTCCGTAAGCACTACCACCACCATGAGCCCCTCCTGCTGCTCCTCCACCTCCTCCTCCTCCATGACCACCACCGCCGCCTCCAGCAGCACCACCGTGAGACCCTCCACCACCAGCTCCTCCTCCTTCACCGCCTCCGTAAGCACTACCACCATGAGCCCCTCCTGCTGCTCCTCCACCTCCTCCATGACCACCACCGCCGCCTCCAGCTGCACTTCCATACTCACCTCCACCAGCACCACCACCTTCACCAGCTCCGTTTCCATAACCACTAGCATGCTCTCCTCCACCACCGTAAGCTGATCCTCCACCGCCTCCGCTACCACCACCTCCACCACCAGCATGACCACCAATTACACCACCAGCTCCTTCACCACCACCACCTCCATAACCACTAGCTCCTCCTCCACCGCCATATGCAGCTCCACCACCACCACCACTACCTCCACCTCCACCACCGGCATGACCTCCATAGCCACCAGCAGCTCCACCGTAACCACCACCTCCTCCTTCTCCTCCCCCACTAGCATAACCACCGGAAGAAGCAGCTCCACCACCGCCTCCACCATGACCACCACCGCCACCACCAGCATGCCCTTCAGCACCTCCATATCCACCACCACCTCCTTCTCCACTACCACCACCATAACCACCACCACTCACTCCTTCATAACCTCCACCACTCGCTCCTCCATAACCTCCACCACCACCATGTCCTCCACCGCCACCACCAGCATGACCAGCAGCTTGGCCGTAGTTCAAAAGATTCCGGCTAGTGGCATAGCAAATGCCAACGCCGAGTATAAGAAAAAAGACAGTTGAGAAAGCTTTGAGAGAAACCATTGTGTTTGAATTTGATGAATTAAAATGGAAAGGCTCAATGAGGTATTTATAGTAATTAGGGTTTGGTATGTTAAGCCGCGTCCACCGTAAAAAAAAAAGAGTGGTCGAAGCACATGCTTACGACCAAAAGTGTAGATTTACTGTCCCTACCATTACTCCTAATTTTGGTTTCAATTTCTTAGTTTTTCTCTTATTTCATATATATATTTTCTAGGTTATAAATTAGCAATGTCCAATGACTAGCTCGAACGTCAATCTCTATCGTTAAAAACAAGGTCGGCTCACAAATATTATGGCCTTGTTTAAACTTAAAATAAAACAATAATGTGACTTATGTTCCTTGGAGATCATCAATTCACTCTGGGTACGTAGATTGATCTAACGCATACAAAATACATACAAAATACTTACAGAGCTATAGCTATACAAAAGGTGTCGGCTATAGAGAAGGAAACAATGTACACAGAAATAAGACTATTTGCATAGTTGAGGGTACTATTCGGCGTGAAGGATCGATAGGAGAGGATTCAATACTTTGACATGCCCTCTCTCAAGATGGTTCGGTCGGAAGTGAGTCCAGTCTTGGAATAGAGACATGAGTTGATCTACAGACATAACGTGAGTAACATGATTGTTCGGAATGGACCAGATTGCGAATAAAATGGTAATAATTAACCACAACATTTTTCATACAATAATGGAAGATAGACTTGACATATCAAATGGACGCTGATTTTTTTCTGTTATGTAGATATCTATTTTATCAAATAAATGCCTGATACAACTAAATCTTAAACTAACCTTCATCTGGCGTATAACAACTAAATGGATGATGAAATCATTTAACAAAATGTCGTTGCTATTTTCTTAATTAAATAACTTCTTCTCCATAACCACTGGTGTAGTTAATTACTCTAAATATTTTGAACTTAATACATTTGGACCCTAAAATATATATAAATTTGGTTATTTCTATTACTGATCTTGAGCGAATGCACAAGTGATCACTTCCTCTAAAGCGATGTAGTAGTATAACCATACTTCTAGACTACTTTTATACTTTTAGTACGTAACCATGTCTTCAACTAACAAAAATTAGTTTGGTTTTTGGCACTATATGTATATGAAGATAGAATGTCACTGATATACATTGTGTGTGTGTGTGTGTGCGTGTGTTGTTAAAAAATGGATTGAGAAGTAGTTAGAATATCATTAACAAGTCGCAACATGGTGAAGTATAGTGTTTGAGATTACCTTTTGACTTGTATCCTGATCAGCTAAGCTTCTAACAACCCATTTATTTCCAAACCAAACCCTCTTTTCTTTATTCTTTTACTTTCACCTAAAATTCTTACTTCTTTTACATGAAATGTGAATTTTGACCCAAAAAAATCAATAAACATGTTTATATAGCTATATTTAATATTGGGGGTTGCATATAATATATGGATAACAAGTCACAATATCGTGAATTACGGTGTTGAATAATTACTCACCAAATCTTCAAACAACCCTATTATCACAAACCAAATTATCCTTTCTTTATTCTTCTTAGATTATGTCTTGCATTGTTATACAGCTAAGCTCTTATTTTGTTTTACATGAGATACTATACATGACATATGCATGACTAATCAAAATATGAAACTTTCAGTACTTTAGCAAAACTTTAGCAAAACTGCTTTTAAATGGATTAACGTGTCAAATTCGATACCAAATAGCTTCAATAGACTTATCACATTACGCAAATTATGCGCTTCAACAGCACCAACATATTCTCATTGTGTATCGATTCAAAAGTTTATAGACTAGTTGATCCATAATTTTTTTTTATCTTGATTACGTAAATACAAGCGCACATATATAGAAGAATGCATAGACATACAAAACCCAAAAATGCATGTATTAAAGAACCTAAATATTTTCCAATGAGAGCTCACTTCTAGAAGATGAAATCAAAATCATGATTATTTTAATGCACGAGATTTCGGTACAAAAACATTTTGAATAAGAAAATAAAAAAGATTTTGGTAAGAGACTACTAACAATAAAAAAAAAACACTTATTAATGCGTGTCTTGCGTCGGAGCATTGCCACTAAGAAGACCTATCAAGTTTTTTGAGGATTTGGTGCTGTCCAGCCAACGACCACTTCTCTACTTATTATGCCGTAGAGAATACACTGAAATAAAATAATAAATACAAAAAGAAGTCAATAAGTATATACATTATGCACTATTTCTAAATAGCATTCAAATAATTTAAACAAAACAACAAGTCTTGTTATGATTATGAAGTTATGTTTTGGAATTTATTGGATAGTCGCTTGGAAGCTAGACTAATTGATCATACAATAACAAAGACTACAACTGATAACATTAAAAAGTGAATTAAAAAAAACTGTGAAATGATAGAGTTAGTAAATGAAAGTTGTTTTAACTTCTTTGCATGCTATAATAACAAAATTAATCAATAGATCATGCGAAATATAGTAGAATGACATAGTATAAATCAAGACTCTATAAATTTGTGTGATTTGTCTCCAACAAAGAACCTCATTTTGAAAAGAGGGCTCTTTTTCAAAATAAGGTTTTGAGGTTGAATTGCTCCAATGGTAATAAAACTTCAAATCTATTTTTAAAAGAATTTGTATTTTGCATAGTACTCTTCAATATAAGCAATAATTAGCTTTGATGATAAATCCATAAATAGATATACAAAATACATTCTAAAGAATATCACATACAAGAACAATATTACATTGTGCAAATTGAACATTGTTCAAATAATAATTTTGATCTTTATTGTATTTACTTATTTTATATACGATGATAAAATTTATAGAAAATATATAGAATTAATTGTGTGATATAAAAATTAATCGCATACTCAAAATTTCATTTAAGTGGATTACCAATCGAATTTTGCAATCGAATTTTGTTATTCAATATATACTATAATATCAAGAGACTAATCACAACGTTCATGGTGTTTAGTTTCCATGATTATCACAGCTATGTCCCTGGAGAAAAATGTGTAAATACATTGACAAATGAAGAGCTCAATCTTTTGGCATTGTCAAAAGGATAAGCACCCAATTTACCCATATAATTGGTTCCAGCAAAATACAAATTTGTTCCATTGAGTAAGAGAGATAGAGGGAGGTAATGATGATACAATATGTACAAACACATACATATAAATGGGTATATGTACGGTTTTATACACAAAACAAAAAGTGGCAGCTCACATGGAATAAAGCACACACCGTCGTTGTTGAAGATTGGCGTGATGAAGAAGTAGTAGGACCAGTTCTAGTACCATAGTGCTCTTCTTCTTTCACTTATCTTCCACGCTTTCCTAAAAAAGCTTGGTTTTCTCAATCGAATCAAGTATACCACAAAATGTCTTATTGAGTTGATGATCAAGAGTGCATGTGTTCCTGTGAATCATTAAGCATAATGTGCAAGTTCAATCCATAAGAGAATAGTTTAAGTTTCTTATACTATCAAGTATCAACTATCCTAGTCCCTAGACATAAACATTTCGGATTAAGTTCCATCGTGCATGAACGAACCAAGCTTAACCTTAACAACACTTTTAAAACATCATGATTTTGTAAAGATTGGCCTTGGACTTTTAGTCCGCGACAACATCTCTACGCCAATCTTTAGCTCATTTCTAACTTTCGCCGTTGATAAGCGAAATCTATTTTGGAAGTTTTCAGAACATAGCGCGGTCTTGTACTTAAGAGCCTAATTGAAAATGCACAAAGATAAAGCATTTGGTCCCTCACTGACAATGGAGATCACATAGTCTGACAACAACAACAAAAAGTCCACTACTAGAAATTTGGTTTCTCTCACACATGACACCATCAAAAGAAGATTGAAGCTATGGAAAAAAAGAAACAAAGTGCGTGTAGGGTTAGGCATTATAGAGCCGCAAAAGAATCTCTCCTTTGCCTACTTCTCCTACCACTACTTCAGTAAACAGTAGGTACAGTACCACTCATCAATCTGTAATTTATATTAGTCGGTGACTCTTTGTAAGAAAACACAAGAGTTTGATATGTCAGGTAAATAGTTGAAACACACTTCACCTGAATAAAGTTTTTGTAATATAAATCACATAAAAAGTAAAAAAGCCTGGTTGTAATATATATATCAATTGACTTCGTTTTTTTCTACTTATATACTTAACATTAACACGTGAAAATTTAAAACCTTAGTGGATATAACATTTTGAACAACCTGAAAACTTAAATATTGGTACACCTTTCATCATTACAATCTAAGAAATATTATAACTCTGCAACTGAATTCAAAATGTTCACTCAATGACTAAATATAGAAATTTAAGTATGACCAAAGATAAGCAAGAAACACAAACCAATGAACCATTAGTGATTCATATAAACCATAACGATCATTACACAATTTAGAGATCTTTATTCCAAAATATAACATCAAAGATCGAATTTTGAGCAATACCCATTAAATCAATGAGTCTTTTAATCGGTAGTAGAAGACACAAAAGCTTCAATCTCATCAAGAACAGAGCTGAACCTTGGTCTATCTTTAACCCTAACATACAAAACGCTGTCGTTTTGACCAAATTCACTCATACCACATTTTCCTTTCTTCTCCCACAATCTCTCACCAAATCTACAATGAGCAAAATAAGCCTCAGCCAAAACGACACCGTTTGATTCTTCTTCTTCTTCCTCTTCTTCAATCACTTCAATTGGTAATCTCTCGTAGTGATTAACTTTGATTCCTTCCAATTCGTCAAGACGTACAAGCCCACGTTTTGAAACCGAATAAAGCTCGCCTCGGATCTTTTGACCCGACCCGGATTTGTTGATTAAGTAAGGGATCCCGTAAAGACCCGTAACAAGCGGGTACTGTAACCGGGTCGTGCGTTGACCGATATAAACGGCATCGTTTGTTGAGATCAGATCTTGTAAGAGGAAATGGTTTGGATGGTTTCTTTTTAACGTACCGTACACGAAAATGAGGTTCTTGCGTGCTTCTCCTCCCATGGCGACGAGTTCTTGAAGTTGTTGGTGACTCGGAATGAATGTAAACTCGTTGTCTGACTCAGATTAAAAAAATCTTATCTCTTCTTCGCTTACTATGGGCTTAATAACCTCTATTGGGCTTTTAGGCTTTACGTACTTGAAAGATTCAAAGAAATGGGCCGTATGAAATCAGTGGTGAATGTTTTTACTTAGGAACTCTTTCCTAAATGTTAACGAATCATTCCTAAATATTTAAAAAATCTTTCCTAAATATTATAATGTTTAAACTCAATTTTAAATCTAGAAAACACTTTTTAAATATTGAATAGAAACATTTAGAATCCTTTCCTTAATATTAATAAATATTTTTACAAAACAAAATACGAAAATATAAATTTCATGGTAGGCATAAGATTTTGTTGATATTATAGACATACAATTTTTGGGTTGACAGATCTTTATTTCAGAACTTTTTATTAATTATTTAATTAATTTTTAAAAAATATATCAATCGATATTTAAGAAATGTTTTAATAGTTTAGTTGATGGATTTAAAATAAATCAAATTGATATTTAAGAGATATTTTATTAAAATGTCCAATAATATATGTTTGATAAATGTGGCTTTCATTAACGGATGTGTGACACACACTACTCCACCAATGAGCTCAGATAACTTTTGTGGTATTCGAAAAGTGAAGAGGTCGGCCAAAACATTTTGGATTTGAAAAATATCGATAAATTAATGTTTTATAGTGTTGGAAGAACGAAACAGATTTTATTTATTGTCTGTTTAACAGTAGCAGCATTTTCTCATTTATCACACGTGTTTGTTTTATTTTCAAAAAGCACTATATACGTATGTTTGTGTGGCCGTATTAATTTCTACGTTTTACTCTAGTTACAAGAAGTATTCCAAAAGAAAACGGATTGACTTAAAAATATTTATGTCTAATTATAGAATTTAGTAAAGTGACATTTCAAATAGAAAATTTAATTTAAAAAATTGTACTATTTGTTAATCCGTATATTTTCTTTTCTAAAAAATTACGTACAGTATAACCCAACCCAATTATAGAACAAACATAATATATTGTATAGAGAATCGCACTTTGCCCAAAAAAAAAAGTACTATAGAGAATCGCACTACTCCAAATATATGCTAAATATGTTCATTTATGTACAACTAGATTAGGACCCGCGTTATACGCGGGTTTATAATTTAAAATTTAAAATATGTAATAAATATATAAATATAACTTTTAAAAAATAAGACTGAATTTATAACCCGTGTAAGATACAAAAAAAATTAAAAATTACGTATACGCGGGTTTATAACTAAAACATTTATAACCCGAATAAAAACAAAATTAGTTAAAATTAAAAATTTTATAACCTGTGTAAGAAACAAAAAATTAAATCAAGCGTATTCACAGATTTATAACTAAAAAATTTATAACCCGTATAAAAAAACCAAAATTAGATATTATGTAAAATATTTATAAATTTCTTAATTTTATTTTTATATTTATATATTAATTATTTTCATATATTTTAATTTATAGTTTTTTTAAAAATCAATCATGTTTCAAAATTTTATATCTTCATCCGTTGAAATCAATTTTTACTCATCAACCTCCTGAACATTGATAAAAGAAATCATACCTTATCAAAACGTGTAAAACTATACGAAAATATGACATTTGGATCAAAACCTCTATTATCACACAATAGTCTTATCAAATGTCTATAAATCCTCGCTTCCACAAAAATATTAGTACACTAACTTTAAATAATCACATCAAAAGTAAAAGACATTATACGCTAATAAAAAATTTACCTATTCATCCAATGAAATAAATCATAGGATATCAACATACTAAACGTTAACAAAATAGTTCAACACCAATTATTGAAACATATAAACCAATACTAAAAGAATTAAGTTTTGACCAAAACTTACCTTATAATACGATGATAGCTTCTAAACCAATCAGTTAAAAAATCACCCAAATTTTCATGCATCGATACATATGGTTTGTTGCACATCGAAAATTTCTTAATTTATATAATCATTTTTCTTTTAGAATTAGTTATTTAAATTATAATTAGTAATATAATTATCCTTTTACACTTTAAAAAAAAAAATTTAAATTTTCTTAACATTTCTTTTTATATTTTTAAATTTATTTAAATTTAACTATCTTCTCATAATTATCTTTTTACATATTTAAAATTATTAAAAACAAATTTTTTTTACACGTGTCAAAATTTCGGATCGTTAAAATCGACACGTGTCACGATCTCTTGAGTTGCTAACTTCGAAAACCCAACTTTATATAATAAGATATGTCAATATGTTTTCCTTCAAATATTAAATTTATATGTGAATTTGGACCGCTTTGAACGCATGAAATTAAAACCCTACTAGCCATTTTACACTACTCTCGTGTGTTTTAAAATATCTTCCCGCAGAGAAAAACATGCCGTGCAAAAAAAAAGTGATCCGTACAGAAGACTTCAGAAATGTTAAAGGTGTAAGTCAACAGATGACCAAGAAAACAGTAATAACAAGTCAACGGTCATAGCATTGAAAGCCGCAAAAGCAACAACAATGCACAATTGCCGGTTCACTTAACCGGTTGGTTTGTTTCACATCACTATGCATATAACAGTTTCACTAAATTTGAAATATTCTTCACTAATTGATTAAATAGTAGTAGAAAATTTCATTGATTTGATGCAATTTACTAGTGTACGGTATTTATCTTAATCTAAGTCCATTATTCGGTTCGGTTCATTGTATTGAAATTAAAATAGCCAATAATTTGGATTGGTCCCATAAGGTAATAAAATAAAACAATACAAAAGTGTGTGGGAAAGCTAGAGGATGGATATTTCTGGGTCAGATATGGCGTGCCGTGCCTCATTGCTTCACTTTTATTTCAAATATTGAATATTTATTATTTTTGTATCCTATGTACAGTATCTAGATTTTTATAAAAGGCCAGTCCATTTCTCGATGATATTTTCATGGGATACAAAAACAAAAACATGAAATATCTTTCAACTGTTTTTTTTTTGATAAAAAATATCTTTCAACTTTACGAGAAAAACAAAAAAAAAGAGATTCCAAAATAATTTATGAAGTTTGTTGATGAATCGGACTATATATATATAGATCAGTTATTATTTTTTTTTTTTGGTCAGCATATATCAGTTATTTTAAGCGTAACAATAACTCTTTTGTAGATTCTAAGATATAGCATAGACATATATACTCTTGGATATAGCATAGACATATATACTCTTGGATCTTGGTAATACAAAAGAGCTTTTATTTTATTTTTTAATTTTTATAACCACTATATATATCTGTTAATGTAATGTCATGAATATATATATATATATATATATTTTTTTTTTGATAAGATGAATCACATATAGTTTATGGTGTGATTCATGACATAAGAACACTCATGAGAAAAACTTCTCATCGGGCCAGTAAATGTTTAGACGTCTGCATGTTTCATGCAGATTAAATTAACTACGCAATTAACCTGATATTTAATTACCATCAACTAATAAAGAATATGAATGTATTTAGTGAAAATGGTGCAGTTGATGAATGTTAACTACGCAGTATTTTTTCTTATAGTTGATGAATGTAATCCTTTAATTTCATTTTTTTTTTAAAAAAATAAGAATTTGAACTTTAATATATTTATATTTTCTTTATATCTTCTTGTTATTAAGATTATCCATTCATTCATCATTTCTTGTTATTAATTAATGATATTTCTACCCATAATGCATATCAACCAAACATTTGCATAAATTTAATTTTAATCTTTTCGTTTTTTTTTATATTTTAATTAGTGTAGGGAAAGAAACATGAAATAGCAAGAATATTAAATTGCGCACCTACAAATTTTGATTGCAACATACAAAATTAGTTATTAATATTGTATTCCATCAAGGACGGTATTAGTTTAAACCGAACTTCCCATTCAGGTGATGCATGTTGGAATAGTTAGTATTGACTTTGCAACTTAATTTTCCTAATTAATGAATTAAATTGAAACATCAACAAAAATCAAACACTAAACACACAAAAAGGCACTGTATATATATATAATCACTCATCTTTAAACCTAGATTTGTGCAGTAATCTCCTCCTGATTTTAATTAATCAATGAACAAAACATATATGGATTAGGTTTAGTTCTCCAAATTAAAGAAGCTTATCTCTTTGTAGCTCTACGTACTATGCATACAACATCGGTCCTTTGTTTAGATCACACGCTTTCCAACTCATTCTCATGAGTAAGCATATAATAAAAATTATTAAATAGGCATTTTAATGTATAAAAGCATAAATGATGTAATAGCAATTAACTTTTAAAAAGATAGCTTTGCATCACTGTCACATTGTGTGAGCGGTTAGGTTACTGGATAATTGATTTTATTATAATGAGATTGGATAATTGATTTTATTATAATGAGATTGGATATGTAATCAACTAACAATATAATAACATATATAATTTTAATTCTCATGTATTTAGTAATCTATAGATATAATCAACTAACAACAGAATTATATTTGACAAAAAAAACAGTAGAATTTTCTTTTACATAATTAGCTATTGATTTATTTTTTTTAAAAAAAATTTTTTTTTAGAAAAACAACAAAAAAGAGAAAAATTTAGATCAAATAAAAACGTGAACTAGTGAAGTTTGATGATATGCTAATTCATATAAGGTCTTTAGTTATTTGGTCAATGTTATAGTTTGTGGCATTGTCAAAATGTTATTCGTCTAGCAATAATTCGTCTTCCCACTAAAGAATTTAAGAGAACTTTTAAACTATCATTTCTGTATTTTTCTTTAACTACCAAGTTTATAAAATTCTGAAAAATATAAAATGTGGGTTATGAACAATAAATTTTCATAATTGTTTAAAAAAAAAATCATAATTGTTGGAGATAAATTTTAGCTATAAGAAATTAGCTTAAGACGAAACAATATATGTGTAATAAAAAAAAATATCACAACTTTTTCAGCAATGGGAATAGTTTATCAAACTCTAACAACCAACCTAATATATTCATATAATTTTTGGGGAAAAAAACAAAAACCCAAAAAAGGCATAAAATTTGACAAGATTCATTAATATATTTGGAGGAAAAAGAGTAAAATAATAGTGGGAGAGAGATAAGACCAAAGAAGGACAGAAAGATATTTTATAAAAAACCAAAAAAAACAAAAGAAGGAAATAATCAAAATCAAATTAGAAAATTCCAAGGAAAGACAAAAGGATGGTTCCTTGAACCCAACGCTTCTTATTAGGCTCGGGACTTTATTAGGTTCGGTTATTAGGTTCGGATATTTTAGTCGACATTGGGAGAGGAGATATTAAGAAAGACTCTTTCTCATTGCTCTTCGCTTCTTCTTCTCTCTTCTTAAGTCTAAACAAACCCTCTCTACAAGAAACCCAATCTCTCTCTCTCTCTCTACCTCTCGCTTTCTTAAACCCTTTTGTCTCTCTCTCTCTCTCTCTCTAAAACCCTTTTTTAAGTAAAAGTTTTGGTGCTGACGGTCTCATCTTTTTACTGCATTTTGAAATGGCGATTGAAAATCACGAGAACCCAAATCGAGAAATCAAACCCAAGAACAGAAGCTTCATGGTATTTCTAACGATTTAACCCTTTTCTTACATTATCACATTGTTGAGATTCTGTTTTCAATTGTTAACTATTACTCTGTTTTTACATTGTCTCCTACGAATTCAAAGGTTTTGTTTTCATCGATTTCTACTCGTTAATTTTGAATTCTAAGATTTGGGTTTTGATTCAATTGGGGAAACAAATAAAAAGTTGTGTGCTTTTTCACCTAATTTTTGGTTTTTTTTTAAAAATTGAAAAATGCTCTGTTTTGGTGTAAAGAACAATGCTTTCGATTTTCTTGGAAGAATTCGAACAGTGTTCTTTAGAAAAATTCAATCTTTCGTCATTATTGGTAGATTAGGGTTTTAAAATTAGGGAAAATGGAGAAGAAGAGATTGTTATAGGATCTTCATCGAACTAGATTCACGGCGTAATATTCGATTCCTTACTAATCGCCGTTCAAATTGCTTTTGTTTTTATAATAACTTAAAAAACTGAATATATTCTGCAAGACGAGTTTTGTGATTCCTTATTATCTTTAGTTGTAAGATTATAAAAATGTTATTGATAATCTGGAAAAATAAACCATTAAAGTCAAGAGTCTTCTCAAGTCTATGTAAAGGAGGAGACTTTTCATAAGTAGAAGTCAATGGCTAATGTTGTTAATGGTGTTTTGCAGGAAGAAGAGAATCAATGGCCTATATGGCTCAAACCTTTACTGAACGAACAATTTTTTGTTCCATGCAAGTTTCATGGACACTCACCGAAAAGCGAATGCAATATGTATTGCTTAGACTGTACCAATGACTCGCTTTGTTCACTCTGTCTTGCTCACCACAAGAATCATCGGACCATTCAGGTGTGTTGCATTTTCGCAATCCAATGTTTCTTGTATTGTGTTTTTTAAATGTTAAGAAGTTGTTGGTTTGCTGCAGATAAGGATATCATCTTATCATAATGTGATAAGACTTCATGAGATACAGAAGTACTTGGACATATCAAACATTCAGACATATGTGATCAATGGCGCAAAGGTTTTGTTCTTGAATGAGAGGCCTCAGTCTAGACCTAATAAAGGGGTTACTAATCACTGCAAGGTCTGTGATCGTGGCCTTTCCGATAATTGCTGCCGCTTCTGCTCTATTGGCTGCAAGGTATATCTATCTACTTACTCACCAATTTACCATTCACTCTTGCTTGTTTTCTGTTATGAAAGAAGAAATAAACATTGCTATGGGCAAAATTCTTCACACTTTAGACATCTTACCAAAGTCTTCCATGCTTTTCGATTACTTCAGATTATTTATAGAAGAAAAGTTTGAAACTTTTGAGTTGTGGTCTTCTTTTTTCTTGCACATTTCTATAACTCTGAGCAAAGAGTCTTTCTTTGTAATAACTTTTTCTCTGTGTTTTCGGCGATTGAATCAAAAGGTTGCAGGAACATCTGGAAGTTTCGAGAAGAGAGTGAAGCATAAAACGATTGAATCAGAGGATTCAAGCAACAGTTCTGGAGTAGAGAATAACTGTTCAGAAATAGAGAATGACAATTCAAATCTCCAGAGTCCACCAACACCTCAATTTCCTCCTGGTTCCCTGCGAAAGCGACGAAGAAAGGGAATTCCTCACCGAGCTTCACTGAGTTGTTGAGATTGGATCAAGAAGAAGCAGCTTGTGTTACGTTTTAATATAAGAGACATCCCCAAGAAAGGTTATAATCATACACCAAAGAAAAGCCTTAAGATAGTGGTATGAATTACTCCAATAACTAGTAAAGTAGTAAGTGTATATATACAATAGCTTCATATATAGGTTTAGTGTGATTCAGTGATGAAGGCTAAAGAGTGAGTGGCTACATATTTGGTGTTTTTGGGGGGTTAAAAGTTGGAATAAGACAAAATATTAAGGGCTTTTAAGTGATAGAAAGTTGGTTTTCTGGCTATGGAACTTGTAAATTTGGTTTTGATAGATCATATAACAATGATCAGATAATTATATATATAATTAATTAGAGGCATTCAAAGTCTTGCAAACCCAAACCAAAGAGAGATATACAAAATATTCTTCCAGTTACAGCAAATGTTCTGGTAGTGCACATAAACAAAACAGACTACAGGAGCCAAAACGTAAAGAAACTAAAATACAGGAATCCAGTAGTTTTTAAAATTCCTTCCAGTTTTGCCACTAAACTTCTTATCTCGATCATGTATAACCCTGCTTATACTTCCTGAAAATATCCTCAGTTTCGGCGTTTCGAAACGCGCAGCAACCGATAATGTAAACGATTATCAATCCGATTAGCGCCAGTAGGAGAAAGATATCGGCTTTTAACCAATCTACCTTAATATTTGCGAGCAAACCGGCTTTACAAGAATCACAACTGTAACACAAAGTGTTTTGATCATTGCTCCATTGTAGACAATCCATATCTGCAGACATATCTATAGGACTTATCCAATAAGTTGGATTAACAAATGTGAAGCCACATTTTGTTGGAGGCTTGCAGCAACCAGACTGAAAATAAAGAAACGGGGTCAGATTTAAATAAAATATAAATATAGGGGCTAAAAAGTTGGTCCGCGTGACTGAATAAGTGCACATAGTGGAAGAATCTAGAAAAGTTGGGGAGTTTTATAATTTTTTATTAAAAGGTTAAAACTTTTCCAGTTTTTGTTTCCCACAAAGCCTATAAGCTAAGAATCATTTTCTATTTAAAATATCATTATCTCATCCACCTGTTCTTTTCCTGACCATTCGATTTCCCCCTGTACTTTTATCTATTCAATTTACACCCTAATTTTGAATTTTCCTTAAAACAAAAGAGAAATGTGATATCTTCATATAATAATTTCAGCTTTAATCAAAAGGATTATTTTAGACAAACCTAATAAGCAAAGCATCAATTCTATCTACACTTTCATTACAACCCCTTTTCTTTTCATAGCCCTTCGACTTCCACCCCAATACTTTTTTTCTTTTCAATTTACACCCTAGTTTTTTTCAATACTTTTTAACTCAAAATGCATAGATTTTAAAAAGAACTAAGAATCACCTAAAACTTGAAGGACCAAATTCAACAAAAAAAAAGTCATAAACCCATGATATTGTTATAATTTGGTGTTTCATAGCAAAATAAAATTAAGGAAAAACGATACTTACTTGAATGGGACTAAGATGAGCATTGAAGAAATCTTGAGCCAAAGTGAATCTCTGATTTAGTTCCGGACAAATCGTAGTAGTACTCAAACAAGTACGGATCCTTTCCCATTTATAAGATCTCTGAACTCTTCTACGTAACCAACCAGAGAAATCTTGAAGACTATATTCAAGATAAGCTCTACTTGGTTCAGGATGACCAGAACCTCTAATGGTAACCATGTAAATAAAACCAACAAGAACAGCTAAAAGTGCAATGAGAACAAGCATAGCAATTAAGTAAATAACAAGAAGCCATGTTATCCTCCAAAACCCTCCAATGAAACCAGCGAGACCAACAAGAAGGATCAAGATTCCTAGGATTATTACTGGCCATTGAAGGAGCTTGACGCAGGAGTTTACTGTTCCTATGGCTAGCCAGATTCCGGCGCCGATGACTGGAATGGAGAGGAGGACGGAGATGAAGTTAATGCAACCGATTACATTGTTGCTTAAAGGCATCTTTCTTTGGAGAGGAAACTATTAAATCTCTATTTTCTTGAAATTTGCTTGGTTTGAAATAGAGAGAGAGGGAGAGAGATAGAGTTCAAATTAACAAATACAAGAGAGAGAGAAAAAGAAAAAGATTCACATGTGTGAAAAGTGAATAATGTTACATAAATATTTATTTTTGGTTTGAGGGGATTTAGGGTAAATAATGGTCATAACTTTGAGAGAGAAAGATTAACATGTGTGAAAGTGATTCATGCTATATATAAAAAAAGGAAGTAACTATTTGAAAAGAAAAAAAAGGTGGATTTATCATTACTTAAGTTAGGTATATTGACTTTACCTTTCTTAAAAGAGAAAACAATCAAAACTATATATTAAACTTTTGAAAATATATTTTAGTAAATTAGTGTATAGTTTTCAAATTTTGATTATCAAAGGTGAGTACAAGATAATGTTGATTTTAATGAGTTAATCATAAGAAAAATTTAGTAAGGTTAGTAGATGACACACAAGATGACAATATGCAAAGTGTCTAGTTTTCTAATGCTCTTATCATCACTGTATTTAAGGTGAGTAAAAGTAGATAATACAATTTTATAATTAAAAAAAAAAATTAGCTTAAATAATCATTTTTTGGAAAAATATCGGTAGTTTTCATTAAAATTTTTTTTTGGCATTTTGATTACATTTTTGGTTTAGAAAAATATGAACAATTTATACTACAAAATTAGTTATCTAGATTTTAAAAATGATCTTGAAAAATCAACTAAAAATTATTTAATACGGAGTATAAGATAAAAAGCATTTTCACTAGTTTATATAAAATTGTATATTTGTATGGTTTCAATTATTTTTATTTTATTGTATTTTCAATGACTTTAAATATTTTAATCACAAAAGTTTTAGCAAATAATCAGAAACTTATATGCATAACCATAAAAAAAAAAATCAAATATATAATCACGTTGGGTAATTTATGTGGAGAAAAAATTGTGCAATAGTTACTCTTATGTTTCATAAACAAAATGTTGGAGTTCTCATTATGTTTCATTCCTATATGAATTTAAGGAACCGGAAAACAAAAGCAACACGTCTATAAGTTTTGTTTAATGAAAGTAGAAATAAGGAACTTTAGCATGGATGATTTTTAATCGCCTTGTTCTGTAACTTTTTGAATTAAAGAAAACACCTGGAAATTGAAAATGTAAGATAGGGCAAAAAAATATCCTATTTCGCGTTTGAAGGACTATAATTATGTTTTTCTTGGCAACAAAGAATAAATTCGTAATGATAACAAAAGACACATATACATGCTAGAAATGATGAAATTCAGAAATTGCATGTCTCTATAATTTTTAATCATAAAGATATTTCTATTTAACCAGAATTAGTAATCTAAGTTGTTTATTTTTAAAGTCTTATTCGTTATCATCCGAATTTAAATATGTATAGTATGATTAGAACAAAAAAAAAAAAAAAGAAAATTATGTATAGTATGATGTCAACAAAAAGATATACATTTATACATTTTTTGGTGTAAATGTTAAACAAAATTTTGTCACATTTATGCATACAATTCACAAAAACATAATACATTCGATAAGATTTGATTATCAGTCGCGTAGAACGATCCACATATGAGGAAAAATGTGAACATGTTGACCAAATTCACATATAATCCAAAAGAGACATGGCAAAAGAAAATAATTATTGTGAATAGGTTCAAATAATATTTGGAGATAATGAAGAGAATCTTTATTACATGAAGAAAAGTCAAGATTTCCACTTCTTTACGAGTACGTGTACGGGTCCCATAAATGACCATTCGTTATGAGGCTTCGCCGGTTAGTGGTCAAAGAGAAGCTAAACTAGCTAAAGCCATACGCATTATATAAAATAAAGCCCATGTCCAAAACTATTAATATGGGCCATTGGGAACATGTCAATGTGGATGGTAAATTGGTAATGGAAAATAAGCAACCGAAACACAATTTTATTCGTAATGGTGGCGCGTAGGCGCTTGTATAACAGTTTGTCCAAAAAAATAATTTTTTTTGTTAATAAACAGCATGTATTAATAAGGTTATTGAGTTATTCAGTTAGAGTATATAATCTTTATATATAGTACACTTTTTTTTTTTTTTAGCGTGATAAATAGTATGATAGATTTGCGATACAAATTTTATAACTTACTATCAAACGATACAAAAAAAGAAGAAGAAGACAAAAAAAAATGTGTACTATATATTTGCGATACACATTTTTTTGATCTCTCTTAGCCTTTCTTGAGTTCGCTTGTTTTTGAATCTTTCACTAAAAAAATGTCAAAGAAATTGGGATGTTACGGCGGTTCTAAAGGAACCAAATTTGACGACGGTGTTAACGACGGCGTGCGGAAAGTGTTCGTCGGAGAAAACGATCACGGCGTCGTTTACCTCAAGATGGAGTACGTGAAAAACAGTGAAATTGTGCACAAAGAATACGGAAGAGCAAGGAAAACACAAATTATAGAGGTTTGAAATCGAATCTTTCAAGTTTAATATTATTCACAATTCTCTTTAACAGCATGTATTAATAAGGTTATTGAGTTATTGAGTTATTCAATTAAAGTATATAATCATCATATATAGTACAATTTTTTTTTTTTTTTTAGCATGATAGATTTGCGGTACAAATTTTATAACTTACTATCAAAAGATACAAAAAAAAAAAGAGAGTAGAACATCTAATATTATATGCCATTGTAATCCACATAAATTCACATTTAGCCTTTACATAGTCAGAAAAGAACCTAGGAAATAAAAATAAAGAAAGAAGTTTTTATTTTATTCTAAAAGAACTAAGATTAAAATGTGCTATGTGAATATAAAAAATTAAAAGAAGGAACAAAACAAAAAGGCATTTCTCAGAGAGAATGAGTGGCATTTGTGTGATTTAAAGAGAAATCGAAGGGTAATTCTGACATTGATGAGCAACAAAAAGGTTCCTCTTCAATGATACTTAGCATGTGGTGAACTGCTCTTGCAATGTCATCTACTGAACTTAGCTGGCAACTTTCTTCCACCTTTCAAGATCCAATAAGAAAATGTATTAAATTTACAATATAACCCTAAAAATAACAAACATTATGTGAATTTGAAAAAATAATAATAATTACGATTCACGTGGCAATAATTGAACCTTTTTTTTCTTCATGAAATTGGTGAAAAATATGAAAAATGATTCCACCAAGTATGGTAATAAATGTTGGACCAAATCTAGTTAAGAGTCCATAGACATTCCTTTTATATGCTCTGTCCCTTGGAGGTTTGGACCATACTTAATCTTACTTCTAGCTTTAAATTCGTAACATATATTCCCAAAATACCCCTCAAATTGTATTCATAAAGTCCGGTTTAGCTCCGGTTTGAGTCAATTATGATGCTAAGGTTTGTGTAGTACCCTAGCGCATATAAGTGTAATAGCAGAAATCTCCAATTTTGTAATCTATCTAACCTAAATACCCCTAAAAATGCTTTTGAACTAATTCGGTTTAGATTTGTTTAGTCCGGTTTAGATAATGGGTTATTACCTTGCTGCTGATGGAGTAAATAGCATAAGTGTCCAATGTTGTGACGCTAAGGTGAAGAACGGAGAGGGAAAGAGATTGTAGAGCAGCCACTAACTTCGAAAGCTGCGGCGGCCCGGTGGTGGTCACCGTGCTCCATCTGAAACCTCTTCTCCTCGACAAGATTCTTATGTTAGCATGAGTTTCGATTAGAGTCACCTCAATATCTTCCATAACGGTTTTCACTGAGCTTGTTGAGCCATTCCTATTCTCCTGGCTCGGATCGTAGGAGTGAAGAAAGAACTGTGATAGTGATAGCGAAGACGATTGATGAGGATTCTCCGGTTCACCACTAGAGTCTTGACTTGTTGAAGAAGTAACCGTCTGGTTTAGTTTAGCCTTTTGAAGCTTTTGAGCTTCAAGAGATAATAATTGGTGTTCAAGTTCTTTGATGAAATCTATGGCTCCACCAACTATTGAAGCTTGATCACCCTTTCATGTAAGAAAAACCACACCAAAAATAATGAACATATAAGTAAACAATTAAATACCAAGTAAATATTGTAATTAAACATTTTAAAATAAAAATTGAAACTTAAATTTCCTTTAATTTACAATGAAATTTTCATTAGAATGAAACCCAAAATTGTTCTCAATAAATTTTTAACTCAAGTCGAAATTGTAAACCTTTTTCAAACATTTCTCCATATAAATTGAAACCCTAGTAGAAATTGTAAACCTTTTTAAAAGAATTATCCATAAAAATTATGAACCTTTTGAGCAAAAGGTTGAGGCATGAGAGATCTTAGGACAGAAAGATGTTGATTCATTTGTCTTCTTCGGTTTCTTTCGACAGCAATGTGAGTCATTCGTTGATTCTCAGCTTCTTCTTCGTTCTTGCAAACCCTAGGCTTCCTCCTCCTCCTCTTCTTCCCTCGATTAGCTGCTGGTGGTTGTCGTGGCGGCGGCGGTTCTTGATTAGATATCTCCGGAATTGTGTTCTTGGAGATGATGACGTCATTTTCCGGTGATGGCTCAAGATCGACGAGAGACTTGAATGGAGTTGGTGAAAGAGTTTCGGAGAGCAAAAAGTTTAAGAGACCGTTTGATGATAAAGCTTCTAGTGTCATTGCTCTATACGAAGTTTATTCCTTATTGAATTACTAAGTATCAGTGATTTATATAGCAACATTCCAAATCTTCAATTTTTTTTTTTTTTTTTTTTGAAGTTGAAACTTTTTGTGTGCGAAAATGACATTTTGGGAAAATTAAAAGGCAATGATTAAAAGAAAAAAAAAATGACAAATGTTGAAGCTCTGGTGTTCTGAGTGTGTACATGTGAGACATTATTTGATTGTGATCGGTACTATCATGGAAGTGTAATTATGAAATTTGCTTAAGCACATACTTTTTCATTAAATTTTGTGCAAAGTTTACTATATATTGATAAGAAAACATGCATATATATCACGTAATCATTTTTATGTTTCCACATATTATCACTTATGCGTTCATACTCTTGGCTAATTTATTACACACCTAAATGATAATCGCGAGAGATATAAAAATCATATGATTTCTCAATACACAAGAAAAAATAATTTGTATTGACATCTATCCGTCATATAATTCAAACACTCATTTTTAATATGGATTTGTAAATAAAAATTATAAACTAGAGAAGAGATTACATTTACCCTACTTTGATCCTCGGCCACAAAGAGATGTATTTAAGAGTCGGTAAAAAGAAAAATGACACAAGCTATGTATATTGTAATATTTTCCAAAATCATAATATATGTATCAATTTTTTTTCCAACTCATAGCGTATAAATATACATAACATACATGTATATATATGTTCATAGATGAGAAAAGGATTAGAGAAGGAAGAAGAGCAATGGAGTGCTGGTGGCACGTGAGATGGGTCAGAGAGAGACTCTATGGTCTTGTTCTTTTCTCGAAATTTTGGACCACTCCTCCTTTTTCACTTAATTACCCTTTTTACTATCCTAAAAACCTATAAACTTTTTACAATTTTCAACTTTCAACCCAAAAAGAACTCTTTGCAACCCCCAAAATAAATATTATACATCATATATAATTATTGTTAGTTGCAAAACTCAAATTTCTATACAGAAATGGTAACGCAATTGTTGCATAATTGAATTTTATTTTTACGTTTGAAAGTTTTGGGAAACCTTACGGAAAATGGTTAAACAAAAAATTAAATGCAAATGCAAAAATAAAGCAAATATTCGATAAAAAAAAAATAAAAAAATAAAAAGAAAACTCAATCATCTAAATAAGAGACCAGATTCAACATATTCGATTCAAGAAGAAAAACAAATGGGACCAAAACCGGTTCGGTATTTGGCAATGTTGGACCGTGGGGACCGGACAATAACATACACATAAAGAGACAAATGAGTGCTGGAAGAAATCAAAATTTCACATTCAAATCATTTTGCTATTTATCGCCAAAAAAGAAAAAAAAATAAATCATTTTGCTATTTATTTTCTCCTTGAATATATATTTTTGCGCTAAATATAACATATCCATAAGATTTTTAATATGTACAATATTGGGAAAAGTGAGTAATTATTAATTGCAATTGTATGCTTATAATTAAAAAAGGACTGTCTCCATTTCATCAGTCAGTTTTGTTTGCACATTAGAAGGACCAGAAGAAGCTATGAAGGTAAAAAACACAACCCGTGATTAAAAAAATATTTCTCTATTCCTTTTTATTTATATAAACTACATTTTAACTATCTGCACTTTTTTGTTTTTTTATGATACAAATTGTCAGATCTATATCAAAAACAAAAAACAAAAAACGTTAACTTTCACGAATTAGACAACAGCTCCGGACATAAAATCTATCAAATATTTTTGGTAACAGAAACAAAACCCACCATGCAAAATTCTAGAATTGATAAAGTATACAAAACAAAAATTAACGACCAATAATTAGAATACAACTACTAAATTTGTTTATTCGTTTAACACTCAACTATGACCGTTGCTCTAATATCCAAATAAAGAAAAAGTTAACTTTCACGAATTTGACTATAGCAAACGAAATTCCAACACTAGTGTTTTTGGTTTGGCACTCGTTTCCTTTTGTTTGGTTTGAGTTTTTTGGATTTTGGGTTTTCGTTTTTCAAAACACATGTTCGAATTAGAACAGGATTTTATCGAGAAGAAATTTAACATAAATGAAATAAGAATACTTATTTTGATTAATATTATATAATTTTGTATATTGAAATGTATTTATTTTTTGTATATATATATATATATAATTAAAATATTACTTGATCAATTTTGAGAATTTCGTTTGGTTCGGTTGCATTAAATTTGGGTTCGGTTTGAATTATTTCGATTTTTTTGGTGTGATCTTTGGTGTTAGGAACTTAGTATACAATTCGGTTCGGTTTCACTAATTTTGAATCCGGTTCCGAGTCATTTTATTTGGTATTGTATATATTTGTAACCATTCAGGTCAAAATGAAACTCATTTTGATTATTATTATATAACATTATTATATCGAGATGTGTATATTTTGTTGTATATATTGAATAAATTATAATGTTTAATGACTTTTAGTTATTTAGTTCGTTTGCACTAGATTAGGTTCTGTTCGATTTATTCGGTATAAGTCTTTTTGTGAACGTTAATGTTAAAATAAATATTGGTTGTTGAACTGAATTCGAATTCGGTTCAAGTGGTCGGCTTATTCAATATAAAATATTTGCAATTATTCGAGTTAAAACTTAAAATTATATTTGATTCAGTTTCTGGTTTAAGGAATTTTGATTCGGTTCAATGTATTCCGTTCATAATAATCGTTTTTTAGTCTCTATTTTGCTCAAAAAAAAAAAAAAAGTCTCTATTTGTTAGTTACTTTTAATTACTTTGACAAGTTACAAAGACTGTTTGCTTCCAAGTTCCAACGTCTCTCTATCTATTATCAAGAATTTATCTTGAAGATTCCTGTGAATGTTTTTAAACCTAGAAAACGTGTCTACTCTAATCTGATTCGTTGCATCAACAAACACACACGTGTTCATGTCTGTAAAGCATCATCTTCTAACATGCAATAGATCTTTGTACTTATGTATCTCTATAGAGAGATTATGAGAATACGAAATCCGAGAAAGAAAGAAGAAGAGAACAACAAAGAGGACGAAGAGCAGAAACTGTTCTTGTCAGATTTGTCCACGTCGAGAGAGTAAACTCAGTCTTATCTTTAGTCCTCTGCAATTTTTTAAATCTTACTGTTCTGTTAAAAAACAAATAGTAAAAAGTTGTATAGCCAAGGTTCAAAGTTCAAAATTTCCTTTTTTACTGTGTTCAGAAGCAGCACATGAGTAACATGGTTTCATTTGGGACCAGTGGTTCTAAAAGCGGCGTCTTTGGTCACTTGTCTGATACTTACTTTGGAC
Source organism: Erysimum cheiranthoides (assembly GCA_011420285.2). Classification (NCBI taxonomy): domain Eukaryota; kingdom Viridiplantae; phylum Streptophyta; class Magnoliopsida; order Brassicales; family Brassicaceae; genus Erysimum; species Erysimum cheiranthoides. The sequence continues at coordinate 488,315 of CM022181.2, forward strand.
CCTTAAAAGACTCTCACCAAAACTCTAAATAAATGACTAAATTGAACACAAAGAAGATACATAGTCTCAAAAGTGATCACATTTAGCTCAATATTGGAATTAATAACTCATCTCAAGAAGAAAGAAGACACTCTAGCTCCAACAGAGTCTTTCTCGAATCTCAAATAGAATTTAGTTTGAAAACGGCTCTTATGCTCATGTACAAATCTATACATTTTCACTAAGATACTTTCAATGTCTTTTAAGGATACATTAGTGCATTGCATTCAATAGCTGCTTTGATTCTGATATGTGTCTTCCTCGCTGCCTGGAAAGACACTGTCATCCGTAAACCGGATAACACTGCTCGTCTCGCGGATGACGGAATCTTCATTCCCTTATTGTAACACGACAAGAGCAGCTTCGAAGCACATATGAGCCGCCCGTCTTTGCATAGATTATGCACAACAGAAGTGTAAGTGAACTCATCTCTAACTTCCATTGACGCAAACAACCTCATGGCGCGGTCTACATGACCCGCTTTGCACAACCCATCAATCAAACAGTTACAAGTGACGACACTCGGCTGCATCCCCATCTCTCCTATACATGCCAAATGCTTCTCTGCTCCTACTGTATGGCCTATGCTTAACAAACCATTGACTATAATCGTGTGCGTGTAGGCATCAGGTTTCAATCCCTTCATCTCAATCTCCTCCAATAGATCATCCACTGCATCCAAATTCCCATCTTTAAAATAAAGATTCAACAATGTGTTGTACGAAACAATATCTTGACTCCGCGTACCGCTTCTCACAAGCTCTTGCATACACTCGTACGCCTCCTCTGCTCTTCCGGTTTTAATCAAAGCACTAACAACCGCACAATTCGCATACCCGTCAAACGTATACCCTTCTTTCTTCATCTTCAAAAACAGCTGAAGCCCTTTCTCAATCCTCTTAGTCTTAAAGTACAGTTTAAGCATCGTTGTGTATGTAACCGCATTCGGAGTATACCCTGCTTTCTTGAGCTCTCTCAACATCCAATTCGCGGAATCAACTCTTCTTGATTTACAAAGACCATTAATGAGAATGTTATACGTCATAAGCTCGGGTTTAATCCGATTCTTGAGATGCTTAAAAAGCTCAATCGCATTATCCGTATGACCGCTTTTGCAAAGCGCATCAAGCAGAATATTATACGTATCAACACCAGGAACCAATCCAGCTAAATGTAAATCCTCATGAAGAATCCGAAACGCTTCTCCATGTTTCCCTAATTTGAAGTAACAAGACATTAAAGTATTATAACTCCACATATCTGGAGATAAACCTGATTGAAGCATTTCGTCGAACAGTTGGAGTACACGATTCAACATCAATTGCTTCGCAGCTCCAGAGATCAATGAATTATACGTAGTAACGTCAGGTTTGATCCCAGCTTCTCTCATACGATGTGTTACAGCGTAAGCTTCATCGATTCCAATGAAACGAGTGTACCCTTTGATTAAAGTGTTGTAAGTGATCACATCAGGAAGAACACCTAATCTGATTCCGTTTATGAGTAATGATTCAGCTTTCTCCAAGTTTCGAAATTTGCAGAGAGAATCAACGCATATGTTCATTAGCTTTGTCGAGATTCCTGGGAATTTCATCAATCCACGAACCATTCTTCGAAACTACTATATCGAATCCACAAAGAAGAAACTTGAATTTAGGAGCAGAGCTTGACGAAGAAGAAAAGATATGAATCTTTCGTCTTCAAAACGACACCGTGTAAAACTAACAAGAAACGCCGTCGTTTAATTTTATTTTGTTTTTGGTTCGGTACCGGTTTAGTCATTTGCCAACAAAATATATTTAGGTGAAAAAATTGAATAAATTTGTTTGACATGAACTATTAAACTCTTATAAAATCATTTGAATATCTCTAAGATCCTATCTAATTAAGAAATACAAAACCAACAAAAATGAACTAATTAATTTTTTTTTTTAAAAATATAAAAATTGTAAGTCCTCTTTAACTTCCTGATTCGGGTACAAGTGATTGACCAGAAACTTCACCAAACCGGCCTTCTCTGTTTCTCATAAGCTCACCAAACGAAATACAACTCTCTGTTTGATTATTATTACGTCTTCTCGTAACCTTAATCTTAACATGATCCGGTAATCTCAACGTATACCGATCTTCTTCCTCCGGTTTATGTCTCACAATTGAATGACCCGTTGTTTTTGATCTAGAGAATTTATCTGGTAGTGTCTCAATTTTTCTCTCGTTATTGTTACTACTACTTTGTCTTGACAACATAACCTCATTTGAAGTTGACGTTTGATCGCGATTTTCATGTACGTTTTCTTGTATGACTTCGATGATCAACTCTTTGATGTTTTCGGGCGCGTTTGGATCTAAATTCCGACGACAAACAGGACATGTTTTGTTAGATTCAAGCCATTTATCAATGCATTCTTGATGAAAAACATGGTAACAAGTTGTCAAGAGTCGTAGGAGGATGTGTTCTTCTTCGAATTCAAGAAGACAAATCGCGCATTCAAGACCGTATTTATCTTCCCTGAGATCTTTAACGGATGAGAATGGAAACAAAGGGAAAGATTGGATGATATGTGGCTCTAGACCAGGGTTAACCGGTGGTGGACCATTATCTTGTTGTGCTTGGTTTTGATTTTCGGGCGATCCATTGCGGTAATGGTGATTCCAAGCTTCTGAGAGAGTGTGAAAGAAACATTTACAAAAATAGAGAGCGAAGAAACCGATAAAGAAGACGACAAGGAGGATCACGGTTAGGATAATGACTAGAGGTGGTTTATTGTATTGTTGTGGTTGATATGGATATGTAGTGTTTTGGTTTATCGGTTTTGCTATCGGCATTGAAGAAAAGAGTGTCGGAGATTGTTAATCTCCGCCGAGGACATTTGAAGATTGAACGTTTATTTGGTTTTGCGATATATATTTTGTTTTTTTTAGTGTGCTAAAATTTTGTGTATGGCGAGAATATGAGTGTGTGTGTGTGTGTGTGTGTTGAGGATTTGTTTACTTAATTTAGAAATGAGTTTTGGCAGTTGTGTGTGTGATTGCTTTAACTTGCATTGAACGAGTCTTAAGTGACATTGTTTTGACGATTAAACCACCTAAGCTACTTAGTCTAAATACTGAAAAGGGCCATAACATGGGTCGATTGGAGTTCAAGTCATTAATTTTTTGGAAAGATTAAATTGAGTTTTAGAAATAAATACTTTGATAGGTATTTTTAGAACTATCGCTTTCACGTTCCATCCTTTATAATAATTGATTGTATTTCATTTTTCAATGAAATATTTACATTTTTAACAAAAAAAAAACATGGCCATTTGAAAACATAGTCTACAAACATGGTTCAGATAATCCTATTCGCATTACTGACCATTTTAAGGTCAATTTAAGGTAATAATATTTTACAAACAATTATTAGACGGTTATAAATTTGTACATTAGTTCACTTAAATACAATTAATTTGGGTTATATCTAATTTATAGATTTTGATACACAATATTAAGACGCATACACAGCACCCAATGCCTCATACAGCTAAGAACTAAACGCGCATGAAGAAATGATGAAAGCTTAAATAAGAGTAAGCTATAACATCACTGCAACTATCGAGCTGGCTTGGTGGTGCAGCCAAGTTATGGGAAGTGAGCTTAGCTTAACTTTCCACGGTTCGAATAGTCTGCACTTGTATAGCGTAGTGTACACTGCACCTGTAGACTACGCACCCTCTCTCGTTCTTAAATGAGCGGGTCCTTCGATCATAAACAGCTTCCACCTAATTAAGGTATTCTAAAATACCTCTCTTAAAAAAAAAAAATAATAATAAATAAAAAATAAATAAATAAAATGAGGTATTCTAAAATACCTCTCTTTTTTTTTATTGTTGTAAAAAAAAAAATTTATAATTATTATTATAAGAACTCAGAAAATACAAATTACAAAGATACTTTATTTTTTTATTATCATAATAACTACTTTATTTATTTAATTATATAATGTTCAGTTTATAAATTATGTATAAAATCCATTGAAACTTTACAAAATTGAAGTTTTAGAAACAATTGTTTAATTAACTCCATTATTAAATTAAAAGTTTATCATTTATAAAAACAAAGTTTTTGAAACATTTGCATATATAATATACAAGATCCCAAATCTTCAGCAGCCATAGTTCCAAGTGTTGAACCAATTTATGAACGAATAGTGATTGAGTGCAATTGCTACTGTTGTCTTAAACAAAATACTGTTACCACTCATAACCTTTGATATTTTTTGTGAATATGGAGAATTATACATGCTAATTCATTTAGTTATGGATAATGCTAAACAATAAGACGCATGCACTATAATATTGCTTTATGTCTAAGGTTAAATGAAGAAGAAAGTGGGATTTAAAAATGTTTCGGGTGCTTGATTTATGCGACTATTCGAGCAGCATGGTGGTATGAGCATGGGTCAGTGCTCTAGCGTCCGCTGTTCGAGTAGTTGCGTCTCCTCCACTTCCAAACCCATCCTCTACTCCAGTCTCCAGTGATACACAAATAAGGTATTTTAAAATACCTTTTCTTTTTTATATCATTATCATGTGCATATTATGTCAGATTATTTCAGTTTGCAAGTCAATTTGATGGGAGAAAAAAGCAAGGGAGCTAGAAAAGTAGAATGTTTTTGGTTTGCACAAATGTGTATATATATATATATATATATTTAATCTTCTTTTATTTTCATGAAAAAAAGAAAGACTTGTGTTGAAAATTTTGTGTATAGTGACAATGTGAGCGTGTGTATGTTTAAATTTGTATACTTAATTAATTTGGAAATATATTTTGATATTAGTGTCTTGTGTGTGATTTATTTCAGAGTAATTTTACAGAATTAGGTACTTTTGCCTAAGCTTCATTCTTTTTTTTTTTTTTAAATGTTTATAGGTTCAGTTCATTTACAAGATTTGTTTATTAATGCCTTATGAAAACGTTAAACGATGAAGAAGTTGGGTTATAATCAGGGGCGGAGCTATGTGGCAAGGGAGGGGGTCAGCTGACCCCTACAGATTTTCTAAATTTTTTAACTTTTTATGTATTTTAAATGTGAAACTAGGTGAAATGGTTAGTAATGGTTACGATGACCCCTACAATTTTTGTTCTAAACTCTCCATTGACCCATTTAATTTGATTTTTGTACCATTCACTTGTGGTTATGTGGTTACATACTTATGTTTATAACAATTTAATTTTATGACAAAAAATATTAGACATAAATATAATTAATTTATGATAAGTAAAATTTGTTTGACCCCTATACAATTCATTTCTAGCTCCGCCACTGGTTATAATGTTTACGTGAAATCAGAATTATTGCAACTATTCGTGACCTGGTGGCTGGTGGTACGAGCATGCGTTAGTGCTAACGCTTCCAGTGTTCGAATGGTTGCGTCCATCGAAGCCAAATTAATGGCTTCTCTCTATTTTCAATTAGGGGATATACAAACGAGGTATTCTTAAATACCTTTTTTAAATTATTATTTTTAAATTATAATAAATAATTCGTTTTCTCCAGTTTTCTAGAAATTTTTGCTTCCTCATTCAAATGTTAAAGTAGATGGTTCATTCCTATAAAACTAAATTTATTGATGTCATTTTTCTTGTTAAGAAATTGACAAGGCCATGCCATATAAAAACGGTACTTAATAAAAGAAAATGGTGAAATTGGCTGCAGTCGCTCTCGGCTCGTTGGTGTGGACATTGTGTGTGTTAACACCAGCCCAGAGTTCGAAGAGAGTTGACTTGCATTTGAAGTGATGAAGAAGATGTGAAGTGTTGTTGGTATTTCCCACATTTGAGGTACTTAAAAGTACCTTCTCTTTTTTAATCGGACGGGTTTTAAAAAGCCACGTGACAACTTAACAACGGTAGATCTCGGGAGCTTTTTTTTTTAGCGCCATAGCAAGTGAGAAGAAACCTTCATACGTGTCATCATCTCTTCAACTACATATCACATCAAACGGCTGAGCTATGTCCTTCTTATGGACTTCTAATAACTTAAGGATATAAAACACTTTTTTATTTGTCGTAGAATAAAACACTTAAATAATTTGTATTCAAGAACTAAATTATTGAAAAGTTAAAAAAGATATTAACTACCAACAAATGTAAAAACAAGTAATATTTATTGTGGACAATATATGAATTTCGAATAGAAATGTCAAGTTAATATGTATAAATTTAGTTCAGAAATTTATAATAGAAAACAAAGAAATAGAAATTTGTTATCACTAATTCAATATCACAGCAAAGAAAAATATAAAGTTTTAAGGGAATTAAAATGGCCGAAAAACTAAAAGTTGCCACTAAAACAGCAATATTAAAAAAAAAACAAAAACTAAAAAACCCTAAAAGAACCCTAATTTCAATAAATCTCTATATTTTTTTATCTAATAACCCCCAAAAAAAAAGCTACAAAAAACCATTAAGCTTGAATTTTCATAAGATTGCGTAAACAACAAGCTGAAATCAAACCCTCTCAAAGCAAATACGTATTTTCCGCAGCAAATTCATTTACTGATTAGGCCAAAGATGGTACATTTGCATCTGATGAGGGAGAAGAGGTTGTTGTTGTTGTTGTTGCTGTTGTTGAGCTCCATAGATCCCACTAGTATTGTCACGCTGCATTGCTGGAGAATCGCTCTCATTCTCTTCTGATGACTCGCTTGATGGTCCTTGAGAGACTGATCCAAAGTTCATCATGTTAGCTGGTGCTGAAGCAGGTTCAGGATTCTGTCCCCGAGCATTGTTACCGCTACTTTGTTTCGGTTTCTTTGCTTCCGTAACAAAGCTTCCCACAATGACCTATATCACATTAGGAGGCAAACAAACATAAAAGAAACCGATTAAACCAACTGTGAAGATGTTTCCGCTTAACCTATTAAAACGAGATCACAAGCGAACCTATTAAACTGACTAAAACCAAAATCACCAAACAATTGTTTCACAGGAGTTGCAGAAAAACCCGAAATTTTTGATTCCCAACCGTCTTCTTAACCGGAATACAAAAAAAAAGGCTTCCATAACAATTGATGTACCTGGACATGTGTTGCAGCTACTAGCCGACCAAGAGGAGTGCCACCAACAATCTGACCATCAGATCCAGCCAAAGCCACACTCAAGCTACCACTTCTTTGGGTGGCACCATTTACCTCACAATTCAAGTACGAGCCTGAGAGAGTAATGATCTCAAATCGTCCCTGGAAAAGCACACATATACAAATCTCAACACTAAAGAAACAGAAAGACTAAAGCTTAACACTTTAAAACAGGAAAAAGAAATAACACATTCTTAAACCTCATAAGTAACAGCTCCATTAGGATGAGAAGCTTGACGAAGCGTCACTCTACTAACTGCACCACTTGCAGATAAAATACAAATTGTTCTTGGCCCTTGATCCAAAAAAGCCATCACCTTTGACGCTATGTCCTGAATCAAAGTGAGTTCATTTCATCAAGATTCAACAAAAGAACAACATCCAAAAACTCATCTTTCATCTAATTACCAATCTTGAATCAATCACATTTTGAGATTGACATTATACCTCTCCTGCCTTGACTTCAATGACATGAGGAGTGAACCCTATTCCTACAGTTGCTCCTACAAAACAAACCCATCAAAATCAAATTGCATGTAAACACAAACAAAATGTGTTTAAAGATTCAAACTTTAAGAGTTCTTGTTTGTACCTATAGCATCAGTCTGTTTCTTGCTAGCACTAGGAGGTCTTCCTCTGTTACGTTTAGCAGGAGGTTCAGCAGAGTTACCATTTCCACTATCTCCAACACCAGCGTCAGCACCACCGTAAGAATTAGAAGCATCAGGAGCTAAACCTAAAGCAATGGTACCATCAGGAGTGTACTTCCTTGGCCTTCCTCGTCTCTTCTTGACTAGTTGATTCTGATCGATCCCAAATCGCATCGGTTGAGAAGAAGGCGATCCATCACCAAATCCAAGAGATTCAAGAGTCTTCTGATCCATTTGTTGTTGAAACGTTTGAGATGATTGTTGAGGAGCAAGATTGCCAAAAGGAAGACGATGATGATGTTGTTGTATCGATTGAGATGTGGTGGAAGTAGGAACCATTAATGATGATGCGGCGGCGTTAGGGTTACGGAAATGACTCATTAACATTCCCGGTGGTGGTTGAAGCTGTGACGGTGGTTGTGGTGGGATATTATCTCTGGAATCCATTAGAGAGAGAGAAAAGAAGAAATCAAAACTCAAAGATTGTTTCTTTCGGCCTAATTTTCGTAAAGATTGAAACTTTTTTTGGTTTCTGTTTTGCGAATTCCGAGAAAATAGACTGGTTTGAGGGAAATGCAGAGAACTTTATAAGGAAAAGCGTGTGAGCTAACAACTCTCTCTCTCTCTCTCTTCTCACACACATACAGAGAGTCTATTCGAGAGAGAGGGAGATGAAGTGAAGTGTGGCGGAAAATGTTATTTAATAGGGAATTAAATAGTTGACGACAAAATTAAATCTTTTTTGTTTTTATTTTAGGGTTTTTAGTAGATAAAATTAAATCTTATTTGGATTTAATATAATTTATTTATGGTACAAAAGAGTAGTATAATTTACTGTTCAGATTTGATATTATTATTATTTTTTATTTATCTGGATTTATTATTTGTTATAAATTATGAAAACTGTTATATAAACGATTTTACCATGATCAAGTGAAATCATTTACTGTTGTAACTGACTTGGATACGTGGTTGAAGATCTTGACTGTTGAAGAGATTTAGTGAATATTCTCTTCAACTGGAAATGATAAGCTTCAAGAGCAAGATTATCCCACAGTGAAGATTCACGAGATCCTAACAAGTAAAGTTTCTTCATGGTTGTATAAATAGTTTAGGGCGGCCATGAACCACAGTTGACACTCTAGATGATAGTGGTGAGATTTGTTATTTGTAAACTTAAAAGCCAGAAGAAAAACAGTTTTGAAGGTAAATGTTGTTGACTCTCTTTGTGATTTACAAACGGGTGAGTAGAATTAAAGTAGAGTTTAGCTTAGTCTTGTTTTATCAGGGTTAATCTATTGGATATAATAGATTGAGTAAGTACCACTACAAATAGATCTTTTACAACAGATCAAGCGTTGGTTTTGACGCGTTCTAAGCAAAAATTTATTTTGCATTGTCTCTATACTGTTTCATAAATATCATAATTTGTGAAATATGTAAATTTTGCGGATCGAGCATAACTTTGTTACTTATGGTGCTTTTTGAAAAATGCGTTTATATATTTGTCTCAAATTGTATGTATGAGTGCATTTTTCTCTTTGATCCAAAACAAAAAAAAGTTGACAAATTAATAGTTTGAACACTAATGACGAGCCAATGATAAAGATGATGTGAATAATCAGGATGTCCCTTCGTTCTCGAATAAGGTATGGTCAAAAGCCTTGTAGATATTACGATGATATAACATATTATTCCTCTTTGTTCGGTTGTTCCGATCGTGTGAGTGTCAATAATTCTCAAGAATGGACAAAAAAGTTAGAAATAGAGAATTTGATATCTTTTCTATCGACTATTTTTGTGAACAACAAGGTCGATTACCAATTCTTGGTTTTGACCGCGAATGATCCCACATTTACCGACAATGTTGGTAAGTTCTCATAACTACTTATAGCCAGAGTAAATGTAGTAATCACGAATCAAGACTAAGCAGACTCACAAATTTTTTTAACGATGTTAGATTATAAGCTATGTTCATTTGGCAGGCTTACAAAAGACATTAGAATATAAACTATGTCTTACGTGAACGCTTGAGAATCGTATTCTTCCTCAATGAAACATTTATTGTAACAAGCTTCGATTATTCTAAAGTAAAGCTTGTTTTCATTAACCAGTTCCAATCTGTTTGATTTCTCCAAAAGCATTTAGTTAAAACATGACATGATTTTAATTTACATAATTAAAAGAAGTCCGGCTGCTTTCACAAATACTCAATATCACGTTCGATTACACCAAAATGGCAAAATTAATCTAAAACTATTATAACTCGTACAATTTCACAAACAGAGAAAAAAAAAAAAAAAAAACAGAATTCAATACCAAATTAAGGCATAAGAAATCATATTAACACAGATATCTCTAATGGACAAAACAAAAATAAAACATATTAACTCTTTTCTTTGTTTTGCATAAGGAGGAACAAAAGCTAGAAGCCACGAAACTTAAGTCTGATGTCACTGAACCTGAACTGTGTTTTATGTTCAGCATCTGATCTCATAAGAACCGGCTTTCGTTATGTATCGAACCCACTCGACTGTGTTGTAACCGCTCTTCTCCCATACCTGTCATCAATCATTCCGGTTACTCAAGTCAGGTCCAAAGAAGTTTAAACTTTTGATAGCTAACCAAGTAAAGCAATCAAATTTTTCTAAAACCCACAAATCACATAAAGGATCTGAACTGAATTTAATTGCAAAATTGGCATCACATTTTAGGAAGGATAGTACTTCAAAAGCATAGAAATCATAGCATACCTTGAGAAAGCGAACTCGCAAACCAGATGCTGTGAACATTGGCACCTATAAAAGAATGAAGCTAAGACGGTAAGAAATCGTTTGAAGCAAATTTGGTTCTATTTAACAGTGACAACAAGAGAAGAAGATTGACCTGAAATTCCATTTGGATTGGTGGTCTTGTCCAAGATTTCTTCTCTCCCATGGTTGAGATCAACTCAATTTCTGCACTTAGTGTGGACTCTGTTTGTCCTGGGAATTTTCTTATCCTAAAAAGTAAAAGAGAGAAGGCAAATGACTGATAAAACACCAACCAATAAAATCATTGAGATGAATCTGAGGAAAATTTCTTAAAGAGGGTATAAACTCACTTCCAAACCAAGCAATCGATTGATGGATTGTACTTAGCGCGACCAGTTGTCACTTGGAAATTGGTCTTTGCTGTTTGTTTTGGCACTGGAATTTTAACTACAACCCCAAGGGCAAACATTTTAGCACCAAACACACTTTTGACCTGAAAAGACAAAATACAGGACAGGATTGTAAGAGAGGAAAGATCAAGCCACTTTGTTTTTCCTCTAATAATTGAGAAGGAAAAGCTACGTACCTTGACATTAACTTCCATACGTGTACGACCAAGTTCTTTGATTGTCGGTAATACACGGAAAGGCAGATTTACACCCTCTGTTATTCGATACCTGAGACATCATCAAGTTAGTACACATTTGGTACCAGAACAATATGTAACAGCGAACATTCCGAAACTTACTTCATCAGTTCAAATTCACCATCTGGTGGTACAAAGCTAACGGTCTTCTCAGAGTTGAATCTTGTCAGGTTCACACACTGGTGAAATGTGACATCATCAAGCTCAATGGTTTTACCACTACACAATAAGAGTAAGTCAGTGAGCACAAAGGAAAGTCAGTGGCTACTGTGGATCATTCTTTAAAATAACCTACCTCTTAGCTGGGCGAGATTTCATTTCCGATTCCTTCTCAAGACCAATTTTATCATTCAACCCCAACTTCAAATCAGGCATTCCCGAAAGGAAACATTTCATGAGAACTTTGCCCGTCACATCACACCGAAGAACATTGCCTAAAAGTTTCAATAATGTGCAAAAACAGTCATACAAAGGGAACCAGGAAGAAAGAAACTTTCAGAAAAAGGCAATTATTTACCTTTAGAGGACATCAGAAGGTTTACGCTTTCAACAATATCCAGAAACACCTGCATTAGTGGAAAATGTATAATATCAACACTTCTGCACAACCTAGCAAATTATATCCACACAGCGAGAAACTCAACTCTTACCTCATTCTTTTTATAAGCAAGACCCTCTCTTCTCCAACCAACAGCACCCGTAACTTGTAGTGTTGCATTTGGAACAGGCTTGTCCTTTGGCTGTAATGAAAAGAAGCTTATGAATGGCAACATATGAAGAAGCAACAAAATCTTGATTTCCTATAGGAAATACTGCTACTTGCAAGAATCATACACCAACATAATTCAAATATCCGATAAATATATATACAAATGAATAGATTCCCTTACCTTAGACGAAAATGGTGACCGTACACCTTCCTGAGTGATATAAAGTTTCAAAATTTCAGGGGAGAGATTTTGTGGATAGCCAAAGTCCATAATTTCTGCAATTCCATACCAAATATCATTTCTTGGATGTTGCCACAAAATGGAATAAAAAACTAAATGAGTAATACAGATGAACAGATTCGAAGATATTGATTTCATCATGACACTATCAAGTCTTACTTACCATCCAACAATTCATAAATCAGAACAAAGTTATTTCTAATAGCATCTTCATCAAAAGCTCCACCAAAGTATGATTTGAATAAAGCAACAGCCTGGAAATGTGAATCAAATCAGTAGTAACTAAGTCAGATGTGTGTAGAATCAATCTAAATTTCTTGAAATTTCAAAAAGAATTTTGGCAAATGAGAATGAAACTATAACAAAATTTACCTCAACAACGAATTTGAATCCACAAGCAACATTAGCATTGCTACTGACAACAATTACGATGTAGACATTGCTGATTCGCATATAAACAAAGGAGCAGCCACCAATCTGACGCACTGGACAATTCCCTAACTCTTTCGTCTGCATTATATGCGTACGAAATGCATCCACCATGTTTCCCCTAAATACCAAATTAGCTCGAAATCAAATCAAATCCAAAATCTCAAATCCTACAGCTAAACTCCTACTTAGAAGCGATAGGAACCCAACACACAGCTGAAAATGTAGCGAAATCGAAAATTTTAACAGATCGATTGTGAAGAAGAGAGAAGCTCTCTTACCCGACGTCATCTCGGTATGTGCGATTAATGAGTACATCGCCACGGAGATTGAGAAAGTAGATGGCGGAAGCAGCCACCGGCATCTTGGATCCACGCAGATCGAACAATCAGACGATCTGATTTTGAAGAGAATTTGAGATTTGAGGTTCGACGAGATCTCGGCGACGGAGGAAGGAGGAAGACGACGACGAAGTTGAACAACTGCAAATGCGATTTTAATCTTTTATCTAAAAATAGAAAGAAAAATATTGAAGATCAGTCGTCATATTTGAATGGGCCGAGATTATATAAATGGGCCAGTCTTACTCGATTCCGGGCCGTTGCATCTTAATTAATTTTTTTTTCTTAACGTCAATTGCTTTTTCTTTTCTCCCACAAAATGAGATTCTGAAATTACGTAAAATAGCAAAAATTTACATGTAAAACTTTTTTCTCATAAAAAAGATTTAGACCATATTTTTTTTTGTGATTGCCGTCCTTACACAAAAATTATGCTAATTTTTAATGAATTTTAGCGGATGTACCCGATAAACTAAATATAAAGTTGGTTAGATAATATTTTATTTTTTCACAATAAGACATATGATTAATCATTAACTACTATCTTAGTTGATTTTCCAATAATGGAATAGTCGAAGAAGATCAATTAGCAAAATAAGTTTATATATAACAGTAATATTTTGTATAGTTATATTATTAATATGTTTCTAATATATAGTAAAATTATTTTCTAAAATAACAAAACTTTAAAAATTTGATAAATATCCCTATTTTTAAAACGATATACTATTTATCACCTTAGTCGTTACTTGTTTTCCTATATAACAAAACAAACTGAGACATACTTTATTTAAATTAGTCATCTCATCTGAAATTGCTCTGTGTTAATTTTTTTAACAATTGGTTACCACACTAATAAAGTTTTTAATTTTCAATTATTAACGTTAACAAGGAACTTAAAAGTTTGTAAAAAGTTGTAAACTTTGTCCAATGCTCTCTGATGTGTAAATTACTAAATTGATCACAAAAGTGAAAAAAAAAAAATTCCATGAAAAAAAAAATAATAATGTGGAATATTTATTTATTCATATAAACTGCGCCGTTAAATGATTAAAAAAAGGGTAAAGCAAGAAGAAGAAGATCTTGCTCGATCCGTCTTTGATCCAAAAAAATTTCATTTTTATTATAATTTTTGGCAGACGAAGAAGAATAAGATTAACAGTGTTCACGAGAGAGAGATAAAGGACAAAGATTTCTGGGTTTTAACAACAACAGGAAACGAATATTGTTGGATTGAGTTGCGATCGCAGAAAGTAGAAATCTGGAGAAAAGGGATATTCGAAACCCTAATTTTTGGGAGAGAGCATCGAATTTGAGAAAAAGCTGTAACATTTGAGGGCTTTAGATCGAATTTGATTTGTGGGGGTTAATGGGTTTTTTGAAGAAGTTAACGGGGATTCTTGGGTTTGGGCATAACGATGGTGGACATGGAGCTGTAAGAGATGAAGATGGTGATGGTGGAGAGAACAGTGGAACAGTTTCTGGTGACGGAGATAAACGCCGTGAAGATAATCAGCCGAGATTCCGTGAAACTGGACTTCCAAGGAGAGGTTTTGGTGTACCGGTTCAAGTCGCTGTTGAACGGTCTAATCCTGGTCCTATTCTTCAGCCTTGTGCTGCTTCAGATGGTGGTGTTCAGGTTAGTCTTCCTTTAATTGATGATATGGTTGATTTTAGTGTGTTGTAGTTTAGGGATTGATCAAATTCATGAGGATATCTGAATTGATAGCTGGTGAGTTATGGCTAAGCTTTATGAGGAGGTGTAATGTGGATAAATTGGGTTGAGTTTGTGAAATTTTAGTCGTTTTTGTGCTTACATTCATATTCTTAGTTTAACATTGATGAATGTTGATGAACGTTGATAGCCATCGAATCCTGTTTTACGCCAGTACCTTGCTTTGCTTTTTGCTTTAGCATGGCTTGAAATTGGCTTTGAGATGTTTGTGTTTCGAAAATAGTGCCTTATATTCTTCTGTAGATGTCTTTTATATTCGTCATTTCTGTATGATTTTTCCCGATTCCCCGAATGATCTTAGCATTAGGTGTCTTCGTAATCGTTAGTTCTTAACTCTCTGTTCATTCATCTTTGTATGAGAAATTAATGAATAGTCCTTAAAGACTATGCCAAGCCTCGAGATATGTTGTAGTAAGAAAATAGATTATAGAAGCTCTAATCTACAAAAACATGGTTAATCTCATGTCTTGATGGTTAGGTATTAATCATAACTCATGAGGCTAAAATAGAGACTTTGAAAGAATCTTAATTGGTTATATTGGTAGAGAAAGACGATCATAAGCAAGAAGAGTTGATTAAGCCAAGATTATTATTCATTGGTCTTAAATGCGATGATGTGTATCTGTTCATTGAGTTCTTCTTGATGGCATTAATTTAACCAAAATTTTTACTATCGAGCCTCTGTTTTTGGATCAGGGACTACGTTGGTACTCAACACGGCTTAGGATTGATGAAGACGGAGATGTTGCAGATGAATTCTTGGAAGATCAAAACTGTAAGACTTTGCCAAGAAAGTGCAAAACAAAAGCTGCAAAAGTGAGAGGTTTAGTTATATCTTCTGATGGGAAACTTCAGCCATTAATGCATTGAACAATGAACACCAATATGAAAGATTTGCTGAATAGTGTGATTGAATCAGACAAAGGTTAGAACTTGTGTTTCGTTAATCTCGAGACTAGATGTTATTTAACTGTGAATTTAGTTTTTGAAAAATAGACAGCGACTCTCTTTGGGATTGTCTGAAAAGTGAAAATGTATGTGCAATTGTTGGAAGTGTATTAGCTACTACAACTACAAGTTTTTTGGGAGAGCATGCATATGTTTCTTTTCATATACAAGACCCTCCGAACCTAACCGCATATTATCACTTTCAATTATTGATTACATTCTTCTGTCTTAACCGTCCATTATAGTATTTGTATGTTTTAATCCTCTGTTAGGGCATGAGTAATGGGAGAACATGTAAGGGTGTTCTTAGGGAAATAATAATGATATAATAATGTAAGATCATGTGTTAAGAACTTTTTTTTAGAAGTTGGTTAATGAGAGAACATGTATATGATCTTAAGATATATTAATATAATAATAAATAAATTTTAAAACATAATAAAATTTATAATTATTGGTAAAATAACATTTAAATTACATACTTAAAAAAGTTATACTAAAATTGAGAATACAAAACCAAATATTCATGAAACAAAAAAAAATTAATGATATGTAAAAAAAAAAAAAAACAACAATATTACTTAATTAAAGCACACAATGTTACATTTTATTTAATTAAGACATAGTTTATTATCCAAATTTATTCTAAATATTTTCAATCAAATCCTCTTTTAATTATTTTGTAGCCCAACAAGATGATTATTTTGTATTTGTGACAAAAAAAATTTGTCTTCAAAAACGCAGAACCAATCACCTTTCGCCACGTCGACACAAGAACACCCCAAGAACTGATCTTGGGCAAGATCATCAACCACCGATCTTAGCCCACTATTCCATTAAACCCTATTTTAATAATCCTAAGATCACCCCCGTTCCCCCATTACTCATGACCTTAGTCTGTCACATGAACTTACATCTGTCCGTTTCGATAGTCTATCTACCCAAAAACATGGCTTTTGTAATGTTTTAAACCATGTTTTAAGGAAATACACTACAAAAAAAAGGTTCGTTGCATCACTTATTTTCTATATTTGCATCAGTTATAATTGATGCAAATTAGTTTTACATCACTTGTATAAGTGATTCAGGGAGTAGTGATGCAAATATTTGCATCGCTTCAAATAATTATTTGCATCGATTATTGTAATGATGTTAATATGCATCAGTTGCAAAAAAATGATGTTAATTTTGCATCAGTTAATAGAAATGATATTAGTATTTACATCAATTAATCAAAATGATGTTAATATTTGCATCAGTTTAATAAGTAACGTTAATTATTTATATCAATTATAAATAATTGATGTTAATTTTAATAAAATAATATAAATTCGTTTTTAATAAATAAATATGATTTAATTTTATTAATTATTATTAAAGCAAATAATTAAACTTATTTGAGATAATAATTGGTTATTATTTTCACACTATCAAAACTCCGATGTCACTATATATAAGAAAACTATGAACCCTCTTTTCTCAATGGGAGCGATGTGGGACGTAGACAAATTGAGTAATCAATTACATCATTTTTTTTATAAGTGATGCTTAATTTTTAATTAGCATCGGTTGTTAGTGATTTAACTTTTGTATCATTTTTTAAATGATGTAAATTCATATATTCACATTAATATTCTTAAAGTGATGCAAATACATCTAGCTTTGCATCAATATTAATGAACTGATGCAATACAAATTAATAATGCATCAATTATTATAACTGATGTTAAATTATATTTTTTGTATCGATTATAAAGAAATAATTTAAATTAGTATCATTTAATATTTTGATGCAAGTTAAGTGATGCAACGAACCCTTATTGTTGTAGTGATATACTTATTTTTCATAGATCTATCCCGAAATTTCGTCAGGGTAAAAATTTGGTATCCAAAGAAAACAAGATTACATGCAAAAAAAAAAAAAAAAAGGATTACATGCAACGTGTCAACGTTGGTATCGCTACGAAATGAAAAAATGTCCACTTTTGGACTTTATTAGATACAAACATATCAATTAAATTAATATCTACAAGACTATATATAATGTGCCGAACGGCATGAAAACTTTCGTATATTCTTGTAATATTATGTTAGTCAATCGCTAACATCGGTATCGATGTGATTGAAATTTATAAAGAGTTAAGGCATAGGACTTAGGAAGAAGATAAAATATTTACGAGGAAACGATATCATTAGTGGCCTTAATTTTATATTGGGTCTGTCCTAATCGCCGTCATTAAATATACATTTATCATAGGATGATTACCTATTTACTAGTAATTGTGTGATTATTACGTCGATGAGTCATAGGTAGATCAATTTAATTAACTATTTTGATAATATTTTCTTTCTTTTTCGGTCTTCTGCTGTCACCAGGTTGTGGACAAATAGTAATATTTCAACCTAACACGACAAATTATAAGTCTTAGTCGTGTTGATAACAAATTCTCACCCACGTAATCAAATTTATTTTCACTTGTGTATAATATCAATCAAGCTTATTGTCAATGAGTTAGGTTAAAAACGACAACGAAACTTGATAAATCCCAACTCATTTCATTTGTCTGATACTTAAAACCACTTATAATTTTTGGTTTTATTATGACTCTAACATCATCATAATTTTAAAGAGAGCTAGATAGGTATCTTGCCTACATTTAGATGAGGATTTGTTCATTTTCCCTGTCAGAGAAAAACATATACTTTTATTTAGCAAAATAAGATATTTGATCAAGATCTGCGCACAACAATGTATTTTGATTATTTAGAATGAATTGGGTGACACATGCATGCATATGAATGGTGAATCTAAAAATTATTGAATCTTTACTTTAATTTAGAAATGCAATATGAAACGTCTATTAACAGTATTTTTTTAATGAACGGCCACTAATTTAGTTTTAGTTTATATTTTGACTTTTGTTTTCCCCAATTTATGTGGCAAAAAGAGAAAATAAAAATAATCTTTAATCATGCATCAAATTATTGTGAGTCATGTGAAAACTAATCTAATCTCTCGTCACTTGTACATTAACAAGAGGTGCACCCAAAAAAAAAAAAAAAAGTACATTAACAAGAAAATACTTATTAAAATTCATTCATTATTTGCTTCATCGGGCCGACTAGTCTATATATATGTCTACGTATATGCATACAATTATATATAGAGAGTACACCAACACCAAAACTCCTTCATATTCAATATATCTCATTTTGAACCCCAAAAAAAAAAAAGGAACGAGAAGAAAAAATGTCGAACAGGGTCCATGAAAGGAGCATGGAGATGGAGAACGAAGGCTCTACTAAAAAGATGAAGACGAAGGTTTTAGAATTTCCAAAGAAGATCAAGAAGATTCTAAAGAATGTATGGAAGGTTGGAAAAGACGATCCAAGGAGAGTGAAACATGCTTTAAAAGTAGGAGTTTCATTAACACTTGTATCCTTATTGTATCTCATGGAACCTCTCTTCAAAGGCATTGGAAACAGTGCTATTTGGGCAGTCATGACCGTCGTGGTCGTCCTCGAGTTCTCTGCAGGTAAGTATACGTTATAACACTTAATTAGATTAAAATTGTACTTATATTTGGTTTCTATTTTTAAGTACAAATGCATGAACAATCTTGTGGTGGCATGGTAATCTATCGTAGACTTGCGAGAAACTCTTTATCGATGAAACCTTCTTTCTATAGAAAAATCATGAATAAGACAATTTAGTCATAACAATGAGCTATAATGATTAGTGTGTGAATATTTTTGTGTAAGCTTATATGTTCTTAATGATGTAAATGGTGTTTAATAAAATTCAGGGGCAACGTTGTGCAAAGGGCTTAATAGAGGATTAGGGACACTAATTGCTGGATCTTTGGCATTTTTCATTGAGTTTGTCGCTAATGATTCCGGCAAGATTTTCCGAGCTATTTTCATTGGCGCTGCAGTTTTCATAATTGGTATGTACTTATATATTTATTTACCACTCTCTTAATTATTTCACAATCAACCCACGTTGTATAAATTAAACTATTAAACCCAAACAAATGAGTAATTTCCAAAACTTAAGATATCTATAACAAGATTTGTTTTCAACAATATTTGTATTAATTATACATGTTTTTTTATGTGACAGGAGCGTTGATAACATATCTGAGATTTATTCCATACATAAAAAAGAACTACGATTACGGCATGCTTATATTTCTCTTGACGTTCAATCTAATAACAGTGTCGAGTTATAGAGTTGATACTGTGATTAAGATTGCACATGAGAGATTCTATACTATAGCCATGGGTGTTGGCATTTGCCTCCTTATGAGCCTTTTGGTTTTTCCTATATGGTCTGGTGAGGACCTTCACAAATCCACCGTCGCTAAGCTGCAAGGCCTCTCTTATTCCATTGAAGGTATGTACTTAAATATTACACATCCAAAATATATCGCTATTTATTACTTTCATCCTCATTTTATTTCCGATGTCAAATTTATAAGCAATTTTGAGTTTTTTGTTTGGAATCAAGAAATATAATAAAACAGATGTTTTGATAATAATTTAGGAAATCTTGCTAATTTCGATCATTTCTATAGTTTTTAATGATTTAAAAATGGACCGCACTTGTCTGCCGCGGACTTCTTTTTCTTAGATCTGCACTATTACGGTTTACAATTAATGAATGGTAACTAAAAAGCGGCCCAATCCGTAGACGATTTTGTCCGCTCCAATCGTCGCTACCATTCGAAACCTATGTCTTTTTTGAAGTGCACTTTATTTTTATTTTATTCTGATTAGTTAAATAAGCTAATTAAGTATACGGTGTTATTTATTAATTAGCATGTGTGAATGAGTACTTTGAGGAGGAGGAGAAAGACGAAGAAACATCAGATTTGTCAGAAGACACGATCTACAACGGATATAAGACTGTTTTGGATTCTAAATCCACCGATGAAGCACTCGTAAGTTATTTATATCGAATATATATTTCAAAACTCGAATAAACAAAATTTTGAATATATATGAAAGTGTATATATAGGCAATGTATGCAAGTTGGGAGCCAAGACACACAAGACATTGTCATAGATTTCCATGGAAACATTATGTTAAAGTTGGATCTGTTCTTCGTCAGTTTGGTTACACTGTTGTTGCTCTTCATGGTTGCTTAAAAACCGAAATTCAGGTATAACTTTTAAAAAAATTCACAATTTTATTATGAAACTAGAAGTTATATTTAGTTAAATTAAATTATTGAATAACTATGAGTACATAAATTAGTTTCGTTTTTTGTATATTGATATATAATATAGTATTTATGTTAATTTTCAAGACTCCAAGGCCTCTTCGTGGACTCTTCAAAGATCCTTGCGTAAGATTAGCCGGAGAAATCTGCAAGGTTTTGTCGGAACTCGCCACAAGCATTAGAAACCGACGTCACTGTTCGCCGGAGATTCTCTCCGACAGTCTCCAAGTGGCATTACAAGATCTCAACATAGCAATCAAATCACAACCTAAACTCTTCATTGGCGCTAACCAAAACGGCAACGTTTCTCAAGGCAATAGCGGTAGACATAACCCAAACGTCATTGTTTCGCAACACATCAATAAAGACACAAACGATGCCGCTTCACATCAAACTGGATCACGTCTTGAGAAAAATGCTGAAACGCCACGCGGTGAGCGCATGTCGCGTTTTGGACCAAACGTTTCGTTTTCTAGATTGAGGGCTGATACGTTAGAACGGAGATCAGCGGCAGCGACTAGCGAAAGAAAGATTCTGAGGCAACAATTGAGCAAGATTGTTGTGATGACGAGTCTTGAATTCTCTGAGGCGTTACCATTTGCCGCGTTTGCGTCACTTCTAGTGGAAATGGTTGCGAGGCTTGACAATGTGATTGAGGAAGTGGAGGAACTAGGAACGGTCGCATGCTTCAAGGAGTATGATGACAGCGTTCATCAGAAGGATGTAGAGGTTCGAGTCGATAAACCGGCTGATCTAGTGGTTGGCGTGGAGTGAAAATGAACAGTTTTGGTTTGGACCATGTCCATAATCTCTCTAGACCGGAGAACAGAGAGTTCAATTTCCGTTGCTAGTATTAAACCTCGTGATCTTAAAAAACTCTTTTTATCTAGGTCTGGCTAGCTACTACACCAATTGAGCTACAAATTTCGTATGATTAGATTTAGGAAGTTAATGTTGAACCAATCGTTATGATGAGGTTTGTTGTTGGTTTTATTGTGTTTGGTTAGATCAATTTTCAACGTGATTCGATTCTCTTTTTGAGATGATGGAAATTGATTTTTTACCATTTTGGGTATTCATATAGTTTACTTACGGAATATGTAACATGAGATGGTGATTTTTTCAAGGGTTCTCGTATATCTTTCTGCCTTGGGAAAGTTGTTATTTTTGGTAAGTCATAGCTAATATGAGAATTTGAAAATAAATGAAAAAGTGGGTAAAACCAGAGACAATGAGACATCTTGTAGTCCACTCAAATGCTCTCTAGCTAGCCTCTATGGACCAACTATGTATTTTCTCAACGCTATTAATACTTTATATTGAAAAGGATTTAAATAATAATGTAGTATAGAAGGGAATAAAAATATCATAAATCGATAAGCTTGTGTGAAAAAGATGTAACAACCTTTTGGGAGTTTCTTAGATATTTTTAGCAAGCCGGTGCTTCACATTTGCTCTTTTTACATAATTTCATTTTTAAAACGACAAATTATATAGCATGTTATATGGTCCCCGTTTTGTATAAGTGAATCATTTGATCCCACACAAAAAAAAATGTTTCAAAATTTATATATAGGGTACTATACATATTGTTTCTATAAAGATACATGTAAACACTATTTAAGTTTAGTAAACTAATGTAAGTTTCATTTTTCATAATTATATTTTAGGATGACATTGTATGTAACCAAACCACGTTGTAAAGACAAAAATGTAAGAACTTGATAATCATTCCTTTTTTTTTTTTTTTTTTTTTGACAGTCATTCTTCATTCTTATCACTCTCATCAAAGTATATAGAGGATATACATAGTAACGTCATAATAAGGTTTTCGCAATTAATCATTGTAGTAGAGAAATGAAAGCATCATTACTGTCCATTCATGTTGCGACAAATTGGCGTCCACTATTTTTTTTTTTTTTTTTTTGTTAATACCATTAAATTTGTTTTCCATGTCGACTGCTTATTCATCAATCAAACACCGACTTCATAAGAGAAATCCAATTAAAAATAGATAATTTTACGAATGGAGGGACCGTCCAAATCTTAAAAGAATAAAAAAAAAATCTCTCATAATAAGATTTATTGATATTCCGACTCTTAATATAGTGTAGAGAAATCAATACAGAAATTTTAGACAAAGATAAAACAAAACAGATAGATTTCTATATAGAGATATACAACCATAAGGTACATGAGAATGAAATACATCAATTGGCACAATATTATCTGGTCATAAATTTTTATAAACATCTTTGTCATTTGAAACCCATCAGTCGAATCTATCATCATTTTATAGATTATATCGTACGAACAAGATACTATTTTCTTATCCTTGTAAAGTAACTATGTGAATCCCGAACATAAATATCTAAAGTTTAAGCTTATCCTTTTTTATTCAAAATATAATAAAGAGATAATCCAAATTTTTACTATCTGAATAATCCTCTACACAGTTAGTATAACCATTAAATACGTCACTCACCGAGTTTTTTAATGGATCTAAAAATGATACTATATATTCCGATTCATCAAATAGAGTGATTTAAGTAAATTTTCGCGTTCGAAAAAAATAGATTTCTAATTTGATTTACATGACAATTTATTTTAAAATGAGAATTACTAAAGCACTACCACTTGGTTAACTTTTGGTTTTTTTTTGTATATATTATTATGGCTATATATTTTTATTTAAACATTACAATTTGTAGCTGTCAAAAGAAAAGCATTATAATTTGTAAATATTTTTATTTAATTTGTAAAGCAGAGATTAGTATATGGTGCTGTATATCGTGTATGGAAAGGAATGATTTACACATTCATAAATTATTAACGGCTTATCACATATATAAATATAATACTGAAAACTAAAAAACTTTTAGAATCCATTATTTAAATTAAAAAGTAAACTTATGGTCCGACTCTCCTCTTATAGTTCACCCACTATTCTACATACACAGAGCTAGAGTACAAGAAAACCAAAACCCTTTCAGATTAAGATATTTTACCAAAGCACTTAAAAAAAAAAGATTATATGTATATATAGAACCAGAACTAGAAGATATCAAAGAAAAAAATGTGGGACAAGGTCGAAAAACGGAGCATGGAAATTTCCATGGAAGATGAAAGTTCTAGGAAGAAGAGGAAGAGGTTTCTTGAACCTCATAAGAAGATGAAGAAGTTTCTAAAGAATCTATGGAATGTCGGAAAAGAAGATCCAAGGAGAGTGATACATGCTTTGAAAGTAGGAGTTGCCTTAACACTTGTGTCTTTATTGTATCTCATGGAACCTTTCTTAGAAGGTGTTGGAAAAAATGCACTTTGGGCAGTCATGACCGTCGTTGTGGTTCTCGAGTTCTCTGCGGGTAATTATATATATCAGCATTAATTTGCATTTTTTTGTTTTTCATCTTATCTTAATTCTATAGGCGCAGAGAGATTGATTGAGAGAGATCTCTTTTTCTTATTATAAGATGAGTGATTATTAGACCCTCATATCGACAATGATTTTGCATTTCTTGATTGTGATATCTTATCTTAATTTAGTAATTTACTCATATTCATCAGGCAACTGTGTATATGCATTTAACTGCAAGGATGCAAAATTCTGATGGAAAGTTTTTGCATAAGAAAAAAATTAATAAAGCTGAAAACATTTTGATGGATTTTTAATTGACATTAAGTGGCTTATTATTATTTAGTTACTTAACATTTTGCAAAATTTCTAGCTATGATTCTCAATTAGAAGTTGCTTAATTCATTAGTGGTATAATGGTATGTACTAAAGTTAGTTGGATATATATAATTGCAGGAGCAACATTACGCAAGGGATTAAATAGAGGATTAGGGACACTAGTAGCAGGATCTTTGGCCTTTCTTATGGACTGGGTTGCTATTCATTCCGGTAAAATTCTCGGAAGTATCTTCGTTGGCTCTGCTGTTTTCATCATCGGTACGTATTTTGTTACATATTAATTCACTAATTTTTTTATAATCAATTAATTAATTAAGTTCCATCCCTTTCTTTCCCTTACTCATACAATATCTAACTTTTTTTTTTTTTTTTTTGGACAAAATCTAACTTTTTTTGTTTACTTCATACTTCATAGTTATCAAAGAAAAGCCTTTGAAAGTTTACAAATGAATTAATTTCCAAAATTTAAAGATATTATAATCATGTTGCATATTCATATGTGTAACAGGATCAACGATAACATACATGAGATTTATTCCGTACATAAAGAGAAACTACGATTACGGTATGCTTGTATTTCTTTTGACGTTTAATCTAATCACAGTATCGAGCTACAGAATTGATACTGTGACTACAATCGCACATGCGAGATTATATACTATTGGTATTGGCATCGGCATTTGCCTCTTTATGAGCCTTTTGGTTTTTCCGATATGGTCTGGTGATGACCTTCATAAATCCACCGTTACTAAGCTCCAAGGCCTCTCTCGAGGTATTGAAGGTACATATTCCTTAAACCAAAACACTAAACATGCAAATTAGAGTTACACATAAACATAATGTGAAGACATAAGTTTAATATTGGTTTTTACTCTATACATAGCATGTGTGAGTAAGTATTTTGAGGACAAGGAGACAGACAAAGAAACATCAGATTCTGAATCTGATGATGAAGACGTAATCTACAAAGGCTATAAGACAGTTTTGGATTCTAAATCCGCCGATGAAGCACTCGTAAGTCGTCATCTTAAACTAAATCTTTATATCGCGTAATTGTAAGCATAAATTTACTTATGGACATATATATAGGCAATGTTTGCAAGTTGGGAGCTAAGACACACAAGGCTTTGCCATAGATTTCCATCTCGACAATACATCAAAGTTGGATCCGCTCTTCGCAAAATTGGTTACACTGTTGTTGCTCTTCACGGTTGCTTACAAACCGAGATTCAGGTACTCTTGTGACTTCGAAATCTGTTTTTGAAAATATTATTACTTATAGTTTTATATAATTGTGTTCTTATGTTAATTTTTGAAGACTCCAAGGTCTATTCGTGTCCTCTTTAGAGATCCTTGTGTTAGACTAGCCGGAGAAATCTGCAAAGTTTTATCAGAACTCGCCGAAAGCATTCAAAACCGACGTCATTGCTCGCTGGATATTCTCTCCGACAGTCTCGAAGTGGCATTAAAAGATCTCAACTCCACAATCAATTCACAACCTAAGCTCTTCTTAGGCTCTAACCTTCATGATGATATCACCAACAAACACTTAAACGGCGACGTTTCACATTACAACGATACTAACACAAACGACATCGTTTCATATCACAACGATAATAACTCAAACGGCTGCGTTTTGGGACAAACTATAGAACAGAACGACACCGTATCACCACTTCCGTTAAAAAACAGCGTCGTTTCACTCTCTAGCTTGAGATCGGTAAAGAAATCGGCGGCGACCAGAGAGAAGAGGAGATTGAGGAAACAATTGAGCAAAATTGCGGTTATGAGAAGTTTGGAGTTTTCGGAAGCGTTACCGTTTGCTGCGTTTGCGTCGCTTCTTGTGGAAATGGTTGCGAGACTTGATACTGTGATTGATGCGGTTGAGGAATTGGGAACGATCGCCTGTTTCAAGGAGTACGATAAGACTGTGGAGGTGCGAATTGAGAAGCCGGTGGATTTAGTGGTTGGAGATTGAATTGATCGGTATGATACGGTTTATTTTGGTTTTATTTCGTCTGTCTCGGGTTTTCTATGTGATTTGTTTCAATTTTACAATTGATTTTGTAATTTTTAATCTTTTGAATTTTGTAAAATGAGATGGTAATTTTGAAGAGTTAATTTTGGCGAGAAAAGAGAATCTGAAAAGTAAAAAGAATGAAATTTTAGCACGAAAAGAGAATCTGAAAAGTAAAAAAGAAACAAAAAATCATAGGAAGAGGGCCCAACCGGGTTCGAACCGGTGACCTATTGATCTGCAGTCAATTGCTCTACCACTGAGCTATGGACCCAAGGTGTTAAGTGATCACACATTGATTTATTTATCCGACACATTACATTAGCCTAGGAAATAAACCTCCTCCAACTAATGAAAGATGCAAAAAAAATTTAGGAACTCATTCTTATTGTAATTCATTAATATCCTATAATTTCAATTTTGCCACTTCTAATATAAATTTCAGTTTTTTTTTTCTATATTAAACGAAAAATTATATAGCGTATAAGTGTTTAAGAGTGATGGTCTTTGTCAAAAGATTGTTTTGTTAAAAGATTATTTTACACAATCATTGTTATCAACTTATCACCTCCATAAAAGTTTATTTTAAAGGTTATATAGTGACATCACAAAAAGATGGTTTTTGTGTGGTCCAATTAATCATTGTAATAGAAATGAGAGATTGTTGAAAGAAAACAGTAGTGCATAATCCTATTGAGACTTTTAAAAGAATCCATATGGAATAAAATTACTTTTTATTAATCAAACAAAATATTTTAAATCTTAGGGTATAATACTTAGGGGTAGGGTTTATTGTTTAAGATTTAGAGTTTAAAGTTTGAAAATTGAAAATTTAATTTTAGTTTTATGGTATTTTTGGCCTGAAAACAAAAATCATGATATTATAGAGAATTATCCTTTATTTTTAAGTGAAAACAAAAAGAAAATAAAAAACAATGAATATAAATGAATTTTGATTATTTAATGAGAATATTAGTATATTTTTATTTTTCTTATGTTGAAGTTTTAACACTAAAATTAGTTTGATATGAAATAATATTATTACTTATGAGATTTCGACATATAAAAAAAAAATTAAGCAATGTTGGTATCAAAAGTTTTTGTTAATTTTTAACATATCTAAGATATATATTTGATATTATGCATATATTACTTTGATATAAAATGCTAACTTTTTTCAATTAAGATGGAGTGTGTAGAATTAAAATTTAGTTCAGTATGATAGAATAGATAATTACATTGTATTGCAAGATGAAGTGTATGAAGTTCAAATCTATTTTAAGAAAAAAATTACCAAATAAAATAGGTGGATTTCCACTTAAAAGTTCATATATTATCAATTAAAATTTGATATTAATTTCTTATACCCACATATTTGCATGGATTTTAATCTAGTAATATTATAATTTGTAGAAGAAACCAAAATCGATAGAATTCGTCAACAATAAATTGATGAATATAAATCACCGAGAGTCTTTACAACTTCTCACGAGTTATTATGAATTGTATGAAGATATATCATAATAAGTCAAATGAACCACTCTTTAAAATTCTCAACTCATAAATTCAACACAAACTTTAAATCAACAAGAATTAAAATTTGTTTGTCAAAGTTAAACTCTTTTTTACAAAAATTAAAATACTATACAGAATATACTCCAAAAGAAATACTCAACAAAATAACCTAATAAATAGATTTTCAGTTTGAATTGTACAACATGTGTACAATTACCATGAAAACTAGGCTAGACCAAGCAAAGGATAAACTAAAGACATGAAGTCTCAAAAAGTTTATCATATGACTAATCTATTCACCTAAATAAATATATGAATTCGATTTATGCTCTCGATTCAACTACTACGATTCAAGATCCTTTATTTGATATATCTTTGAGATGTTTTTCTTGGGCGCATTTTGTTTCCAAAGCCTAAGTATCATTCTCGTAATTATGGCATATGCTTTATTTTCATAGTAGTCATGAGTTTGTCCAAAATGTATCATTCTTGGTGCTAGTTATATTACCTGCTACACTAGATATCAGCTCATGTTAGTCTTGTTTACTTCTCTTTATCAAGCTTAAAATTTCATCATTATCATCATCGTTATTGATATTTCTATATGCTACTCGTTGTGTTCAAGAAGTATTCGAAACCGAAAAGATGTTCCGTTGCTTTGGTTCCAAAGAGATCTACTTTCAGGGAAAGCTCAAACTCAGAGCCGGACCTTGACACATTTATATGATACATTTGAATGGGGCCCCCAACTTTATTTATTTATTTTTTTTTAATAGTTTTTGTAGATTTATAAATTGATTGTTGTTTATATGAAAAGAGTAACATAAGTTTGTGTATATGGATCCCTAACTATTGTGTGAGTCCAAAATTTTAAATGGTTATAATATATTTTTGAGGAGTGTACTATACTTTTTTTTTAGAAAAATAGAGTTTTGTTTAAATTAATTTTCTTTTTCTTCTATAGTTTTTTTTTTGGGGTCAAATTTTATAGTTTTATATACTATTAAAATTCCCTAAAAATTTTGATGTTATTTTTTTTCTTAATACGTATGGGGCCCCGGATTTCGTTGGTCCGACTCTGGCTCAAAGTCAAGTATGGCATATGGTATTTTAATCTTTTTGAGACATATGAGTTTGTTGTTTATCGCAAAACACAGTCTTCTGTTGACATTAAGGTTTTGAATTTCCAAAGTTAATTTCTTGTTTGTTTATATTCATTTGCATTGCAAGAGTAATTCCCTTTTTTTTTTAACAAGCCAACACAAATGAAATGCCAAAATCTAAGACACCAAAGTTTCAGGTTTCGTAAAACCAATCTTGTCGTAAATCGTTCCCGCTCTAACTCCTCCTCCGGACGCTTCACAAGCTTCTTAGGTTGTCTTTGCTGTTGCGGCCGACGTGAAGGCGGCGACGCCGGTGTTTCTCGTTCCCGCTCTAATTCCTCCTCCGGACGCTTCACAAGTTTCTTAGGTTCTCTTTGCTGCTGCGGCCGACGTGAAGATGGCAACGCCGGTGTTTCTCGTTACCGCTCTAACTCCTCCTCCGGACGCTTCACAAGCTTCTTAGGTTCTCTTTGCTGTTGCGGCCGACGTGAAGGCGGCGTGTTTCTCGTTCCCGCTCTAACTCCTCCGGTGTTGGTGCTTCTTCAAGTTAGATACAGAGACCCCTTCGGATATAGATACAGAGACCGTCGAAGCCCCGAGGTTAGGTTTTATATGTGCATAAATTTTGAGATTAGTGTGTTTCATAAATTTTGAGATTAGAGATTAGGTTTCGGTTTACTTTTTCTCTTTTTGATATGTGCATAAATTTTGAGATTAGTGTGTTTCAGACTTTTCTTGTTGTGTTTCATTGTTTGGAGTATGTGCATTGTTTGGGGTTTGATATCATGTGCAGATCTACAGGTTGCTGGTGTCTCTTTTTGATATTTTCTTGTTTGTGTTTCATTGTTTGGGGTTTGATATGTGGATTTATGTGCATTTTTTGGGGTTTGATATGTGGATTTAATTTGGGATTTGATATTTGCAGTAAGGATTGGAAGACGTTCGTCAATAAATCGGACGATTTCATAAAGTGGTTGATCGGCATGGTTTTCCTGTTCGTTCCAGCCAAGTTTTTTCTCAAAGGCTACGCCAAAAGCCACAAGAACTTCTTATATGATACCAGAATAATAATGAAACTCATTCATATATAGACCAATGCTAAAAGGCTTCCAAGACTCAAAACAATAAAAGGCGTTTTTGTCGTAAAGAGAGACCAAATACTCCATCTAGGAGAAATCTGAGTAACCGAATAAACCGGTTTGATCGTATCCACAAGTTGTCCAATAATCGGTTTGCATTGTCTCATCCATGTTCTGATGTACGTTGGTACTCGCTGAAATATCCATGTTTTGGTCGCCAATGATCGGAAAATCAAAGTCTTGAAAGTATTGAACATCTTGGATTTGAGGATAGTCCTACAAAAAAATATATTCAAACCGGTATTAGATAAACAAAAACCGGTTCCGGTTTAGTTATTAGTCAATTTAGAATTGTGTAAACATACTTTTGAAGAGTCAAGGATGAAATCAGGTGAAATCCAAATGTTGGAAGAGTCTAATTCAGTAGATACTGGATTGACATATGAGTGAAATGGCATCATTTCATCGCGAGTAGGAGATGTCACTCGGCTTGAAAACCCCGAGCTTTCTCCGGATACAATGGTTTGCTCGCTTGGAATTTTTCGGATTTTCGAATTAGTTTTGATGTCATTCTTCATAGCAACACGACATAACACAAAAGCTCCCTATAATCAAACACATTCAATTCTTTATATGTTCTTTCATCAAAAGAAACAAACAAAATGTATTAGAAAAGGATCAAAATATAATGTTCTTACCTTTAAATTTTGTGATCCTTGTGATGAATCATCATCGCATAGTCGATATTCATGCATGATCCAATTGGTTCTATCGCCTAACGGGGCACGACCTTTGTAGAAAACTAGAGTTTTTCTATAGCCTATTATAGAAGATGAACGAGAAGTAACTTTTCGATCTTTCCCGGTTGCTTTCCAATAACCAGCCTTTGTTCCTCGGTTTGTACGAAAACCATTAGGATATTTTTTGTCCCTTGAACAGAAGAAGAACCATTCCATGTCCCGGTTTGGGAGAAAAGACTTGTCTATTATAAGTAACAATGACAAAAAAAAAAATTATTGAAATTTTGAAAAGTTACAAGAAAATTTAAAAATATTTTTGGAAGTTTATATATTTTACCTGGTAACTCCCAAGGATCGAAACTATAAAGATCGATAACAGGAATGACTTCAAGCTCGATCTCGAGACCTTCGACTTTTCTTTTCAAGTAATATTCAATGAGTTCTTCATCGGTAGGATGAAACCGGAATCCTGGAGGTAAACATGAACTTGCCATTTGCAATAATAAACTCACACTACGTGACTTGCTACACAAAAAGGGTTAAATCTTGAAGTCGATATATATATCTTAAAGGTCACGAAGCTATAACTGTTAATACTTGGAAAATCCAGAAATAGAAACTTTTCTCGACGCTCGGTTTGTTATTTAGAAAAAATTGCAAGTCAAGTCGATTGTATTCTTTGTCTGACAAGAACATTGTCCAAAAAAAACAAATTGTTTTTTATTGTAAAAAAGAAAAAAGAAACCAAAAACTCCCGCAAAAGTCTTAATCAAAAAAACAAAAAAAAAAGTTTAAAATTAAGAGATGTAGTAAAAATGAAATAATGCTTCGAAAGCTTCAAAAGTGACTAGCGAATGATTTATGTGTTTGCAACGAGTGCTTAGCGAATGATTAAGAGAGTGATTGTAGAAATTAGAAGCTGGTTGGTAGAGTGTTGAATGGTTGTGGAGTGCTGTATATTTATAGCGTAAGGTTGGTAGAACATTGATTTATATATAAATGTAAATTGGGATTATAAAAGTTGGTTAGAATGTGGCTTTTATTTTTTTACAAAAAAAATTATGGGAGACCGATAAAGTGATTAAGACATAACTTGTCTGAAGTGTTATAAAAAAAATTCCAAAGAAAATGGACCTACCTAGATTCAAAAGGTAATTTACATGTTCACACTTATGCACAAGCAATTAACAACTCATTCCTATTGTCTTTCATCTTTCAATGTTTTCTTCTTGACTTATCATTATATATTTTTTTTCCTATGATAGGCTTATCAGTTCAATTTTCAACAATGTACAATATTTAATATGTGATTTACTAAACACTCAATATCTATGTAGATTAAATTTACTAGTATCTCAATGTAATGTTTTGTATCAAATGAATTTGCCATATTTTTTAGATGTAGCTAGATATTTTAATGTATACAACTTTTAAATGAGTTAACTTTCCTAGTCATATATTACTGTGATATTGAGTTTTAAAATATTGTTACACGTCACAATGAGTAGGACAAAGAACTTTTTATTGTAACTAATCACTTTTATGTCATATGAAAAAAATGGTGAGATGAAAGTGATAACGAAAACTATTCGAGTACGTCGGAACAAGCTAGTGGACCCGCGGCTGCTTTAATCGGACCAAAACATACTGTATGTAATATTATAGTTAGTTTTTTTTTGTTCATGTCTTTAAGAACGACCAAAGAGCCATTTTGAGTATTTATTGGAAAACAAAATTTTTGTAAAGTTGTCATGTAGTACTTGAGATATAAAGTTTCGTCTTTAACAATTTTGGAATTACATAATAATTTCTTTTTTTTTTTTTTTTTGGGTCAAAACATAATAACTTCATATTCCGGAGATTAGTTTATTAATTAGCCTAAAATATCTCGTTTATATAAAGTTGCAGTTCATGGTTTCCCATTTAGTTGGACCAATTTTTTTTTTTTTTTTTCATAGCATTTAGAAAAGGGATGCCTAGATACGATGACTCAGATTACACTGTCATCATGACTATTATATGTATTATAGGTCAATTAGCTAGCTATTTGAAACTCTACATCACTAAATAGAGTTGATGTGGGAAGTCTGTCAATTGGGGATTGGCCTAATTGGTTTACCTGGTAGTCAGAAATGCAGGTGACCTGACTACCCCTGACATTAGTCGGAAGGCATTCCAAACCCGGAACAGGCAGTGTGGTGGTCCTTCGGGAAGAAAGTCCACTCTGTAGCACTTTGGTGCATTTCTACCGGGGCTGACCGGATCAGCCGATAGGGTTTATCAAAAAAAAAAAAAAAAAGAGTTGTATTAGCTGATACAGTTAAAATGATAATTCAATAATCTTAAAAATTCATAGTTAAAAAATATAATAGAAACGGAGATGTTTTTGGCCACAAAAGAAGAAGAGCCAAGGGAGCTCCATATGGAAACAACTCCTAAAGCTAAGAGAAATGGCTTATGGTTCCTTTTACTGCAAGCTTAATTAGAGAATGATAAGGCAACCACTGGTGGAAGTTCGTTGGTATCATCATGTATGGTTCTCGGATCAGTCCCAAAACATGCAGTGGCGGACCCACGTTATAGTTAGTGGGGGCAAGTGCCACCAGTAACTTTTAAAATATAGAAAAGTTTTATACTAAACAAAACAATTAAAGTGGCAAAATGGCTTTAGCCTTATATCGAAAACCTTAGGAGGTGAAGAGTTCGAATCCACTATGTGACAAGTTGCCCCCAGCAATATTTTTTGGCGGATGAAAATCTTAGGAGGTGAAGAGTTCGAATCCACTATGTGACAAATTGCCCCCATCAATATTTTTTGCTAGGTCCGCCACTGAAAACATGCATTCACCATGTGAATCACTTGTTTGAATCGATTAGACACGATATCCCGTTTATATATGCTATTGTGAACTATATGTGAAAACAAGAGACAACTTGTTTCTATGTTGTCCCAATAGCTATGACTTGTGATGATATGGTGCACATCAAGATTGAGATCACTTCATGGGATTCGCAACGTGCATCGTTCTTCGAACATGACTCGAGATTGTCCTCTACAAGACAATTAAGAATCCATATATACTTCGTCTTATCATTTAAAGTCTATTAGATATCTAAATTATATTTAAATAGAGTCTCATCTAGTTCTTAATCTTTCCATATAAAAAAATGTGAAAACATATCAAATGTAGAAGGGAATGGCATGTTATGTCCCAACATCCATATTGGTGGGACAGTAGGCCAACTTATATACAATATATAGTTGGTCTGACACGGTTTTAGTTTACTTAGCAAAATCTTTCACAAATGGAATGTAATTACCATTTATTCCGATATTATATATATATAAATTGAATTTTGACTGTGACATGTAGTATAGTTGTTTGTTTGTGTTAATATAATCATATGGACAATACTCGAAAAAGTTGTCTACACGTACGGGAATAGATCAATCAATGACCACCGTTACACGGATACCTACATGTCAAATCAACAATATTAATTTTGTAACCAATAATGTTTTTACGTGGTGAAGGCGTTTTTGTTCTAGTAAGTAGTTAGCCAATTAATATTTCTACGTTGATCTAGTAATTAAATTATAGAAAATGTTAGTTTCTTTTGCAGATTATGGATACAAGATTTTCGATATGATATGTAGTTACGTAGTACTGTATATCGTATCATGTATAATGTGAGTTGAATTTTCTACATAGGGATATGGAACTCTATGTATAAACTACATCAGCATTTTTGTTAGATGATAAAAAATTTAAATTAAAATGACAATGTGATAGATAAACTAAAAATTGGTAATACAAAAGTTTGTATTCATATTGTCATCATCTCATAATTAACATTTAAATATAATAATATACACATGAAATATTCAGATGACGAGAAAGAAGATAGAGATAGATATATATGTTTTTATAAGTTTTTTTATATTATTTAAAGTTCTCTTCATAAAATTGCTATCTTTGTAACTACATAATTATATATACCTAGTTTGGGCTTAAAGATAATGGAAAGTTGTTAATTATGGTTAGATAATTAACAGAATAATAAATTGCAGTTATATTATTATATATGGTAGAAATAAAAAAAATATTATGTTAAGTTGTGGAGCCGAATCTCTCGCACCAGCTATATGATCAGACATCCAAGTAACACGATGATCAACATGACCAGTTTGTGTTTCTTGCTTAAATTTATGTCGTTATTTTTTATTATACGTGACCGCGAAAGCAAAAAAAAAAAACTCTGTACTTCCAATTTTTTTATTGTAATGATATATATAATGACAAAAAAAACATAATTTGCACGTTGAAGGTGAGCCATTATAACGAGTAAACCTTTTATTTTTGTTTTAAATTCGCTTTATATGGAAGTCAGAATTTGAGATCCAAATCTTTAAGTATCAAACGTATAATCATAGAGACCAATCCACCAAGTTAAGTAGTCCTAGACTTCAAGTCATAGTTATAGTTCTACTTTAGTTGATGAAATATAAGAATTTTGAACGTTAAAACTGTGTGAGAATTTGAAGTTAATTGAATTCATTACTTGGAAGCCTAATAAAGGAAGAAGGTGAAATTTTGGCAAAGAGAAGCCATGAACGTTGGAAAAGGAGAGGACTCATCTTATCACTTAATCACACTTTGTCTCCTCACCTTTCTTCTTTTTGCTTTCGGCTCGGTTCTTTTTTTTCTTTACTTTATTTTCCTCCTTTATTTTCTTGCATCTTTTTTTCCCTCTTCAAGTTTCCATAACCAACCTATCTTTAAATACAGTAACGGGAAATTATTTTGATGTATGGTAAGGATGCCAAAACAACATTGAGTAGTTTTGGTATAAATCAGGCTTATATCATTATGTTATGTATAGATTTGAATGTGATATACTTATGACGTAAACTCTTCTCATTCGCGTTATTAGCATGAGATTCAGCAGAAAATTAGACTAATTTTTATACCTGCAATCTCTATGTGAAAAAATGACAAAAATTGTATAATGTGAAAATCGATTAGTGGTTTGACCAAACATTATGAGTTTCTTTACTTGACTAGTACATTGGAAGAGTATGTTTTGTAGTTGTTCACAATGTCAATTTTGTGTAAATAATTGAATATCATTATCATAAATAGTAAACATACCATATAAGCCAACATTAAAGCTAGAACAACATGTATACACAAGCTAAAATTTTGAGTCAACATAATTCAACAAAAATCCGAATTATACTTTACTATCGGAATATCTTTGAACACGTTTTTCTGTTAAAATAAGTGTATTTATACCACCACATCGTAGAAAGAATATTGAAGTCAAATTTAATCCCCTAATTTTTGGTTAAGACAATTGTACTTATAAGTCTGTATATATTTGTTATATTGTAATGATTTGCATATGCCAATGTACAACAACCTCCACTATGTGTGTGGACTTCCATGAACAAGATCCAAGACGCTTTTTGAATGTTATGTTTTCTTGGGTCTGAATATTTAGTAACAAGAATTTGCAGGATGATCGGTCAAATGTTGACTTTGCAAATCACTCACTTTTTTTTTCTTAAGAATTTCAAATTGCAATGCTAGCTTTAGGTTTTCAAATGCCCAACAAAGTAAAAAGTGGTATTTTTTAAATTGCACATTTACAAAACTAATAACAAAAAATTTTGGTAAGCAAAACATAGTTATGACAGTTTATTAAAATTAGTATTTGGGTTATGGTTAAAGATCCAAATAGTTTACCTAGTAGCCAATTAACAGCCGATCTGATTATCTATGACATTAGTTAGAAGATATTTTAAATTCGGGATAAGCAGTGTGGTACCCATTAGATCTCATGGATTTCATGGCTCG
The DNA here is from genome assembly GCA_011420285.2 of Erysimum cheiranthoides. Classification (NCBI taxonomy): domain Eukaryota; kingdom Viridiplantae; phylum Streptophyta; class Magnoliopsida; order Brassicales; family Brassicaceae; genus Erysimum; species Erysimum cheiranthoides. The sequence continues at coordinate 525,164 of CM022181.2, forward strand.
TTGATCCGAGCCTGCTCAGAGTTCATGGTGTCCATTGAACCGTTGAATCATGGTACAAGTCCACTCTATAGCATTTTCTAATAGAACTGACCGGATCAGCCGATAGAATATATAAATAAAAATAAAAAATAAAAATATGTAATGAGAGTTATATGTCATAGATTTATTTCAAGGTAAAGAGCCTATTCATACATGTACAATCCGCAAAGTGCGAATTCCTACCTATACAAACATGGAGTGCCAATTTATACATGTACTCTAATAAAATTCAAATTTCATACCTATACTTTCAAAATTGAGCCGAATTCAGAGTCAACGTTAACAGATTCGAGTCAACAGTAACGGTAGACAAAACGACGTCGTTTTGATACTTTTATTACAAAAAAATTGAATATAATCCTAACACAACGGTTTGAACCCATGACCTCTCATAGGTTTGGCATGGGAAATAACCAGTTGATCCAACAACAATACTTGTAATTAGAATAAACTTAAATTATTATAACCCGTTTAAGATAACAAGTTTAAAATTGAATTCTAAATTTTAAAACTTTCACATATATAATAAAATATATTATAAATTGATTATAAATACATTGTTTTTTGTGATTAACAAATTTTGACTTGAATCTAATAGTAAAAATAATTTAAAAAATGTAAATTTAAAATATAAATATAAATCTAATAGTATTATAATAAATGTAAAATATAAATTAAAAAAATATGTAAATTTGAAAAAAAAATTAAATACTATTATTAAAATAAAAATAAAAATCTGATGTACATTTTTAAAAAATATGATAAATTTTTAATTTATTTTTTAAATAATAATATTTAATTAGATTTTAAAATTTATATAATTTTATACATAATTTATATTTTTAATAATCTGATTCTTGTTAAAAAAATGTACATACAAATTTTTTTTAATATTTTTAATAATGCACGGGTACGAAGAATTGCTTGTGATCATTGCTGGTGATGCTGATTATGTTAACTGGATTAAAACCATTGTAAGGGAGAAAAGACTGAAGGTCATATGAATTTATCAATATCCTCCTCGTACAAGTCTCCTCACGAGAGAACAGCTCTGGCCTATTGGTCTAATTTCATTGGAGGATTTAATGTGGAATTACTATGCTCAAGCTGCACGTGCATAGACGGTTCAACTTCTTCTTCTTGCCTCCACAAAAAGATTACTTGCACGTTCTTCACCTATATTCTTATGCTTCACGCGTCCATTAAATGATGCAGCCAGCTGCAAAATTTTTTCAAACTCGAGAAAAGGTTCTGGATAGCGAACTAGATTGTCGCCAACCGATCTGGTGTCATATAAGAGCATTGTTCTCATGTTGGGATGCCGCCTTAGCGTTTGAAAAGTTGAACCATAAGAATGGTCGGAAGAAATCACAACAACGAGTCCATTCTTACACATACTGAACCATGTCTCAACCCTTCTGATTATCTCATTATCAGCAGCATCTTTGTCACGACTAAAGACTTGAAAAACAGAGATCCCTTTGGACATGAGTGCAAAACGGACCCTATCCAGAATTCTATCACGATCAAAAGTCCCTACAACAACCTCTATGGCTAAAACTCCTTTAAACCCTTCACTATCTAATAGTGTTATTAAACTACTAATTACCATATCTATCTCAATGTCATATTTAAGAGACATATTTTCAAAATCTCAAAGAATATAAAGTAATTTTCTAATGAGTGAAGATGAAAAGACTTCACCTCGCATTTACATATTTTTTTTCATTTATATTTTACATTTATTATAATACTATTAGATTTATATTTATATTTTAAATTTACATTTTTTAAATTATTTTTACTATTAGATTCAAGTCAAAATTTGTTAATCACAAAAAACAATGTATTTATAATCAATTTATAATATATCTTATTATATATGTGAAAGTTTTAAAATTTACAATTCAATTTTAAACTTGTTTTCTTAAACGTGTTATAATCATTTAAGTTTATTCTTATTACAAGTATTATTGTTGGATCAACTGGTTATGTCCCATGCTAAACCTATGAGAGGTCATGGGTTCAAACCATTGTGTGAGGATTTTATTCAATTTTTTTGTAATAAAAGGATCAAAACGACGTCGTTTTGTCTACCGTTACTGTTGACTCGAATCTGTTAACGTTGACTCCGAATTCGGCTCAATTTTGAAAGTATAGGTATGAAAATTGAATTTTGTTAGAGTACATGTATAAATTGGCACTCCATGTTTGTACAGGTAGGAATTCGTACTTTGCGGATTGTACAGGTATGAAAAGGCTTTTTACCCATTTATTTCACACAACATAGAATGTGCTTATGTGCCATATGCGAATTGGGCCAATCTTTTTGGGCTCATAAGAGCCCATAAGATAATATAACATTTGAGCGTCATTTCAAAATCAAGATAAGATGTGCTGATAATAAACCGAGAAACCTTACTCATGTTTCAGAGACACAAAGCCATCTTCACGCAAAAACCTCTCACTCCGTGTTTCTAATGGCGACTGTTCTTACCACAGCCATTGATGTCTGCTTCAATCCCCAAAATTCAGACACAAAGAAACACAATCTATTCTTAAAGCCTTCTGTTTTAAGACAATCTCGTACCAGAAAGCTCAACATTTCTTGTAGTTCCTTGAAACAACCTAAAACCCTAGAGGAAGAACCAATCACCACAAAAACTCCATCTCTCTCTGAGCAACTCAAGCCTCTCTCTGCAACAACACTCAGACAAGAACAAACCCATGTGTTGTCTAAACCGAAATCTGTATGGGTCAATCCAACAAGACCCAAAAGGTCAGTTCTTTCACTTCAGAGACAAAAGCGTTCTGCTTACTCTTACAATCCTCAAATCAAGGATCTTAGGGCTTTTGCTCAGAAGCTCAATAGTTCTAATGTCACTGAAAAGTCTGAGTTTTTATCTCTTCTCGATGAAATTCCTCATCCACCCAATAGAGATAACGCATTGCTTGTGCTAAACGGATTAAGAGAATGGCAAAAGACTCATATGTTCTTTAATTGGGTTAAGTCCAAGAATTTGTTTCCCATGGAAACAATTTTTTACAATGTTACAATGAAATCTCTGAGATTTGGGAGGCAGTTTCAGCTAATTGAGGAGATGGCACTTGAAATGGTGAAGGATGGTGTTGAGCTTGATAACATAACTTATTCGACGATCATCACTTGTGCGAAAAGATGCAATCTTTACCACAAAGCTATTGAATGGTTTGAGAGAATGTATAAAACCGGTTTGATGCCTGATGAGGTTACTTATTCAGCGATTCTTGATGTTTATTCCAAGTCAGGAAAAGTTGAGGAGGTTCTTAGTTTGTATGAAAGAGCGGTGGCTACGGGGTGGAAACCCGATGCTATAGCATTCTCTGTGTTGGGGAAAATGTTTGGTGAAGCCGGGGATTATGATGGGATTAGGTATGTTTTGCAAGAGATGAAATCTATGGATGTGAAGCCTAATGTTGTTGTGTATAATACTTTGTTGGAAGCTATGGGGAGAGCAGGGAAACCGGGTTTGGCGAGGAGTTTGTTTAATGAGATGCTTGAGTTGGGTTTAACTCCGAATGAGAAAACTTTGACAGCTCTTGTGAAGATTTACGGGAAAGCGAGGTGGGCGAAAGATGCGCTTCAGTTGTGGGAAGAAATGAAGGCGAAGAAGTGGCCAATGGATTTCATTTTGTACAACACGTTGTTGAATATGTGTGCTGATATTGGATTGGAGGAAGAAGCGGAGAGGCTGTTTAACGATATGAAGGAGTCTGGGCAATGTAAACCTGATAATTTTAGTTACACGGCGATGCTGAATATATATGGGAGTGGTGGAAAAGCCGATAAGGCGATGGAATTGTTTGAAGAGATGTTAGAAGCTGGGGTTCAGGTTAATGTGATGGGTTGCACATGTTTAGTTCAATGCTTAGGGAAAGCAAAAAGGATTGATGATTTGGTTAGTGTGTTTGATCTCTCGATTCAAAGGGGAGTTAAGCCTGATGATAGGCTTTGTGGGTGTCTTCTTTCGGTTGTGGCCCTGTGTGAGAGTAGTGAAGATGCTGAAAAGGTTATGGCTTGTTTGGAGCGAGCAAATCAGAAGCTGGTGACATTTGTGAATCTGATTGTAGACGAGAAAGCCGAATTTGAGACTGTAAAAGAAGAGTTCAAGTTAGTGATCAACGCAACTCAAGTAGAGGCAAGAAGGCCCTTCTGCAACTGCTTGATAGATATATGCAGAGGCAAGAAGCGGCATGAGAGAGCTCATGAGCTTCTCTATTTAGGAACACTTTTCGGTCTATACCCGGGATTACACAACAAGACCGTAAAAGAATGGAGTCTAGACGTGAGGTCATTATCAGTTGGTGCGGCTGAGACTGCTCTCGAAGAGTGGATGAGAACACTTGCCAACATCATTAAACGCCAAGAGGATCTCCCTGAGCTGTTCTTGGCGCAAACCGGGACAGGAACTCACAGATTCTCACAGGGATTAGCAAACTCTTTCGCCTTGCATTTGCAACAACTCTCTGCACCATTCAGACAGAGCGATAGGGCGGGTATTTTTGTAGCTACAAAAGAGGATTTGGTGTCATGGCTGGAATCAAAGTTTCCACCTTTAGTTGCTTCTCAAGTATGAAACATTATCATCTGTTATCTTAAACTAAAAAGCAACATTATTTTTCCCAGGAAAGTTGTTTATAATTGTAATAGCATATTTGAATCGTCTGATAAAGTTTCAATCTTTTTGTATTGCCACAAGGAAGAAGGAATCAAATTAGTTATTTGCAGTCTTATTCTCTCTTCCCCCAAAAAGATTTAGCTTTTCATAAAGATTCATGTAAAAAAAGCTCTCATTTCACAAAAGTAACCAACACATTCAATCTCTCTCAACTCTCTCTTACATGCATACACACTAAAAGACCCATAAATATTTGGGACTTCCTCTTATAGCTTAGCAGCGCCAGCTATTCTGTCGCTTTGCATCATATGCTGCACCATCGTTGAGCATATCTTGAGCATCCGTCTCCATTCCGAGCTTCGAGAGCGCTAAAGCCTGCAAGTAAAAAGCTGTTGGCCATTCCGGTATGCACACCTGTGCCTGCATTGCATCTCTCAACGCAAGCTCCTGTTGGTCTGTCATTAAGTAGGAGAAAGCCCGTCTAGCAAAAACTGTTGCAGAAGGAACCGGCATCATCCCCACCAACTAGAAACCATAAATACAAAAGTTAGAAATTCTTGTCGAACACCGAGAATTATGTATTTGTTGCTTTTTATTTCTCACCTTTGAGTAGTATTCAATTGAGTTCTTGAAATCCTTGTCTCGGAAAGCAATGTCCCCGAACTTTTTTGTGTTGAGCATCTCCTGCACTTGTTGTGTCCATTCCTGAAACGAAAGCTCATTTTCTGCACCTTCCTCATCTCTGTAACCGGTTTTAAGCAAAATGTCGTGAAATGTCGCAAGGTCCATCTTTGCACAGGCCTTTCCAAGAGGAGAAAGCATAGTTGGTAATATTACTGTGTTCTTTGGTAAGCCCATTAAGACATGAGAAGCAACCTAAGCAACAAAACCAAAACCAGGATTAACAATTAAGATATGAAATTCATGATATTGTCGATTTCAGGAGGGATTATCTCAAACCTCTTCTTGCTTTTGTAGTGGTGCCACTGCAGAGAGAAGAAATTTGGTATCTGGCCGTTCCTTTGCCTCTGATTGAAGGCATTTTGAAGCAAGCTCAACTAATTTAGTCGCATCTTCATTCGCATATTGGCCTTCAAGAGATGAATCCATAAGAAGCAACGCATTTTTCCCTCTTATGATATCAAGAGCCTGATATGACACATCACCACCAATTCAGATATGAAGACACTAAAGAAAACCTCGGCTAATTGACAAAAAAACTGACATAAAGTGAAGGTGACTAGAAGCACTTACATGGCTAGGTGGAATGTGTTTGCCGCTTAAAAGATCTAAAAGAATAGTTCCATAACTGAAGATCACACTTTCAGGAATGACTCTACCTGCAAATACAAAAAAAAAGTGACCCTTAATCTTCAATAAGGAATTGGTTTCTCTTGAAAATACAATTCACAAGATCAAAAATGTTACCTGTTCGTAAAAACTCAGGTGGAGTATAAGCTAAGTTGGTACTGTAGCTTTTTCCATCTCTACTGTTCTTCATAAGACCGAAAGTAGATAGACGAGGATCACCTTCCTCGTCGAAGAGGATTCTGTATGCATTTAAGTCATGATAGATTTTTCGGTTCTCAATGTTGCAGTAATCAAGTGCTTGTGCAATATAGTCTGCGATTCGAACACGCATGTCCCATGGAAGTGGCTGCTTTTCCCCTGCAAACAAACACAGAAAAGAAGAGTAAAGCATCTAAACAAAATTCTAAAGAAGCTTATAACAAAAGAAAGATAAGACTATTACAGTGAAAGAGATGCTTTGAGAGAGTATCATTTGGCATATACTCTGCTACCAACAGTCTCTCATCTCCCTCAGCGCAGCAACCAATCAAACTGACTAATCTCTTGTTTCTAAGCTTCCCAACACCAGTTGCTTCCACCTGATTTCACAAGTCAATCAAAGTCAACACCAGGACAAAGATCCCATTTTTATTTCACAAGTCAATCAAACTCATGGAAGCTTATTCCTTTGACTAGTCATTGATGAGCTTAGCCTAAGAGATTCACTCAGGGTCTAAAATCAAAGTCAATGAATTAATAGACAAGGAACCAAACAACAAAACATGCATTGACATTTATCAGATTCCTTACCACAAACTGTTGAGCATCAGGCCAAGATTGCCTAGAGAATCGTTTGATGGCTACAAGATGATTCCCTTCAAGCTTCCCTCTATAAACCACATTAGGAGCTTTCTCTCCACCTTCAGAGACAATGCAGCTAGGACTAAACCCATTGGTTGCTTTTCTCAACTCATTAAGCTCAAATTCTTTGAAATTTTGGATTTCCTGATCCAATTGGTCCCCATTTACTGTAACCACACACAACAAACACATAGCCCAAAAAGGCAAATTAATCTAAACAAGAGTTTAATTCCAAAAAGGAAGAGACTTTACAACTTTTCTGCTTTAAGCCATACAAAAAAAAACCCTAAACCCACAGATTAAAGCAAACCCATGAAAAGAAACAGAAGAAAATCTGCAGATTTACTTAGTGAGCAAACAAAAATGTGAGTTCTTGAAATGTAAGAGATTATTATTACCTGATTCTGGTTTGTTTGGAGCTGATGGATCATCAGAAGAAGGTAGATTAGCAGTTTTGGAATGTAAACAACCCATTTATATATCTCACATCAATCAAAAGATTAAACAATTTGTCGTCCACAAAGATGAGAAATTTGGATAAGAGAAACAGAGATTGAAAGATAAATGATTAGGAGAGATTTTTTGTGTGTATTGTGTTCTTGGATTGAGGTAATAAAAACAATGGTGGGATTTGATTTGAGGTTTGGATTTGTGCTTTGTAAGGAGGTGAGGAGGCAGTAGTAGAATATAAAAAATTTAATAAAAATTTGAAAACTTAAAGACAAAAGGAAGTAGCTAGAGAGAGAGAAAGATCTGAAAACATATAGCTTCAAAAAGCTGCACAGTTGAAAATATAGAGGTAACAAAAAAAATAAAAATTAGAGTCATGTGAAGCAAAGATCTTTTATTTTTCTGCTCTACAAGATTTTGCTTGCATATGCTTTTTTTTCCTCGGTACTATACACGAAATGTTAATTGATTTTTTCCTCTATTTTTTTTTTTTGGCTCTAAATGCATATATTTCAAATTCACTTAAATAAAAAATATGATTAATGATATAAAACTATAATTTTTTTTGGCGGTAAAAGTTAAAAACTAAATTTATAGTCACTAAATTAGTGATAAGATATGATAATATGTTATGAGATGACAGTTCTGTTGTAAAGTTTAATTGACAAGAGATGATAATACGATAAAATATTTGAAATAAAAAAATATATACTTTTTTCAATTTTGTTTTTATGATTTACTGTTTCATCTTCTCTCAACGCATGTTAGTAATAGTGACATAATTGACGGTACAATTTTTAACCGTTGCTATTTTAGTCTAGCAATCAAAGTCAACAACACAATAACAATAGTGAAAATAATTGCTACAAAGGCTACAAGCTCAATTCTCTTATTCGCCTAACTATGTAGAAAATTATTAACACTCGATTGAGCATTATTGATCTAAGAGATAAAAATGTCAAGAGGATTTGGTTAATGTCATTCATTCTTGTTAAATTATTTTCTGAAATTGTGTTTTTGCTTACTTTTGCTATGAATGTATTAAAAAAAATTATTGCAGAAAGAAACTAGGTCACATCACATGACAAGTCTATCATGGGGCACGTGCCTCTACGTTCTTGCCTTCTTGGGTCCTGGATTTAACCGAAGATGGAAAGTAACTATTTCTCTTTGCAACAATTTTATTAAAAATTAGACTTTTTAAAATTATTTAAAATTTAGAAGTGTACAACCAACATAATCAGTATTTTATTTTAGTATAATTCCAAAATGAAATAAGTACCGTTATTACATGATTCGTTTCACACAAAAAGTCTTCTGTTGATATCAATCCCTTCACCGACATATTAATAACAAAATTTCTATTTTTCGAATTAATTTGAGAGATTTTTAATGCTTCAGAGATCCTTAAATGATGTACTTGTCTGAATCTTGAATAGTTTATCATACTAATGTGGACCATAAACAAAAGAATCTTGGACCGAATTATATACTAATCATATAAGAATTGAATTTCTACCAAAAAAAGAAGGATAATGCAAACAATTTTCGCTATAATTATTCTGAATTTTATATTCCAAATAACACTGTTACATATAGCATAGAGCCTTTGACTATTTTACTTGATGCAATGCAAATGCATGAACTTATTTATTTTCATAACAACAAAAGAAAATAATTGTACAGTTTCTTTTTGTATCACCTATATATTTCAACTTGACACCCTTATTTTCATGGAAATTCTGTTTTTTTCCCCAACTTTTTTAGTTACTTAATCTTTAACTACAACTTTCAAAATCAAATAAATAGATCCAGATCACGAATTAAAAATTGTAAATACATGGTCCAAACTGTATAAACTTATAGTTTTACGGATCATTTGTTACTTTACAAAAGTTGCGGGTTAAAAGAAAAGTGAAAAAGTCAGGAACAAGGGGGGTTAGATTGTTTATTCAAAACTTTATGGTTAAATCCAGTAAAAACCTAAAAATACGGGGGAAAATGCGAAAACTCGTTACCTTAACTACTAGACGGCGAGGTACTGTTTCCTCCGGCGACCCAATACTGTTTAACGGCGACGAGAATTTTCTCCGGCACGAGTGGACCATCTTCGTGATCCATCAATTTAGTGTCCCATCTCATTCCCTTTGTGATTTTTCTTACATCGTTTAACACATCAACTTCGTCTCTGAATATAACTGTGCCTTCTGGTCGCAAAATCCGATCCATTTCAAGAAGAATGTCTTCAAGTTTGCAACTGCATTATGAAATTTCAATACTTATGTTTAAGATACATATAAAGTTCGTAGCTTTAACGCAATATACTAAGCAAAAGTTAACATGTTAAGAAGATAAATGTGTAATCTTTTGGATCTATAATGGTAACAGAATCTTGAACTAACCTGTTCTGATACAAGCTGAAGACATTGTTAGCGTGGATGAGATCATATGTTCTCGGATAAGTCGAGAAGCCTTCACACCTGCAGATTTTAAGAGGAAGGACATTAGATTTGGTATCCAATATTGATAAGAGAAGAAAGCATTGTGAGTTGTTTTTGAATTTACCAGTCATGGTAGATACCGATAAGACCTCTTTCGTATACAACACTCAAAGTGTTCTTTGCAATGGTTGGAACAACATTCATAACCCAAGATTTAGATGATTCAAGCGCAGCTGCGAATCCACCAAGTCCAGCATTCATGTCCATCACATTACGGTATCTCGTGCTACCGATTAGTCTATTGATTCTTTTGTAGGTACTCATTCGCTTCTTCCACAGTTTGTTATCTTCTTGGTATGATTCAGCGGTCATACCTTGGATCAGACCTTTGGTTATACTTGGAGGCACTGAGAATAGTCTTTCCGGGAACTTCTTTAGCTTTCCTCCCGCGACTTCTTCTTTGTTTGATACTTTAGGGAATGGAGTCACACATACTTCCATCTCCTTGTACCATACATCATCGGTGTCTTTTCCTTTACAGGTTTTAACAGATGATGATGACCTATCGCATGATCTATCGTTTGTTTTCTTTCTCCAGATCGCAATGTCTCCTTTCTCATACTTCTTCTCCCAGCATAAGGACTCTGCAATCTCCTCTATTTTCTTTTGCTCTGCATTGAGTTCTTTCTTTGACCGTTTCCACGTCTTGTAGTACGTCTTCCAGTTGATCGGTGGTCCGGATAAGACCCAGTAACCTCCCGGTCTTAGGACTCTATCAACTTCCATTAAGTACATTCCCTCTGCACAATCAAAATCCAATGCAAAAAAGCAATCAATCTAGTGAATTTTGTCATTTCCACTGAATAGAGTGTAAACTGAGCAAATGTATTACCATTTGCGGTCCATGGTATCAAACACCGAGAGCATTGGGCCATATCAAAGGCTCTTGGTGGGTATGGAAGACGAATTGATCCAAGTACACCAATGATTGCTGGAACACCTCTCTCAAGTGCAAACTGTACTTGCGCTTCGTGGCTATCACGTGGTGCAAACGACATAGTCAATACATTCTTCTTAAGCATATAAGCACCCCAGCTTGCAACCTAAGACATCATAAGAGAGAAAACAATAAGCTCTACAAAAATGAATCAAACATCGCCTTGAGAGCTCATAAATGAACCAACTTACCCCACATCCAGTGTCCAATGCGGTTCTAACAGTTCCATCGTTGATTGGGATTACGGTAGCTAGCTGTTTGATATAAGCATCCGCACCTTGAGGAAACATAGTTCCTCCTCCAGGGAATTTAAACACATCCCCTTGAAACTTGACCCAATTCTGTCTAGCTTTTTCAACCGTCAAGCTCTTGAAAGGAACATTCGCATAGTGAACATAATCACGGCTTTTAGGCCAAGGGAAAGGAGTCTTATAACCTTTAGGAGCCGGGATTAGACACCGCAATTTCTCATTCTCCGGTGGACAATGTCTCTCTCTATAAACCATATTCTCCCTTGGAAATTTCATTGCCCTGCCTTGTTCTTGACAAGGTGTGTAATCCTTGTACTTAACATCACAAGGCTTGAACACAACCGGTTTCGGATTAGCTCTTTGAGGAATCTCCACTGTTCTATGATGAGGCTCAAAATCAAGATTCATTACAATGTCTGTAACATTAGTACATTGTGCTTGCTTTGTTACTTCCATGACTATACCATCTCCTTTACCAAAACCACTCTTTTGCCATGATCCAAGAAGATAGAAGAAACAACATAAACCAAATACAATGATTAGAGTAAACAAAGTTCTTGTCCGATTAGTCACTTGTGGATTGTTCTTAGAACCCATGAATTTAGAATCTCCTGAAACATTGAAACAAAATTATCAGCTAAAGATCAATTAACTTAGTACATGATTCACTGAAACTATATCATGGAGAAAAAGTATAAAGTTTTGATTTTTAAAAGCAAAAGTTGAAACTTTAAAGATTACAGAGAGAAGAGTTCGTGATGATAGAACAACAAGATTGGAACTTTAGCATTGCAATTGAGAATCAAAATGAATCGAAGTTGAAATTGGAACTACCCAGAAGGGATACTGCTAGAACAGATTACTTCCAAGAGCTAAAAACAATCTAGAAAGAGAGAAAGTATTGACCTGTTCGATGTAGAGTCAGATTTTTTTGTTCGTTTGTTTCTCTCAAGATCACTGCTTTAGCTCTTTCAGTGATAATAAGCTGTCGACGAAATAAAAGCTTTCACATTGATTGAAGAAATTACTCACAAAAAAATAACGTCTCTAATTAATAAAGCAGACTTCAAAAAATAAAATTGAAACACATCTTATGTTTAATTATTAGTACTTATTATTCACATATAAAATTTCCAAGATCGACCTGAAAATCTCTTCCCAAAAATGAAAAAATTGTTTGCAACAAATTTTATTGACTTTTGAAAAATATTTGTCTACTATAATAATTAAAAAATGATATTATATACACACGTAGGGTATAATTTTGCACATGAGCCAAAAAGTCCAAATTTGCACATGCATCTATAGGATCCAACCATATAATTATTATTTAATTATGTAACATTAAGGATTTTTTTTTTCACAATAGTGTTTCTTTATATATTAAGGACGCAGTACATACTAGACAAAGCCGATGAGTTGAAACTTGAAAGACAACCCTCGGAACCAAAAGCCGGAGGAACAAAGATATCTCTCCGGAGACTAAAACAAGCAGACCCAACAACTTAAACATTTGAGTAACATTAAGGATCTAATAATCAATTATTATTGTGGAGGAAAATGGAAATTTGGGCAACTAGTCTATAGTGGATTGACACGCACTAACTTCGCTGTCATACTGACATTCATTAACCCGGTCACTGTCAACTTAAACCGGAATTGTATCGTACCAATCAATTGACACGAATACAAACACTTTTTTCTCTTCTGATTCCAAACAAGCTAACTTTCAAGAGATATATAAGTCACTACTCTTCATCTACTACAAAATTCAAGATTCATCATAAACAGAAAAAAAACAAAATATGGAAAAATCGATAATGCTTCATTCCTTGGATCTTCTAACATTACGTGAAGAATCACAACAAGCTTCGATCTTGTTCTTCTGTAAATGTACTAAGAACTTGTCTCTGAAACAAAACCAAATAAAGATCAATCTTAAGACAATGTCTAATGTTAGCCCATGTATATTTCAGCATCTTACCAGCGATTCTTCTGTTATAGTTTTCTTGCAAGCTTGTGTTTGAGTGGATAACTTTTCTAACTTTCTTCTGCGTCTCTGGCCGTTTCTTCAACTTGGATAAACTAAGTGAACCTTCAACTGAATCATTGATGAGGAAACAACTTTCAATGGATGTAAAAATAGAAATCAACGAGTGAAAAAGGATAAAGAACTATTTCAGGCTCATACCTTGCCATTCCCATACAACTTTTTGTTCACCCTTGACAAGTTTAGGATATTGATCTATACGTGAATCCTCTTGTATTAACTCCTCAACCTATAAATTAACCAAGAATATAAAGAAGCATGAACCATGTCAGGCAACAAAATTGAGAATTGGTTATAAGAACATGATACCTGTAACAAATTGTTAGAGAAAGAATAGAATCAGATCAAGGATCAGAGTTACTGATTGATAGGCAGGACCAAAAACAGCATACCTTACTCCATAACCGAGGGTCTCTTCTTTCTCTAGGCAAAAGTAGATAATCACGTAACCAAGATGCGATAACCCAAGGCTCGCAGTTACCAGTGTCTGCAGAATTTGATGCCACTGCATTCTCTTCCAGGAAGTCACAGACCTAATGAATCAATTCAAAATCAAACCTGTTACACAAAGATAAGGATAATTGAGTTGCTGTGCGGATAGAGAGGTACCTGTTCATATAGCTCTTCGACTCTACTTGAAAAATTTCGCTTACGTTGAATTTTCCTAAGCAATATTGCGCAGCCCACTAGCTGTACATCTCAACACTGTAAACAAGCTTGAAGATGTTGATCAAGTAAACTAAACCACTCAAAGACTGGCTTTCTCTAAGAGTAAAAATACCATTGCACAGGAGGACGAGATAATTAGGATGTGCCTCAAGAGCCATTGATGCATGCGACAAGTCAAGGGTTTGTAATTTTCCATTAGCGATTCAGGGCATTTCAACTCATTGATCCTTCGGATAAATAAAAGAAAAAGTAAGAATCTTTAGTCAAGAGTTAGTCCTAACCAATAGAATTAATCAGTGATGAAACATACTAACCCATTAGAATTAGTCTTTTTCTCTAGTAGTTCAGTGACAGCTTCTACAGCCTTTCCTTTCACAAAATTGTAAGCAGAATCGTCTAAGTTATTCAAGAAACCGTTGCTACGTAGATCTTTCCAAACATCATTCTCCGGAACCTAAAATATCGATGAAATTACCTCAATGCAATACTCAATATTACCACAAAATGAACACAAGTAAATCAAAACACTAATATGTTAAATATAAATATTGAAACATACCCAAATGGCTCCAGTACCATAGCATTCATTATGAGCATATGCTTCACAAACTCTTCTCTCAAAATACCCAACCTGATCCACACAACACAACAAAGTGGCCCAAAATTTAAACCAAATAACCAACAGCACAAAAAAATCTTAAAAATTTGATTTTTCGTATAATTCAATACCAATTTCTTGGTTGATTGATTGATTTCTCCATCTTCTACACATAAATTTCCTTTATTTCTGTATCCATGATTACATTGCAACTTCCCTTGGTAACATTCTCCATTAATTGGACAAGGTTCACATAAATCTGAGGCAAACAAATTGATTAATCCACTGAATACACAATTCAACCATGAAATAAAGAGTTTCGAGCTTACCCAAGTCTGAATCGATGGAATCAAAGTTACTGTCACAGAAAGATTTAGGATTTGAGCTCAGAGACTTAGCGATGAAATTGCAGGCAAAAGCCACAGCACAAGCGAGAAGCAAAACCGTCAGGAGTCTCAAGAATTCATCTTTGGAAGGGAAAAAGCTTTCCGATGGCTCGAGTAATGATCTTATCGGAGAAGGAGAAGAATTAGGGTTCCATTTTGGGGTTCTAGTCTCCGATTTGGGTCGCTTCTTTGGTATCGAATCCATTATGAGAATTTCAGAATTATTAATTGAAATATGAAAAAATGAAAAATATTACTTATACGAATTTTTTCGAACCAATAAAAATGTATGGGAAAAAACTATATATTTTGCGGTGATGCCAAAAATAATAAAATTAGATGTTTTGAGGCTTCAGTTATGGGCTTACTAAAATTTTAAAGTTCAGGAGGATTAACGAGAAACACGGAAAAAGGGCCTAAACCCCTATGAACTATGTTAGTTTAGCCGATTCCTACACATAACTTTCTTCTGTGCCTATAACCACATAAACTATGTATAAATTTGAATTTCCCACACAAACCATACCAATCCGGCTTAAACCCCCAAATCGTGTTACAATGTTACTGTTCCATTAACGGATGATGACTAGGATGACACGTAAGCCATAAAACGGTGTCGTTTTGGGTTTGTGACACACACATGGAGCTTAACCAAAACGACGTCGTTTTGATTTTTTTTTTTCTAACAATTAGGGTTCGTCTTCTTCGTTTCCATTGCCGTGAACTGAGATTTTTTGACCAAATTGTTAGAGCAAGATACAACCATTTTTTGGCCAAAATGTTAGGTTTTTTTTTTTTTTAAATGTTTAGCTTTAGTTCTTTTTTCTTTATTTTTCTGATTTATGTTTCATTATGTACTTGTATCATACTTTTTATGGTAGATTCTATCATTCTAATTATTTAATTTCTCATGTAACAAGAATTTAAGCTTTTTTTGTTTTTGACATATTAAATACAGTATTAACCCGGAATTTAATTTGGGTGAATTATACAACAACAAAATTCACCAGTAAGCTCTTTGTTAAGGTCAAATATTCTTTATGTTTTCTTTCACATAATTTCTGCTAACTTTTACTCCTGCCTTAGTTGGGCAGATTTTGTAAGCCTAATATGATATTCTTGATTTACCCAATCTTTTCCAGACATGATATTATCATCACGTTCACCACTGAACATCATGTACGTGTCATATTTGAAGTTCCCAACTTGCAAGTCATCCAAACAAAATGTGTGGTCCGTTGCATTTCACTTTAGTCAGAGCAACTTGTGCTCTCCGATTTTCTTTGAGCCATGGAAGCTACTGCTGTAAATCCCTCCATTGTTACCGCCTCAAGAACAATTCAACCTTACCGATCATAACTAATATAGATGAAAATTTTAGCTTCCATCTATATTATTAAGTTAAAAATTTATTAATTTATTAATAATTTTCTTAAAAAAATTATTTAGTATTTATGTAAGTTAGTACTTTTTTGTGCAAAATGTAATTTAGTACTTTTTTTTGGGCTAAATGTAATTTAGTACTTTAGTATTGCAATTACATATTTAAAGTTGTCAAAATTAATAGATTGATAATCTATTTAACTCTTCTTACTTCAGACTAATGTCAATTCTAAGTTATGGTCAAAATGTCAATTGAAAAAAAAAAATACAAAAACAAAAAGACGCAAGTATACGATCCATTTAAAAAGAATCGGATCTTTTGACTCGCATCTGACTAAGCAAACGATCTAAAATTAGAAAACACTTGTCAAAATTGATTCCATCTAACTTACATAAAATAAAATAAAATAAAAACCTATTTTACTGTTAATTAAGCTTCTAATTTTTTTTTAGATCTCTTATCTTCACCATGAGCATGAGTAAGGCTTTTTCTTCCTCTGGTTTATCCCGTCATGAGGTCACTGCTAGGATGTGGAAAATATTTAGATTCTGGATGGCTATGATATTAGAACTCTTAAAAGAAACATTGAAGTTGTTCTCAATAAATATAATCAAGATTTTGTGATAAAGGAATTGATTGCCATTGAACCTAACAGCGGAGTTAAATATCAAGCCATCAGCGTATGTCAGGATATCAAATTCACACCCATCCCAAAAATAAACATACGTTGTGATTTTCCTCAAGAATATTGTGGACAATGGGTTGTAAGTCATCCACAAAAGCCCCAAGAAAAACTGCGGAGAAAAATTGATGTTTCAAATAAGTTTCTGATTAAGGAGATGTTCATAAAAATACTTGACGAGATAGAGAACATATTGGTAGTAAATGGAGACTCTGACTTTATAGCTTCAATTGTGGGATTGAAAAAGAGAATTTTTTTTTGTTATGTTACCTATTCTTGATAATTCGCTTAGAGAATAAATTAGAAGTGCCGAAGTAGTGTGGGTTTGGAAATCGGAATCGGAGAGCTCCATAATGGTAAATGGAGGTTTTTATAGATTTGAAGCTTTCGGTTAATGGTTATGCATGGATGTTGGTCTTGTTGAGTTTTATCTTGTTTGTGAAGTCTTCTCTTTTGGTTTTGGTAACAATTTGGACTGATGAATATTCATTTGCTAAAGAAAAAAACTAATTCGAACATAAATTTATTCGAAAATAAAATTAATAAAATTCAAACATAAATTTAATCATTTTTATCATAATTTATTCGAATTGCTTTGATTAAAATTTTAAAAAATTATATTAAGGAAAAACTATTAAAATTATACGTTGGAAGCTTAACTTTTTTCTAAATTAGAAAAATACATAAACAATAAAAATTTAAACAAAGTAAATGGAGTTAATGATTTGCTAAATATTTTTTTGTTTTATTCAGTTTTAGGAAATTGAAAACTTTAAATACGTGATTTAAAAAAAAAATACTTGACTTTTTGATTCAAATTGTTGTTAGTTGTTATGATAGTTCTTTTTGTCTATGTAATAAAATTTTGATTTTTTTTTTATGCCGAGATCTCTTCTTCCTTCTTTTCGCTATGCCAACTCTCGTTGTTGTCTTTTGGGATGGCAACACACTGAGGCCATCATCTCGTCCCAATTTTACAGGTCATCACTTTGTGCAATCCATGACTCGATTTCTCCATAAACACAATCTGGATTTTGTGCTTGATAACCTTCACAAACACATTTGTGTACATGTGTGTTCTCAGTTTATTTCCGAAGATCAGGTGGATTCACTCTACTATGGTAGTGGTTTCAACATATATCATACGCCAAACCGAAAGCATCGATGCAAGGTCTGTAAGAAAAATCATGGGAAACTGAAAAAAGAGGGTGAGTCGGCAGACGTTCTCCTCCGGAGTCATGCCTTGGGTTTGGCATTGAAAGGTAAGTTGCCTAAGGACATATTGTTCATAAAAGCTGACCATGAATTTAGTAGCACACTAACGATTTTAACCGAGAATTTCAATGTGTACTTGATTAAATCTCGAGATTCAGCTGCTTTTGATGTTGCTCGCCGCCTCAGTGGTGTATACGATTGGGAAAATTTCTAGGGAAAATAGTTGTAGTCTTTTAGTTTTATGTGAGTTGAGTTTTCTGATCTTGTTTAATGTTGTTATCTATCTTTGATTAAGACACTATGTATTATTGACTTTTTCTATCTTACTTGAAAAAAAAAATTGATTTTTAACAAATATTTATGGATATTAACAAATTAGATTGTTTTATGAATATTCTTTAGATTTATTTCCTAAGATTTCTGCTCTTAAATTGTACCGCAATTATAACTTTCCAAATATTTATTTTGATTAATAAGTAGAATAATTAGGAATCATGGTGATAAATAATCAATTATATAAATGTAAAAGTATAGATTATTTCAGATATAATTCTAATTAAATGAATGAACCTAATCAACATGATCCGATCAGTTTAATTTCAGATTTATATCAATTTCGACCGGATTCATTTAGATTTTCATAATTTTCAATACTCTTTTACCCTTAGTTAACTTTCTAATCATAGATATTATTAATTCCAAATTATAGTAGAATTATTTATGGGATGTATTGGATTAAGCATTTTAAGAATTTAAGCTTTAGTGAGATTTAATATGATTTTGATTATAATTTGGATTTCCTTATTTTGAAGTAACGGAATCCTCTAAAATCTCTTAAAGTCATTAAAATCAAATCTTTAAAAAAATTCCAATAATAGTGGATTTTAAAGTAGATTTTAAAATCATTAGTTCAATAACACTAAATTTCATTAGACTTTTTAAAATAAAGGAAGTTAGTACTTTTTTTGTGCAAATGTAATTTAGTACTTTAGTATTGCAATTACATATTTAAAGTTTTCAAAATTAATAGATTGATAATCTATTTAACTCTTCTTACTTCGAACTAATGTCAATTCTAAGTTATGGTTAAAATGTCAATTGAAGAAAAAATATACCAAAAAAAACGCAAGTATACGATTCATTTAAAAATAATCAGATCTTTTGACTCGTATCTGACTAAGCAAAAGACCTAAAATTAGAAAACACTTGTCAAGAAAAAACTATTAAAATTATACGTTGGAAGCTTAACTTTTTTCTGAATTAAAAAATACATAACCAATAAAAATTTAAATAAAGTAAATGGAGTTAATGATTTGTTAAATATTTATTGTTTTATTCAGTTTTAGGAAATTGAAAACTTTTTTAAATATTTGATTTTTTTTTTTAAATACTTAACTTTTTTATTCAAAATTTTTATTAGTTGTTATGATAGTTCCTTTTATCTATGTAATGAAATTTCGATTTATAAAAAATCTATTATATAATTAGGGAGTCTTCTCTCCATTTAGGGTGTCCACATCAGCGACACATCAGCATACACGTCATCATAATTTTTTAATAGGTGCAAAATAAAAAGATTCGAACACATTATCTTATGCATTTAGAGATTGCATTCCAAACCAAATTACCATTTAAATCATTTTGGTTGATATCAAAATTAAACTATATATATTACTTTATAAAAGTTCCACACAATTTATTTATTAAAAGAAGAAACATTTTAAAAAAAAAATTCATATACTTTTATATTATCATTTTTAATAAAAGAAAATATATGTTCATAAACAATAATATGGTTTAATATAAATAAAAAGTAATATAATATAACACACAAAAATATGTGATAAAAAATAGGATAAATATACAAATAGATAGTTCAAAAATAGAAGTTAATGAATTAATAAAACACATCACAAAAATATATAAGATAAAAATATGAATATAAATTAGATGCATATAGATAATTTTCAAACACATATAATTTATATATGAAAAATAGAAAACACAAAAAAAGTTATCACGCTAAAAAGACATTAACTTTATCAAGAGTTATAAAATATTTAGATTAAAAAAAAAGTTTATATGATAGTAAACTATAGAATTTAGATTACACGAAATAAAAATATCTAATTTTCAAGAAAAAAGTATGTATCAAAAATCAAGATAAAATATATATAAAAAAAATTGTATAATATATTTAAGGAAAGAATTGTGATTTAAAAGTACAAATAGATACAAGATTTTTTCAAATAATAAGGTTAGAGTGCAATATTTCATGGAAAATACAATGTATGAGAATAGGAAGAATCCAAAGATAAAATTTAATATGTAGGAAAAAGAACATTTTATAGTAGTCAAAAAAATATATAAAAATGAAATAGATAAAGAGAAAATAATTTTAATATAAGTTTACAATGAATCAACAATCTAATCAATTATTTTAACGAAAAGAACGTGAAAAGAGATAAAATGTCGCGAGGTGGACGACTACATCTTAGAATATGACGAAAAAATGACAGCGAAATAATTTCAAGAGAAATTGACTAAATTCAAAAATATGTATGAAAATGTCATGGTCGAGATTGTTTTCTATTTCCCTGATTTTTTTCAACTAATTTTTTACTATGTGTTACCTAAGAATTCGTTGTTTTTTCAAGAGAAACATTATTCTCAATAAAATCTATGTTATATATCATTTCATAAATAAGTTTATGTCTATATAGACTTATCTTTTAAAATTTAATATATTTATATCCACGGTTTATATTGTTAATAGTTTATAAGTAAAAACCCCGCGCGGGTCACAAATCTAGTATTTATGAATATTCGGTTTAAATATAACAAATACAAAGAATTAGATTGTTTTAGGAATATTCTTTAGATTTATTTCATAAGATTTCTGCTCTTAAATTGTACCGCAATTATAACTTTCCAAATATTTATTTAGATCAATAACTAGAATAATTAGGAATCATGGTGGTAAATAATCGATTATATAAATGTAAAAGTATAGATTATTTCAGATATAATTCTAATTAAATGGATGAGCCTAATCAACATGATCCAATAAGTTTAATTTCAGTTTTTTTTTCAATTTTGACCGAATTCATTTAGATTTTCATAATTTTCAATACTCTTTTAACCTAGTTAACTTTCTTTTTTGGTCGGAACCTTAGTTAACTTTCTAATCATAGATATTGTAATTCCAAATTCTAGTAGAATTTAACTAACTCTACGCGTTTTACCAGAGTGTATTTATATTTTAACCCTCGCGTCACCAAAACGAAACTTCTATTGCCGTTTTTGTCTTCCTCCTCACTCTGAACTCTGAAGTCTGAACTTTCACTTGATACTCCAAAATCTCTCAGGTAAGCTTCTTCGATTTTTTTCTCCTTTGTAGATTCATACTTGTTTCGAATTCTTCTTGTAATTTCGTTTCTCAAAGTTAAAGTTTCTTCCTTTGTTCAAGTTTTTATCGATCGCTAATTGATAAACCCTAAATCTTCTTCTTTTTCTTCACTCGTTAACGGAGATTAGTCAGGATATAGTCGGAATTTTGTTGGGTATCTGATTGTTGTGTCGATTTAATGGTTTTGATGTATAAACCCTAATTTTCGAGTTTTGTGTAATCGCGTAGATAAACCCTAATTTTCAGCTTCTTTTATGTTGCCTACAGGTTTTAATATATTTGGAAGAATGGTTGCAATACCGAAACTTAGGATAAAGTTTGGCCCTGGAGGTTCTGTGAGAACATTCCAAACGTTTCCGGATAATGCGAAGAAAATTGAGCATTCATTCGGTGAAGATTTATCTCATTCCGCCGAGGAATCGAAGAAGCGTGGACCTAAAGAGCTAGATGATGTTCAAGCAAAGAAGAAGCAGAAGTTAGAGTGTGACTGGTCTAGTCAGTGTTTGACATTGTTAAGGTCATTGATGGGGCTCCGGGTTGGATGTATCTTTAACAAGCCTGTGGATCCTGTTGAATTGAAGATTCCGGATTACTTCTCTGTCATACACAATCCAATGGATTTAGGCACAATCGAATCGAGACTTTTTAAGAACGAGTACGGTAATGCAGATGAGTTTGCAGCAGATGTTCGGTTGACTTTTGCCAATGCGATGCTGTATAATCCTCCCGGGAATTCGGTTCATAAGATTGCAAAGAAGATTAAGGAGGTTTTTGAGGTCAGATGGGAATTGCTCAAGAAGAAAAAGTTTTCAAAAGTATCTGGGACTGAAGTTACAGAAGGTTCTAAGAGAAAATCATTCGAAGTCCATTGTTCAAGACAGAGCAGCCCTGAAACATCAGCTTCCTCTGGGAGATTCTCTGTGGAATCGAAGAAAACAGTGAAGGAGAAGTCTGGAAAGGTTTCTCTTTCGTCAAAGCCAGCAAAAGTGCAGAGCAAAAAGGATACTCCTGCTATTATTACACCGAAAGCTTTAGGAGTCAGCACTGGAGCTTTGAAAATTCTAGCCAAAGGTACAATGCTGTGGAGATTATTTTCTGCTTTGTGGCTTTTCAGCACTGGAACTTATCCTTTGCATGACATGCAGGCTCAGCACGAACTGCAGCCTGTAAATGTGGTTCATGTGGTAGGATTATTTGCATATGCCTCAAGTCCTGTAGCTTATCTGGAAGTGAAATTTCTTCATTAACGGTATATACAGACTATTTCTTGATCTTTGACAAATTTATTATCCTCTTAGTCTTGCCACTAACAATAGGAATTCATGTTTCAATGCTAACAGGATTGTCAAGTAAAGAAGACTTCAGGTTCACAGGCGAGCGAGTCAGATCCTCAATCCAACGGTGATAAATCTTAAGCTGCTTTCCTAGTTTCATCTAAAATTCTTAATCTATCATCACTACCTTTTGTAACAGTATAATTTTAATTTTTGTATGAATGAAGGGTCCGTGAATTCAAGGCATGAGAAAAATGGTAGTGTCAGTTCTCAGCTTGATAAATCTTCCAACGGTGCTCTATTGGATACTGGTAAGTTGTTATTCCTCTCTTATGTGTTCAATCGAATCTTCGGAATTTCTCTTCTTTTTTTTTGTATTGTTTGCGTTCTTAATACCATTCTGTGATTGCTACAGAGTTGAAAACTTCATTTCCTGCTTTGCCGCCGGTACCTCCTGAGAAGGCTCTTCGTGCTGCAAAACTCAGAGCTCAATACGCAGATACCATTCAAAAAGCTAAAAACAGCATAGTCCTTGACCAGGTTTCATTACTCTCTTGATCCCAATTACCAAAACAGAGACTTTCGACAGCTTTATGTTTTTACTGAATATTGATGTCTTGTTTATTGACAGAGTAACAAAGCTGATCTAATTAGATTACAGATAGAAAAGGAACAGATGGAAAGAACACGACGTGAAGGTACACTATTACGTGTTCTAATGGAACTTAAAAAAGGCTCAAACTTTGCGATGCTTGCCTCTTACAGTTTTGTCAAAAATACAGAGAAAGCTAGACTTGAAGCCGCGATGAGAGCTGCTAAGCTTGCTGCACGAATGAGGGCACAAGCCGAGTTGAATCAAAAACGTGAGACTCAACGGCTTGAACTAGCACAGGTATTTTGCTGAATTTTGTAAAACTGTATTCACAGACTGAAGAACTATGATTCTAATATCTGTAAACATGTCTACAGATGCAAAAAGACTACGATTTTGAATGGAACAACCACTGGAAACTGGATAAAGAGTTCGTTGAACTCTGTGGATTCTCTAGTCTGAGAATAACTCGGTTATCGCTTGAAGAGTTAGGTCTGGTTTTAAGAAGTGATGATTGTCCAGAACTGGAAGAGGAGTCAGAATATTTTGATGCAATGAGAATGGAAGATCTTGAAGAAGGAGAGATCCTTTAGAGTTTTCTCTAAAAGAAACCTTTTGGATGTAATTTTTGACCAGAACGAATGCTTGGATGTAATTAACTTTTTGTTAATATATGAAATTATGTTCGTTGCTCTTAGATGTGCATAATGTATAATTTAGTGTTTTCTTCTTATGATAAACAACTTTTCCACCGTGTCATTAACTGATTGTTTCACATATGAAAACTTTTAAATGTCTTTCTAGTTGCTATAATGGTTATCACCAATGTTTGCTACTATTATTACCTTATTTTCTTAGTTTTTTTTGTGTAAAATAATCTTAAAACTCACCAATTTTTATCATTTTATCTTTTTACTTTCAAAAAATTGTATGCCAATTTTTAGGAACTCAAAAATTTTAAATAATATAACTCTTTAACCCCATTTTCATTATGATGACCCTAGAACGAAAATTAAAATTAAAATTTTAAGGATACAAATAACAATTATAATGCATATTACTTTTAATTTTGCGGAATCGATCTATACAAATTAAAATGGTAACTTTACTATCTATTTTATTTTTATTAATACTAAAAATAGTTATGATGTTTTATATAAAACCTAATTATA
Source organism: Erysimum cheiranthoides (assembly GCA_011420285.2). Classification (NCBI taxonomy): domain Eukaryota; kingdom Viridiplantae; phylum Streptophyta; class Magnoliopsida; order Brassicales; family Brassicaceae; genus Erysimum; species Erysimum cheiranthoides. Next base: position 549,582 of record CM022181.2, read on the forward strand.
ATTTTCTTACTATAATTGCCATATGTCTTTTTTTTTGTCAACTTTTTTATTTTTGTCAACATTATGTCATTTGGTAATAAAATGTATCTGAATAAAGTAAAAAAGTTTTAAAATCTTCAAAGTCAATTTACGTTCTGATGCATATTTAATAAGCATATTAATAGATATGATTCATTAATGGTATCTCGATTTTTGCTTTGACATATGGTTGTAGTTTTTTTTTTTTTTTGTTCATATGGTTGTAGTTATGTGGTTTTATTGAAATGAACTGAGATTCTTGAAATCTACCCTCTTTTTTTTTTGTCAACCTTGAAATCTACCTTCATTAACTAGAATAATTGTGACTTTTTTGGATACTATAAGTAATTAAGTATCGATGATCATTTAATATACACAAACTGTAGATTAAAGAAAACACACCACTAGTCGTTTGATAAAATCTTTATTTAACCAATAAATACGTAACCCGAAGAGGAAAGAGACACAATGGAGGAGAAAGCGAAGAAGAAAAAATGTGGAGAAGGAGGAAATCAGAGAATACCATTTTACAAGCTTTTCACGTTTGCAGATCGATACGATATCGTTTTAATGGTCATCGGGACTGTCTCTGCCGTGGCTAACGGCCTAATTCATCCGTTTAACACAATACTCATGGGCCAGCTCGTTAACGCTTTTGGTTCTTCCGATCATGATCACGTGGTTAAAGAAGTCTCCAAGGTTAGGATTACACCTAATTACGGACTTTTGATATATATAATTTAATCTAATTATTCTTATAATTGGTCCTTTAAAATAAACAAGACGCAAGAGAAAAACAAGGGTTAAATACTTAAATGGTAGGAGTTCTTCAACTTAACCTGATATTTTAAGTTTTGATGTTGAGAGAAATAAATAATAAATTTATATATTATAATTTATTACATGTGTTTATCAAAAAAAAAAAAAAAATTTATTACATGAATTATCAGATTCACCAAAGTTTGTAATGTCTTCTATTTTTTTTTTTTTGTTCTTTTATTATTTTGTAAAATAAGGAAGATTGTGAACATACTTTAGTATTGTTTGATATAAATATAAAAAAAAAATTCATAATTTTTTCCTTAATATCATAATATATACATGACTTGTACGCATTTAGAGTCAGTGCATGCATGAAAAGAATGATTAGGTTTTCTAAGTTGTTTTAACAAAATATAATTAAGTGTTTCTTCTTATTATGAAAAATTAATATATTCTCTTTAGTTTGTTCGTCTTTTACATTTTCTTGAAACGAACTAACTTGATTTTTAAAAGTATTATCTTATAACGAAGCAAATTTTTAATTTGACGTGATATTATATAAAAATGATTGAAATGCTTACTTGTTATTCTTGATTAATTTCAGGTTGCTGTGAAGTTTCTTTATCTTGCGGCCTACGCCTGTGTTGTATCATTCCTGCGTAAGCCCAAACTATGTTTTTCTTCTTTTTCATCCTTAGGCTAACTTGTTTACAAAGAACTTTTTCGTTCTTTCGCAGAGGTCTCATGCTGGATGGTAACTGGGGAGCGTCAATCCACCAGAATCCGCGGTCTATACCTAAAAACAATATTAAGACAAGACATTAGCTTTTTTGATACTGAGACAACTACCGGTGAAGTCATCGGAAGAATGTCCGGAGACACCGTTCTTATTCAAGATTCCATGGGAGAAAAGGTTTTATTGAATTCTACATTATCGCATGTTTCCTGCAGCACAAGTTTCTGAAATTTCTGGTTCTATGACTTTGATTTCTTTAGGTTGGGAAATTTTTACAGCTCGTTTCAGCGTTCGTTGGTGGATTCACGGTTGCTTTTATAGTAGGCAGGAAACTCACATTGGCTCTTATTCCGTGCATTCCTCTGATCGTTGCCACGGGTGGAGCAATAACCATGATCATGTCAAAAATGGCTGAACGTAGTCAACTTGCTAACACAGAAGCTGGAAACGTAGTAGAACAAGCCGTTGGCTCGATTAGAACAGTTAGTTCTCCCGCGGTTTTAAATTCTCATGTTTTTAGAATCACATAGATTCATGTTACAGTTCAATATTTTCAGGTTGTGGCGTTCACTGGGGAGAAACAAGCAACGGAAAAGTATGAGAAGAAGCTTGAGATAGCCTACAAACTTATGGTTCAACAAGGGCTATACTCTGGTCTAGGCATTGGGATAATGATGGTTGTGGTATATTGTAGCTATGGTTTTGCGATTTGGTACGGTGCTCGGCTAATAATGGAGAAAAGATATAATGGAGGTCAAGTCGTAAACGTGATTATGTCAATCTTGGCTGGAGGAATGTGAGTAAAACGATTACTTGTCCTTGAAGAAAACTTGTGATACTGAAAGCCCTAATTTCTTACACATTCAATTCACTTTGTAGGGCGTTGGGGAAGACATTGCCTTCTCTTAACGCTTTTGCGGCTGGACAAGCTGCAGCTTTCAAAATGTTCGAGACGATCAAAAGAAGACCGAAGATCGATGCTTATGACATGAGTGGTAAGGTTTTGGAAGAAATTAAAGGTGACATCGAGCTAAGAGACGTGTACTTTCGATATCCAGCTAGACCTGACGTGCAGATCTTTGCTGGATTTTCGTTGGTTGTACCGAATGGCATGACCGTGGCTTTGGTGGGACAGAGCGGGAGCGGAAAATCAACTGTGATCAGTCTAATAGAGAGGTTTTACGATCCGGAATCAGGAGAAGTTTTAATTGATGGAATTGACTTAAAGAAGTTTCAAGTGAGATGGATCAGAAGTAAGATTGGTCTCGTGAGCCAAGAACCAATACTTTTTACTACCACAATTAGGGAGAACATTAGATATGGCAAAGAAGATGCGTCCGATCAAGAAATCAGAACCGCACTTGAGCTAGCTAACGCCAGTAATTTCATCGACAAACTCCCGCAGGTAATTGTAGAGTCTAGTTATAAGCAATTTGGTCAGTAAAGCAAGTTTAGATTTCTTAATTCTTTGTTCCCTTTTTTTTTCCAGGGGTTGGAAACGATGGTAGGAGAGCATGGGACGCAATTATCCGGTGGGCAAAAGCAAAGGATCGCGATTGCTAGGGCGATTTTGAAAAACCCTAAAATATTGCTTCTTGATGAAGCTACAAGCGCTTTGGACGCAGAATCTGAACGCATTGTTCAAGATGCTCTTGTAAAGATAATGCTGAGCAGGACCACTGTAGTGGTGGCTCACCGACTTACCACCATTAGAACCGCCGATATGATCGCTGTTGTGCAGGAGGGAAAAATCATCGAGAAAGGTTAGGGTTTTGAATAATACCTTACATCACAAGTAATCATTTGTTTTTTCTGTATATGAACTAAAGTTTTAACTAGGAACTCATGAGGAGATGATTCAAGATCCCGAGGGAACATATTCGCAGCTAGTTCGTCTACAAGAAGGAGCTAAGAAAGAAGAAGCAAGAGACAAGGAACCAGAAAACTGTGAAATGAGTTTAGAAATCGAAAGATCTGTAAGCCAAAACGAAATCCATAGAAGGCACTCATCGAGTTGCCGCCATTCCTTCACTCTCACATCGGAATTTGGTTTACCTGGAGTGATTAACTTGAACCAGACGGAAGAGTTCCAAGAGAATATCTCTTCCACCAAAAATCAAACGGCCAAGACACGCAAGAAAGTATCACTGAGCAGGCTTGCTCAACTTAACAAACCAGAGATTTCGGTCTTGTTGTTCGGTTCATTGGCTGCAGTGATTCACGGTATTGTGCACCCTGTCCAAGGTTTGCTTTTGTCTCACACGATCAGGATATTCTTTGAGCCTTCAAATAAACTAAAGAGTGATTCTCTTTTTTGGGCCCTCATTTTCGTCGCCCTTGGTTTAACCGACCTAATCGTGGTTCCGTTTCAAAACTACTTCTTCGCTATCGCTGGAGGAAAGCTAATCAAACGAATCAGATCGTTATCTTTTGATAAAGTTCTGCACCAAGATATAAGTTGGTTCGACGATACCAAAAATTCTAGGTAATGCAAGCAAGATGGTCAATCTGTCCAAGATACACGTCTTGCGGCCTAAGTTATCTCTAATAGTAATCAAACACTTCTTTTGGTTAACAAGAAATTATGGTTTCATAATCTGTTTTCTTGGTCCAGCGGTGGGATTGGAGCGAGGTTGTCCACGGATGCTTCGACAATGAAGAGTATTGTAGGAGATGCTTTGGCGTTGATCATGCAAAATATGGCGACTATAACCGCAGCATTTATTATAGCGTTTACGGCTAATTGGTTATTAGCTTTAATGGCCCTTGTGGTGGCACCAGTAATGTTCTTTCAAGCACACTATCAGATCAAGTGTACAAACGGTTTTAGCGCAAAAGCAAAAGTTAGTAGTTTAGTATTTTAACAACCTTGGTTAAATTTTGGTTTAATCTAGCCTAACCTGGTTTACTTCAATTTTAGGAAAAATATGAAGAGGCTAGCCAGGTGGCGAATGACTCGGTGAGCAGCATAAGAACAGTTGCATCGTTCTGTGCAGAGGATAAAGTGATGGATTTATACCAAGAGAAATGTGAGGTACCAAAGCAACAAGGTGTCCGGTTAGGACTTGTGAGTGGTTTGTGCTACGGTGGCTCATTCTTGGCTATCTATTTCGTCGATTATTTATGTTTTTGCGTCGGATCCTGGTTGATTCATGCCAGGAAGGCCACATTCGGAGAATTCTTTCAGGTATATAAGAGTAGAAAGTTCGATTATGATCCGGTTTGGTTCGGGTTTTTTGATACTTGAGTGGTTTTTTTTGACATTGCAGGTTTTCTTTGCGTTAACTTTGACAGCCGTAGGAGTGACTCAAACGAGTGCTATGGCACCTGACATAAACAAAGCCAAAGACTCTGCTGCTTCCATTTTCGATATTCTCGATAGTAAACCGAAAATCGATTCGAGTTCCGACAAGGGGACAGTATTACCAATTGTCCACGGCGATATCGAATTGCAACACGTTAGTTTCCGGTATCCTATGCGACCGGATATACAAATTTTTAGTGACTTGTGCCTAACTATCTCATCTGGACAGGTAACAAAAATGTAAATTACTCTGTTTTTTTTTTTCGGTTTAATTGTATAAGTGGTTGAAAGATTTTGGTTTTTAGACCGTAGCATTGGTTGGAGAGAGCGGGAGCGGTAAATCGACAGTGATAAGCTTACTGGAGAGATTCTATGATCCAGATTCAGGCAAGATTCTTTTAGATCAAGTTGAAATTCAATCGTTAAAATTGAGTTGGTTAAGGGAACAAATGGGTTTGGTTAGTCAAGAACCGGTTCTGTTCAATGAAACAATAAGATCAAACATAGCATATGGCAAAACCAAAGGAGCTACAGAGGAAGAGATTATAACCGCGGCTAAAGCGGCTAATGTGCATAACTTCATCAGCTCATTGCCTCAAGGCTATGAAACGTCGGTTGGTGAACGCGGCGTACAGTTATCCGGTGGTCAAAAACAGAGGATCGCGATTGCTCGAGCTATTCTCAAGGATCCTAAAATCTTGTTGCTTGATGAAGCGACAAGCGCGTTGGATGCAGAATCTGAACGTGTGGTGCAAGATGCGCTTGATCGGGTGATGGTGAACCGGACCACGGTTGTGGTAGCTCATAGGCTAACTACGATTAAGAACGCGGATTTGATCGCGGTTGTGAAGAACGGTGTGATCGCCGAGAGTGGAAGACATGAGACGTTAATGGAGATTTCAGGTGGTGCTTATGCATCGCTTGTAGCTTTTCACATGAGTGTGAACTAAGACCAAATCTTTTTGTTGTCAATGATTACAATATGCTAGAGTATTACTTAACTTTGTAATCATAAAGACTAAAATTATAGTGCTTAAAATTATAGAAATATATTTCCGTCAATATCATTTAAGGTGTATTCTTAAAACATAATACAGTGAGACACATAGAAAATATAAATGATAAAAAAGTTATAGTAGAGATCCAATCAAATAATCCAAACCACACAATTACATTTCAGATAAACAAATTGTATAAGAATTTAAATTACAAAACAAAGAGGAAAAAGAAAAGAAATATGATCATTTCTTCGATTTATTTTCGAACTCCGTATATAGCAGCAATATAGAGAAGTTGTGTTGCCGAAAGTATTATTAGAAATGCCTCCATTGTCCTCTGCAGAGAAAATCAAAAAGAAATTAAATTAATTACAGTATTTAAAATAACTTGTTTTGTTTTATTTTTAACTTAAACAATCATTTTATGTTTTTGTCAATTTTTTTATTTTTTTTTAATTAATTTTTGTCAGATTGTTATGGTAACGAACTTTTGCAGTAAAATAATATAATAGAGGTATACTCACCAGACGAGCATTTCTCATCCCAAGTTCAATTTCCTTGCAACCAAATCTACACAAAAACATTCAAGAAATGAAGGTTTAATAACCTATAGATTGGTATGCTAGTTCTGGTGTGGAAATTATAAGATTAAGAATGTGATGAAATAAAATGATTGAATATTAAGTCAAAAGTGGCTATACCCCATGGCTAAAAGTGTTAGCGACCAAGCAATGGTGGCAGCGGAGACAGCTGCCGGGAGACTCGTCGTAGTCCATGATTGGAGATGACTGACTCCAGAGATAACCGAGGCAGCTCCAGCAACTCCAGCAATTAAAGCAAACGTAACGAAGAATCCGGTTGCACCATTACCCATCGGAAAATATATCGGCGAGAAATGAGCCGGAAGACTATAATCCGCACCTTGAATATTATTTTTACAAGAGAACAAAAAATGGAGATACTTTTAATTTTATTTTTTTAAATCTAAAGCGATTTAGTTATGAAACTTTTAATGCTGTCAAAAACAAAAAACAAAAAACAAAAAACAAAAAAAGATATGAAACTTATCATCAATTATTATCGGCTATATGAATGATTATTAAATAATAAAAATAGTTCGTTGGCAAAACAAAAAAAAACGTTTGTAATAATTTCCTTTAGAAAACTGTTCTAGATACACACAACATACATTATACTATTAGTAGCTAGTAATTAATTAATAATATAATTAGCCCTACCTATAATTTTAATAAATGTAACTAAAAACATTTATGAATTTTACAAAGGTTTTGCTTCATACAATCATACATAAGGCAATCTTTTATGTATCATGCAAATCTAAAACGTGTTTAAAAATCACTGGCATGCATAAATATTGTTTTGTTCTTAATCAGACACTGAATTGGTGAAAAAACTAAATATAATTCATATAAGCCGACACTAAATCGATCAAGAACTTAATACCAAGAAAGGAAAACAAAAAGCAGAGAACAATTTAATAGATCATATACCAATAAGGAAGCCATGGTTGATAGCTTTGTTCATGGACCATGCTCCAATTCCGAGAACAATGGCGTACATACAAAAGTTCAGGACTAAAAGAAAAGAGGCCACTGGTTTCATCTGCGATTCCACCATTTTCTTTGGATGTGAAATGATTTAAAAGCTTAGTTGTTTTTTTTTTTTTTTACTTTTTTGTTAAAGCCTTAAGAGCTTAGGGTCTATATATAGATTCAAGAGAGTTTAGATTAATGGTGCTTTTCTTGGTTAAGGCTGTTTGGTTTTTTCTTGATTCTTAAAGGTCATTTAGTTCTTGTTCTTGCAGGTTGTAAAGCTGAATTGCTGCGGTTAACTTTTTTTGTCTCCAAAGAATCCATATTTTGCTTCATTCACAGGGCAAAATTAAATATTTAAAAAAATAATAAATATTAATTTAATAAAAAACCTTTAGAAACTTAAAGATTCTTTGGTTCACTTAGTTTCTTTCGCATTTTTGTTGTTTTATGTTGCTTTTAGATTTTCTTTTCTTTTAATAAATAAATATTCTATTCGTGAGTATAAAATTCCAGATACATGTTATAGATTTCAAGAAAAGAAAGGAAAAAAAAAGGAAACGTGTTTAAGACGTTATTAGAGGAGATCAATGGTGGGGGTACCTTGCAAAGCAAGTCACACGATTTTGAGTTATTTCCTTTCAGTTCCTCAATATTTCTTCTAAAGCTGTTAAGTGTTTGATACATGTATATGTTAGGGTTGAACCCATCCTTAATTAGTTTATATTAGCCCAGCCCTATATTAACAACTTTTTTCTAACCTTTTATAATTTTTTGGTAAAAGCCACTTCCTCTGATTTTCATCTTTAGACGTTGTAGCGCGAAGAAAATACACTTTTTTTTATTCCCTTTTTCAGGTTTAGGTTCTATGGTTTCTCTTAGTAAAATTATTTTTTGTTTAAAGGTCTTAGTGTCTTACTTAAAATTTATAATTATTTAACATCCGAAAATTCTTCTTGAACCTTTATTTTAAATATCAAATGTAAATTCCGCATGATACACGAAACTTTATATAATGATTATAAAAGAACATCATCCACCAATGAGCATTTACATAGGAGGCAGTGCTGTACCGACCGGAAGAGACGGTGCTTCACCTTTTTGTAGCGGCGGACATTTTTTTAGGCAATCTTTGGGAAAGATGACGGGGAAGCATGTGGAAGGATCTTTGATACAACACAAATACTCGAGTGTCCATGGTTTTCCCATAAATTTATGGAAACATCTTTCTATTCCCTTGGGATGATCGGGATCGTCTTCACCTACAATCATTGTTCCAAAATATCAGTGAATTGAATTCATTAAGACTAGCGATATGTATATATAAGTGTAAATTTTGAGTATGTACGAAAGTGTAATACTACGATGTGCATAAGTCATTACGCCTACATAGCTACATCTATCAACAATATTGGGTTTTGAAAGAAAGAAAGAAGATATATCGATTCACTTCTTACATTTGTAGAGACCAAAGAGAAAGACGATAATGATAAATTGAGAATGATAAACAAACTTTACAACCCATGTTTGATCGTCTCCACTAATAACTTTCTTCTATATCAAGTATGCGAAAATAAAAACCCTTTATCAAAAAAATGTATGCGAAAATAACAAGTGTGTGATATTGAGAATTATAGAGGGAATCCATCACTAATTATCAATCATCTATGATGTCATCATTTTAGGGAGAAACGCAAATCTTACTGGATATATTTGGATATGTATCACTATAATATAATCCATCGAATCATGAAATTTCATAAATGAAAATAGGTATTTAGATGGGTGAGACGGATGTACTAGTGTTGCATCTATTGTTAATTTTGGTTTGTAAATTCTTACATTGGTGAAGACCAAAGAGAGAGACAATCATGAGAACGATAACCAAACTCTTAAAAGCCATCATCCTTTGCAACTCTTTCGATTTTCTTATGACTTATGCGCCAATTAGACTTGTGTGCGTGCCCCTTTCGCAAAGCCATTGAGAGTTATATTTAGGACAAAATCCATTACAAATATGTTAATTTTATTTTCCTATGGACAAAATCCTTCCTTTTTTTTTTTTTTTTGCTGTTTTCTTCTATTTTTCCCTTTTTAGCAATCATTTCCTTTCCCTTTTTTTTGTGGTCAACATATATTTCTGTGTAAAAGAAAAAGTATATATATATATATATAATATTTTATTTCTTTTGGTCAACATATTTTTCTTTCCTTTTAGACAAATTTTCTGCAAAAAAAATATATTCTAAGTTACCAAATTTGGCAACTTTACTTTTTATTTTCAAAAGTTGCAGATTTAATCCCGTGAAATAAACATGCAATATAATCCTTCTATTCTTGTTAACGTGATGTGAGATCAAAACCTAGAGGAAAAAAAGAGTTAGAACTCTCATATATCTTCAATCAGATTACAAACATATATATTTCAGTGAATTTGGTGTAGACGTATATCCCTATCTGGAACATGATGATACTATTAAAATAACAGATCTATTAGCCCCGGCTCAAATAGGGTGGACAAAGGGGCAATGGCCCAGGGGCCCAACAATAATAGGGGCCCAAAATATATATATATATTTTTTTTGTTAGTAAAGAAAAATTGTTAAACGATAGAGAAAAAGTATTAAGGTTAAAAAAAAAGAAAAATTGCTCTCGATCGATTTTCCAAATCTGTAACTCTCTTCTCATCTTTGACTTAATTTTCCTGCCTTGCATCAACCCATCAATCGATCTCTTCCATTAATAAAGGTTTGAGCTTTTTCTTCTTCTGCTCTTCTTCTACTTTTCTTCTACTTTACTAGTAATGAAATGGTCTCGTTTTCATGATCGATTATGTGTTACTAAGTGAATTTAATAATCTGATTTGAGAGTTCTTGTGATTTAAATAGGTCGTTGACTTTTTACCTTTTTCTAAGGCTTGAAATCTTTACTCTTTAGCGATTTGTTAAATGGGTTATGGGTACTATCAATTTTCTACTTTTTGATCTAGTTGCTGTCTTCTATATTCAAATCTCAATTTTCTAATAGAATATTAATGTTAAGAATGTATAGATAATGTTTTCTAAAATCCCACTAACAATTAAGTATTGTTGAATGTGTTATATTTCTTATAAACTAGTATTACTTTTGTTTCATGTATTGCTGTGTGGTTTGTGTCTTTGTTCTCTCGGTTTTAGGATCAACAATCAGACAACACTTATTCACGCAAATTTCTACTCTTTCCTATAACACACCCATGTGCTATTTCTTCTTTTTACGATTTTGTTATCATGACATCTGGATGTGCTAAGAGAAAAAGAAAGAAATCAGAAGAGTTATTTATTAAGTCTCAGAAAGGTGCTTTAGATATGTTCATTACAAAGGTAGACTCTAATGTTTCTCAACCAACTGAAAACTTGAATGATATACATGATCATGGTTCTACCCAATTGAGTAGTGAGCATGACAACGGGAATCATATAAAATAGCTTATAGAACATTCTAAAAACCTTGTAAAAACCGTATAAAAACCTTATAGAAATATTATAAAAACCTTATAAAAACTTTATAAAAACATTGTAAAACCTTATAAATACCTTGTAAAGCCTTATAAATACCTTATAGTTGCTTTCATTGGCTAAAAGATGTTGGAATTAGTATTTATGAGATGTAGGTTAAGATCCATGTGTTGGTGTTTGTTTTTAAATTAGTATTTCGAGAATCTGAGAATTATTCTTATAAAACAATATAAAAGACCATAGAAAAGCCTTATAAAAACTTTATCATAAGGAATTACAAGGTTTTTGTGTTAAACCATGTAAAACTCATATAAAAACAATATAAAGACCATATCAAAGTATTATAAAAACAATATAAAAGCATTATAAAAGGTATTAAACCTTGTAAACAACATATAAAAACCATGTAAAAACCATATAAAAGCCTTATAATAACCATATAAAAGCAATATAAAAAGTATTATAATAGTAAAAACTATATGAAAACCTTGTAAAAACCATATGAAAACCTTATGTAAGACCATAGAAAAACCTTATAAAATCTCTTATAAAACAATTTAAATTCCTTATAAATACCTTATAAAACCATAGAATTTCCTCGAAAACCATTTTCCAAAGTATTTATAAGGTTAATATTGTTTCACAAAGTTTATATAAGGTTTTATAAGGTTTTTATACGTTTTTTAAGGTTTTTATATAGTTTTTATATGATTTTTATATGGTATTTTTTTTCTGCCAAAAAAATTTCCGTAAAATTTTTTCCCACCAAAAATTTTCCGTAAAAAATTTTCCCGCCAAAAAATTTTCACAAAAAGTTTTTCATAAATAAAATTTTCCCGCAACTTTTTTGGCGGGATAAGTAATCCCGTAAACCACAAAATGTTTCCCGCCAAAAAAAAAAAAAATTCCCGCCCAAATTTTGGTCAGAGAGGTTCCAGTAGAACAATGCGTGAAAAATGAAGGCACTTCTACACCCGACAAAGTCATGTAGTACTTGAAGAACACAGTTTGTCCCTCAAAGCAGCTGAGGAAATTGTCCGGAAAAGAAGAGGAAGCCTTGTTATGGACTAGTGGTGCCATTGCAACAACACGCGAATTATCGTACCAGCTAGCTTCAGTCAATGCCCTGCAACCTATAAATTGAACCATTTCAAGATGTTTCAGATAAGAAATGTGTAGTGATACACGTTGTAATTTGCTGCATCCATTCATATATAGGTATCTGAGCTTAGAGAATTTCTTGATCCACCAAGGAACCTCTTCAATCCCTGTTCTTTCTAGATTAAGATTTGAGATGTTGGTTGAGATATCAGGAAAATTCTTCAACCGCAAGCATCGTGCGAGACAAAGGCTACTGAGAGATTCTAAATCGATTCCGGTGGGAAGAGTCTCCAGATTTATGCAATCTACAATTCCCAAACGTTCAAGCTTAGTGAAAATCTCGATAGACGAAGGAATTTCCACCAAATTTGGGATATGCGACAGAGCCAGCCACATCAAACAGGGAGACAACATGCTCATGAGTCACTCATCTTTGCAATATGATCTTCCATTCCGACAAAGTCCTCGAAGTCCTTCGATGGAGTGAAATTTAATTTAACCAAAATATCATTGGCAATTGCTTCAACCATTTTTGCTTCGTTAGGCCTAACAAGATGAAAGATCATTTTACACACACGACACAATAAGTACCAACATGTCAAGGGTCTATAAGAACATATAATGGATATATGTAAAGTAGTACCAGTTTTGAGAATGATATCCGAGGACATTTGCTACATCGGTCAACGACTTCCGCCAAAGTTTCGTTTCATCCTCTGTTTTTCTCTGACAAGTCTTCACAAAAGCCTCTCCAAATTTTCCGGTTTGTTTTCTGACATGAGATGGATCTAAACCATAGAAAACCGGTATAACCAGTTGACCCAATTCTTCCTTACATTTCACGATCTCTACCAACTCGTCTAGGCACCAGCTGGAAGATGGGTACTTTTCTGAAAACACAACCACCGCGATTCTTGAAGTCTTGATCGCTTGTGTAAGCTCGGGATCGAGCGACTGGCTTCTCTCTATCTCATTGTCTTTGAAAGCAATGATCAATTTTCGATCAAGTTCTTTTAGAAAGTGGCTGAGGAAAGTTACGCGGACGTCTTCCCCACTGAAGCTGGGGAAAACATCGTATACCCAGTTGCGTGAAGAGGAGGAAGAAGAAGCCATTAGAGTAAGAAAAAAAGAAAATCTCTCTTGGAAAGTCACAGTTGTAAGAGCAATAGCTCGTAACGAAAGGAAAGACTTAATTAAATGAAGCTTGGAAAAAGTATAAAATAGTTTTTTTGATTCTGTAAATTTCATGGAAAGGAGAAGGAAGCTTGTACAGTCTGGTGACCAAGTCTAACGGAGACTTTAAGTACCAATCAAATCTTTCTGCTACGAGCTAGAGCAAAGATAGCCATTATTGGTGAATCCAAAAACCTTTTTAATTGGGCAAAATATATTTTATTTCATATAGATTTGTCGTTAACTACTGTGTTTCCAAAGAAAAAATATAATATAAAATGTATATTTATATCAAATAAAACTCCCATTTTTTCTCTGAAACCTATATGAACTTCGAGGCTATCTTTCTATAAAAATGTTTAGTTTTTAAGAATCTATGAAATGCTTCAAAATCATAAAAAAGATATAACCACTCATAGGTGGGCTAGTGGTAGGAAGGATTTCGGGCTGAGGGTGAAATTCCCAATAATCCCGGGTTCGAATCCCCGCGGCTGCAAACACCTTAAGTGGCCACCGCAGACAATTTAAAATCGGGCTATGCGGCCTCCAGGAACTACTCTTGCCGCCTTCGGGACGCACGCAGTGGGCTAGTCTGGGCCCATTGGGCTTGGGATACCTGGGTTATCAAAAAAAAAAAAACTACCAACCATCTCAATCATTTCTTGATCCAAGATTCTGATTGATACTTTCCTTTTTTACTTGTATGGCAGGGAGCAGAGCAAATTCATTGTCGACATTGTAAAGACAGTGAAGGTTGTGCAAGAAAAAGTAAGCCAAGGAGGCGAAAGAACCGACATGTTTTCTAGAAACATCTCCTCTGTGACTTCTAGTGGTAATATTCTCTCTGAAACCATTAAACAGCCTATAAGGGAACAACTGGTTAAGGAATTGGAAGAGAAGTTATTCGATTTTAGTTATAAAAAGAAGAGTAGGATTGTTGGAATTGTTGGTATGCCTGGCATTGGTAAAACTACTCTAGCTGAAACATATTACAACAAGGGAACAGGAAACTTTACGTTTAACAAGAATATCTCTGGGATTCGTGAGAAGTCGAAAGAACACGGGTCGGATTGGTTGAAGGAGACACTTATGAATGGTGAAGACAATGATAAGGTGTTCACTAGGAAAATTCTTCTTGTTTTGGATGATGTGAGTCACAAGGACCAAGTAGGTTTTTTACTCCAAAATCGCCAACGCATTGCGGGTGGAAGCAAGATTATCATTACAACATGTGACAAGTCCTCGATCGAAGAACTGGTGGATGATACTTACGTGGTCCCTGGTTTGGATGATAAAGAAGCTCTTCAGCTCTTTAACCATCACGCTAAAGGGAATTTCCCGGAGCTATCGAAAAAGTTTGTGGAGTATGCTGGAGGCAATCCACTGGCCCTTGAGGAATTAGGAAAGGAGCTTTGTGGGAAAGAAGAAGATCACTGGGAAGCAAGACTAGAAACGTTGCCACATCGTTGCAATCCGAAGATACTAACTGAACTGAGATTCAGTTATGACAGACTGAGTGATCAACAGAAGGATACGTTTCTTGACATAGCTTGTTTCTTCAGAACAGAGGAGGAAGATTATGTAAAATGTTTACTAGATCCGTATGTACCTGATCAGTCCGGTGAAGCGGTTAGAGAGCTCGCTGAAAAGTTGTTGATATGTATCTCTGCCGGCCGAATAGAGATGCATAATCTACTGTGTACATTGGGAAAGGAACTTGGTTCATCAGATGAGAATAAGTCAGGGGAAAGAATGTGGCATCATGACAAAACTATTGAAACTCTATGGTCAGAACATGTAAAAAAGGTAAAAAGAAATCTCACAAGTCTCGCTTAGCCACATCAATACACTTTCTTGATTTTGTGTTAAGAATACACTTTAATAAGTTCTTGTCTTTTAACTTGTTACCAGGACAAGCACAAGGTGAGAGGTATTTTCCTAGACACGTCCAAATTTGAAGAAAACAAGGGAAAAGCCTTAGATGCGGAAGACTTTATCGACAGGTTCAACCCGCAGTATCTGCGATACCTCAAAATCTATGATTCTCTTTGTCCTCAGCAATGTAAAGTTGACTGTAAAGTAAACTTGCCCGAGGGACTTAAGTTTCCATTTCAAAAGATTCGGTATTTCCACTGGCTGAAATTCCCAAGAAAGAAACTTCCATCAGACTTTAACCCAAAGAATCTTATTGACCTCAGGCTGCCTTACAGTAAGATTAAACGTATTTGGAAAGCTGCTAAGGTGTGTCCTCCTGTACCATCCTTTCATGTCCTACATTTGATAGTGGTCTCTTTGTTCTAGACATATATGTATACAATGTGGTAACCATGTTTTGAGTTGTTGTCACAGGAAACGCCGCAGTTGAAGTGGGTGGATCTAAGTTTCTCGACTAATTTGAGTGACTTATCAGCATTGTCAAAGGCGTTTTATCTCCGCAGACTAAATCTTGAAGGCTGTACGAATCTGAGTACGTTACCAAGAGAGATGAAAAACATGAAGAGCCTTGTTTTCTTGAACCTGAGAGGATGTGTAATGCTTTCATCTCTACCAGCAAAACTGCATTTAATCTCTCTGAAGACTCTCATCCTCAGTGGCTGCTCGAACTTTGACAAATTTGAGCTGAGTTCTGAGAATCTTGAATTTCTACATTTAGATGGCACTGCAATCAAGAGTCTTCCTAAAAGCATCAAGTACTTCCAGAAACTTGTGTTACTGAATTTGAAAGAGTGCAAAATGTTGGAGTCTCTACCTGACTATCTCTACAAGCTGAAGGCTCTTGAAGAACTAATACTCTCTGGTTGTGCACTGCTTACGCGTTTTCCTGAAATTAAAGAGAACATGGAAAACCTGCAGATTTTACTACTCGATGGGACCGCGATAGAAGAGGTGCCAAATATGTTACTACATTGTGTTAAAATCAAAGACCAAGTGGTGTGCCAACTGCCGGCAATCCGGATGAATGGTATGTCCTTGTTGCGGCGCCTATGCTTAAGCAGAAATAAAAAGATCTTCAGCTTAAGATACATTAGCCAACTCTATCATCTGAAATGGATCGACTTGAAGTATTGCGAAAGTCTCCATTTTATTTCAACACTCCCACCAAATCTTCAATGCTTAGATGCTCATCATTGCAGCTCACTGAAAACAGTGGCCACTCCATTGGCCCTTCTTATGCCAACAACGCAGCAAGTCCCCGCCTCGTTCATTTTCACTAACTGTGGAAAACTAGAGCAAGCTGCGAAGAATGAAATCGTATGTTATGCTCACAATAAGAGCTGCCTTCTCTCAGAAGCATTGAATCGTCAGAATAAGGTACTTCTCTCTTCTAGAGCTCCTCTGTGTCCTTTGCTCTATAGTTTAGTTTCTCTAGACTAGGAAACATACTTTGGTAACATTTGAAAATGGTGTAAACTATAGTCAATGCTTCACTCTATACTTTTCAGGGTTTTGCATTTGAGACTTTGGTTGCCACTTGTTTTCCTGGAAGTGAAGTTCCTGCTTGGTTTAGTCACAGAGCTTCTGGAGCAGAGTTAAAGCCAGAGCTTCCTGGACATTGGAGTGAAAATGGGTCTGTTAGTATAGCTCTATGTGCCATTGTCTCATTTGAGGACTACAAAACTCGAAACAACAACCTCCAGTTGAAATGCAGATATGAGTTCAACGATGTTAAGACACCGTCTAGCACCTTTAATTGCCATATTGGAGGTTTATCTGAGACAGGTGATGACGAACGCACGATTAAGTCGACTCATGTGTTCATTGGCTACACCAATTGGTTGGATATAAAAACTTGTCAAGAAGAGGATAAGAAATGCGTTCCTACAAAGGCTTCCATCAACTTTCAAGTAACAGATGGTACTAATGAGGTTACGAATTGCGAGGTCTTGAAGTGCGGGTTTAGTTTAGTTTATGAATCAAGTTCTTGGGAGGCAAGCTTAGGGACTGAGTGCATCACACATTGTGAAGGTATATTGTCGGGTTTCTTGAGAGGAATCAAATGGTTATTTAAGTAACCAAAACAAGGGACATAACTTTAATAGTGAAGCAACCTCCAGTAATGTATGTAGCTCCATATAGCTTCTTTGATCAAAATATCTTATTGTAAACATTTTATGAGGCATATATGATTGTTGATGTCATTCATTTTCACATATTTTTTTCTCATGTCCATTACTAAAACAGAGTTGGGTGCTAAAATTTAGATTTCTGGATTTAGTGGAAACTATGTGGCAACTAATACTCTCTAATCATGACTTTAATACAAAATGTAACTATGTATATTTCTTGAACGTTAGTTATTTTTCATATCTATTTTTAAAAATGGCCTACTTTGTTTTAAATTAGATTTATCTTGGATTTTCAAATAAGACAGTATAATTTATAGGTAAAGAAGCGAGTTGAGAAAGTTTATAACTTTGACATTAAAAATAGATCATAATCTTCAGATTACCTAATTAAAAGTCTTCGTTAACCCTCTTGTGTTTTTCTTTTTTGTTGACGGCAACCCTCTTGTGTTTTTGTATTTTCTTTTTGTAAAGTAAACATATCCAATAAGAAATATTCCAAATATATACTCCCTCCGTTCTAAATTATAGGTTGTTTTAGACTTTTTTATTTGTTCCATTTTATTTGTTTTTCTCACATCTATGCAACTCTAACAATTTAGATTTTCTCAATAATTAATTTTAATCTAACAATAATTAATAAATTTTAGTCAAAGAAATCCAAAAGTCCAAAACTATTCGACAAAAATATATGTAGTCAAAGCATTATTTATTTATTTATCTTTACTCACTAATACAATGTAAATCAGTTAACGTAAGTCCTAAAACCAATTAACAATAATATTTGGAAGATAAACAGCACTTCACTTAAAAAAAATCCATAAAAAAACAAAAAATAAAGATTCTAACTCATCTGTGATATAAAATCCAGAAAAAAAAAAGAAAAAAAAAATCTTACTAACATTACGTAAACCTGTTAACGCCAGTTAAAAAAAAAAACAATTAACAAAGTTTACTGGAAGATGAACAGCACTTTATCACTTAAAATATGACGAACATTATTTACAAAACTAAGACAAAAAGACAATCGATTAATTTATTTAAAATATGGAAAAAGAGATCTGACCTGGATCATAATTTATTTAAAAAAACAATCGATTAGTGTTGCCTTTTTTTAGTTGAAGATTTTTATTTTTAATTGTTTTTACATTATTTTAATTACTTAATTAATGATTTTTAATTTAGCCCAAAAAAAAAAAAATTAATGATTTTTAACTAAAATTAAAGATTCTTAATCTGCGTGCTTTTAGTTAAAACAACCTATAATTTGGAGGGAGTATAATGGATCTCTAGTTCTATTCAAAACATCTAGTCAAAAGAATTAAATTACCGCATAAATTTACGTAGTTAGGCCATAGATGTGTCTGCTTCAGACTAGAGCTTCTGATCAGAAATGATAAGGACAGGAGCAAGGGAAATATGTTCTTTGTTCGGTATCGAATAATCTTAATTAGATCGTTGTGACTTGTGTGTAATTTATTCAACATGTCTCCACTCTAAACCGGCCAAAAAATTATCTTGAAAACAAAAAAAAAATCAGATATACTGTACGTACTAGTGTAAAACAGTAGAAGATAAGACTTGTGTGGCCGTGTTTAAGTCAAGTTACTTTAGCAAAAGAAATGTCGGAGAAACAATGGTGAAATTGCACTGTTAAATGTTTTATGTAAATCACGAAGACGGCCGTCTTACAGTTTCACTCGTCAAATTCTTTGTTTGTAGCTTCTCCTCTCATTCTATCTCTCTCTCTCTTTGTCTCTATGGCTTCTTCCTCCTCTTCACGCACTTGGGTATACGATGTTTTCCCTAGCTTCAGTGGAGAAGACGTCCGCGTCACTTTCTTAAGCCACTTTTTAAAAGAACTTGACCGGAAGTTGATCATTGTTTTTAAAGACAATGAGATAAAGAGAAGCCAATCGCTCGATCCCGAGCTTAAACAAGCGATCAAGACTTCAAGAATCGCAGTGGTTGTGTTTTCGGAAAAGTACCCATCTTCCAGCTGGTGCCTAGACGAGTTGGTAGAGATCGTGAAATGTAAGGAAGAATTGGGTCAACTGGTTATACCGGTTTTCTATGGTTTAGATCCATCTCATGTCAGGAAACAAACCGGAAAATTTGGAGAGGCTTTTGTGAAGACTTGTCAGAGAAAAACAGAGGATGAAACAAAACTTTGGCAGAAGTCGTTGACTGATGTAGCAAATGTCCTCGGATATCATTCTCAAAACTGGTACAACTTTTTATATGTTCTTATAAACCTTGACTTGTGACAATTGGTACTTATTGTGTCGTGTGTGTAAGTAAAATGATATTTCATCTTGTTAGGCCTGATGAAGCAAAAATGATTGAAGCAATTGCCAATGATGTCTTGGGTAAATTGAATTTCACTCCATCGAAGGATTTTGAGGACTTTGTCGGAATGGAAGATCATATCGCAAAGATGAGTGTCTTATTGCATTTGGAATCCGAGGAAGTGAGAATGGTTGGGATATGGGGCTCCTCAGGAATTGGCAAGACTTCCATTGCCAGAGCTTTATATAATCAACTCTCTCGTCGGTTCCAATGTAGTGTTTTCATAGACAGAGCATTCGTATCTAAGAGTACAAGTACTTATGATAATGCCAATCCAGATGATTACAACATGAAGTTGTATTTGCTAAGAAATTTCTTGTCAGAAATTTTAGACAAAAAAGACGTAAGGATAAATCATTTGGGTGCAGTGGAAGAGACGCTAAATCGTCGGAAAGTTCTTATCTTCATTGATGATTTGGATGATCAAATGGTGCTAGATACTTTGGCTGGTCAAACTCAGTGGTTTGGATTTGGGAGCAGAATCATTGTGATTACAAAAGATAAACAATTTTTAAGGGCCCATGGGATTCATCATGTCTATGAGGTTTGTCTCCCATCTGAAGAGCTAGCGCTTAAGATATTCTGTAGATCCGCTTTTAGGAACAACTCTCCACCTTATGAATTGATGGAGCTTGCATCTGAAGTTGCATTGTGTGCTGGTAATCTTCCTTTAGGTCTTAAGGTTTTGGGCTCTTATTTACGGGGTAGAGACAGAGAGGACTTGATGGATATCTTGCCGAGGCTTCGAAATAGTTTAGATGGTAAAATTGAGAAGACATTACGAGTCAGCTACGAGGGATTAGATAATCAAAAAGATAAAGCGATCTTTCGTCATATTGCATGTATGTTCAATGGTGAAAAAGTCAATGACATCAAGCTGCTACTAGCAGACATCGGCTTGGATGTTAATATTGGGTTGAAAAACCTTGTTGATAAGTCTCTCATATATGTAAGAGACGGAATTGTTTTCATGCACTCTTTGCTACAAGAAATGGGTAAGGAGATCGTCCGTGCACAATCCAATGAGCCTGGAGAACGGGAATTCCTTATGGATGCAAAAGATAGTTGTGATGTACTTGAAGATAACACTGTAAGTTTTGTAATGCTATTTTTTTCTTATATCTTACTCTAGAAGATTAAAATCATGTCTATGTGTAATTATATTAATATTATTATTACAGGGTACCAAAAATGTTTTAGGTATAACATTGGATATGGATAAGATTGATGACGAATTGCATATACATGAGAATGCCTTTAGAAGGATGCGTAATCTCCTTTTTCTAGAAATCTACACAAACAAATGTAACCAAGAGAATGAGGTGAGATGGCATTTACCGGAAGGATTCAACTATCTGCCCCAAAAACTTAGGATATTGAGGTTGGACGGATACCCAATGAGATATATGCCTTCTAACTTTCATACTGAAAATCTTGTTAAACTGCATATGCCGGGGAGCAAACTCGAGAGGCTATGGGAAGGAGTTCATGTAAGTTTTATACAAATTATAGCATTATTAGTATCTAGATGAGAATGTTTAAAAATACAAAAATTTGGATGACATCCCTTTCAAGTGATGTCTAACTTTCTTATATTTCAGTCACTTAGAGGGCTCAAGGACATATATTTGGAAAGATCTAGGAACTTGAAAGAGATACCAAATCTTTCAATGGCCACTAATCTCGAGAACCTTAATCTTGGCGATTGCTCAAGTCTGGTGGAGCTTCCTTCCTCTGTTCAGTATCTCAATAAGCTGGAGAACTTGTATATGTCAGGATGCATAAATCTGGAGATTCTTCCCACTGGAATCAACCTCCAATCTCTTTCTTGCCTTTACCTCATAGGATGCTCACAGATAAAGATTTTTCCTGATATTTCAACCAACATATCACAGCTCTTTCTAGACGAAACATCAATTGAAGAATTTCCCTCCAACTTGCGTTTAGATAATCTGATAATTCTTAGCATGTGTAAAATGAAGAGTGAGAAACTCTGGAGTAGAGTGCAGGTATCTATCTACTTAACCTTACATCTTTCCAACATTTTTGAACAACATCTTTTATCAGAGATTGTGATATCTAAAGTTGAATTTCATAAACGTTGTGAACAAATGATCCTGGAGAAAAAAACATTATTATTATTATTATAGGGATGTGTGAACTAATTATTGGCAAAATATAACCGAAAATATATATGCATTACTGGCAAAAGAAGAGTCATTTGAGTTAAATTCATTTCACATCTCTAAATTGGTTTTTTTTTTTTTTTTTTTGGTTCAGCCGCTTACACCTCTCATGGCCATTCTGCCTAACTCTTTGGAGATGTTGTTTCTCTCGGATATCCCAAGTTTGGTGGAGATTCCATCCTCTATCCAGAATTTCAAAAAACTTGAAGGTTTGCTAATTACAGATTGCGTAAACCTGGAGACTCTTCCCACCGGCATCAACCTCCAATATCTCAAAGAACTTGATCTCAGCGGATGCTCACGGTTGAAGACTTTTCCAAATATCTCAACCAACATCGAGCGCCTCATTCTTAACCGAACAGGGATAGATGAGATCCCTCGGTGGATCGACAACTTCACAGAGCTCCAAGACATAGAGATGCAGAAATGCAACAATTTAAGACGTGTATCCCTAAACCTTTACAAACTGAAAAGTTTTATGGCTGACTTTTCAGATTGTGGGTCATTGACTGAAGCTAGTTGGAATGGTAGTCCAAGTGAGGTGGCAATGGTAACAGACAATATTCACTCTAAGTTTCCAGTCCTTGACGAGGCTTTTTATTCTGATGAAGATAGTTATGATGACCCAAAAGTTAGGTTCCTTTTCAAGTTCCTCAACTTGGATCCAGAATCTCTCCTTCGCCAACGACTAATCTTTAACGGCATGGTCTTGTCAGGTAAAGAAGTACCTTCATATTTCACTCACCGAACGACTGACATCTCTTTAACCAATATCCCTCTACTTCAAACCTCTTTCTCTCAACAATTCTTCAAATTTAGGGCTTGTGCAGTGGTTATTTTCGACTCTTCGTCCACATATTGGGGCTCTGGATTATATATTCGTGTAAACTGTCGGTTCAAAGACATATTTGGGAACAGCTTTCATACCTTTGGTCAGCCACATTGCTTCAAGTACCCTTTTTTCTGGGGACCAGATCTCTCCAAGCACATTTGGGAGAAGTATCATCTGTATATATTGGACTGTGGTGTCCCTCTAAACAAAGATAATGCTCCTCTAGCTCATCTGAACTATGATCACGTGGATATACAGATTCAGATTAGAAATCAATACGGCTATGCCTTCAAATTAAAAGAATGGGGTATACGACTGTTAGAGGAATGTTCATTACCGGAGAACGGACTGCCACATGTTTGTGAAGCAGATGAAGACAGTTTGGTTAATAAGACTGAGCACAGTGAAGAGTGTGCTGAGACAGTTGTGAAGAGACAGAGAGAGATTGGAAGCGACTTTAGGTAAGCATTAAGCAGGAACTGAAAATGATACTATTTAGCTAACAATTGTTTTTGAGGATCAATCTAAAATTAATTTGTACTCACTATATTTATTTCTTTTGCAGATTACGTGAAGGACCAACAGTATTGCCAGTTTTAATGGAACAACAAGATACAAGGATCGGAGGACATGGAGAGAGTCTTCAATGTCTCCCTAGCTTGAGAGACGTTTTCAGGTAACCCAAAAATCAAATAACTACCTTCTTTTAGTTCCCACATCAACTGTAACAGAGCACATAAACATGTAGTTAGGAGTCTGTTTGATATAGTACCCTGCCACCGTCCAGAGAGTTGGTTTCATGCATTTGGTGTTAGTTTCTATTTGAATTATCTTTGTGCGCATATAAAATTGTTTGGCTTGCACATACACTCTCTATTAGTGGAAATAATGGATCATACCAAGAAAAAACCCCTTCTCTTAAAGTATCACACAATATAAGACAAGTTTAAGAATAGTTGTCTTTTCTATCTATTCAACGGCTCTCACTGATTTTGTATGTTTAGCTTCCTATAATTTCTTTTCCTCTTCTCTCTAATTAAATATTCTCATATATAATACACATTCTCTTTTAATAGTATATTTAAGTGAATAAAAATTACAAATAATGTTTTCTCTTTAGATTTCTACATGGTTAAACTAGATAATGTAATGAAATATTGAACTGTGGTTTGTGCAGCTTCATCTTGCAAAGGATCTGGGGCACTTAGTCTGCTAAGTTTGTTGAAGCATGTTTAAAAATTCTGCATCTGTGAGTAATCAGTTGAGAGAAGAGAAGATGAAAAAGCTCAAGATCATACTTTGATCAACAAGAATGGATTTAGCCAGGCCGGGATGATTTGGCTTTACATAGTAACTCTAAATGGATGTCTCTGTTTCAGACTGGTGAGAGATTTTCAGAAACTTGTTCTTAGATTCTGTCTTGTAATCTCGATATGTGGGCGTTGCTGGTCCATGAAAACCTAGCGGGCTCAGCAAGTCAACCAAATTTGTCATTGTGGTAAAACTTTATCTACATTATTTTTCGATACTAATTAGATACAATATATGACATATCTTTAGGATCTTTTGTGATGTTTGTGATTCTATGATCTTCATTTCTTGTTTCCTGTTTATGTTTTGGTACTTAGAAAACTCCCAAAACAATAGTTTCAACGTTAGTACACAGTTTAATCTCACTGATGCCTGCTCTAAGTTCACAATAACAGGATCTGGTACAGAACTCCTTATTTTTAGGAATGCACTCTGTTTTTAGCAAATGGATACAATGTTGGACATGATTTAAAACTAGTTGAAGCGAATCAAGACAACAACAGTATAAGCGTGTGGGGTGACAACGACAAGCAAGAAGCGGATCTAGATAATTAAGCACTGGTCATTAACTGAAACAGAGTCAATTCTATGTATCTCTTATTACATATTTTTGCACGATTATATTCAAACTATTTTGTATAAGAACTTCACAGTCAATATGTACTTTTTCATAAGACTGATGCTAACATCAATAGATGATCAGTACAATTAAGTTACTGAAGGAATTTACATAGTAAGACATGAATGTCTCTGTTTCAAGCAATTTTTTTTTTTAAGATTTACCAGGAGCAAAAGCATGTTCACTGAGATAAGCATGTACTACCATGGCTTGCAAATTGCAATGTTTGTTAAATTAATTTACTTATATCTCCACTGAACATTTTTAAAATCTCAAATTTAGCTACAAGGGAATAATGCAACTTTACATTGGGAAGCAAGACTAGAAACGTTGCCACATTGTTGCAACCCGAAGATACTAACTGAATTGAGATTCAGTTATGACAGACTGAGTGATCAACAGAAGGATACGTTTCTTGACATGTTTCTTCAGAACAGAGGAGGAATATTACGTAAAATGTTTACTAGATCCATATGTACCTGATCAGTCCGGTGAAGCGGTTAGAGAGCTCGCTGAAAAGTTGTTGATATGTATCTCTGCCGGCCGAATAGAGATGCATAATCTACTGTGTACATTGGGAAAGGAACTTGGTTCATCCGATGAAAATAAGTCAGGGGAAAGAATGTGGAATCATGACAAAACTATTGTAACTCTATGGTCAGAACATGTAAAAAAGGTAAAAGAACACTTTCTTGAGTGGTTGGATTTTGTGTTAAGAATACATTTTAATAACTTCTTGTCTTTTAACTTGTTACCAGGACAAGCATAAGGTGAGAGGCATTTTTCTAGACACGTCCAAATTTGAAGAAAACAAGGGAAAAGCCTTAGATAAGGAAGACTTTATCAAAAGGTTCAACCCGAAGAATCTGCGATACCTCAAAATCTATGATTCTCTTTGTCCTCAGCAATGTGAAGTTGACTGTAAAGTAAACTTGCCCGAGGGACTTACGTTTCCATTTCAAGAGATTCGGTATTTCCACTGGCTGAAATTCCCAAGAAAGAAACTTCCATCATACTTTAACCCAAAGAATCTTATTGACCTCAGGCTGCCTTACAGTAAGATTAAACGTATTTGGAAAGCTACTAAGGTGTGTCCTCCTGTACCATCCTTTCATTTCCTACATTTGATAGTGGTCTCATTGTTCTAGACATATATGTATACAATGTGGTAACCATGTTTTGAGTTGTTGTTGTCACAGGAAACGCCGCAAGATTGAGTGACTTATCAGCATTGTCAAAGGCGTTTTATCTCCGAAGATTGAATCTTGAAGGCTGCACGAATCTGAGTACGTTACCAAGAGAGATGAAAAACATGAAGAGCCTTGTTTTTTTGAACCTGAGAGGATGTGTAATGCTTTTGTCTCTACCAGCAAAACTGCATTTAATCTCTCTGAAGACTCTCATCCTCAGTGGCTGCAAAATATTTGACAAGTTTGAGCTGAATTCTGAGAATCTTGAATTTCTACATTTAGATGGCACTGCAATGAAGAGTCTTCCTAAAAGCATCAAGTACTTTCAGAAACTTGTGTTACTGAATTTCAAAGATTGCAGAATGTTGGAGTCTCTACCTGACTATCTCTACAAGCTGAAGGCTCTTGAAGAACTAATACTCTCTGGTTGTGCACTGCTTACGCGTTTTCCTGATATTAAGGAGAACATGGAAAACCTGCAGATTTTACTACTCGATGGGACCGCGATAGAAGAGGTGCCAAATATGTTACTACATTGTGTTAAAATCAAAGACCAAGTGGTGTGCCAACTGCCAATCCGGATGAATGGTATGTCATTGTTGCGGCGCCTATGCTTAAGCAGAAATAAAAAGATCTTCAGCTTGGGATACATAAGCCAACTCTATCATCTGAAATGGATCGACTTGAAGTATTGCGAAAGCCTCCAGTTTATTTCAACACTCCCACCAAATCTTCAATGCTTAGATGCACATCATTGCAGCTCACTGAAAACAGTGGCCAACAACGCAGCAAGTCCCCGCCTCATTCATTTTCACTAACTGTGGAAAACTAGAGCAAGCTGCCAAGAATGAAATCGTATGTTATGCTCACAATAAGAGCCGCCTTCTCTCAGAAGCATTGAATCGTCAGAATAAGGTACTGCTACTTCTTTAGAGCTCCTCGGTGTCCTTTTTCTCTAGACTAGGAACCATCCTTTGGTAACACTTGCAAATGGTGTAAACTATAGTCAATGCTCTTAAGTCAGTGGTCTGAAATTGTATCAACCATATTCAAATTACTTTTCAGGCTTTTGCATTTGAAACTTTGGTTGCTACTTGCTTTCCTGGAAGTGAAGTTCCTGCTTGGTTTAGCCACAGAGCTTTTGGAGCAGAGTTAAAGCTAGAGCTTCCTGGACATTGGAGTGAAAATGGGTCTGTTGGAATAGCTCTATGTGCTATTGTATCATTTGAGGACTACAAAACTCGAAACAACAACCTCCAGTTGAAATGCAGATATGAGTTCAACGATGTTGAGACACCGTCTAGCACCTTTAATTGCCATATTGGAGGTTTATCTGAGACAGGTGATGACGAACGCACGATTAAGTCGACTCATGTGTTCATTGGCTACACCAATTGGTTGGATATAAAAGCATGCCAAGAAGAGGATAAGAAATGCGTTCCTACTAAGGCTTCCATTAACTTTCAAGTGACAGATGGTACTAATGAGGTTACGAATTGTGAGGTATTGAAGTGCGGCTTTAGTTTAGTTTATGAATCAAGTTCTTGGGAGGCAAGCTTAGGGACCGAGTGCATCACACATTGTGAAGGTATATTGTCGGGTTTCTTGAGAGGGATCAAATGGTTATTTAAGTAACGAAAACAAGGGACGTAACTTCAATAGTGAAGCAACCTGCAGTAATGTGTAGCTCCATAGAGTGCTAAATAGCTTCTTTGATCAAAATATCTTATTATATTGTAACAACATTTTATGAGGCATATGTGATTGTTAATGTCATTAATTTCCATATATTTTTTTTTCTCATGTCCATTACTAAAACAGAGTTGGGTGCTAAACTTTTGATTTCTGGATTTAGTGGAAACTGTGTGGCAACTAATATTCTTTTTTTTGTTAAAAACTAATATTCTTTAATCATGACTTAAATATAAAATGTAACTATGTATATTTCTTAAACGTTAGTTATGTTTCATATCTATTTTTTAAAATGGCCTACTTTGTTTTAAATTAGATATTTAGATTTATCTTGGATTTTCAAAT
Organism: Erysimum cheiranthoides; assembly: GCA_011420285.2. Taxonomy (NCBI): domain Eukaryota; kingdom Viridiplantae; phylum Streptophyta; class Magnoliopsida; order Brassicales; family Brassicaceae; genus Erysimum; species Erysimum cheiranthoides. The sequence goes on from CM022181.2 coordinate 577,312, forward strand.
AAGACAGTATAAATTATAGGTAACGAAGCGAGTTGAGCCATTCCCTCTTGTGTTTTTGTATTTTCTTTTTGTAAAGTAAACATCTATCCAATAAGAAATATTCCAAATATATACATACAATGGATCTCTAGTTCTATTCCAAACATCTAGCCAAAAAAATTAAATTACCGCATAAATTTACGTATAGTTAGGCCATAGATGTCTCTGCTTCAGACTAGAGCTTCTCAGAAATGTTAAGGACAGGAGCAAGAAAAATATGTTCTTTGTTCGGTATAGATCGTTGTGACTTGTGTGTAACTTATTCAACATGTCTCCACTCTAAAATTTCAAATCCCTAAAATTAAGCTATACAGTGAGACTGTGTCTTTTTTTAAGTCAAATATACTGTACTAGTGTAAAAGATAAGACTTGTGTGGCTGTGTTTAAGTCAAGCCTGTTACCAAGAGAAATTTCGGAGAAACAATGGTGAAATTGCACTTTTAATGTTTTATTATGTAAATCACCAAGACGGTCGTCTTACAGTTTCACTCGTCAAATTCTTTGTTTGTAGCTTCTCCTCTCATTCTCTCTCTCTCTTTCTCTATGGCTTCTTCCTCCTCTTCACGCACTTGGGTGTACGATGTTTTCCCTAGCTTCAGTGGGGAAGATGTCCGCGTAACTTTCTTAAGCCACTTTCTAAAAGAACTTGACCGGAAATTGATCATTGCTTTTAAAGACAACGAGATCGAGAGAAGCCAGTCGCTCGATCCCGAGCTTAAACAAGCGATAAAGACTTCAAGGATCGCAGTGGTTGTGTTTTCAGAAAAGTATCCATCTTCCAGCTGGTGCCTAGACGAGTTGGTAGAGATCGTGAAATGTAAGGAAGAACTGGGTCAACTGGTTATACCTGTTTTCTATGGTTTAGATCCATCTCATGTCAGGAAACAAACCGGAAAATTTGGAGAGGCTTTTGTGAAGACTTGTCAAAGAAAAACAGAGGATGAAACGAAACTTTGGCGGCAATCGTTGAATGATGTAGCAAATGTCCTCGGATATCATTCTCAAAACTGGTACAACTTTTTATATATCCATCAACTGTTCTTATAGACCTTGACATGTGACAATTTGGTACTTTATTGTGTATAATTAAAATGATTTTTCATCTTGTTAGGCCTAACGAAGCAAAAATGATTGAAGCAATTGCCAATGATGTTTTGGTTAAATTGAATTTCACTCCATCAAAAGATTTTGAGGACTTTGTCGGAATGGAAGATCATATTGCAAAGATGAGTGTCTTATTGCATTTGGAATCCGATGAAGTGAGGATGGTTGGGATATGGGGCTCCTCAGGAATTGGTAAGACTTCGATTGCAAGAGCTTTATATAGTCAACTCTCTCGTCGGTTCCAAAGTAGTGTTTTCATAGATAGAGCTTTCATATCTAAGAGCATGGAAATTTACAAAAGTGCCAACCCGGATGATTATAACATGAAATTGCATTTTCTAAGAAGTTTCTTGTCTGAGATTTTAGACAAGAAAGACATAAGGATAGAACATTTGGGGGCAGTGGAAGAGATGCTAAATCGCCGGAAAGTTCTTATATTCATTGATGATTTGGATGATCAAGTGGTGCTAGATACTTTGGCTGGTCAAACTCAGTGGTTTGGATGTGGGAGCAGAATCATTGTGATTACAAAAGATAAACAATTTTTAAGGGCCCATAGGATTGATCATGTCTATGAGCTTTGTCTCCCATCTGAAGAGCTTGCACTTAAGATATTCTGTAGATCTGCTTTTAGGAACAACTCTCCACCTTATGGATTGATGGAGCTTGCATCTGAAGTTGCATTGTGTGCCGGTAATCTTCCTTTAGGTCTTAAGGTTTTGGGCTCGTATTTACGGGGTAGAGACAAAGAGGACTTGATGGATATCTTGCCGAGGCTTCGAAATGGTTTGGATGGTAAAATTGAGAAGACACTACGAGTCAGCTACGATGGATTAGATAATCAAAAAGATAAAGCGATCTTTCGTCATATTGCATGTATGTTCAATGGTGAAAAAGTCAATGACATCAAGCTGCTACTAGCAGACATCGGCTTGGATGTTAATATTGGGTTGAAAAACCTTGTTGATAAGTCTCTCATATATGTAAGAGACGGAATTGTTTTCATGCACTCTTTGCTACAAGAAATGGGTAAGGAGATCGTCCGTGCACAATCCAATGATCCTGGAGAACGGGAATTCCTTATGGATGCAAAAGATAGTTGTGATGTACTTGAAGATAACACTGTAAGTTTTGTAATGCTATTTTTTTCTTATATCTTACTCTAGAAGATTAAAATCATGTCTATGTGTAATTATATTAATATTATTATTACAGGGTACCAAAAATGTTTTAGGTATAACATTGGATATGGATAAGATTGATGACGAATTGCATATACATGAGAATGCCTTTAGAAGGATGCGTAATCTCCTTTTTCTAGAAATCTACACAAAGAAATGGGACCAGAAGAATGAGGTGAGATGGCATTTACCGGAAGGATTCAACTATCTGCCCCAAAAACTTAGGATATTGAGGTTGGACGGATACCCAATGAGATATATGCCTTCTAACTTTCATGCTGAAAATCTTGTTAAACTGCATATGCCGGGGAGCAAACTCGAGAGACTATGGGAAGGAGTTCATGTAAGTTTTATACAAATTATAGCATTAATAGTATCTGGATTAGAATGTTTAAAAATACAAAAATTTGGATGACATTCCCGTCAAGTGATGTCTAACTTTCTTGTATTTCAGTCACTTAGAGGGCTCAAGGACATAGATTTGGAAAGTTCTAGAAACTTGAAAGAGATACCAAATCTTTCAATGGCCACCAATCTCGAGAAACTTTATCTTATCGATTGCTCAAGTCTGGTGGAGCTTCCTTCCTCTATTCAGTATCTCAATAAGCTGGAGATTTTGGATATGTCAGGATGCATAAATCTGGAGATTCTTCCCACTGGAATCAACCTCCAATCTCTTTCTTGGCTTAACCTCGAAGGATGCTCACGGATAAAGATTTTTCCTAATATTTCAACCAACATATCAGATCAGCTCTTTCTAGACGAAACAGCAATTGAAGAATTTCCCTCCAACTTGCGTTTAGATAATCTCGAAGGTTTTTCCATGACTAATACGAAGAGTACTGATAAACTCTGGGGTCGAGTGCAGGTATTTATCTACTTAACCTTACCTCTTTCCAACATATTTAAACAAACACTTTTATCAGAGATTTTGTTCTCTAAAGTTGAATTTCAAAAAACGTTGTGAACAAATGATCCTGGAGAAAAAACTTTATTACTAAATTGCTTTTTTTTTTTGGTTCAGCCGCTTACACCTCTCATGGCCATTCTGCCACACTCTTTGAACAGATTGTGTCTCTCGGATATCCCAAGTTTGGTGGAGATTCCTTCCTTTATCCAGAATTTCAGTAAACTTGATACTTTGGTAATTGCAGATTGCATAAATCTTGAGACTCTTCCCTCCGGCATCAACCTCCGATATCTCAGAGACCTTGATCTCAACGGATGCTCACGGTTGAAGACTTTTCCAAATATCTCAACCAACATCAACTTGCTCTATCTAAACCGAACAGGGATAGATGAGATCCCTTGGTGGATCGAGAACTTCACAGAGCTCGATTACATAAGTATGGAGAAATGCAACAATTTAAGACGTGTATCCCTAAACATTTACAAACTAAAACGTCTTTCAGCTGACTTTTCAGACTGCGGGTCATTGACTGAAGCTAGTTGGAATGGTAGTCCAAGTGAAATGGCAATGGTAACAGACAATATTCACTCGAAGTTTCCAGTCCTTGACGAGGCTTTCTATTATGATCAAAGTCGTTATTATGACCCAAAAGTTAGGTTCCTTTTCAAGTTCCTCAACTTGGATCCAGAAGCTCTCCTTCGTCAACGATTAGTCTTTAACGCCATGGTCTTGTCGGGTGAAGAAGTGCCTTCATATTTCACTCACCGAACGACTGAAATCTCTTTAACTAATATCCCTCTACTTCAAACCTCTCTCTCTCAACAATTCTTCAAATTTAAGGCTTGCGCAGTGGTTATTTTCGACTCTTGGACCACAGATTGGGGCTCTGGATTACATATTCGTGTAAACTGTCGGTTCAAAGACAGATTTGGGAACAGCTTTGATACCTTTGGTCAGCCACATTGCTTCAAAGACATTAAGGAGCAGTATCATCTGTATATATTGGACTGTGGTGTCCCTCTAAACAAAGATAATGCTCCTCTAGCTCATCTAAACTATGATCACGTGGACATGGAGATTCAGATTAGAAGTCAATACGGGAGTAGCTATACCTTCAAATTAAAAGAATGGGGTATACGACTGTTAGAGGAATGTTCATTACCGGAGAGCGGACTGCCACATGTTTGTGAAGCAGATGAAGACAGTTTGGTTAATAAGACTGAGCACAGTGAAGAGTGTGTTGATCAGACAGTTGTGAAGAGAAAGAGAGAAACGTCGAGAAAAAAAAGGAAGAGAAAGAGAGAAACTGGAAGCGACTTTAGGTATGAAGATAGTTTGGTTAATAAGACTAAGCACAGTGAAGAGTGTGTTGAGACAGTTGTGAAGAGAAAGAGAGAAACGTCGAAAAAAAAAAAGAAGAGAAAGAGAGAAACTGGAAGCAACTTTAGGTAAGCATCAAACATGAACTAAATATGACGCAATTCTTATATTGAGTATCAATCTAAAATTAATGTGTACTCACTAGATTTATTTCTTTTGCAGATTACGTGAAGGACCAGTCAAGAAACCTCTGGTTTGTCATGCCTCCGATACCAAGGAGGAACACAAGATGTCACTTTGAGAATCTTTGATCGTCAATATTGAAATGACTAGTATTGCCAGTTAAAATGGAACAACATGATACAAGGAGGACATGCAGAGAGTCTTCAATGGCTCCCTAGCTGGAGAGACGTTTTCAGGTAACCCAAAAATCTAAAAACTATCTTCTTTTAGTTCCCACATCAATTGTGACACAGAGCATATAAGCCTTTAGTTAGGAGTCTGTTTAATAGGTTCTGCCACCGTCCAAAGAGATTGTTTCATTTGGTGTTAGTTTCTATTTGAATCATCTTTGTGCGTATAAAATTTACAAATAATTCAAGAAGATGATGAGTCATTCGCAGGGAAAGAGATGATGAACAAGTTCAAGAAGAGTTTTGTGCAAGGGAAGTGATCTTCCAGGGGAAATGATCAAGCGTTGCGTTGTTTTCATACGGATGTGTACGTTGTATAACATCTATGGCCAAGAGGAAGTGAAGTTAACTCTGTTTTCTACCTTTCCTGTTTGAACTGGTATTTGTGAAATGTTGATGAATCATAATTTTTTCTTGAATTTGGTTGATAGGCTTGTATGATTTATTTATTGTGGATTTAATTTGAAAAAAGTTTGAGGCATTCAGTTTGGTTACTATAGCGTAGCACACAAGGCAAACGAAACACAGTAATAAAATAAGGCAGCTTCTTGCACACTGATCCTTCAAAACCCTTAATGCTATATATAAGTTAAAAGAATATTCAACATAATTGGATTACATAGCTAGCCTCAAGGTTGTGTAGTTAAGACATAATTAAATTTTATTGGTAAGGTTGAGGAGCTTACAGTTTTCTAGATACAATCAACAAAATTAAATTTAATAAAATTATAAACAAATCAGCAAATGATAAACAAATCAGCAATAGGAAACTTCCGTCGACTTGCATCAGAAAATTCCAAGAAACTATATGTTAAGATTTCATTAATAACTACGACCATGAAGCTTCACTTCTCCTCAGTCTTTCTTCTCACAAACTCAACCATATCGCCAAAGTCTTTGTTCTTCCTCATTATCTCTATGGCTGCTTTGTCTTCTTCTTTCAATTGGGTACATGATGTTTTCCCAAGCTTCAGTGGGGAAGATGTCCGTGTAACTTTCCTGAGCCACTTTCTCAAGGAGCTCGATAGGAAATTGATCATTGCGTTCAAAGATAGTGAGATCAAGAGAAGCCGATCGCTCGATCCCGAGCTAAAACAGGCGATTAGGGATTCAAGGATCGCGGTGGTCGTGTTCTCGAAAAACTATGCCTCTTCAAGTTGGTGTCTTAATGAGTTGTTAGAAATCGTGAAATGCAAGGAAGAGTTTGGTCAAATGGTGATACCGGTTTTCTATGGTTTGGATCCATCTCATGTGAGGAAACAAACCGGTGACTTTGGGAAGATCTTTGAAGAGACATGCCACAACAAAACAGATGAAGTCAAAAATCAATGGAAGAGAGCGTTGACTGATGTAGCTAATATCTTGGGATATCATTCTGTGACCTGGTATGATTTTATGTGTCACTATTTTGTGCTTAAATTTCTAAATTAACAGTTGTTTATTTAAAAACATGTTTTTCCATTGATTTAGGGGTAATGAAGCCAAGATGATTGAAGAAATCGTCAATGATGTTTTGGGTAAGCTGCTTTTAACCACATCGAAGGATTCTGAGAACCTTGTTGGAATTGAAGATCATGTCGGTGAAATGAGTAAATTGTTACAAATGGAATCTGAAGAAGTGAGAATGGTTGGTATATGGGGTTCTTCGGGGATTGGTAAGACTACCATTGCAAGAGCTTTGTTTAACCGACTTTCTCGGCGCTTCCAAGGTAGAATTTTCATAGACAGAGCTTTCATATTTAAGAGTATGGAAATTTATGGTAGAGCCAATCCAGACGACTACAACATGAAGTTGCATTTGCAACGAAATTTCCTATCAGAAATTTTGGGTAAACATGACATAAAGATAGATCATTTAGATGCATTGGGAGAGAGGCTTAAGAACCAGAAAGTTCTTATCTTTATTGATGATTTGGATGATCACGTGGTCTTAGATGCTTTGGTGGGTCAAACTCAATGGTTTGGAAGTGGGAGTAGAATCATTGTAGTTACAAATGATAAGCATCTCTTAAAGGCCCATGGGATTGACCATATTTACGAGGTTTGTCTCCCATCTGAAGAACTCGCTCTTGAGATTTTTTGTCGATATGCTTTCAGGCAAAGCTATCCACCTGATGGTTTTGAGAAGCTTGTAGTTCAAGTTGCAAGTCATGTGGGTAGTCTTCCTTTGGGTCTTAATGTTTTGGGTTCATGTCTACGTGGGAGGGATAGTGATTACTGGACGGATATGTTGCCAAGGCTTCGAAGTGGTCTAGATGGCAAAATTGAGAAGACATTAAGAGTTAGCTATGATGGGTTAGGTAGCGAAGAAGATAAAGCTATATTTCGTCACATCGCATGCCTTTTCAATTATGTGCAAGTCACTTACATGAAGTTGCTACTTGCAGATAGTGGTTTGGGTGTTAATATTGCACTGGAAATCCTAGCTGATAAGTCCCTCATTGATGTAACATATGGTTATGTGCAGATGCACCGTTTGCTACAAGAAATGGGTAGAAACATTGTTCGCATACAGTCCATTGACAAGCCTGAAAACCGAGAATTTCTGGTCGATTCAAAAGATATTTGTGATGTACTCACTAAGAACATTGTAAGTTTTTCATTATGCATTATATATGATTAAGAGCATGTCATTTTATAGGCGTTGAATTGTATGGTTTGTTGTTTCTCATTAAAATTATATTTATTTTTCAGGGTACTCGAAAGGTTTTAGGTATGAAATTGGATTTATATGAGATTGATGAGTTGCATATACATGAGAATGCTTTCAAAGGAATGTGCAATCTTCGTTTCCTAGAAATTGAACCGAAGAGCTTTTCGATAAAGCAAAAACAAGGCATAGTGCACTTACCTGAAAGCTTCGACTATTTGCCCCCTAGACTCAAACTGTTGTGTTGGCCCAAATATCCAATGAGATATATGCCTTCTACATTTAATCCGGAATACCTCGTCAAGCTCAAAATGCGGGAAAGCAACCTCGAGAAGCTGTGGGAAGGAGTTGTGGTAAGTTTTAAAATATTTTTTTTGTTATTGATATAGCGATGATCAGAATACTTAATTTTTCTTTTTGGATGACAACTATGTGACGTGACTTGTAGTTTCTACTGAACTATGTGTGTGTGTGTGTTTTCTCTGAGTACAGTCGCTTACCTGTCTAAAGGAAATTGTTTTGTGCGGATCAAAATACTTAAAAGAAATCCCAAATCTTTCGATGGCCGTTAATCTCGAGACACTTATTCTTGCGGATTGCTCGAGTTTGGTGGAGCTTCCTTCCTCTGTTCGAAATCTCAATAAACTGGAGTGGTTGGACATGAGCCAATGCAGTAATCTGGAGACTCTTCCAGTCGGAATGAACCTCAAATCTCTAGATTGGCTCTCTCTCAAGGGATGTTAACGGTTGAAAAGTTTTCCCGAAATCTCAACCAACATCTCAGTGGTCTATCTAGATCAAACAGCCATTGAAAAATTCCCTTCTAATTTGCGTTTGGAGAATCTTTCTCAGTTGGACATGCACGACATAAAGAGTGAGAAACTATGGGAAGGAGTACAGGTATGTAGTTTCAAACTTAGACATTTTTTTTTTATATCGATTTAAAGTTGGGCTGACTACATAAACCCCCTATACAATAGTCATTCAAGCCGGATCCCCCTATACTTTCGTTCTCTACCTAATTCACCCTTTAAAAATCAAAAACTTTCTAAGTCCCCCTCCAAATTATAAATTTCATCCTAATTAATCAAATTCGATTAAAATCCTTAATTGCGTTTTAAAATCATGTAATCGTGTTCAATTTTTCACGTTTATAATAACCTAATTCTAATTGAAGATCCGTTTGCGTTTACATGATTTTAAAACACAATTAAAAATCGGGTTACTGTAAACGTGAAAATTGAACGCGAATACATGATTTTAGAAAACAATTAAGATTTTTAATCGAATTTGATTAATTAGGATGAAATTTTTTATTTGGATGGGGAATTAGAAAGTTTTTGATTTTTAGAAGGTGAATTAGGCAGAGAACGAAAGTATAGGGGGATCCGGCTTGAATGACTATTGTATAGGGGGGTTTATGCAGTTAGCCCATTTAAGTTTTAAAGCCTAATCACGATTTTCCACAAGCGTATGAGTGATGTAGTAAATCGCGAAATATATTCGGTTCGGTTATATTAGTTCGGTAATGTTTAAAAACTAATGTTGGTAATTGGGTTTCTGATCGGATTCGGTTCGTATTCGGATCGGATTCGGGTTAGAGATTTTATTATCTGTTCGGGTTTTATGATTATTCGGTAGTACTTCTCAATCATTTGAATGATCTGCATGAGAAATAAATAAATGAATCTGTAATATAATCCAACATACACGCAAACAGTTTTAGAAGAGTAAATCATGCTCAAGGCATATTCATGTGTTCAATCCAATCGAACATGTCCTCAAACCAATTATTTATTAAACTATTAGATTGAAGATGTCAAATAAATAAATAAAACACCATTAGATTGACTAAACCAATTAGTATGCATATTTCTGAAAACTGTTTAGTGTTTAGTTATTATGTACTGTATTTTTCTATTTAACATCTCGTATCTTCGTTTTGGTTCAGCCGCTTACACCCCTCATCAGCATGTTGTCTCCCTCTTTGACGTGGCTAACTCTCTCGCATATCCCAAATTTGGTGGAAATTCCTTCGTCTATCGAGATTTTCACTAAGCTTGAACGTTTGGGAATTGTAGATTGCATAAATCTGGAGACTCTTCCCACCGGAATCGATTTAGAATCTCTCAGTAGCCTTTGTCTCGCGCGATGCTCGCGGTTGAAGAATTTTCCTGCTATCTCAACCAACATCTCAAATCTTAATCTAGAAAGAACAGGGATTGAAGAGGTTCCTTGGTGGATCAAGAAATTCTCTAAGCTCAGATACCTATATATGAATGGATGCAGCAAATTACAACGTGTATCACTACACATTTCTTATCTGAAACATCTTGAAATGGTTCAATTTATAGGTTGCAGGGCATTGACTGAAGCTAGCTGGAATGATAGTTCGCGTATTGTTGCAATGGCACCACTAGTACTTGACGAGGCTTCCTCTTCTTTTCCGGACAATTTCCTCAGCTGGTTTGAGGGACAAACTGTGTACTTCAAGTACTACATGACTTTGTCGGGTGAAGAAGTGCCTTCATTTTTCACTCATCGTTCTACTGGAACCTCTCTGACCAATATTCCTCTCCTTCACACCTCTCCCTTTCAACCGTTCTTCAGATTTAAGGCTTGCGCTGTGCTTGATCCCACATCTTCGGTCCGTTACATGGCTTCATATGACATTTTCGTATCTTGCCGGTTCAAAGATAGACTTGGGAACCACTTTGATACCCCTTTTCAACGTCATAATTTTTATAATTATGAGGAGGGTATCCACCTTGTTATATTCGATTGTTTTATCTCTCTAAAAGAAGACAATCATTCTCTAGCTGAAGGGAACTACAATCACGTCGATATACAGTTTCGTTTCAGAAAACATGTTCAGTCTACGTTGATATTAAAAGAATGGGGTATACGCCTCGTCAAGCACTTTTCATCAGCAAAGAACCGACTTGGAATTCCAAATACTCTTCCACATGTAGAGACAGAGAAAAGTAGGAAGCGAATGCGGGTAAGCATTACTGGCAATTAATTTGTAGGATCAGTCGAACACTATATATATAGATCAGTGGATTTCTTTTGTTTTTCAGATTATGTGAAGGACCCCTCAAGAAAATGCTCTGCCTCTGGAAGAAACACATGATGCCACTTGAATATTTTATTGTGAATGTTGCAATGAGTAGTTTTGCTGATTATAATGGAACAACATTACCAAAGGAGGACGTGAAGAGAGTCTGATGCAGGAGCAAAAAGTTTTATTTTCCTTTTTTTTATCTTATGTTTTCCTTTTTGGCTTTTGGGTATTTTTCCTATTCTTTTAGGTTTTTACTTTTGTTAATTTCCTTATTTCTAAGTAGTTTACTTTTTATTTAGTTGGGATTTATCTATATAAAGAGATCCTATGTGTTTTGAAAGAACAACTATTATTATTTCTTAATCAAAGATTAGAGTTTATCTCTTTCTCCTGGTGGATTCCAGACCCCTGTTCTGGTGGATTCCAGAATTCTATCCATTTTCTGGTGGATTCCAGAATTTTATCATCAAGTTCATCGCTTGTGAACTTGTTTTCAATTCTAGGTTTAACGCTTGTTAACCTAGTGCATTCCGACTGCGTCAAGTGGTATCAGAGCAGGCAATCTCCTGTCTCTTTTCTGACGACGTCAAGTGATGGCTCCGAGATACACGAGATGGGAGGAGACCGTGGATATTCCCGAGTTTCACGGTGGAATATCTGGTGATTCATTGCTATATTGGTTCGAGGACGTTGAAGAAATTTTGGAGTTTCAAAACGTTTCGGAGAAACGATTAGTTTCGCTTGTGGTTGATAAATTTCGAGGACAAGCCAAGTCATGGTGGCGACAAGTGAAAACGACACGTGAGCGAGATGGCAAGAGTCCTATTATATCTTGGGATAAACTTAAGCAGAAGCTTTGTGCGACCTTTTTACCTCATCATATGATGTATAAGCGTTTGCCAAATCCGGTTCGACATGGTGGAAACAAACGTGAGAAGGAACAGCCTAGGGTTCAACATGAAAACAAAGATGTTACAACTGATTTTACCAACGTGGTGAGCGCGTTAACGGATCCAATCTTCCTCAACAATTGGAAGCTGATGATCAACCAAAGAGAAGAACCAATTAAGGTTCCAAGCGAAGAAGGTGATCATGTTGTTATTGTTGAGAATCCAAGTCCTGAAGAAGAAGTAGAAGAAGAAGAAGAAGAAGAAGTACCCGTGGTGAAGGATGCTGAACAAAAGGATATACAAGATGATCATAATCTTCTCATAAAAGAAGATGTTTCTTTGCTCAACGGAAGTTCAGAACTGGAGGAGACGATAATTCCGGAAGGGGTTTTAGTTATCCAACATGTTTCCAACGAGGTGGTGTCAGTTGCGCAAGACAAGAATATGTTTTTTCATCATGATTTGCCTACTATGAAGTTGCAGTGTGGAGTTTCCAACTGGAGTATCGGAGCTGTTTTTCCTCGCTTGGATCCTTGTTACAAATTCACGGCAGTTATTTGTGGGGGTGACGTTGCTTGCAAACCAAGAAAGTTAATGACATGTGAATTGCAAGGTGTTTGTCAACGGGCTGTAATGGCTTTTGTGTTTCCAGCTTCACAGTACAAAGCAGCACACCTTAGGAGGCGTGACTTGGTGTTTGAACCAGGTGATAACAGTGTTAAGGGCACAGAGGATCTCGTGGTGTGTGTTCAAGGAAGCTTGGAAGCTACAATTTTTTTAACAGATACTCTATATGGAGAAAGTAGTAGCAAGTTGCACTTAAGGTGGAAAAAGAAATGCCATGAAGCTCGTAAGCGAAAGCATTATGAATTGATAGAAAAAGGTTTCTTCAATGTCAAACATTACGGTTCAGATTCATGGGCTAATAAGTGTTGCAACGGAGAAGACAACAATCTAGAGGAAGGGCCAAAGATTCTATTTGATTTTAAGGAGTTGAGTTCAAATGGATATCTACATGACTTCCCTCCCATGCGGGATAAGGTAGATGAGGTTCTGCATCAGTGAAGATAACTCGAGGACGAGTTCTTCAGAGGTGGAGGAGTCTGATGCAGGAGCAAAAAGCTTTATTTTCCTTTTTTTTATCTTATGTTTTCCTTTTTGGCTTTTGGGTATTTTTCCTATTCTTTTAGGTTTTTACTTTTGTTAATTTCTTTATTTCTAAGTAGTTTACTTTTTATTTAGTTGGGATTTATCTATATAAAGAGATCCTATGTGTTTTGAAAGAACAACTATTATTATTTCTTAATCAAAGATTAGAGTTTATCTCTTTCTCCTGGTGGATTCCAGACCCCTGTTCTGGTGGATTCCAGAATTCTATCCCTTTTCTGGTGGATTCCAGAATTTTATCATCAAGTTCATCGCTTGTGAACTTGTTTTCAATTCTAGGTTTAACGCTTGTTAACCTAGTGCATTCCGACTGCGTCAGAGTCTTCAGTATATCCCCATCTAGAGAGACGTTTTCAAAGAAGGACAAGACCTACTAGACGATGCTAACGAAAATAGGATTTGAGGCGAACCACCTAGTATACAAGAAGGTTTATGATCGAATATTTAATCTTTGGAGAGAGAAGATAATATATTGCACCTTGCAAGAATCAAGACCCAAACCTACTGAAGCATGTTCTTAGTTCTGTCTCAAAATTTTCCTGGACCAAACAGGGATTGTGTATTATTTTTTATGGATCATGAATTTCCTGAAATTTACAGGAGGAATTGTATTATATGATTGTTTTAGGTTCAGTACAACATAACTTCCACTTATTGTTGAACTTATTTTTGAAACCGATGAAAGCAATTGAGACAATGACGTTGAAGCGTCTAAAGACAGTGAGAAGAGGAAACGAATCAAGATAATTAAGCAGAGTAAATTCTAGGTCTCTTTTATTGCTTCTTTTCCAAGTTTAAACGGAAACTATTTTATATAACAATATATCACATCGGATTAACATTTTCAGAAAATTATATTATATGTTTCTTTCATATTCAATTCCACAAAATTTCAAGGAAGTGAGGTCAGTTTGGTTATGCTACACAATACTTGTAGCGTAATACACAAGTCATAAGAAACAGATTTATAAAACAAGAGTTGCTTCCTCTACACGCTTTATTCAAAACCCATAGCTAGTCGTATTTATTAAACTCTCTATTCAATAATATTTTGTGGACTTTGCGGAATCAATTATCATAGTATATAGATATATCTGTCTCTACTTGTAAGTTTATTGTACTCTTAGTAAGTTTTTTAAATAAAAGTGATGCTAATTCATTGCTAAATTAAATAAGAGTCAAGAACAGACCACGATGATAAATTGCAACAACCAAAAGTTACATATCTTTTTTATGATTTTGAAGCATTTCATAGATTCTTAAAAACTAAACATTTTTATAGAAAGATAGCCTCGAAGTTCATATAGGTTTCAGAGAAAAAATGGGAGTTTTATTTGATATAAATATACATTTTATATTATATTTTTTCTTTGGAAACACAGTAGTTAACGACAAATCTATATGAAATAAAATATATTTTGCCCAATTAAAAAGGTTTTTGGATTCACCAATAATGGCTATCTTTGCTCTAGCTCGTAGCAGAAAGATGGTTGGTAGTTTTTACCTGTAATTAGCCACATTTATGCCCAATATTTCAGGAACAGATGTCATAGCTTTCAGCCATTTAGGCATATCGGGATTTTCGCGGTGACTTTTTTTCAAGTTATCACCAAAGTCTCCTGTTTGGCTTTTCACATTCTCCACCGTCACATTGAAAAAAATGGGGATGACTCTGAGTTTTCCTTGCTCTACGTTCTCCATAATCTTCACCAGCTCGTCCAAGCACCACTTTGATTCTGTGTACCGTTTCGAGAATACTGTCAGTGCGATTTTGGACTCCTCGATATGTTGGAAAAGAGTATCAATACGTTGACTCGCTATTAAATGTTTGTCAGCAAAGAAGTTGATGTCACTGTCTTCAAAGGCCTTGGTTAGATGGCTGATGAACTTGTCGCGCAATTCAATCCCTCGGAAGTTGATGAAAACTTGAGGAGAGAGTAGTACTTTGGCCATGGAACCAGAGGAGGAGGAGAAGGAAGATGAAGCAGCCATGGTTGAGTCTTGGACCTTTTGGATTGGTGGGGGTAGTTCAATAATATGCGTTTTCCAATGATTAAGTCAACTGGTCAATGTTTAAAAACAAAAAACAATTGTTCAACGTTTCATATTTGTAATTATAGATTTTTGTTTCGAAATTACTCAGCAACCCCCACCAGTCACGCCATTCAATTATTATACAATATCAATCTCTGAATTATGGTTCTCTTTGTACCATGTGACTATGGTACTTTATGAATGTTGCTAATTTCCATCTAAAAGTAATATTAAAAACAATCATCATAAGATGTAGACACATTCCACTAAGTTTGGTTCTGTTTTATTATATTTTGTCACGTTGCTAGTCGCTTTTAATGTCAGATAAAGATAAGATTAAGGATGTGTGTGTATTATAAAATATGCAAGTGCCATTATTAACAGATCGTAGATATTCAAGTTATAGGTTTTGTTTTTCCAGCCTTGAGAAACAATCCATAGGCCACGAAGAAAAGAGTGCGAGCAAGTAACGGCCAAGAGAAATCTGAAAAGCTCATGTAATACTGAGGAGCAAAGACTCTCACACACAAACCCGATATCGCTAAGACGATCGCGCAGGAGAATGCCAAGAAGATGTAACCAAAGAAATCTTGAATCCAAGTTGAAGATGTTATGTCCTGATGTGTTTCAGTAGTGGTTTCGTGTTCACCAGAATTAACCTGCAAATCATCAGATTCATATACCAAACTAAAGCCACACTTCAGCACCTTGCAACCTTTTAACTCTTTTGTACCATCTGTCACTTGAAACTCAAATGAAGCCTCAGTATGAATACATCCCTCTTCATTGTCTTCGCGAAGTTTTTTGATATCCAATTTACTGGTGTAACCAATGAAGACATGAGACGAGTTGATTGTCTCACCTGGTTCGTTCCAACCTCCAACAGGGAAACTAAAGTGGCTACGAGATCCATCTTGATTCTTGAACTCCAAATTACATTTCACTAAGAGATTGTTCCGCTGGTTTTGGTAGGCAGGAAAAAGAATAACAGCGCATAGAGCTATTCCAGTAAACCTGCTGTCACACCAGTGTGGAGGCAGTTTTGGTTCTAACAACGACCCAGACGCTCGGTAACTGAACCATGCTGGTACTTCCCATCCAGGAAAGCAAGTTCCAACCAAAGCTTGTGAAGCAAAACCCTGGAAAATAATAAGTACAAAGACAATATAAGAAACCCGAAGACAGCCA
The DNA here is from genome assembly GCA_011420285.2 of Erysimum cheiranthoides. Taxonomy (NCBI): domain Eukaryota; kingdom Viridiplantae; phylum Streptophyta; class Magnoliopsida; order Brassicales; family Brassicaceae; genus Erysimum; species Erysimum cheiranthoides. The sequence continues at coordinate 593,272 of CM022181.2, forward strand.
AGAATAGTGAAAAAAATTGATAGAGGAACTGACCCCATTGTATCGACTTAGTGCATTTAGTATCAACTCGCTTTTCCACCGAGTATAAGATATGATAGCATCCGTTGCGTCTTGATCCAGCTTGTTGCAGTTAGAAAAGTTGTAGGTGGCATGGATCTGCTCCGTCACTACTTGAAGGGCAAGAGGATTTGCAACTCTTTCCAGTGAATCACATCCATGAGCATCGAAATACTGAAGTCTTGGTGGAAGCATCGGAACAGATCTAAGCTTTTTGCATTGCTTCACGTCAAGCCATATCAGATTGTTTAGTTTCCCGATGTCATTTTGCAGGCTGACAAAGTCATTTCCACTCAAACATAAACGCCGCAGTGAGGATACTCTGTTAACACAGCGTGGCCACTCGCTAGGATTGCCATACTCTTGTCCTTGGGATCCAATGAAGCACGATATGTTTGGCATCTCATCTACTCCTGCTCCGTCAAAGAGTAAAATCTGAACATGTTTCATGCTATGCCTAACATCTGGAAGATTCTTAAGCCTTGAACAACCAGAGAGTATTATCTCTTCAAGAACTTTCAACTTGCCGAGAAAATTGGGAAGACACTCCAGCATTTTGCAGTTTTTCAAATTCAATACAACAAGTCTTTGAAGTTTCAGGATCGATAGAGGAAGTCCCTTGATGGCAGTGCCATCTAAATGTAGAACTTCCAGACTTTCGGAAATGACTTGAAATTCCTGGAGGTTTGAGCAATCACTGAGGATTAGTGTTTTTAAGGAGATCAAATTCATCTTTGGAAGAGACCTAAGACGTAGGCATCCTCTTAGGTTCAGGTAAACGAGAGGCTTCATAATTTGCATTTCCTCTGACAAGTCCTTCAAACTCGTGCAGCCTTCCAGATTTAATCTCTGAAGACTTTCAGCCTTTGACAATGCTGACAAGTTAAGCAACTTACTCGAATGGCTTAGATCTACCCACTTCAACCTTGGTGTATCCTTTGACAATCCATCAAAATTCAACCGATTAAAAACAAAACAAAAAAAACTATACATCTCAATTGTACCATTTAATTTAAATACCAGAGTTTAATATAAAACTGGCACAATATAACATACCTTAACTCCTTCCCAAAGATGTTTAACCTTACTGTAAGGCAGCCGTAGGTCAACAAGATTCTCCGGTCTGAAGTCTAGTGGAAGTTCCTCCAAAGGATATTTCAGCCAGTGAAAATATCGGACCTCTTCCAAGGGGAAATCAAGCCCATCAGGGAATTGCAAATTGCAGCCAGATTTACCTTTCCGAGAGCAACATGATTCATATATTTTAAGGTACCAAAGATTGTGCATATTGATGAAGGTCGTACGTTCCAAGGCAATGCTTTGAATTAGCTCAGACATGTCAAAGAAAATTCCTCTCACAGTATTTGCCTCCTATGTTAACAAAGTTAAAAGACAACAAGTTAGCAATCATACGAAGTCATGTAATAAGTATCAAATAAACTATGGAACTGGTATAACTAAATCACAGAAATTACTAACATTGTTCTAAATTATTCCACCTATATTATTGTTGTTTGATGTTTTCATATGAATTTTTTTTAAAAGTTCATAACTAAAAAAAGTTGATTAATCGAACCTTTTGTGTTTGATGGTAATAGGATTTCTCCTTGATTACTTTTTTTAAAAATGGGAAGCTGTTTCTAGAAAGTCCAAAAAAAATGGAATTTTTCTCATTTGTAAACAAAAATTAACTTACCTGTTGATTCGTTTTCCTCAGCTTGTCAAGTATATCTTTGTACTTCATCAACCTAAGCCCCTCAGGAGAATCAAGGTTCTTGCAGGACGTGTCATTAATCTCTACACGGCCATCACAGATTGTAATCAAGAACTTCTCAGCAAGATCTCTTACTTCGCTCACATCATCCGTAGAGTCAGGATCTCCTGAATCCATTAGACTCCTGATAAAATATTCATCCTCTGATCTGAAAAAACATGCTATGTCGAGAAGCACGTCTTTATGCCGCTGAGTAAGTTGATCAGTATAGAATCTCCAGACATCTTGAATCTTTGTATTATAAATTTGTTTCACTGTTTGCAGTTTATGTTTCCAGTAGGCCTTGTCTTTCCCACAAAGGTCTCTGCCTAGTAACTTGAGAGCTAGTGGGTTGCCTCCAACATTATCCACAAACAATTTGGACAGTGACAGGAAGGTCTCCGTGGGAATACAGATCTTACCAACAAACGCATGATAACTAAAGACTTGAAAGGCCTCTTTGTTGTTCAATTGCGGAACCACATAAGTTTCATGAGCCAATCCCTCTACCAATGACTTGTCACATGCTGTAACAACGATCTTGCTTCCTTTCATAATCCAGTTGAGTTTTTCAAGGAGAAAAATTAATTGCCTCCTATTACTCACGTTTTCGAGGATAACAAACACTTTAGTCTGTAGCGGATTATCCCTCAAGGACTCATCTGTTGTATCTTCCATTATGTTTCGAGTGTGTTCAAGTAACTCTTCCAGATACATTTTCTTCAGCTCCTCCGAGACGTAGTCCTTGGAAACTGTTAAAGAAAAGCTACGTGGAAACTTACAACCACGCTTTTCAAATAAATTATTTGCAAGAGTTGTTTTCCCAATGCCTGGCATCCCAATGACTCCAACAATGCGAGTTTTTCCCGGCATTGAGTAGAGCACCTTTTCTAGTTGCTTGAGGCGTAGTTCAACTCCAACTAACGAAGGCTTTTCTACATTCTTAGTTGGTGTGTTGTGATGATTAGAGCTAATAGTAATTTCTCCTCCTAGGTTTTTAAAAAGGTCGAATCTCTTGTTTTCATAGCTCTTCCGTAGATTTTTCTTAGCATCAGATTTTCTTTCACTAAGAAACTTTTCATACCTTGGCAGAGTTGGACCAGATTTGATATCATCATCCCTTCGGGAGTTTCCATAAGATATTTCTTTAGCTGGAACATTCTTAACTGTCCTTGGAACTACCACAGTCTTTGCATCCAAGCATATATTATCCCTGTCATCGGTTGCATATACCAAACTAAAGCCACACTGAAACACCTCACAACCTTCTACTTTTTTTGTACCATCTGTCACTTGAAACTCAAAGGAGCTCTTAGTACAAAAACATCTCTCTTCATCATACCCACCTTGTGTACTAATATCCAACCTACTAGTATAGCCAATATAGACATGAGATAACTCCATTTTCTCTGGTGTGTTACTTAGTTCGTTCCAACCTCCAACAGTGCAACTAAAATGGATACTAGAACCCTCCTCGTTCTCGAACTCACAATTACAATTCACCAAGAGACGATTCCTCTGTTCATGGTCCCCAGAAAATAAGATAACAGCACATAGAGCTATACCTTTATTGTTGCGACTTGCGAGTTTCGTCATATCCATTGCTTAGTGAGAGAAGATAATGCTGAGAGCTTCGCTTCTCTGTTCTTCAACCTCAATCACTTTCACACCAATTCAACTATTCAATCCCAATTCTTTCCCTCATTTCCAAAGCTTCGAAGTATCTCGTCCCGTCTCGGCTTTGTCTCGTACCAAAAAATGTCACTTCAGTCTCGTGAGAGCTCGTGGGAAATCCAGCTTCCTTGTTCGTAGCACCGGTAACTAAATTTGTTTGTTGGTTTATTCTTGTTTTGTGATTCTGGTTTCTCTGTCTTGAAAGCTCTTAGCAACTGGATTATTGAATTGATTGTAATCTTGGTTTTGATTGGCTCTCTTGTGTTCTTTGATGTTCAGCTACTGATGAAGCTGTGGAAACAATTAGTAACAGTGGATTGGATTTGGTTGAGGTTGGATTCTTGTCTGGTGTTCATGGCCTTCAAGGGGAGATTTGCATAAAACCAAACACTGATTTTCCTGATTTACGTTTCTCCAAGGTATTAAAAGGAGATAGATTTGTGGAAAAAGTGTGTGTTTTTCTTTTCTGAAGAAATATAAGAACTTTATTGTGTTATCTGACTTTGCCTTTCCATTGGCATGATTACTTCATTAGCCTGGTAGAAGATGGTTGAGACAACAATTGCTGGGACAAGATAAGATTGATGAGGTTGAATTAGTTGAAGGGAGACCTCATCCTGCGCAGAAGAGTTGGATTCTCAAGTTTCGCGGGCTGGACGATGTTGATCAAGTAAGTAATCCATGAGATTTACAAGAGACAATTCAACGTGACTTGTTACATTTCAAAACTTGGGGGTTTCATTTCCTTGAGAATCCCCCATAGCAGTCTCATCTAGATACTATTAATGCTATAATTTGTATGAAACTTACATGAATTCCTTCCCATAGCCTCTCGAGTTTGCTCCCCGGCATATGCAGTTTAACAAGATTTTCAGTATGAAAGTTAGAAGGCATATATCTCATTGGGTATATATCCGTCCAACCTCAATATCCTAAGTTTTTGGGGCATATAGTTGAATCCTTCCGGTAAATGCCATCTCACCTCATTCTTCTGGTCCCATTTCTTTGTGTAGATTTTTAGAAAAAGGAGATTACGCATCCCTTTAAAGGCATTCTCATGTATATGCAATTCGTCAATCTTATCCATATCCAATGTTATACCTAAAACATTTTTTGTACCCTGTAATAATAATATCAATATAATTATACATAAATATGATTTTAATCTTCTAAAGTAAGATATATGAAAAAAATAGCATTACAAAACTTACAGTGTTATTTTCAAGTAAATCACAAATATCTTTTGCATCCACAAGGAATTCTCGTTCTCCAGGCTCTTTGGATTGTGCACGGACGATCTCCTTTCCCATTTCTTGTAGCAAAGAGTGCATCTCAACAATTCCCCATCTTACATGTATGAGAGACTTATCAACAAGGTTTTTCAACCCAATATTAACATCCAAGCCGATGTCTGCTAGTAGCAGCTTGATGTCATTGACTTTTTCACCATTGAACATACATGCAATATGACGAAAGATCGCTTTATCTTTTTGATTATCTAATCCATCGTAGCTGACTCGTAGTGTCTTCTCAATTTTACCATCCAAACTATTTCGAAGCCTCGGCAAGATATCCATCAAGTCCTCTTTGTCTCTACCCCGTAAATACGAGCCCAAAACCTTAAGACCTAAAGGAAGATTACCGGCACAAAATGCAACTTCAGATGCAAGCTCCATCAACCAATGAGGTGGAGAGTTCTTCCTAAAAGCAGATCTACAGAATATCTTAAGCGCAAGCTCTTTAGATGGGAGACAAACTTCATAGACATGATCAATCCCATGAGCCCTTAAAAATTGTTTATCTTTTGTGATCACAATGATTCTGCTCCCACATCCAAACCACTGAGTTTGACCAGCCAAAGTATCTAGCACCATTTGATCATCCAAATCATCAATGAAGATAAGAACTTTCCGACGATTTAGCGTCTCTTCCACTGCACCCAAATGATTTATCCTTACGTCTTTTTTGTCTAAAATTTCTGACAAGAAATTTCTTAGCAAATACAACTTCATGTTGTAATCATCTGGATTGGCATTATCATAAGTACTTGTACTCTTAGATACGAATGCTCTGTCTATGAAAACACTACCTTGGAACCGACGAGAGAGTTGATTATATAAAGCTCTGGCAATGGAAGTCTTGCCAATTCCTGAGGTGCCCCATATCCCAACCATCCTCACTTCATCGGATTCCAAATGCAATAAGTCACTCATCTTTGCAATATGATCTTCCATTCCAACAAAGTCTTCAAAATCCTTCGATGGAGTGATATTCAGTTTAACCAAAACATCATTGGCAATTGCTTCAATCATTTCTGCTTCGTTAGGCCTAACAAGATGAAAAATCATTTTAATTATACACAATAAGTGCCAATACTGTCACATGTCAAGGTCTATAAGAACAGTTGATGGATATATAAAAAGTTGTACCAGTTTTGATAATGATATCCGAGGACATTAGCTACATCAGTCAACGACTTCCGCCAAAGTTTTGTTTCATCCTCTGTTTTTCTCTGACAAGTCTTCACAAAAGCCTCTCCAAATTTTCCGGTTTGTTTCCTGACATGAGATGGATCTAAACCATAGAAAACCGGTATAACCAGTTGACCCAATTCTTCCTTACATTTCACGATCTCTACCAACTCGTCTAGGCACCAGCTGGAAGATGAGTACTTTTCCGAAAACACAACCACTGCGATCCTTGAAGTCTTGATCGCTTGTTTAAGCTCGGGATGGAGCGACTCGCTTCTCTTATCTCGTTGTCTTTGAAAGCAATGATCAACTTCCGGTCAAGTTCTTTTAGAAAGTGGCTTAAGAAAGTGACGCGGACGTCTTCTCCACTGAAGCTGGGGAAAACATCGTACACCCAAGTGCGTGAAGAGGAGGAAGAAGCCATAGAGAGAATGAGACGAGAAGCTACAATTAAAGAATTTGACGAGTGAGATTGTAAGACGGTTGTCTTGGTGATTTACGTAGAACATTAAAAGTGCAATTACACCATTGTTTCTCGGACGTTTCTCTTGCTAACTTGACTTAATCACGGCCACACAAGTCTTATCAAGATTTTTTGTTTTCAAGATAATTTATTGGCCGGTTTAATCCAAAGCCTTCGCTAGTCAGTTTCACTATTGTTTCTCAGACTTTTCAGATACAAATTGATGGATGTCTCCAACTTGATGTCTTAATCGCCCCCGCACAAGGTCATAGACAAATGTTATATAGCCTCTTAAGTCTTATCCTTACATTACTTTGTTTTTCAAGATAACCTTTATTGGCTGGTGGAGTACTCTTCAATCTTCAATTCCTTCTTAAGACTTTTCAAAGAATTCTAAGCTTAGCAACTAGCTCCTGTGAAAATGAGGAAAAACTACAGCAAAGAAAGACACAGTCTCACTTTATAGCTTAATTTTAGGGATTTAAAATTTTAGAGTGGAGACATGTTGAATCAGTTACACACAAGTCACAACGATCTAATTTAAGATTAATGGATACCGAACAAAGAACATATTTCCATTGCTCATGTCCTTAACATTTATGAGAAGCTCTAGTCTGAAGCAGAGACATCTATGGTTAACTACGTAAATTTATGCAGTAATTTAATTTTTTGACCATCCTACTGATTTTAGAATAAGGGCTGACAGAGAAACGTGTGCAACAAGCTACTACAGCAGATTTTGTTGTGTAGTATATTATACCAAAACTAATTTCAACCCATCCTTGAGGAATAATACCAGATTATATATAGTATAAGTTCAGAAATAAGATTTTAGAAACGTATAGGATCCATCATAGACAACACAATCACAATTTAGAAAAAAGATCGATCTTTTTGACTAGAGAGTTCAAATCTTATGGAGAATAGTAAAGCTTAGCTCTGTGATTGATGTAGCTGAACAATCTGAAGAAGGGAGGGTGCCATCAAATACTCCAAGAGAAATGAAAATATTAGCTAGGCCCTTCGAGAGTGGAGGTGAAACCTCATCATCAGAGTTCTTCTCTCTCAAAAAATGATTGTGTAGCATTTTTGTGGTAAGTTTTTTTTATCTGAATCTTTTACTAGTATAACGTTTTGCTGCTGTGCTTAGTTTAATGAGGAATTCTGAATTTTAGTTTTCTCATTTGGGATCATTCCGCCTCATTTAAAAATATTTTAGTTTTGAGTTTTAATCATGGACGTCACGTTATCTTCTCATTTGAAAATATTTAAGTTAAAACGCTGGAGTGGGAATGATCCCATCTTTCTTTATCCGCCTCTTCAAGAGAGAAGACAACCTGATTCTTTCTCTATAGAAACAACGAGATGACATGTTCAAGTGCTATTACAATGCAGACCATCAAATGAAGAGGAGCATAAATCAAATGTGATATCTTGTAGTGAACAGAGAAAGAAAGTGACTGTACGTTTTCCACAAGATCTTCCGTACGTAGATATGAAGAAGTTACAGACTTGTAAGCTCAAGATGACTCCTCAACATTTTCTGAGGATAAGCAGAAGCAGCCCATTTCTTTTACTAGTTTTAGAAGACCAAAAGGACAAAACACATGGTGTTTATTTAGGCGAGATGTAACGGTAATGAACAATAAAAGCGAAAAACAAAACTACAATTGACAAAAGGAAAGCTATATGGGTACTTGCGCGCCGGCCTTGGATTTCACACTCTTCACCGTGTCCATCTCCAGTCTCATAAACCATTTTGTCTTCATCGGCTTCACAAACATAATCAAGTCGGTTCTCCGCTGATGAATAGTCCTCTAAGAGTCGTATACCCCATGCTTTCAGTTTACAGGGAACATCAGGAGAGAAATTAAACTGTATATCGACGTGGTCGCAGTCAAGTTTAGCTAGATGAGCTATGTCTTTGTTTAGAGGGAAACAATAGTCGAATATAAACAGATGACTACCCTTCTTATACGCCGTGAGGTTCTCGTTGTGATAAGGGGAATCAAAGTGGTTTCCCAATCTGTCTTTGAGCCGACAATTTAACTTGATATATACTCCAACGGCACCAAAGGTAGGTATAGGATCAAAATCAATGACAGCGCAAGCTCTAAGTCTGAAGAATGGTTGAGAGAGAGAAGTTTGAAGTAGAGGGATAGTTAGAGAGGTAGAGGTTCCAGTAGTTTTGTTAGTGAAATATGAAGGCACTTCTTCGTTAGACAAGATGAGTTGCTCAAAGACTGATTGTTGCTGAAGGATAGCCTCAAGATCCAAGTTGAAACAGTTGATGAGTCTGAACATGACTTCTGGGACAAAATTATCTGGAAGAGAAGAGGAGGCCTCCTCGGGGACTGGTAACTCTGTCTCGATGTTTTCTTCTTTCATTGCCACTTCACTTGGATAGCCATTCAAACCAGCTCCACTCAATGCCCCACAGTTTGAAAAGTCAACAACCTTAAGGTGTTTCAATGTAGAAACGGATACATACTTTAAGTTGCTGCAATTTTCCATAAATAGGTATTTGAGCCTAGAGAAATTCTCTATCCACCAAGGAATCTCTTCTATTGCTGTTTGGCTTAGATTGAGATCTAAGACATTTCTTGAGATATTAGGAAAACTCCTCAACCGCGAGCATCCACTAAGAGTGAGTGAAAGGAGAGATTGAAGGTTGATGTGAGTGGGAAGACTCACCATATTTGTGCAGTTTGTAATGCTCAAATTCGTAAGATTATGGAGATTCTGAAATGAAGAAGGAAACTCTACCAAATTTGGAATATCCGCGAGAGACAAGATCTTCAGAGAGGGAGACAACATGGTCATGAGGGGTGCAAGTGGCTGAACACAAAAAAAAAAAAAAAAAAAAACAGAGATGTTAATTGATCATCACAAATGACTCTTTTCCTCTCCAATAAACCTATCTTTTTTTTAACGGTTTGTTGTAAATTGCAAATTATTGTAAGCTAAAACTGTTAATTCTTTAATTCGACTTACGAAAATAGATTTCTTATCAAAGTGTCAGTTTATAACTAGGTACCTGCTCTCCTTCCCAAAGTTTCTCACTCTTTATGCCATCCATGGAAAGCAGAGTAAGATTCTCAAGATGAAAATTAGAAGGGAATTGTTCAATGGATGTATTGTTCAGAATGAGCTCAGAGATGTTTCTTGAGATAACAGGAAAAGTCCTCAACCGCGAGCACCCATTGAGATTGAGGCGGTTCAGCAATTCAAGGTTCATTCCAGTCGGAAGAGTCTCCAGACTTGTGCATGCTGACATGTCCAAATTAGTCAGTTTATTGAGATTTTGAATAGAGGAAGGAAGCTCCACTAAACTTGAGCAACCCCGAAGACCTAAATTCTTTAGATTTGTGGCCCTTGAAAGATCTGGCATTTCTTTCAAGTCTTTAGATCCCCCCATCTCCATTTCCTTGAGACATGTAAGCGACTGTACGCAACAACAACAACAAAAACATTACGTTAAATATAAACTACACATCAGGTTTCATGATTGTCATCAAAAAAGTAGAATAATCATTCTAATCTCGCTACTAAGAACATAACAATTATTCTAAACTTACAGAATCTCCTTCCCACAACTTTTCAAGCTTGCTGTTCTGCATTTTAAGAATGACGAGGTTTTCAGGACAAAAATTAGAGGGCATACATCTCATTGGGTATGTGTCCCAATGCAATAATTTCAGTTCATGCGGGCAAATAGTCGAAGCTTTCGTGTAAGTGCAATCTGACTTCCTTTCCAAACGTGTAAAATTTAAGGAAACGGAGATTACTCATTCCTTTGAAGGCACTCTCAGGTACATGCAACTCATGAATTTTGTCCATATCCAGTGATATACCTAAAACCTTTTTAGTACCCTGAAAGTTAGAATCAAAATAAGTAGACAAAGACATTAGCTTAAAATAACGCCTGTTGTTTATCAAATGAATGCTCTTAACTTTCTATGTTGAGTTATGAAAGCAGTATGGGAAAACACTTACAGTGCTTTTCTTAAGTACATTAATTGCAAATATCTTTTGAATCCACCAGAAATTCCCGGTTTCCAGGCTCGTCAATGGATTGTGCGCGAACAATTTTTCTACCTATTTCTTGTAACAAACTGTGCATTTCCACATAATCCCTTCTAACATGTATGAGGGACTTATCAACTAGGTTTTCAATACCAATATTTACACCCAACTCACTATCAGCAAGCAACAACTTGATGTCAGTAATTTCCGCACCATTGAAAAGACATGCGATGTGACGATATATTGCTTTATCCTCTTCCCTATCTAGCCCATCATAGCTGACTTGTAATGTTCTCTCAAGTTTCCCACCTAGACCACTCTGAAGCCGCGGCAACATATCCATCCAATATTCCTTGTTCCTCCCCCGCAAAGATGAACCCAAAACAGTAAGACCCAAAGGAAGACTACCAGCATGTCTCGCAACTTCAACTGCAAGCTTCTCAAAACCTTCACGAGGAGAGCTTTGCCTGAAAGCAGATCGGCTTAACATCTCTAGAGCAATCTCTTCGAATGGGAGACATACCTCGTAAATATGTTCAATCCCATGAGCCCTTAAAAATTGCTTATCTTTTGTAATCACAATGATTCTGCTTCCGCTTCCAAACCAATGAGTTTGGCCCGCCAAGACATCTAGCACCACTTGATCATCCACATCATCAATAAAGATAAGAACTTTCTGGTGTTTTAGCCTATCTTCCACCGCACCTAAATGATCTATTTTTATGTGCCTTGTGCCTAAAATTTCACACAAGAAGTTTTCTTGCAAACTCAGCTTCATGTTATAGTCGTCAGGGTTGGCCCCTCTATATTCATCCATATTCTTAGATATGAAGCGCCTATCTATGAAAATCCTACATTGGAAGTGGTGAGAGAGACGACTAAACAGAGCTCTTGCAATGGTTGTCTTGCCAATTCCTGAGGGACCCCATATCCCAACCATCCTCACTTCCTCAGATTCCAAATGTAACAATAAACTCATCTCTGCGATATGATCTTCAATGCCAACAAAATCATCAAAATACGTTGATGGAGTTAAATTCAGTTTGACCAAAAGATCATTGGCGATTTCTTCAATCATTTTTGCTTCATTATTGCTTACATGAGACAACAAGTACAAATAGAGTCATATGTCATGTAGAAACATGTAATTCAAGATATATAAACACTAACAGAGATTCGTTAAGTCTTACAAGTTTTGGGAATGGTATCCGAGTAGATTCGCAACAACGGTCAACGCTTGCTGCCACCGATTTTTCATTGCTTTTGTTTTGATCTTACAAGTCTTAGCAAAAGCCTCTCCAAATTTCCCGGTTTGTTTCCTGACATGAGATGGATCTAAACCATAGAAAATGGGTACAACCACTTGACCAGACTCTTCCTTGCATTTCACTATCTCCACCAACTCGTCCAGACACCAACTGGAAGAGGCGTATTTTGGCGAGAACACAACCACTGCGATCCTGGAAGTCCTAATCGCCCTTTCAAGCTCGGGAGCAATCGAGTGGCTTCTCTCGATCTCATTGTCTTTGAAAGCCTTGATGAATTTCCGATCAAGCTCTTTGAGAAAATGGCTGAGGAAATTTATGCGGACGTCTTCTCCACTGAAGCTAGGGAAAACGTCGTAAACCCAATTACGAGAAGATGAAGAAAAAGAAGCCATTAGGGGCAAAAACACTTTGAAAGTCACGATCTGAAGAAATAGTTGGTAATTGAGAGGGAAAACTTAGAAAAGAAGTTAGGTCATATCATTTTTTTTTTTTAATATGATGATGGAACCCACGATGCAACTTGTTGAATAGATAGGGAATGGGTCAATTCTAACGAAGACTTGTAGGCAATCTGAAGATTGTGATCTATATTTCAGGTCAAAGTTATAAACTTCCTCACCTCAACTCAGCTTCGTTACCTATAATTTTAAAAATATATACAGTATAAAGTTAATGGAAGCCTTAGTAGGAACGCATTTCTTATCCTCTTCTTGACAAGTTTTTATATCCAACCAGTTGGTGTAGCCAATGAACACATGAGTCGACTTAATCGTGCGTTCGTCATCACCTGTCTCAGATAAACCTCCAATATGGCAATTAAAGGTGCTAGACGGTGTTTCTGGAAGTACTTGATGCTTTTAGGAAGATTCTTGATTGCAGTGCCATCTAACTGTAGAAATTCTTGAGCTGAATCCTCCTTATATCTTCCTTATACAACTTTTAGGTAGATTCTTGAACTGAATCCTCCTTATATCTTGTTGTTCCATTAGAAAATATGTAAATTGTTGCATAGAGAAGCCAACAACTTTTATAACGACACGGAAATCGAATTGTGAATGCAATTCCGTTCTGGTTCAAATTGTGATGCTCTGTGTTAGAACTTACATCTGATTTGGAACTAGAACAAGATGGTTTGTGGGAGTGTAGAGATTTTGCAAGTTTGTCTACAAAGCAAGTCAATAGTTTCATGCGTTATCCTTCACGTTATCTGCATAAACAATGCAAGTTATGTATAATACATACAACAGTTTTCAACTATTCATAAAAACAATTGATGTGGAACTAATACAATCTCATTACCTAATCACTGTTTTCACACTCTCTTCGAACTGATCAGTCTCATTGACTCCACATTCTTCAGTACATAATGCTGCCGATTTAACAGACCTCGTATGGCATGAATAGAATTAATGCTTCATATCCTTTGCAAGAGGAAGCTGCATGCATAAACCACATTTCATTACATTATTAATCTTGATCAATTGCAAACCCATCAAATTTATAAGCACAAAGGGAATCTAAATAAAGGGGTGTCATTGTATTAAATCACCAATTGAAACCAATTCTTTAATTAGTGGCATAATCTATTGAATAAGTTCCTAATTAAGGTGATCCTAAGCTCTGTGTCACAATTGATGTGGAACTAAAATAAGCTGGTGTATGAGATTTTTGAATTACCTAAAACGTCTCTATATTTAGCTTGGGACTCTTCAATCGTCAACTTTTACACTTTTCAATAAATTCTTATTTCTAGTTCTTTTGGTCTTGTAAATGCATCCAACAAACTTTAGCTATACTGTTAACATAAGCAAATATTATAACAACAAAAAAAAATACAATTGTAGCTAAAAATTTGAGATTTTAAAAATGTTCAGTGGAGATAAGTAAATTAATTTAACAAACATTGCAATTTGCAAGCCATGGTAGTACATGCTTATCTCAGTGAACATGCTTTTGCTCCTGGTAAATCTTAAAAAAATTTGTTTGAAAAAGAGACATCCATGTCTTAGCTATGTAAATTCCTTCAGTAACTTAATTGTGTTGATCATCTATTGATGTTAGCATCAGTCTTATGAAAAAGTACATATTGACTATGAAGTTCTTATACAAAATAGTTTGAATATAATCTTGCAAAAATATGTAATAAGAGATACATAGAATTGACTCTGTTTCAGTTAATGACCAGTGCTTAATTATCTTGATCCGCTTCTTGCTTGTCGTTGTCACCCCACACACTTATACTGTTGTTGTCTTGATTCGTTTCAACTGTAGTTTTAAATCCTGTCGAACATTGTATTCATTTGCTAAAAACAGAGTGCATTCCTAAAAAAAATAAGGAGTTCTGTACCAGATCCTGTTATTGTGAACTTAGAGCAGGCATCAGTGAGATTAAACTGTTGTTTTCTAAGTACCAAAACATAAACAAGAAACAAGAAATGAAGATCATAGAATCACAAAAGATACTAAACATATGTCATATATTTTAATTAATTAGTATCAAAAAATAATGCAGATAAAGTTTTACCACAATTACAAATTTGGTTGGCTTGCTGAGCCCGCTAGGTTTTCATGGACCAGCAACGCCCACATATGGAGATTACAAGACAGAATCTAAGAACAAGTTTCTGAAAATCTCTCACCTGTCTGAAACAGAGACATCCGTTTGGTAACTATGTAAAGCCAAGTCATCCTGGCCTGGCTAAATCCATTCTTATTGACCAAAGTATGATCTTGAGCTTTTTCATCTTCTCTTCTCTCAACTGATTACTCACAGATGCAGTCTTTGTAAACATGCTCAGACTTCAAATGGCATTTATAGAATTAGTGCCCCAAATCCTTTGCAAGATGAATCTGCACAAACCACAGTTCAATATTTCATTACATTATCTAGTTTGACCATGTAGAAATCTAAAGAGTAAACATTATTTGTAATTTTTATTCACTTAAATATACTATTAAAAGAGAATGTGTATTATATATGAGAATATTTAATTAGAGAGAAAAGGAAAAGAAATTATAGGAAGCTAAACATACAGACTCACAAAATCAGTGAGAGCCATTGAATTAAAAACAATTATTCCTAAACTTGTCTTATATTGTGTGATACTTTAGGAGAAGGGGTTTCTTCTTGGTATGATCCATTATTTCCATTACCAGACTACGTGCAAGCCAAACAATTTTATATACGCACAAAGATAATTCAAATAGAAACTAACACCAAATGCATGAAACCAACTCTTTGGACGGTGGCAGAAGTACTATATCAAACAGACTCCTAACTACATGTTTATGTGCTCTGTTACAGTTGATGTGGGAACTAAAAGAAGGTAGTTATTTGATTTTTGGGTTACCTGAAAACGTCTCTCAAGCTAGGGAGGCATTGAAGACTGGCAATACCACTGGTTCTTCACGTAATCTGCAAAAGAAATAAATCTAGTAAGTACAAATTAATTTTAGATTGATACTCAATAAGAATTGCTAGCTATATAGCGTCATATTTAGTTCATGCTTAATGCTTACGTAAAGTCGCTTCCAGTTTCTCTCTGTCTCTTGAAAACGGTCTCAACACACTCTTCACTGTGCTCAGTCTTATTAACCAAACTGTCTTCATCTGCTTCACAAACATGTGGCAGTCCGTTCTCCGGTAATGAACATTCCTCTAACAGTCGTATACCCCATTCTTTTAATTTGAAGGTATGGATATTCCGGTATTGAGTTCTAATCTGAATCTGCATATCCACGTGATCATAGTTCAGATGAGCTAGATGAGCATTATCTTTGTTTAGAGGGACACCACAGTCCAATATATACAGATGATACTTCTCCCTAATGTGCTTGGAGAGATCTCGTCCAAAGAAAAAAGGGTACTTGAAGCAATGTGGCTGGCCAAAGGTATCAAAGCTGTTCCCAAATCTGTCTTTGAACCGACAGTTTACACGAATATATAATCCATAGCCCCAATCTGTGGACGAAGAGTCGAAAATAACCACTGCACAAGCCTTAAATTTGAAGAATTGTTGAGAGAAAGAGGTTTGAAGTAGAGGGATATTAGTTAAAGAGATGTCAGTCGTTCGGTGAGTGAAATATGAAGGCACTTCTTCACCTGACAAGACCATGGCGTTAAAGATTAATCGTTGGCGAAGGAGAGCTTCTGGATCCAAGTTGAGGAACTTGAAAAGGAACCTAACTTTTGGGTCATCATAACTATCTTGATCAGAATAGAAAGCCTCGTCAAGGACTGGAAACTTAGAGTGAATATTGTCTGTTACCATTGCCACCTCACTTGGACTACCATTCCAACTAGCTTCAGTCAATGACCCGCAGTCTGAAAAGTCAGCTAAAAGACGTTCTAGTTTGTAAATGTTGGATACACGTCTTAAATTGTTGCATTTCTCCATATTTACGTAATAAAGCTCTGTGAAGTTCTCGATCCACCAAGGGATCTCATCTATCCCTGTTCGGTTTAGAATGAGGTTTTCGATGTTGGTTGAGATATTTGGAAAAGTCTTCAATCGTGAGCATCCGCTGAGATCAAGTTCTATGAGATATTGGAGGTTGATTCCGGTGGGAAGAGTCTCAAGATTTATGCAATCTGTAATTCGCAAACAGTCAAGATTTTTGAAATTCTGGATAGAGGAAGGAATCTCCACCAAACTTGGGATATCTGAGAGAAACAATCTCTCCAAAGAGTTAGGCAGAATGGCCATGAGAGGTGTAAGCGGCTGAACCAAAAAAATAAGTAACTCAAAAATGACTCTTCTTTTGCTCAAAAATGAAATGAAATATATTTTGGGTTGTTAATTCACAAATCCCCTATATTAATAATAATTTTTTTCTCCACATTTGGTCACAACGTTTATGACATTCAACTTTAGAGACAAAAATCTATGATAAAAGGGTTTGTTTAAAAATGTTGGAAAGAGGTAAGGTTAAGTAGATAGATACCTGCACTTTACCCCAGAGTTTCTCACTCTTCATTTTACGCATGCTAAGACCTTTCAGATTATCTAAACGGAAGTTAGAGGGAAATTCTTCAATTGCTGTTTCGTCTAGAGTGAGGAATAATATGTTGGTTGAAATATCAGGGAAAATCTTTATCTGTGAGCATCCTCTGAGGTGAAGCCCGAAAAGAGATTGGAGGTTGATTCCAATGGAAAGAATCTCAAGATTTATGCATCTTTGCATCTCCAACCACTCCAGCTTATTGAGATACTGAATAGAGGAAGGAAGCTCCACCAGACTTGAGCAATCACCAAGATAAAGTTTCTCGAGATTGGTGGCCATTGAAAGATTTGGTATCTCTTTCAAGTTTCTAGATCTTTGCAAATCTATGTCCTTGAGCCCTCTAAGTGACTGAAATATAAGAAAGTTAGACATCACTTGAAATGGATGTCATCCAAAATTTTGTATTTTTAAACATTCTCATCTAGATAATATTAATGCTATAATTTGGATAAAACTTACATGGACTCCTTCCCATAGCCTCTCGAGTTTGCTCCCCGGCATATGCAGTTTAACAAGATTTTCAGTATGAAAGTTAGAAGGCATATTTCTCATTGGGTATCCGTCCAACCTCAATATCCTAAGTTTTTGGGGCAGATAGTTGAATCCTTCCGGTAAATGCCATCTCACCTCATTCTTCTGGTCCCATTTCTTTGTGTAGATTTCTAGAAATAGGAGATTACGCATCCTTCTAAAGGCATTCTCATGTATATGCAATTCGTCATCAATCTCATCCATATCCAATGTTATACCTAAGACCTTTTTGGTACCCTGTAAAAATAATTTCAATATAATTACACATAGACATGATTTTAATCTTCTATGTGTTAGATATATGAAAAAAATAGCATTACCAAACTTACAGTGTTATCTTCAAGTACATCACAACTATCTTTTGCATCCATAAGGAATTCCCGTTTTCCAGGCTCATTGGATTGTGCACGGACGATCTCCTTACCCATTTCTTGTAGCAAAGAGTGCATCAAAACAATTCCCTCTCTTACATGTATGAGAGCCTTATCAACAAGGTTTTTCAACCCAATATTAACATCCAAGCCGATGTCTGCTAGTAGCAGCTTGATGTCATTGACTTTTTCACCATTGAACATACATGCAATATGACGAAAGATCGCTTTATCTTTTTGGTTATCTAATCCATCGTAGCTGACTCGTAATGTCTTCTCAATTTTACCATCCAAACTATTTCGAAGCCTCGGCAAGATGTCCATCAAGTCCTCTTTGTCTCTACGCCGTAAATATGAGCCCAAAACCTTAAGACCTAAAGGAAGATTACCAGCACACAATACAACTTCAGATACAAGCTCCATCAATCCATAAGGTGGAGAGTTCTTCCTAAAAGCGGATCTACAAAATATCTTAAGCGCAAGCTCTTTAGATGGGAGACAAACTTCATAGACATGATCAATCCCATGGGCCCTTAAAAATTGTTTATCTTTTGTGATCACAATGATTCTGCACCACTTGATCATCCAAATCATCAATGAAGATAAGAACTTTCCGACGATTTAGCATCTCTCCCACTGCACCTAAATGATTTATCCTTACGTCTCTTTTGTCTAAAAGTTCTGACAAGAAATTTCTTAGCAAATACAACTTCATGTTGTAATCGTCTGGATTGGCATTATCATAAATACTCGTACTCTTAGATACGAATGCTCTATCTATGAAAATACTACCCTGGAACCGACGAGAGAGTTGATTATATAAAGCTCTAGCAATAGAAGTCTTACCAATTCCTGAGGAGCCCCATATCCCAACCATCCTCACTTCATCGGATTCCAAATGCAATAAGACACTCATCTTTGCAATATGATCTTCCATTCCGAAAAAGTCTTCAAAATCCTTCGATGGAGTGAAATTCAGTTTAACCAAAACATCATTGGCAATTGCTTCAATCATTTTTGCTTCGTTAGACCTAACAAGATGAAAAATCATTTTAATTATACACAAAAAAGTACCAATATTGTCACATGTCAAGGTCTATAAGAACATATAATTAATGGATATATAAAAAGTTGTACCAGTTTTGAGAATGATATCCGAGAACATTTGCTACATCGGTCAACGACTTCCGCCAAAGTTTCGTTTCATCCTCTGTTTTTCTCTGACAAGTCTTCACAAAAGCCTCTCCAAATTTTCCGGTTTGTTTCCTGACATGAGATGGATCTAAACCGTAGAAAACCGGTATAACCAGTTGACCCAATTCTTCCTTACATTTCACGATCTCTACCAACTCGTCTAGGCACCAGCTGGAAGATGGGTACTTTTCCGAAAACACAACCACTGCGATTCTTGAAGTCTTGATCGCTTGTTTAAGCTCGGGATCGAGCGATTGGCTTCTCTTTATCTCATTGTCTTTAAAAACAATGATCAACTTCCGGTCAAGTTCTTTTAAAAAGTGGCTTAAGAAAGTGACGCGGACGTCTTCTCCACTGAAGCTAGGGAAAACATCGTATACCCAAGTGCGTGAAGAGGAGGAAGAAGCCATAGAGACAAAGAGAGAGAGAGATAGAATGAGAGGAGAAGCTACAAACAAAGAATTTGACGAGTGAAACTGTAAGACGGCCGTCTTCGTGATTTACATAAAACATTTAACAGTGCAATTTCACCATTGTTTCTCCGACATTTCTTTTGCTAAAGTAACTTGACTTAAACACGGCCACACAAGTCTTATCTTCTACTGTTTTACACTAGTACGTACAGTATATCTGATTTTTTTTTTGTTTTCAAGATAATTTTTTGGCCGGTTTAGAGTGGAGACATGTTGAATAATTACACACAAGTCACAACGATCTAATTAAGATTATTCGATACCGAACAAAGAACATATTTCCCTTGCTCCTGTCCTTATCATTTCTGATCAGAAGCTCTAGTCTGAAGCAGACACATCTATGGCCTAACTACGTAAATTTATGCGGTAATTTAATTCTTTTGACTAGATGTTTTGAATAGAACTAGAGATCCATTATATATATTTGGAATATTTCTTATTGGATACTATATGCTTACTTTACAAAAAGAAAATACAAAAACACAAGAGGGTTGCCGTCAACCAAAAAAAAAAAGAAAAACACAAGAGGGTTAACGAAGACTTTTAATTAGGTAATCTGAAGATTATGATCTATTTTTAATGTCAAAGTTATAAACTTTCTCAACTCGCTTCTTTACCTATAACTTATACTGTCTTATTTGAAAATCCAAGATAAATCTAATTTAAAACAAAGTAGGCCATTTTTAAAAATAGATATGAAAAAATAACTAACGTTCAAGAAATATACATAGTTACATTTTGTATTAAAGTCATGATTAGAGAGTATTAGTTGCCACATAGTTTCCACTAAATCCAGAAATCTAAATTTTAGCACCCAACTCTGTTTTAGTAATGGACATGAGAAAAAAAATATGTGAAAATGAATGACATCAACAATCATATATGCCTCATAAAATGTTTACAATAAGATATTTTGATCAAAGAAGCTATATGGAGCTACATACATTACTGGAGGTTGCTTCACTATTAAAGTTATGTCCCTTGTTTTGGTTACTTAAATAACCATTTGATTCCTCTCAAGAAACCCGACAATATACCTTCACAATGTGTGATGCACTCAGTCCCTAAGCTTGCCTCCCAAGAACTTGATTCATAAACTAAACTAAACCCGCACTTCAAGACCTCGCAATTCGTAACCTCATTAGTACCATCTGTTACTTGAAAGTTGATGGAAGCCTTTGTAGGAACGCATTTCTTATCCTCTTCTTGACAAGTTTTTATATCCAACCAATTGGTGTAGCCAATGAACACATGAGTCGACTTAATCGTGCGTTCGTCATCACCTGTCTCAGATAAACCTCCAATATGGCAATTAAAGGTGCTAGACGGTGTCTTAACATCGTTGAACTCATATCTGCATTTCAACTGGAGGTTGTTGTTTCGAGTTTTGTAGTCCTCAAATGAGACAATGGCACATAGAGCTATACTAACAGACCCATTTTCACTCCAATGTCCAGGAAGCTCTGGCTTTAACTCTGCTCCAGAAGCTCTGTGACTAAACCAAGCAGGAACTTCACTTCCAGGAAAACAAGTGGCAACCAAAGTCTCAAATGCAAAACCCTGAAAAGTATAGAGTGAAGCATTGACTATAGTTTACACCATTTTCAAATGTTACCAAAGTATGTTTCCTAGTCTAGAGAAACTAAACTATAGAGCAAAGGACACAGAGGAGCTCTAGAAGAGAGAAGTACCTTATTCTGACGATTCAATGCTTCTGAGAGAAGGCAGCTCTTATTGTGAGCATAACATACGATTTCATTCTTCGCAGCTTGCTCTAGTTTTCCACAGTTAGTGAAAATGAACGAGGCGGGGACTTGCTGCGTTGTTGGCATAAGAAGGGCCAATGGAGTGGCCACTGTTTTCAGTGAGCTGCAATGATGAGCATCTAAGCATTGAAGATTTGGTGGGAGTGTTGAAATAAAATGGAGACTTTCGCAATACTTCAAGTCGATCCATTTCAGATGATAGAGTTGGCTAATGTATCTTAAGCTGAAGATCTTTTTATTTCTGCTTAAGCATAGGCGCCGCAACAAGGACATACCATTCATCCGGATTGCCGGCAGTTGGCACACCACTTGGTCTTTGATTTTAACACAATGTAGTAACATATTTGGCACCTCTTCTATCGCGGTCCCATCGAGTAGTAAAATCTGCAGGTTTTCCATGTTCTCTTTAATTTCAGGAAAACGCGTAAGCAGTGCACAACCAGAGAGTATTAGTTCTTCAAGAGCCTTCAGCTTGTAGAGATAGTCAGGTAGAGACTCCAACATTTTGCACTCTTTCAAATTCAGTAACACAAGTTTCTGGAAGTACTTGATGCTTTTAGGAAGACTCTTGATTGCAGTGCCATCTAAATGTAGAAATTCAAGATTCTCAGAACTCAGCTCAAATTTGTCAAAGTTCGAGCAGCCACTGAGGATGAGAGTCTTCAGAGAGATTAAATGCAGTTTTGCTGGTAGAGATGAAAGCATTACACATCCTCTCAGGTTCAAGAAAACAAGGCTCTTCATGTTTTTCATCTCTCTTGGTAACGTACTCAGATTTGTGCAGCCTTCAAGATTTAGTCGGCGGAGAAAAAACGCCTTTGACAATGCTGATAGGTCACTCAAATTAGTCGAAAAACTTAGATCCACCCACTTCAACTGCGGCGTTTCCTGTGACAACAACTCAAAACATGGTTACCAACAATAAGCTAACTTGTATTGTATACATATATATGATGTTATAACAATGAAGGATGGTACAGGAGGACACACCTTAGTAGCTTTCCAAATACGTTCAATCTTACTGTATGGCAGCCTGAGGTCAATAAGATTCTTTGGGTTAAAGTCTGATGGAAGTTCATCCTCCAATGGGAATTTCAGCCAATGGAAATATCGAATCTCTTCAAACGGAAACTTAAGTCCCTCGGGCAAGTTTACTTTACAGTCAACTTTACATTGCTGAGGACAAAGAGAATCATAGATTTTGAGGTATCGCAGATACTGCGGGTTGAACCTGTCGATAAAGTCTTCCGCATCTAAGGCTTTTCCCTTGTTTTCTTCAAATTTGGATGTGTCTAGGAATATACCTCTCACCTTGTGCTTCTCCTGGTAACAAGTTAAAAGACAAGAACTTATTAAAGTGTATACTTAACACAAAATCAAGAAAGTGTATTGATGTGGCTAAGAGAGATTTCTTTTACCTTTTTTACATGTTCTGACCATAGAGTTTCAATAGTTTTGTCATGATTCCACATTCTTTTCCCTGACTTATTTTCATCGGATGAACCAAGTTCCTTTCCCAATGTACACAGTAGATTATGCATCTCTATTCGGCCGGCAGAGATACATATCAACAAATTTTCAGCGAGCTCTCTAACCGCTTCACCGGACTGATCAGGTACATACGGATCTAGTAAACATTTTACATAATCTTCCTCCTCTGTTCTGAAGAAACAAGCTATGTCAAGAAACGTATCCTTCTGTTGATCACTCAGTCTGTCATAACTGAATCTCAGTTCAGTTAGTATCTTCGGATTGCAACGATGTGGCAACGTTTCTAGTCTTGCTTCCCAGTGATCTTCTTCTTTCCCACAAAGCTCCTTTCCTAATTCCTCAAGGGCCAGTGGATTGCCTCCAGCATACTCCACAAACTTTTTAGATAGCTCCGGGAAATTCCCTTTAGCGTGATGGTTAAAGAGCTGAAGAGCTTCTTTATCATCCAAACCAGGGACCACGTAAGTATCATCCACCAGTTCTTCGATCGAGGACTTGTCACGCGTTGTAATGATAATCTTGCTTCCACCCGCAATGCGATGGCGGTTTTGGAGTAAAAATTCTACTTGGTCCTTGTGGCTCACATCATCCAAAACAAGAAGAATTTTCTTAGTGAACATTTGAGCCTTATCATTATTGGCTTCACCATTCAGAAGTGTCTCCTTCAACCAATCCGACCCGTGTTCTTTCGACTTCTCACGAATCCCAGAGATATTCTTGTTAAACGTAAAGTTGCCTATTCCCTTGTTGAAATATGTTTCCGCTAGAGTAGTTTTACCAATACCAGGCATACCAACAATTCCAACAATTCTACTCTTTTTTTTATAACTAAAATCAAATAACTTCTCTTCCAATTCCTTAACCAGTTGTTCCCTTATAGGCTGTTTAATGGTTTCAGAGAGAATATTACCACTAGAAGTCACAGAGGAGATGTTTCTAGAAAACATGTCGGTTCTTTCCCCTCCTTGGCTTACTTTTTCTTGCACAACCTTCACTGTCTTTACAATGTCGACGATGAATTCGCTCTGGTCACTGCCATACAAGTAAAAAGGAAAGTATTAGTGGGAATCTTAGGATCAAGAAACGATTGAGATCGATGGTTGGTAGTTATTACCTGTAATTAACCATATTTTTACCCAATATTGCGGTAACAGATGTCATAGCTTCCAGCCATTTAGGCATATCAGGACTTTGACTGTGACTTTTTTTCAAGTTATCACCAAAGTCTCCTGTTTGGCTTTTCACATTCTCCACCGTTACATTGAAAAAAATTGGGATGACTCTGAGTTTCCCTTTCTCTTCGTTTTCCATAATCTTCACCAGCTCGTTCAAGCACCACTTTGATTCTGTGTACCTATTAATGTATAGTGTATAATTTGTTAGCTGAAGCTTACATATTTTACTCATGTATATATAAACACCAATGTACAATCTTTTACGGTTAATGAGAAATGTTAAGTTTAGTTAATAGTACCGTTTCGAGAACACGGTCAGTGCGATTTTTGACTCCTCAATATGTTGGAAAAGAGTTTCAATACGTTCACTCGCTACTAAATGTTTGTCAGCAAAGAAGTTGATGTCACTCTCTTCAAAGGCCTTGGCTAGATGGCTGATGAAGTTGTCTCGCAATTCAATCCCTCGGAAGTTGATGAAAACTTGAGGAGAGAGTAGTACTCTGGCCATGGAAGCAGAGGAGGAAGAGAAGGAAGAAGAAGCAGCCATGGTTGAGTCTTTGGACCTTTTGGATTGGTGGGGGTAGTTCAATAATATGCGTCTTCCAATGATTAAGTCAACTGGTCAATGTTTAAAAACAAAAAAACAATTGTTCAACGTTTCATATTTGTAATTATAGATTTTTGTTTCGAAATTACGCAGCAACCCCCACCAGTCACGCCATTCAATTATTATACAATATCTATCTCTATGATATAGAAACATTCCACTAAGTTTGGTTCTGTTTTATTATATTTTGTCACGTTGCTAGTCTCTTTTAATGTCAGACTAAAGATAAGATTAAGGATGTGTGTATTAGTATAAAATAATATGCAAGTGCCATTATTAACAGATCGAGAGACATTCAAGTTATAGGTTTTGTTTTTCCAGCCTTGAGAAACAATCCATAGGCCACGAAGAAAAGAGTGCGAGCAAGTAACGGCCAAGAGAAATCTGAAAAGCTCATGTAATACTGAGGAGCAAAGACTCTCACACAGAAACCTGATATCGCTAAGACGATCACGCAGGAGAATGCCAAGAAGATGTAACCAAAGAAATCTTGAATCCAAGTAGAAGATGTTATGTCCTGATTTGCTTCAATAGTGGTTTTGTGTTCACCAGAATTAACCTGCAAATCATCAGATTCATATACCAAACTAATGCCACATTTCAGTACCTTGCAACCTTTTAACTCTTTTGTACCATCTGTCACTTGGAACTCAAATGAAGCCTCGGTATGATTACATCCCTCCTCATTGTCTTCGCAAAGTTTTTTGATATCCAATTTACTGGCATAACCAATAAAGACATGAGACGACTCAATTGTCTCACCTGGTTCGTTCCAACCTCCAACAGGGAAACTAAAGTGGCTACGAGATCCATCTTCATTCTTGAACTCCAAATTACATTTCACTAAGAGATTGTTCCGCTGGTTTTGGTAGGCAGGAAAAAAAATAACAGCGCATAGAGCTATTCCGGTAAACCTGTTGTCACACCAGTGTGGAGGCAGTTTTGGTTCTAACAATGATCCAAACGCTCGGTAACTGAACCATGCTGGTACTTCCCATCCAGGAAAGCAAGTTCCAATCAAAGCTTGCAAAGCAAAACCCTGGCAAATAATAAGTACAAAGAGAATATAAGAAACCCGAATACAGCCAAGAATAGTGAAAAATTTTGATAGAGGAACTGACCCCATTGTATCGACTTAGTGAATTTAGTATCAACTCGCTTTTCCACCGAGTATAAAATATGATAGCATCCGTTGCGTCTTGATCCAGCTTGTTGCAGTTAGAAAAGTTGTAGGTGGCATGGATCTGCTCCGTCACTACTTGAAGGGCAAGAGGATTTGCTACTCTTTCAAGTGAATCACAGCCATGTGCATCAAAATGCTGAAGTCTTGGTGGAAGCATCGGAAGAGATCTAAGCTTTTTGCATTGCTTCACGTCAAGCCATATGAGATTGTTTAGTTTCCTGATGTCATTTTGCAGGCTGACAAAGTCATTTCCACTCAAACATAGACGCCGCAGTGAGGATACTCTGTTAACACCGCGTGGCCACTGGCTAGGATTGCCATATGATCCAAAATTTTGGGAAGGCATATCTACGGAAGCTTGTCCTTGGGATCCAATGAAGCACGATATGTTTAGCATCTCATCTACTCCTGCTCCGTCAAAGAGTAAAATCTGAACATGTTTCATGCTATGCCTGACATCTGGAAGATTCTTAAGCTTTGAACAACCAGAGAGTATTATCTCTTCAAGAACTTTCAACTTGCCGAGAAAATTGGGAAGACACTCCAGCATTTTGCAGTTTTTCAAATTCAATACAACAAGTCTTTGAAGTTTCAGGATGGATAGAGGAAGTCCCTTGATGGCAGTGCCATCTAAATGTAGAACTTCTAGACTTTCGGAAATGACCTGAAATTCCTTGAGGTTTGAGCAATCACTGAGGATTAGTGTTTTTAAGGAGATCAAATTCGTCTTTGGAAGAGACCTAAGACGTAGGCATCCTCTTAGGTTCAGGTAAACGAGAGACTTCATATTTTGCATATCCCCTGGCAACTCCTTCAAACTCGTGCAGCCTTCCAGATTTAATCTCTGAAGACTTTCTGCCTTTGACAATGCTGACAAGTTAAGCAACTTACTCGAATGGCTTAGATCTACCCACTTCAACCTTGGCGTATCCTATGACAATCCATCAAAATTCAACCGATTAAAAAAAAAAAAAACACTACACATCTCACTTGTGCCATTTAATCAAAAACCAGAGTTTAATATAAAACTGGCACAAAATAACATACCTTAACTCCTTCCCAAAGATGTTTAACCTTACTGTAAGGCAGCCGTAGGTCAACAAGATTCTCCGGTCTGAAGTCTAGTGGAAGTTCCTCCAAAGGATATTTCAGCCAGTGAAAATATCGGACCTCTTCCAAGGGGAAATCAAGCCCATCAGGGAATTCTAATTTGCAGTCAGATTTACCTTTCCGAGAACAACATGATTCGTATATTTTAAGGTACCGAAGATTGTGCATATTGATGAAGGTCGTACGTTCCAAGGCAATGCTTTGAGTTACCTCAGACATGTCAAAGAAAATTCCTCTCACAGTATTAGCCTCCTATGTTAACAAAGTTAAAAGACAACAAGTTAGCAATCATACGAAGTTATGTAATAAGTATCAAAATAAACTATGGAACTGGTATAACTAAATCACAGAAATTACTAACATTGTTCTAGATTATTCCATCTATTATTGTTTTTTGATGATTTCATAAGAATTTTTTTAAAAAGTTCATAACTAACACATGTTGATTAATCGAACTTTTTGTGTTTGATGGTAATAGGATTTCTCCTTGATTACTTATTTAAAAAATGGGAAGCTGTTTCTAGAAAGTCCAAAAAAATTGGAATTTTCTCATTTGTAAAAAAAATTAACTTACCTGTTGTTTCGTTTCCCTTAGCTTGTCGAGTATATCTTTGTACTTCATCAACCGAAGCAACTCAGGAGAACCAAGGTTCTTGCAGGACGTGTAGTCTCGGTCATTAATCTCTACACGGCCATCACAGATTGTAATCAAGAACTTCTCAGCAAGATCTCTTACTTCGCTCACATCATCCGTAGAGTCAGGATCTCCTGAATCCATTAGACTCCTAATAAAATATTCATCCTCTGATCTGAAAAAACATGCTATGTCGAGAAGCACGTCTTTATGCCGCTGAGTAAGTTGATCAGTATAGAATCTCCAGACATCTTGAATCTTTGTATTATAAATTTGTTTCACTGTTTGCAGTTTATGTTTCCAGTAGGCCTTGTCTTTCCCACAAAGGTCTCTGCCTAGTAACTTGAGAGCTAGTGGGTTGCCTCCAACATTATCCACAAACAATTTGGACAGTGACAGGAAGGTTTCCGTGGGAATACAGATCTTACCATCAAACGCATGATAACTAAAGACTTGAAAGGCCTCTTTGTTGTTCAATTGCGGAACCACATAAGTTTCATGAGCCAATCCCTCTACCAATGACTTGTCACATGCTGTAACAACGATCTTGCTTCCTTTCATAATCCAGTTGAGGTTTGAAAGGAGAAACTCTAACTGCTTCTTGTCACTCACGTTTTCAAGGACAACAAACACTTTAGTCTGTAGCGGATTATCCCTCAAGGACTCATCTGTTGTATCTTCCATTATGTTTCGAGTGTGTTCAAGTAACTCTTCCAGATACATTTTCTTCAGCTCCTCCGAGACGTAGTCCTTGGAAACTGTTAAAGAAAAGCTACGTGGAAACTTACAACCACGCTTTTCAAATAAATTATTTGCAAGAGTTGTTTTCCCAATGCCTGGCATCCCAATGACTCCAACAATGCGAGTTTTTCCCGGCATTGAGTAGAGCACCTTTTCTAGTTGCTTGAGGCGTAGTTCAACTCCAACTAACGAAGGCTTTTCTACATTCTTAGTTGGTGTGTTGTGATGATTAGAGCTAATAGTAATTTCTCCTCCTAGGTTTTTAAAAAGGTCGAATCTCTTGTTTTCATAGCTCTTCCGTAGATTTTTCTTAGCATCAGATTTTCTTTCACTAAGAAACTTTTCATACCTTGGTAGAGTTGGACCAGATTTGATATCATCATCCCTTCGGGAGTTTCCATAAGATATTTCTTTAGCTGGAACATTCTTAACTGTCCTTGGAACTACCACAGTCTTTGCATCCAAGCATATATTATCCCTGTCATCGGTTGCATATACCAAACTAAAGCCACACTGAAACACCTCACAACCTTCTACTTTTTTTGTACCATCTGTCACTTGAAACTCAAAGGAGCTCTTAGTACAAAAACATCTCTCTTCATCATACCCACCTTGTGTACTAATATCCAACCTACTAGTATAGCCAATATAGACATGAGATAACTCCATTTTCTCTGGTGTGTTACTTAGTTCGTTCCAACCTCCAACAGTGCAACTAAAATGGATACTAGAACCCTCCTCGTTCTCGAACTCACAATTACAATTCACCAAGAGACGATTCCTCTGTTCATGGTCCCCAGAAAATAAGATAACAGCACATAGAGCTATACCAGTGAACCTGTTGTCACACCAGTGTGGAGGCAGCTTTGGCTGTAACACTGATCCAAAGCCTCGGTGATTAAACCACTCTGGTACTTCCCATCCAGGAAAGCAAGTTTCAACCAAAGGTTCAAAAGTAAAACCCTGGAAAAGGAAAAACCAAATTTAATTAAAAAATCACGAGATACTTATAAGGAAAGTAAAAATTCCATATAGAGGAAAAGACATACCCCATTGTATCGACTTAGTGCACCTAGCATCAACTGGCTTCTCCGTCGAGTGTAGGAAATGATACTATCCTGTGCATCTTGATCCAGCTTATTACAGTTGGAAAAATTGAACATGGCATGAACCTGCTCTGTCATCACAAGAACGGCCAGAGGATTTGCAACTTTTTCCAGTGAATCACAGCCATGAGCATCAAAGTACTGAAGTCTTGGTGGAAGCATCGGAACCGATCTAAGCTTCGTACATTGCTTCACATCAAGCCATGTCAGATTGTACAGTTGCCCGATGTCATTTTGCAAACTGACGAAATCATTTCCACTCAAACATAGACGTCGCAGTGAGTATACTCCATCAAAACTACGTGGCCACTCACTAAGGTATGAGCCAGAAGGTTGTAACATATCTACAAAAGCTTGGCCATTTGATCTAGTGAAGCACGATATTTTTGGCATCTCTTTTACTCCTGTCCCATCAAGAAGTAATATCTGGACATGTTTCATGCTCTGCCTGACATCTGGAAGATTCTTGAGCCTTGAACAACCAGAGAGTATCAGCTCTTCAAGAACTATGAGCTCGCCTAGACAGTTGGGAAGAGACACCAACATTTTGCAGTTTTTCAAATTAAATAAGACTAGTCTTTGGAGGTTCTTGATGGACGGAGGGAGTCTCTTGATTGCAGTTCCATCTAAATGTAGAACTTCTAGACTGTTGGAAATTACCTGAAATTCCTGGAGGTTGGAACATTTGCTGAGGATGAGAGTTTTCAAAGAAACTAAATTCATCTTTGGAAGAGACGAAAGACGTATGCATCCTCTCAGGTTCAGGTAAACTAGAGACTTCATATTTTGCATCTGCCCTGGCAATTCATCTAAATTCGTGCAGCCTTCCAAATTTAATCTTAGAAGACTTTCAGCCTTTGCCAATCCGGACAAGTTAAGCAAATTATTCGAGTGGCTTAGATCTACCCACTTCAGCTGTGGTGTATCCTGTGACAACCGATCAGAATTTAACAGCCAATCAGAAAAACTACACAAGTTATTTCAGCAATCTAATGATAAACTATAGCAAAACGATGGCACAAGATGACACACCTTAACACCTTGCCAAACACGTTCAACCATGCTATAAGGCAACCTTAGGTCGACAAGATTTTCCGGTCTGAAGTCTGATGGAAGTTCCTTCAATGGAAAGTTCACCCAATGGAGATACCGAACCTTTTCCAAGGTGAACTTAAGCCCATCAGGAAAGTGTAATTTGCAGAGAGCTTGACATGGTCGAGGACAACACGAATCATCTATTTTGAGATATCGAAGATTGATCATATGGATGAAGGTTAGTCTCGGTAACACCATTCCTTCTGTTACCTCAGACATATCTAGGAAAATACCTCTCATGCACTTTGTATCCTGTTATCAAATTCAAAGACAAAAACTTAGCACAGTTCAGATGAAGTGTAACTAAAAATACAACTATTTAAGAATACTTATTACAGCAACGTCAAGAAAGTTCATTGATGTGGGATATAGGGACTTGAGATTCTTTTACAAATACTTTGGGTTATATGGAACTATTTCATAAAACATAGCTTTCATACTTCCCTAGATTTTTGCAATCTTTTTAAAGCTGTTTAACATATATTACCTTTTGGTTGATCAGTGCATCAATAATTTCCTGAGTACACCAAAGTCTACTTTGCCCTCCATTTTCTTCAATAAATGCTTGTGAGCTAAATATCTTGCCGAACATATACAGAAGATCATGCATCTCCACTCGGCCACCAGAGATAGCAATCATGCATTTATAAGTAAGATCTCTTACTTCACTCTCTGTGTTATGGTCTCCAGAATCCAGTAGTGTCCTAACAAAATAATCATTCTCTGATCTGAAAAAACACGCTATGTCGAGAAACACGTCTTTCTGTTTCGCGCTCAGTTCATCACAACTGGATTTAAAGATATTTAAAATCAACATGGCGAGGTGTGTCAGATCTTCTTCTCTGATTTCCCATTTTGCCTCATCTCTCCCCTGAAGTTGCTTACCTAGTAATTTGATAATTAGTGGGATGCCTCCAGCACAATCCAAAAACTCTCTACACAGCGTTGTGGAAGTTACAGAAGGATGAACGACATGATCAACAAAGGCATGATAGCTAAAGAGCTGCAAGGCCTCTCCATAGTTTAATGGAGGTACCACATAAGTATCATGAACAAATTCTTCGATCAATGACTTGTCGCGCGATGTAATAACAATTTTACTTCCGTTCTTGATCCAGTTGAGGTCACTGAGGAGAAACTTCAACTGCTTCTTGTCACTCACATCATCCAGAACAATAAAAACCTTAGTCTGAAGCAGTTTATCCTTCAAGGATTCGTGTGTCATCTTGTCATTTATGACTGGAAACTTCCCCCCGAGTAGCACTTCAAGAAGTGTCTTTCGCAACCACGCTGGCTTATGCTCCTCCGCCATCTTACGGATACCCAACAGAGGCACGCAACGTACAAATTTACAGTTCCACTTTTCGTGCAACATCATTGCGAGAGTGGTTTTACCAATGCCAGCCATTCCAACAACTCCAATAATTCGAGTTTCGTTGCAATTGAACTCTAATTTCTCCTCCAGTTGCTTCATGCGTTGTTCAAGGCCAAAGAGGGGACACTTGTTAGGAACATTTTCATGCTTTTCTCCTGTTATAGTGGACAATTCAGTAGTTTTTCCTCTCCCTGAAGTACATATGAAAGATGGATTTTCTCCTTGCAGCAACGCAATCTTGCTCACGACCTTTTCGACAATGAGAGTGATGAACTCACTCTCAGAACTACAAAACAAGTGATAGAAAGACCACTGAGACTCTCTGATCATGTAAAGCCCAAGGAATTTAGTAATTCCAGTGACAATCAACTTAAATTAATACTAAAATATATAAAAAAAATATTACCTATGCTCCTTCAAACAAAAATCCATCCCCGACGCAACATACTCCAAAGCGTCTTTCCACTTAATGATACGGTGGTCTCGATGAATCCTCCATAAATTCCAAAGCCTAAGACCAAAATCTCCCTCCAGCTGTTGCACCTGCGATGGCTTCACCTCGTAGAAGATTGGAATGATTAAGAGTTTTCCTTCGTCCAACCGTTCTTTGATCTTCACCAACTCATCTAAGCACCATCTTGATTCTGTGTACCTGCTCGAGAAAACGACAAGCGCAATTTTTGAATCCTCAATAGTCTGGAAACTTTTTCTAAGATCCTCACCCCTCTTCTCATAATTCCCTATGAAAGTGTTGACTCCTTCCCTTGAAAAGGCAGAGACCAGATGGCAGATGAAGCTGAAACGGACCTCTTCCCCCCAGAAATTAATAAACACTTGATGTTGTGACATTTGTCTCTTGTAGGTAACCATGGTAGAGCTTTTGCTAAGTTTTCCATACTTGTTTTCTCCCTTGACTGGGCCAACCATCTTGTTCGCAATTATTTTCTTTGAACTAGAGGTTGCATCAGAGTTTACTTCACCTAGGAAATTGTCACCCCTTATTGATTTTTCGTTGAATTTTGCTCCACCTTGGACACTCTCAGTATCCTTTGCATTTACGTACAATTTTGCATCCCAGAGAATACCATCAGTTTCACTGTCCACCTCGTGCAGCTCCTCTTGCCTGGAGCAATAAGAGTCATGGTCATGTGACATCTCTATTTGCTTCATTGTTGGAGTTAGATTCAGTTTACTCAAAACATCATTTGCAATTTCTTCAATCATTTTTGCTTCGTTATCCCTGACAAGGAGAAAGCAAGTTTCACAAACATGTTTTTTAACAAATTTAAGCAGAAAATAGTGATTTATAAAATTATACCAGGTCACAGAATGATAACCAGGGATATTAGCTGCATCAGTCAACGCTACCCTCCATCGATTTTTCACTTCTTTTGTTTTGTGTTTGCAAGTCTTCTCAAAGATTTCTCCGAAGTCTCCAGACTGTTTCCTAATATCACAAGGATCCAAACCATAGAAAATGGGAATCACCGTCTGGCCCAACTTTTCCTTACATTTCAAAATCTCAACCAACTCATTAAGGCACCAGCTTGAAGATGCATAATTTTTGGAGAAAACGACCACAGCGATTCTAGAATCCTTAATCGTGTGTACAAGCTCGGGACTGATGGACTGGCTTCGCTCCATCTCGTTGTCATTGAAAGCAATAATTAGTTTTTGATCCATCTTCTTCAGAGAGTCGATGAGGGAAGCTATACATGCATCTTCTCCACTAAAGCTCAGGAAAACATGGTATACCCAATTGTGAAGAGAGGACATCATTGCAGTGTCTCCAAAATCTTTACAATGTTCAGTATCAAGTCCTCCTAAATTATCTTCGGAGCTGTTATTGCTGTCATCAATGGACGAACCATCCTCCAGGAAACGTACACCGCATCCTTTTAATTTGAGCTGAGAGCAGTCATCAATAAGACGAAACTGTATATTCATGTGATCATATTTTAGTTCAGCTAGGGGAGCATTGTCTTCGTGTAGAGGGAAGCAACAATCAAATATAAACAGCTGAGTACCCAACTTAGTTTTCCAAAAGTCCAGTGCCCAATCAACGGAGTCAAAGTGGTTCCCAAGTCTGTCTATGAACTGACAACATACCTTGATGCTGAATGAATCATGAGCTCTGGAAATAGATTTGGAATCAACAGCGGCACAAACTCTAAGCCTGAAGAGTGGTTGAGAGGGAGACCTCTGAAGTAGAGGGATATTTTTCAAAGAGTTTTTAAAAGTTCGGTGGGTGAAATATGAAGGCACTTCTTCACCTGATAATATCATGGACCCGAATAGAACTGATTGTTGTTGAAGGAGAGCTTCTTGATCCAAGCTGACGCAGTTGGTAAAATTGAGCTTGACTTTTGGGACAAAATCATCTGGAAGCGAATAAGAGGCGTCCTCGTGGGCTGGTAACTCCGTGCCACTATTGTCTGCTTCCATCACAACCCCACTTGGCAAGCCACTCAAATCAGCTCCAGTCAGTGCCCAACAACTTGAAAAGTTAACAACCAAAAGATGTATCAGTTTAGAGATGTCCATGTATACATGTTCTAATTTGTTGCAATTTTCCATATGTAGGTTAACAAGCCTAGCGAGCTTTCCGGTCCACCAAGGAACCTCTTCAATCGCTGTGCAGCTCAAAGTGAGATATGAGATGTTGGTTGAGATATCAGGGAAACTCCTCAACCGTGAGCATCCACTGAGGTCAAGGCTATTGAGAAATTTGAGGTTCATTCCAGCAGGAAGGGTCTCCAGATTTGTGCATCGTGTAATGCTCAGATCCTCCAGTTTTTGGAGATCCTTAAATGAAGAAGGAAGCTCCACCAAACTTGGGATATCCTCGAGTTTTAGAGTTCTCAATGAGGGAGACAGCATGGTCATGAGAGGTGAAAGCAGCTGAACCAAAAGAAAAACAATGTAGAGATGTTAAACGACATCATCTTCAACTGACATTTCTTTGCCCAATACTTACTACTAGTTTATGAGCTTTGGTTGTCCGTTCACATATTACTGTTATTTAAAAAGAAAAAGAAATATGTAAAATAATTATTTAATGTAATTTCTCATTTGCAAAGTGTAGCTTTTAAGTTTGATAGTTGGAAAGCATATGTTAAGAAGAAAATTAGCATCATATTAACGGTGTGTTGCTTAATCTCTTAAAAATGATAACTATATATAAAGATTAAGAACATACCTGCTCTCTTTTCCCACTCCACAGCCCTGAGCAATCACTGAGATCAAGTTCAGAGAGAGATTGGAGGTTGATTCTAGTGGGAAGAACCTCCAGATCGTTGCAAAGTAGCATAGAGGAAGGAAGCTTCAAATTTGAGTAATGGTTAAGATCAAGAAACTTGAGGTTAGTGGCCATAGAAAGATCTGGAAGTTCTCTAAGGTTTTTGGAGGCCCCCAAATCCATTTTCTTAAGCCTTGGAAGTGGCTGAAGCATAAGTAAAATATACATCAGTTGGAAGGATTTTCATCTAAAAAGTTAAATAAGGATTCCAATCTTGATACTAATTATAATTTTACTAAAAACTTACATGAAATCCTTCCCACAGCTTCTCGAGGTTGCTCCCTCGCATTGGGAGGTTAACGATGTTTTCAAGAGGAGAAGTCATACCTATCGACGGCTGTTTTTCCCAAGTCAATAATTTAAGCTCACGGGTAAAATGATTAAAACCTTCGGATAGTTGCCATCTCACTTCTTTATTTTGGTTAAGAAGGTTACCCGCACCAAATTCAACTTCAGATGGGAGACGAACCTCATAACGATGATTAATCCTATGAGCCATTAACAAACGCTTATCTTTTGCTATCACAATGATTCTGCTTCCACCTCCAAACCAATAAGTTTGATCAGCCAAGGCATCTTGCACAACTTGATCATCAAAATCATCAATAAAGATAAGAACTTTCAGGTGCTTTAGCCTCTTCCCAACCGCACCTAAATGATCTATCTTTATCTGCCGTTTACCTAATATCTCAGATAAGATATTTTTCTGCAAATGCAACTTCATGTTGTAGTCGACTGGCTTGTCACTACTAGCACTAGGATAATTTTCCATACTCTTAGATATTAAAGCTCTATCTACATAAACACTACCTTGAAACCGCCTCGATAGCTGACTATACAAAACTCTTGCAATAGTAG
Source organism: Erysimum cheiranthoides (assembly GCA_011420285.2). Lineage (NCBI taxonomy): Eukaryota > Viridiplantae > Streptophyta > Magnoliopsida > Brassicales > Brassicaceae > Erysimum > Erysimum cheiranthoides. The sequence continues at coordinate 628,996 of CM022181.2, forward strand.
TCTTACCAATCCCTGAAGGACCCCATATACCAACCATTCTCACATCATCAGATTCCAATTCCAACAATGAAATCATTTTAGCCATATGAGCTTCAATTCCAACAAGCTTCTCAGGACCTTTCCGTGGAGTTAAAAACAGTTTACTCGAGATATCATTAGCTATTCCTTCAATCATTTTCGCTTCGTTACCCCTAAACAATAAGAAGATAATTTCACAAACATTGAAACAACATGAAGATAAATACAAAGTAGAAATTAATAATACCATGTCACAGAATGATATCCACCGATATTAGCAACATCTGTCAAAGCTTTCCTCCATTGAATCTTCACTTCCTCTGTTTTGTTTTTGCAAGTCTCTCGAAAGATCTTTCCAAATTCTCCAGTTTGTTTCCTCACATCTGAAGGATCCAAATGATAGAAAATTGGAATCACCATTTGACCAAACTCTTCCTTACATTTCAAAATCTCCACCAACTCGTCAAGACACCAGCTTGAAGACGCGTAATTTTGGGAGAAAACAACCACAGCGATTCTAGAATCTTTAATCGCCTGTATAAGCTCTGAGCCGATTGAGTGACGACTTCTCTCGATTTCATTGTCTTCGAAAGAAGTGATTAATTTCCGATCAAGCTCTTTGAGAAAGTGGCTGAGGAAAGTTGTACGGACGTCTTTACCATTGAAGTTCGGGAATACGTCGTAACGCCAAGTGCGAGAAGAAGAAGACGAAGAAGCCATTACAGAGATTTACATAATCACCGTCGAATTAAACCGATATCGGAGACAATCAAGTAGCAATTTCACCATTGTTTCTTGGATTTTTGATTCTCCAGACAAAGTCAACATTTTTTCTGTAACCTTTGGTCATTTTTTAAAATAATAGTATCAGATTTTTGTCTACAAATATTGCAATAATTGATAAAGTTACTTTTGTATTTTTTGTCGTTTTGTGTGTTTAGTATTGCAAATGTTGTAGTATTAACTATTAAGCAAAGTATATTCTCAAATATTAGGCCAACAATTTCGTAATTGTTTATCAGACATTCCTACCTTATGCAACAAGGTGGAAGTTTCCTATTTGTGGACTTAACCACAAGCCAAACCAAGTCACAATATCTTTACATTGAATATCTAATTTGTTTTATTCAATATTGCTTTCTGGTTTCCCAAAGTCTTCAGTAGTCAATTCTTAGATTTTGTTCAATGATTTGTTTCCCTCTTCTTATTTTTGTATTATTTGGTCTTTTTAAAATGTTATATCCACCAAGCTCTTGAGCTTAGCTAGCTATTTCTTCCTGTAAACCACTAATTAAAATTCCAGACCGGACAGGTTGAACCAGAATTGCTGTTGACCCAAAAAAATTCATTAAAACCGGCCAAAAAACCGGATATGGCCGTTAACTGAGCAAATCCTACCAGCAATGACAAAATTAAATCTGATTTTGTAGCTAAGCTATGAATTATGCCTGTCAAGGAAGAACATGCTTTGCTTAGTCTTCACTGCAATAACCATATCTCCACACTCCACACATCTACTTATCATCGATTCGTTAAACAGAGGCAACACATCAACCAATCTATTGTTCCTTGTGTATCCCGAAATCATCTTGGTGTAATTAAAGACCTACATTAGGAGACGGAACCTGATTGAATATCTCTCAAGCCTCGTCGACTCTTTGGTTCCAAGTATATGAGATCTTCACTTAAAGCCGAGTCTCCATCTCCTACCTCTCCAAATATTAAAACTTCACGTAATCAAAATATAAACTAAACGAAGCGTTTGAAACCAATTGATGTAGTTTCTTGAGTAAGTACTCCTTCACGTAATCTGCAAAAAAAAGGAAAGAACTTATAATCTAGTAGTCTATCATTCAAAAAAGAGAGTATATGATCAATCTTGAAAAACCTGTGAGATAAATATAGTATTTTGTTCAGTAACATGCTTAATGCTTACCCGCATTCGTTTCCTGCTTCTCTCTGTCTCTACATTGCTGTCTCCAGACTTTTCACTGTGTTCAGTCTCATTAACCATATTTTCTTCATCGGATTCACAGACGAGTGGACGGTTCTCCAGTGATGAAAAGTCCTTGAAGAGGCGTATACCACATCCTTTTAATTTGGACGTAGAGCCATTCCTGTTACTTAGACGAAATTGTATATCCACGTGATCGTAGTTCAGTTCAGCTCTGTCTTCATTTAGAGGGAAACAACACTCGAATACAAGAATATGGATACCCTTTTCATCTTTCCCAAAACTAGTTCGTCTATCAGGGGATTCAAAATGCTTCCCAAGTCTACCTTTGAACCGACAAGATACGTAGATGTCAAATCTAAAATTTTCGTAGAGCGAAGATTCGGAATCAACCACTGCGCAGGCCTTAAATTTGACGAATGGTTGAGAGGGAGAGGTGTGAAGTAGAGAGATATTAGTCAGAGAGGTTCCAGTAGTACGGTGAGTGAAATATAAAGGTACTTCATCACCTGACAACCTCATGAACTTGGAGTAAATTGACTGCCGCTGAAGGAGACATTCTTGATCAAAGTTGAAGCAGTCGATGAAATTTCCCGGAAATGAATAGGAAGCCTCGTCAAGAACTGGTAATTTCTTGTCTGTTTCCGTTGCCAGAACAGTTATACTACTATCACTCCAGCTAACTTCAGTCAATACCCCACAGTTTGAAAAGTCAACCATATGAAGATGTTTCAGTTTAGAAATGTGTAGGGATACACATTGTAATCTGTTGCATCCATTCATATTTAGGTATTTAAGCATAGAGAATTTCTGGATCCACCAAGGAACCTCTTTGATCCCTGTTCGGGTTAGATAGAGCGATGAGATGTTGGTTGAGATGTCAGGAAAAGTCTTCAACCGTGAGCATCCCGTGAGATAAAGGTCTCTAAGATATTGTAAGTTGATGCCAGTGGGAAGAGTCTCCAGATTTATGCATTCTGTAATCCAAAAATACTCGAGTTTACTGAAATTCTGTATAGAAGAAGGAAGCTCCACCAAACTTGGGATATCCGAGAGAAACAATCTTGTCAAAGAGTGAGACAGCATGGTCATGAGAGGTGTAAGAGGCTGAACCAAAACACAATTTAGAGATGTTAAATGAATTTAACTCAACTGACTCTCCTTCTTTCTCCAATAAGACTTATACTAGATACATTTATAGTGTTAGTTCAAAAGACATACCTGCACTCTTTCCCACAATGCCTCACTCTTCATTCTACACATCTTAAGATTAACAAGATTCTGTAGACGCAGGTTAGAAGGGAATTCTTCAATCCGTGTTTCGCTTAAAGAGAGATATGAGATGTTGGTTGAGATACCAGGAAAACTCTTCAACTTTGAGCATCCCTCAAGATCAAACCAATACAGAGATTTGAGGTTGATTCCAGTGGGAAGAGTCTCTAAACTTTTGCAACCTGTCATAACCAATCTCTTCAGTTTGTTGAGACACTGAATAGAGGAAGGAAGCTCTACCAGACTAGAGCAATGGCAAAGATCAAGTCTCTTGAGATTGGTGGCCATCGAGAGATCCGGAATTTCTTTCAAACTTCTAGATCTTTGCAAATCTATTTCCTTTAGTCCTCTAAGTTTCTGAAAAATAAGTAAGTGATACATAACTTCATAGGAATGTCACTTACAAAGTAAAATACATAGATTAAACGTATATTAATATTTTGTATAAAACTTACATGGACTCCTTCCCACAGCCTCTCGAGTTTGCTCCCCGACATTTGGAGCTTAACGAGGTTTTCAGGACGAAAGCTAGAAGGCATATATCTCATTGGGTATCCGTCCAACCTCAATAATCTAAGTTTATGGGGCAAATAGTTGAAGCTTTCCGGTAAGTGCCAGCTCACTTCTTTCTCTAGATCATATTTCTTAGTGTATATATTTAGGAAAAGAAGATTACGCATCCCTTTGAAGGCATTCTCATGTATATGCAGTTCATCAATCTCATCCATATCCAATGCTATACCTAAGACCGTCTTAGTACCCTGAGATTATAATATCAATAAAATTCCAGATATGAGTTGGTTTTTTAATTTTATAAAGTGAGATATATGATTAGAGCACGAAAAACCTTACAATATTATCTTCAAGTAAATCGCATACATCCTTCGAATCCATAAGGAATTCTCGTTCTCCGAGTTCATTGGACTGTGAACGAACTATCTCCTTACCCATATCTTGTAGCAAACGGTGCATATCAACAATATCCTCTCTTACTTGTATGAGAGACTTATCAGCAAGGTTTTTCAACCCGTTAGTGACGTCCAAATCACTAGCTTCTAGTAGCAACTTGATTTTACTGACTTTCTCACCATTAAAAAGACATGCAATGTGACGGAATATCGCTGCATCCTTTTTGTTATTTAACCCGTCGTAGCTGACTTTTAGTGTTCTCTCAATTAATCCATTCAACCTATTACGAAGGCCAGGCATCATATCCATCCAATCCTCTTTGTTCCTACCCCGTAAATAAGAACCCAAAACGTTAAGACCCAAAGGAAGATTACCGGCAAGCAGTGCGACTTCAGAAGCAAGCTCCATAAAACCATCAGGTGGACAGTTTTTTCTGAAAGCTGATTGACAGAACATCTTAAGAGCAAGCTCTTTAGATGGGAGACAGACCTCGTAAATATACTCAATCCCGTGGGCTCTTAAAAAATGCTTATTTTTAGTAACCACAATGATTCTGCTACCACATCCAAACCAATGAGTTTTACCCACTAAGGCATCTAACACCAAATGATCTTCCAAATCATCAATAAATATAAGAACTTTTTGGTGCTTTAGCCTCTCGCCTACTGCACCTAAACGATTTATTTGTATGTCCTTCTTCCCCAAAATTTCAGAAAGGAAATTTCTTTGCAAATGCAACTTCATGTTATAGTCGTCTGAATTTGCTTTACTATATATTTCAGTACTCTTAGATACGAAAGCACTATCAATGAAAACACTACTTCGGAAGTGACGAGAGAGTCGGTTAAATAAAACTCTTGCAATGGTAGTCTTACCAATCCCAGAGGACCCCCATATACCAACCATCCTCACTTCCTCAGTTTCCAATTGCAACAATACACTCATTTCCGCGATATGATCTTCAATGCCGACAAAGCCCTCAGAATCAATGGATGAACTCACAAGCAGTTTATCCAAAACGTCATTGGCGATTTCTTCAATCATTTTTGCCTCGTTATCCCTAATAAACAGAAAGATAATTTAACAAACATGAAACAAACTTCTATCCAAGATAAATATAAGTAAAAATTAGTACCATGTCACAGAATGATATCCGAGGATATTAGCAACATCGGTTAATGCTTTTTGCCATTGATTTTTCACTTCCTCTGTTTTGTTCTTGCACGTCTCTTGAAAGATCTCTCCAAACTCTCCGGTTTGTTTCCTCACATGAGAAGGATCCAAACGGTAGAAAATGGGAATCACAAGTTGACCAAACTCTTCCTTGCATTTCACAATCTCCAACAACTCATTAAGGCACCAGCTTGAAGAGGCGTACTTTTTCGAGAACACAACGACCGCGATTCTTGAATCCCGAATCGCCTGTTTAAGCACAGGATCGAGCGATTGGCTTCTCTCGATCTCGTTGTCTTTGAAAGCAATGATCAATTTCCGATCAAGCTCTTTGAGAAAGTGGCTGAGGAAAGTTACGCCGACGTCTTCCCCACTGAAGCTGGGGAAAACATCATATAACCAATTACGAGAATAAGATGAATTAGCCATTGAGAGAGAGAAAGAGAGGAAGCTAATTTCAAGAAGAACAAAGACTTTGAAGATTGAGAAGAAAACCAGAGTAGAAGTGAGAGTACTCATTGTTGTCGTTATCTGTTAATTTAATCATTAATTGTTGTATAGTTTTTGAACCGGAACGGTTTCCCAAGGGTCAAGTCTTTAATCGTCAATTGTTTTATACTTTTTGATTTAATTGTTTTTTTCACAATTGATTGGTACTTGCAATAAAAATGGTTTATGTACCTTATAACATGGAAGTTTCTCGACGAAGGAATGTTCCAAGGGGGAATTCCCACATGAACCTAATAGGAGGCATCCTCCTACGTATCTTGCAGATTGGCTGCATAACAACTCAGTAGTTTCTTGAGTGTTCTTCCCATCATTATCTGCAGAATATAATCCAGTCAACTATTATGTATAACAGTTTCCGTCTGTCCTGACAAAGAATTATTCGACATTAACAATAATCTATGTAGTTTATGACAAATGCTTACCACCTGCAGTTTCGTCCTGCTACTCTTTCTCTTTACACCACTATCTCCACACTCTTGATTTTGTTGGGTAGCATACTAGCATGGCCTCCCAAGTTAACACTGTTCCTTGTGTTTCCTTCACAATCATGTGGATGAATATTCTGAAATGAGGAAGGAAGCTTCACCAAACTTGGGATATCCGAAAGGCAGCATCGCCATGAGAGGTAATGATGTATAAAGTCGTACCAGGTCACCATATGACATCCAAAGATATTAGCTACATTGGTCAAAGCTCCCCTCCATCGGATTTTCTCGTCCTCTGTTCTATTTCGGCATGTCTTTTCAAAGATCTTCCCAAAGTCTTCAGTCTGTTTCCACACATGGGAAAGATCAAAACGGTAGAAAATGGGTATCAAAAGTTGGCCAAACTCTTTCTTGCATTTCACGATCTCCACAAGCTCATTAAGGGACCAGCTTGAAGAGGCGTAGTTTTTGGTGAACACAACCACTGCAATTCTAGAATTTCTAATGGCATGTTTAAGCTCGAGAACGAGTGACTGGCTTCTCTCGATCTCATTTTCTTTGAAAGCAACGATCAGTTTCCTATCCAGTTCCTTTAGAAACTGGATGAGGAATGTCTTACGGACATCTTCTCGCTGAAGCTTGGGAAAATGTCATATGACCAATTGCTAGAAGAGGAAGAAGAAGCCATAAAGAGAGGTGATTCTGGAAAAATTGAGAGTAGAAGTGAGGGATCACTGTAGCTGTTATGAAGCCTTATAAATTGTGTATATATAGCAGTATCAGAGTGGTACTGATAGATAGCTATTTCTGATGCAACTTGACAAAAGTTTCCTCTTTTGGACTGGATCTTGACTTAATCAGCTCTTTTAGACTGGATCTTGACTTAATCACCTCCACACAAGTCAAAACCATGTTTATAGCCTCTTATTCTTACAATAATATCTGATTTTTAGTAAGATCAGATGTTTAGCACGAGTTTCTCATGTCACCAGTCAAAGTTTGAAATTTCCCAGGTCACTTTTCTACCAATAATCCCCACAAGAACACATCCCATTCTTGAAATGATGAAACCTAGTCGGATCCCTTAAAACAATCTCACGTTCCACAACTCTTGAGATCAACTTTATCACTGAGTGACAATCTTCACAAACCCGTAGATTTTTCATCACTGTGACTGTACTTCCTTCAACTGTATTAATCAACCCAAACGCAATAGCAAGCCTCTCACTGTGATACCACAACATGTCTTCTTTCTGTTCATCTTCAACATCATGTAAAGCAGATCTATAATCAGGAACATAGCCAAGTTCCTTCAACTTCTCTCTCAGAAAGTCCAACTTCTCATATATTCTCACGCAGTGTGGTTGATCACCAGAGAAGAAGTCGTGCTTTTTCCCTCTAAGCACAACCCAACTGCTCCCGGGTTTCTTCATTATCCCCTTCTGCTTCATCTTAACTCTCAATTTCGATACATTCGACCATCTACCAGCAGAAGCATATATATTTGACAACAAGACATAAGCAGCGCTTGATTTTGAGTCCATATTAAAAATGGCTGCCGCAGCTTTCTCACCTCTTTCTACATCAGAATGCATCCTACAAGCACTAAGTAAAGCCAACCAAACCATTTCATTAGGTTTCACAACCATGCTCTGGATTAGCTCCTCTGCTTCTTTCAATTCTCCACTTCTTCCCAAGATATCAACCATACAAGTGTAGTGTTGAATCTTTTTATCGATGTGATTTGGTCCGCTTGACATGTAATCGAACAGCTTTCTTCCTTTCTGTAGAAACCCACAATGGCTACAAGCAGAGAGCAAGCCAGTGAAAGTGATCTCATCTGGCTCTTTGTTTAAGCGAATCATTTGACCGAATATCACAAACGCCCACTTTCCACGCCCATGCTGTGCACAGCCAACAATAACGGAATTCCACGACACAATGCTCTTCTTAAAGATGTCTATGAACACTGAAACGGCGTCGTTAACGTTTCCACAATCGCAGTACATCACAACCAGAGAATTACCCACAAAGGCATCAATTCCTAAACCAAGCTTCACAGCAACCCCATGCATCTCCTTGCCCCAATCCAATGTTCCCAAAGAAGAGCAAGAGTTTAATCCGCTAGCAAATGTTGATTGATTCGGTAAGATACTGTTTCTTAACATCTCGGAGAATATACTTAACGCATCTTCATGCTTTTTGTTCAGACTATAACCTGACAATAGAGCAGTCCACACAGCAACTTGTTCATGAACCTTCGCGTTAAAAACCTTCCGAGAATCCTCTGTTCTTTTGCAGTTTGCATAAAACGTTATGAGCGAAGCAGTTACATATTCTTCATATAAAAACCCCGACTTGATGATGAAGCCATGAACTTGTATACCCATATGAAATGCTGGAGCATTTGCACAAGCAGTGATTACACAAGTGAATGTTCTTGAAGTCGATTTTATGCAACAAGCCAACATGCTCTTGAACAAAACGAGAGCTTCTCCACTCCTCTCATTCTGGTCTAACCCACATATCATTGTCGTCCACGAAATCACATTCTTCCGAGGCATTTGCTTAAACAAATTCAAGGCATCGTCTACTTTACCAAACTGTAAATACCCATGAACCATCGCATTCCAGGCAGCAATATCTTTCACAGGCATTTGATAAAACAATCTCTCCGCTTGATCAACCTTACCCAACCTAAAACACCCATTCACCATCGTTGTCCATGAAACCACGCTTCTCTCAGGCATTTCATCGAACAGCTTCACTGCAGTATCCATATCTCCGCACTCTACACATCCACTGATCATCGAATTCCATGAAACAACATCTCTCACAGGCATTTCTTCGAACAGATTCAACGCATCCAACAATCTACTGTTCCTCGTGTATCCCATAATCATCTTAGTGTAAAGACTCACATGAGGAGATGGAACCTGATTGAAAATCTCTCTAGCCTCGTCTAGTTTTCGATTCAACAAGTGATTACATATCAAAACTTCGCGATTCTGAAACTCCTTAGAAACTGAGAAACTCCTGTACCATTTCTCATGGATAACGTGAGAATCGAAGCACGAAATGGAGAAAGCTCGAAACTTGAATCGTTGAAAAATGGCGCGACTCCTCATACCTATAACGGTCTCATCCGCGAATAACAATACATACCCACAAAGCCACAATCAACGTATATATTCCAAAGTTTTGTGCTTTGGCTTCAATTCGGAGTTCCTTGTGGTGCAAGTTTGGTTACACTTCGTAGGATCAATACGGTTTTGAACTATCAGTCAAATTGGCTTTGTTTAATTTCGGAGGGTCTCAAAAAATTTGTTATAAATTGAAGATCCGATTCATATTATACTTCGAAGATCTGAGATTGTGTCAATGATTCTGAGTTTATCATCATAGAAACGATAAACCAAGTTGTAAAATCATTCAGTCACTCTCCAAAACGCAAAAAGAAATAATCCAAAAGGTCAACGACAGATAAAAGTAAACTCTAGATGATATCTTGAGGGGCTTTCACTCGTCTTCCTGGCTACGCAACCTACCAAGTTTGTTGGAAACAACAACGTCCAGCTGAGCAGCTCTCTCCACAATGGCCTTTCTCTTCTTTGTTGAGATATTGTGTGCAATCTCTGCACAGTAAGTCCTGAAAAGAAGCCAACACAAAAACACACCATGAGGATTATTCTCAAGAATCTCAAATTCTTCTTGTTTAAAACTAACTAGTCATATAATAGTTACCTGTTGTGCATCATGAGTAGCTCGAGCTCAGAGGTGTTATGGACGACGAATTTCTTGAATCCATTTGGGAGGTAGTGGCGGGTCTTCTTGTCAGATCCGTAACCAACATTGGGCATCAAGGTGACACCCTTGAACTTTCTTCGAACTCGGGAGTCAATACCCTTAGGCCTCCTCCAGCTTTCCTGAACGATAACAATTGAAACACAAAAAGAACCATTAGGGAATGAAAGTTAAGCATATCATTAGAGAATCAAAACAAGCTTCAGACAAATGACATAGATGAGAAATGTCAACAGGGTTAAAGTAACAGTAAGCTTATCAAAATCTAAGCAAACTGTGTCGCAAGACCTGTAGGAGATTCACTTTCTGCCCGTAAAAAACGAAGTAACCAGAAACAGAAATAGAATTCTGGCTACCAGATACCACAGGGCATTACATAGATGCAAAATCTCATAGTCCAAATGGAGACTAAAACAATCAAGAAAGCCTCAGTCTTTATCAACTATATAAGAAATAACTAGTCATCACAGCTCAGTGTAGCAGCATATAAAACATACTAAGAATTCAAAGATTATCAGACTGAGACCTAATGATGATGCAGTAGAAACATTACATAGATGCAAAATCTCATAAACCTAATGGAGATTGAAACAATCAAGAAAGCCTCAGTCTTTTTCAACTATATAAGAACTAAATAGTCATCACAACTCAGTATAGCAGCATATAAAAAAATGCTAAGAATTCAACGATTATCAGACTGAGACCTAATGATGATGCAGTAGAAACATTACATAGATGCAAAATCTCATAGTCCTAATGAAGATTGAAATTTTCAACTATATAAGAACTATTTATCAGTGTTGCATCTGATAAGACTCGGGACACAAAATTTCTCATCATTTTTTCTCAGTACCAAAGCCTAAACTTCAGATAGTAACGAACAACCATAAAGATTTCACGAGTACTCATAAAAAAAGGTTGAATCTTTAAAACTATAAACGAGAAACAGAAAAGTGTGAGTACCTTGACGGTGATTCTTCGATCACTCTGGGGTCTGATGAACTTGGCAGACCTCTTCTTCACGACCTTCTTCGTCATCAACGGAACCGCCATTTTTAACTCCTCCTTCTCTACAATTTCACGAGAAAAAGGTATCGAATCGTGAGATGAAGCATCGATATCAAGTGGTAAATAGACATAAACTAACACAAAGATGTGATTTAGAGAGAGTAAGAGAGAGAGATAGCTTACGTTGATGAAAGCTTCCTCCGCCGCTGAAAGGATGTTTTTCGGAAGACTGAAGTTTTGTTATATAAAACTATTAACTAGGGTTTCTTTGTGTGAGGGTCAAAAATGTAATTTTGTTAAAGATCGGAGATTGGTCAATAGAATCAACGGCTGGATCTTGAAGTTAATCTAATATGCACAATCAACGGCTGGATCTTGATCTTGTAATTTTTTTTAGTGTTTACATTGATTTACAATGATTTTGTTTCTTGCTTGAGCATGTCTTGTCTTTCTAAAAGCTTTATATATGTGAGGACAAATAAACTAAGTAGCAAAAATGTACATGTTCTAAACTGTTATGTTCATCAAACAAATCTTAGCTGATGAAGAACATTCACTCAAGACTCTGTAAATATCAGAACGAAACTCAAACGAGTTTGGTTCTGATGGTATGGACTCAACCCACTCCTTTTCAACCTTCTGAACATGTGAATTCATCTTCATAACAGCTTCAAACTCGATTTTGCCCTTTAATCTCTTCAGAAACTTCGTTGAGAATGTCATTTCCAAGTTCTTGAATTCAGATTCTTCGCTCATCTGGATCCCAATCTCTGCTCCTTTTGCGCTCGTGAATCCAACAAGCATCGGATTGATGTAATGTTGTGAAGGATGTGGTTTTGTTTCAATGCTGTGTACCTATGAAGATGCAAACATCTCAGAGCTTAATGTCTTTTACCAAATTTATAGAAAGGACCAAACTTTTCTGGATATAAGTCAGATCAAAGAGATGAAGCGATGATGTTTAGATATCGATACCTGAAGATAATCGATTCCCAGGCTGGAAAGAGAGTCTGTAATTCCATTTGAAGCAAGGATGCTCAAGACTCCGCCAGAGCCAACAGGGGACTTAAGTATCTCCCATGGAGATTTCATCAATATCTTGTGCTTTTTCGGTTCCTCTGCTGAGCTACAAACTACTGGAAGCGTTTCTTCTTTGAGAAACCAGATCTACATATTAGTAAAACATGAATTTTATGAGAATCTGATTGCCGAAATGCAAAACTATCCTTGGAGGAATTCAAGCCTTAACCTTTTCTGACTCAAATCCAAAATGGTCATTATCCTGGAATAGCTTCTGGAGAGCTTCAATGGTATGTTCAGGGGAAACTATGACAAGTGGCACGCAAGCGCGATCTTCTTCCTGCACATAACCCGACAGTTATACTGTAAACTCATAATTAAATGACATGAAAAACTCAATAGTTGGTAAATTATGCATCAGCTAACCTTTATGAACCTCTGCTCCTCATCAAGTAGTGTATGAAGGTACGAGACTAGACCATTCTCACCGTCTGGTTGTTCGTTATCGTGATCATTGAGAACCAAACAAAGAGAAACTTTACCCTCAGAGAATAGACTTTTCCCTTGTTGAAGGAAATTAAAGTTATCACCCATTTTCTCTTTGCTTGCATCAAAACTAAGGCATTCTCGTGACACATTCAGAGTACATTCCGATACTCTAGCTCTCAGAGCATTGATTTCCTCAGTTACATTCCATCTAATTCATCAAGGTTCAAATGAAAAATGAGAAAACAAACTTCTCGCAATGGTTGGGCAATTTCTTGAAGTTGTTTTACCTCTTCGATGAGGTCTCAATACTTTGCAAAGCTTTCTGAAGCAGTGTGGAGTTTACGTCAAGGATATGATCAGCAAGTAAATTCCTTTGAGACTTTTCTCCAAACCTTAATCCATCAAACACATGCTTTTGCTCCAATTCACATAACTTCTTTTTAGCAGCAATAAGACGCTTCTGGTGCTTTTTTCTTTCTTTCCATTCCTAAAAAGAACAACGTCAAGTTTAAAAGACCAAGAAAGATCACAACGGAAAGTCTATAAAGACTGGTCGAAGAAGAATATGCCTCACAAGCTGCCGCCTTTCTTTCTTGGACCGCTCATCTGCTCGCATATTCACCTCAAGGAGTCCCTTTGGGGGAGTGATATACATCTCCTTTCTTTCTAAGTCAACATCAGGAACAATTGCGTCTACAAAGGGTATCCACACAAGTTGATTGGTCTTTGCACTCCCATTGCAGACTTCCATAGATGAATCAAGCAAAACATGTAGAAGATCATTTCCTCCATTGTCGAAAATATTAGCAACAGTTCCAACAAGTTGACCAGTCTCCTGCATAAGATAACTGATTTAGACCAGAGACTTTTCACATTTTCGACATATTATAAAAAACGCAAAATCCACATATACCTTGAGAAGAACTCTCATGCCTACAAGATCACGAGTGTAAAACTCTCCTTCATCAAGCTCAGGACGATCATCTTCCTCAGCAAGAAGAGTTGCACCAACGAGTTGTCTCACCTGAAGGAAATGAAACCCCCAAGTTTTAAAATGTAACAAATCATGTTCAATTGTTGCTTCTAAATCTCATGGATCACTAAAATACCTGATCAACATCGTCCAACCCGCGAAACTTGAGAATCCAACTCTTCTGCGCAGGATGAGGTCTTCCTTCAACTAATTCAACCTCATCAATCTTATCTTGTCCCAGCAATTGTTGTCTCAACCATCGTCTACCAGGCTAATCAAGCAATCATGCCAATGGAAAGACAATGTCAAATAATATAAAGTTCTTAAATTTCTTCAGAAAACAAAAACACAAACACTTTCCACAAATCTATCTCCTTTTAATACCTTGGAGAAACGTAAATCAGGAAAATCAGTGTTTGGTTTTATGCAAATCTCCCCTTGAAGGCCATGAACACCAGACAAGAATCCAACCTCAACCAAATCCAATCCACTGTTACTACTTGTTTCAACAGCTTCCTCAGTAGCTGAACATCAAAGAACACAAGAGAGCCAACCAAAACCAAGATTACAATCAATTTAATAATTCAGTTGCTAAGAGCTTTCAAGACAGAGAAACCAAAATCACAAAACAAGAATAAACCCAACAAACAAAATTAGTTACCGGTGCTACGAACAAGGAAGCTGGATTTGCCACGAGCTCTCACGAGACTGAAGTGACATTTTTTGGTACGAGAAAAAGCCGAGACGGGACGAGATACTTCGAAGCTTTGGAAATGAAGGAAAGAATTGGGATTGAATAGTTGAATTGGTGTGAAAGTGATTGAGGTCGAAGAACAGAGAAGCGAAGCTCTCAGCATTATCTTCTCTCACTAAGCAAATTGGATATGACGAAAGTCGCAACAACAACAACAAAAAATCCCAACTTTACTGTAACGAAGAAAGGTTGTTAAAAGACTCTATATGATCCGGAGGGTTCTGATGATGTGAGCACTTAAGTTTGGTAGATTGTAGCTCGTGGTCTCGTGCACGCCTTAAGTTTTATCAGCCTTAGTTAGACGCATAAGTGAAAGATATTTGATGGGCTAGTAACATATTTGTATACGGAACTTGGAATATCAAAACGTCATGTTCGAGCCACAACTCAAAAAGATGTGGTTCATGGCATCACCAACGACAAGGCATGGACTACTGCCGTTCAACCTACGCGACATTACACTCATTTCGTAGCATCTTGTCTTGTAATCCCCGAGAGAGTAACCGCATTGCAGATATGATAACTCACTACTTTTTAACTTTCGAGTATCGATAAATCGAGGCATAGTTTCGTTTCATTTTCAATGGAGAAGGAATATATCTCGAGCCAAAAAATACAGTTATGAGGTAACCTTCATATACTATAGAAAGGTTTCTAAAGATTGTAGAATATCGGTTGCACGATAATAAAGCATTCGTGTATTGCACTGTATAAGGGTTTTATGGACTGAACAAAAGATACTTTCATAGGCAAATAAAGAGCCTGTGACTGGTTTTTTAGCAGAGAAAATTCACTCAGGATAACATAAAAGATCAACACACTACTTTAAACCAGTCACAGCACATAAATCTTAAAATCTAGGAGGAAACAAACCAAACCTCAGAAACTGATAAACAGCATTACTGAAACTGAGATGTACATTTTAAACAATCATCTGTGACTAAAACGTGTTTGATATTAGGACAATAACCTTTGTTTACTCTACATGAAACAAGGGGGAGAAACAGAGGGACAGAGACAGGTTTTGGACCGAGTTAAGTAACAAGATTGTGAAACAGCTTTCAGTATAAAGATTACAAGGTTAGAGACTAGAGAGAGAGGAAATAAGAAACCAGAAGCAAAATAAGCTTGTTAGACCAAAAAAATGACAAGTAAAAATGGATTTAAGACTTACCTACTCTTGTCATTTCCATAAAGCGTATACTATAGTTAAGGTTCGTTACTTCATTGGATGATATCTGCACATAAGGCATGCAAATCATGAAAATTTTAATGAGTATTATAGACTTTATATATATACCATGAGCTTGACTCGATCATCGCATTTCAGAATTCCTTCCACCTCAAAGTATGATATCTCATCTGAATGTTGCAATGCCTAAAGGCCGAAATCGTGGGTTAACTTTGCTCAGAACCTTAAAAATAAACCATAGAAGCTGAAAGAAGATTCAGACACAACTTCTGCATTATTTGAATATATTTCTCTGTGTTTATATGACTGGCAAAGACGCAGGTAAAAAGGTTCTGAACAGGTAAAAAGGTTCTGCAGCTGGTATTAACTTCCAAAATGATTTCACGCAATAATAACTCATTTGTACACATCCATTATCTCAGCTTAAGCAACTGTACATTTGTAACATACTGCAAGATTTTCTAGGATCTATCTTGGCAGAGAAGAACCAGTAAAATCATAAGATTTAAGCCCACAACTAGGTCTTCTATTCAAAAGATTCTAAAAAAGCGAGCAAGCAAGGAAGATTACTCTCTATAGACTAAACGAGCTTATTCTTTGGTTACCTAATTAATGACCTAAAAAAGATATGAGAAACTAAATTAAGGGCCAATTTATGACTAAAATTCGATAGTAAAGAAATCAGAATCTGCACTCGATGTATATAGAGAAAAAGAGAAGGAAGCTCTTATTCCTTGTTACCAAATCTCCTGCCAATGATAGGCCGAACATCATCAGCAACAGCCAAAGTCTCTAAGAAGGGAAGAATAGAAATCAAACCATCATCAGTTGGATCATCGTACCAACTTTTGATAGGGATCCCATTATTTATTTGCAATCTGTACACCTGAAACAATCAACAAAGAAACGGGCTGGATGATCAAAACCGAAATGATGGGAGTCCATGTATACACCAAGAAAGTTTGAAATTTGTAATGTCACAGATATTTTTCAAACCGAAATTGATGGTTGTGGCCTTTCATGAAATTAATAGTGTTCTGAGTAACAGAGTATTAATATTAATGAATAATGTCAAGACCCATGAGTAGATCTTAAGATAACGTACCTGCGGACAGTTGTCAATTATAGCCACTTTGGCCAGATCAAGACCCAGAACATTTAAATCCTTGGTGTAAATTCCATCCAAAAGAATGCATGAATCGCGATAAAAACGCTGAGATATGAACTTTCCATCTGGGTCCAATATATCTAGAAGCTGTGACGCATAGATGCTGTGGCTAGCCGTGAAGATAACGACATGAAACAATTCTGCAACCCTCTCCAAGAACCTGTGAAGATGT
This sequence comes from Erysimum cheiranthoides, assembly GCA_011420285.2. NCBI lineage: Eukaryota > Viridiplantae > Streptophyta > Magnoliopsida > Brassicales > Brassicaceae > Erysimum > Erysimum cheiranthoides. The sequence goes on from CM022181.2 coordinate 645,837, forward strand.
GGCCTCTGTTTCACATAGACCGTGTTCTCTTGCATGTTGAAAAAGACTCTGAAGGAAAAATCTGCAACATTACACGATTCCAGAGTCGAATGGACCAAAGTTTCTGCATTCAATAAAAAATAATATTTGGTAAGTTCAGTAGCTCATTTTCCTTAGAGGTAAGAGAAACATAAAAGATTAACAGTACACAGTCATAAAAATGCTTAACCATATTTCTTCATCAAAGAATCAATCAAAATGAAGAAATAAATCAGTTCACCTTCTCATCCTAAACATGATTCAGTATACTACATCACTTTAAAGGAACAATTGTAATAACGAATGAGCAATATCATAAAAGGACAAATCAGACTCAACAATAACTAAATGAGGGATACCATACCATCCAAATCAAGGACAAGGGTCACAGACTTCTTTCTTAGGGTATCCCGAGGCCAATAATTGGATACAACATCCGATAATTCCGGCTGATTTTTTATGAAAAGCTGAGGATCAAAATCTTCAGCTTGTTCAGATTCAGCATGACTCTCTGGTTCCATATTGTGCGATCTTGTCCGGTTGAATGCCAGAAACAAGTCATGGTTATCGAGATTAATCTTGCTGTCAACATCTGACTTAATATCATCTGTGTTGGCTGATCCATCTTCTAAGTAAGGTAGTACCATGTACTGCTCAGGAAAGATGTAATGAGGCAAGGGGCTTATTTCAGTGAAAGCATCATTGTTTCCACTATCATCAAACGGCAAGCTCGCGATAAGAACGTCAGAAATATAGAAATCAGAAACGTTGCAAGTTTGGTTGTCAAAGCAAATCCTGTTGCTGCTCTCGTCGGATCCCCACCTGGGAATTTCCCAGTTCACAGAGTTTCCGGCCATGAATACTGAGGAAAGTAATCTATTAGCTTAATATATATTAAACAAAGAAAAAATTATACCAAAACTGCAACAGGAACATATACCTCGATCAGTTCCATCCAGTTCATCATTCAGAACAGGTGAAAATATTGTATCTGAGTTTGACATGTAATTGCAAGCAATTTCCTGCACATAAATGTTAAAACCACGATCAAGAAGTTGCTCATCCAGCATCCGTGAAAGAAGGATGATTAAAAGTCAGCTACACATATATCCAATCTTACCATTTTTTCAACAGATCCAGAACCATCGACGGGAGATGCAAATCCCTGAGACTGAGAAGTGTCTTCAACAAGCATTTCAGCAGGCTCATTGGTTTCACTATCCCGAGCAAAAGTATCCAAACCTGACGAAACTGACACAATCATCAGAGAGAAGAAACCAAAAACGATTGATGACACAAGAAACTCAGATTATCTACATCAACAATTTTTCCAAGGACAAATCTTTACCAGGAGGCTGTTTCTCATCATCGTGGCAGATTTGAGTAGCAGTTGTGGTCATGCTTTCCAGGTCGCCTGATAATTTGGACAGAGAGGACGAACTTCTTATAGTTGCTTTATGTTTCTTACAGACACCAAGAACCTTGCTTATCTTGCTCTTCATTTCTATATATGGCATTGGCTCTGTATATAGAATTATAACGACCTTAGATCAAGCACATGTAGGTGCAACGAGACCCAACCAGCAGAAGATGCTGCAAAAAACAGAGCCCAACAAAATCAATCATTTGAACAATCAACCCAAAAATCCAAAATCCAAATAGAATCTACACAACATGGAAATGGAATCTCGGATCACGGAGACAAAATCGAGAAGACAAACAAACCAAAAGTCAACCTCTCAGTAATAGCAAAACCCAAAATCTTAACACAGAAAAAAAAAGACCTAATTAAAATTCACAGATAGGTCTCTTGAATCTTAATTTCACTAACGAACCAAGAGAAACAAAATCAAAGTTACACTAACATAAAATCAAGTACTCGTTAATCGAAATTCGAGAGCGATTAAACAAAGTAGCACAAAAAAAAAAAGAAATTTCAGCAGAATCAAAATTCAAACTTAAACTCACCATAGATAATCGAAATTCACAAATCCAGCACAATTCAAAAAAAAAAAAAAGGAAATTTTTTTCAGAAAACCCAGATGAAAATGGAAGATTTTTCTAACAAATCCAAAAAAAATCACATAGAAATAAGCAAAAAATACAACCACAGAATAAGATCAAAAGTCAAACAACACAGAAAAAAAAACAAAATTAAAAAAATTACAGGAAACGAAGAAGAAGAAGATCGAATTTAGGAAGAAGAAGAAGAAGAGGAAGACGAACCTGAGAGAGAGAGAGGAAAAGAGAGGTGTTTCGTCTTCGTCTTCGTCTTCGTTCTAGTTTGAAGTTGTGGGTCTCTCTCTCTTCTTCTCTCTGGGTTTTTCTTTCTCTCACATAACTTCCACGAACGGTCAATAGAGAATGATACAAGCCTTATGACGGCTCTTTATTTCATCTAATCAACGGCTACGATTTCTTCCTTTGGTGGGCGCTTCTTATCCAATAGTTTCCCAACACGTGTTCAGTAGACCAGCTGGACGACTCACCCACATAATTTGACGCGTGTTGAAGCCCCTCGCTTTTTTCCAATTTTTTAATTTAGAATAGATTCTTTTCGAGATTTTAGGTAATACAGATAACAGAAACTGATATAATTACGAAAATATACCCAAATATTTTATTTGCTTCTGTTTCGTCCACTGAAATGATAACCGAGAAAGCCTGACCAAACTAAACCATTAAACTAAAATCGGATTGAAATTTGTTTACTCGCTTTCTTTAATTAACAAATCGATAACCAAAATTGAACCGGATAAACCGAAGTTAATTAAAGTTTATTGAATACTAAAATGGGGCTAAACCAAACCGAACCAAACTGAAATTTCATTAAACCGAATAACCAAAATTACAATTGGATTTTTTATGGTTTTAATTAGCAGTTCAAAGTTTGGTGAACGGATTGTTTGTTTTTATAACATTTTTTGTTTTGTCTCGGGCTTTAAATAAGACAATGAAGTGATGATACAGTTACGTGTGTTCAACGGCTTTCATGAGACTCATATAGAACTAATGGAAGTGTCAGAAGATAGATTTGTTTCATTGACTGCTCCAGATTCTTCTTGACTCTACAAGAACATATATTCTTAGTAAACAGCTTAAGAAGATACAAAATAAACAAATTTGAAGCAATCATGTTTGATTTTTGAAGCAAACCTTTTGAATATCGCTGTTTGTTGTGGAGGCCTGTGGCATAGAGAGTCTTTGTTCATCGCTTTTTGTTTCTTCTTGCAGTTGCTGTTGTTGCTGAAGATAGAGAAGATATTGTTGTTGTTGCCATTGGTGTTGCTGTTGGAACCACTCTTGTTGTTGTTGTTGTTGCTGATGGAACTGGATTTGCTGCTGATTTTGTGGTTCTTGGCTCTGTTGCTGTGTGCTAAGATGTTCCACCTGTTGAGATTGTGGATACTGAGTTTTGGTTTGAGATTGGTACTGCTTGGAGAGAAGTTGCAGAAGATTCTGATCTAGTTGTGGCTGAGAGTTCTGATTTGGTTGTGGCTGCTCAGTCATAAGCTGTTGCTGTTGCTGGTAGTAATAATAGTTATAATAATACTGTTGCCACATCTGGTTATAAGCTTCCTGACTCTGCATCTGACCTTCTTGTTGGTAATTACTTTGCACTGGATTCTGAGGAATCTGAGTTTGAGGATAAGCAAAGGATGGTTGAACCTGAGATGTAGAGTTTTGATATTGGCTCTGCGGATTCAGTGAGTTTGGAGGGGAAACAATCATGTGCTGACCAAGTATTTGAGTTTGAGGATAAGCATTGGATGTTTGAACCACAGGATGCATCTGAGGTGCAGAGTTCTGAAATTGGTTTTGCGGATTCTGTGAGATTGAGCTTTGTAGTGCTACTCGATTGTCTCGAGGAGCAACACCCATGGGCTGTCCGGGAATTTCACGACCAGTTCCGACTGGAGAATACGACATCTGAGGAGGTCTCTCATGAGAACGAGGTTTCGAATCTCTCTGAGTCTGGTTTAAATCTCTTCTGTGGTGCCTGTTCCAACCAGTTTGACTCAAAGACTCTTGGCTTTGGGAACTTTGGGGACTCCGTGAGCCACTAGGTTGGATCACTATAGCATCTGATTTCACAGTATCTACTGAATTGGACGAGAAGTGAGCTTGTTTAGTGACAAAACCATACTTTGGTGTGGCTTGATTCGGTAGGCTAACTTCGCGAGAGCGTTCACCAACTTCATCCGCTTTTAATCCCATGGACAGATCACTCGGTGACTCACACAAATTCTCCCTCTCAGCAACATTATTGTTTCCTTCAACTAGATGTCCTGAAGCCAGACACCCCCGACTAGCTTGGACACCATTATTGTTTACATAGTCAGCCCGAACAGCTTCTTTAGATTGGACACCATCAGAGTCTAGAGATAACTCTTTCTTTTCTTTTGGTGGCGAATTGACAGTGCCGGCAATGCCTTTATTTGTTAATAGGTCCTGATTCAAGCACTCACGAGTCTTCTCTCTTTTATGAAGCAACTCTCTAAATGAATTTCCTGAAGGACGGGACCCATGTAACTTGGCTCTAGCAGAATGTGGGAATAATTTTATGTGTCGACCCAAAGCCTTCCTCACATCATGGATGGTTCCAGAGAGATCAATAAACTGCTCAAATCCAAGAGCAATTACTAAACACATTTTATGCGATAAAGAAATGGGAAAGAATGAAATAGAAAAGCAAAAAAACCACAAAATTTCCTATCTGTAAGAGAAACTTTACCTCCATGTATAAATTTGATATCTCCTCTTTGTCCTCTGCGCTCAGACCACCGGAGGAATCTGCCTGGTGAGATATTTCCTTATCTATGATAGGATCCAACAAATCCACTTGTCGAGACCCTCCATGCATCATCAAGAGTCTTATAAGTTCCTGTTGGTGCAAAGATTAACAGACGTTTACAGAAATTCAGTGGAGAAATATTTGTGATTAGAAGTTTGAAGAGATTCAAACTTCCAGCCAATAACACACCTCAAGAAGAAATTTGCAGTGAGGAACTTTCTCATTGCCCTCTATCAGAATCTGAGCTGCATCATCAGCACTATTTGTAATCTACGGAAAAGAAGAAAATCATAAGATAAAGAAAGAATTCCAAAATATGTGACACATTGAAGGTAAGGTAGTGACCCAAACAGTTCTCATAGCTCTAAATCTTGACATTTTATTAACAGATAACTGAAATAAAATCCTTTGCGAGTCAGAGACATTACTTACCATGTACTTGAGGCGAGAAAATTGAACATACAACAGTGCGGTTGTTTCCAAGTTTTCTTTTCCAATGAGTGTTTTCTTCAGAGCTTCTCTGTATGTAGTAACAGCCGCTTCAAAATTACCCTACGTGTGAATACTGCATAATCAGATATCTTTGACCACTGAGTCATCATAAACCAAATGGTTCCGAGTAGAGTATCATTCGTACCAGACGCTTTTCCATGTTAGCCTTCTTAGTTACATTTTCAACAAAACCAAGACCAAGTTCCTCACCACATCGAGACAGAGCAACTGAAGCAGCCGATGCATCTCCAGCGTGTTCCTTGAATCTTGCATTGAATAGATGGATAACAGATGCATTCTACAAAGAACATACAAGGTGTCATGCAAATGTATGAAGTATGATCCTAGTTGTTATTCTACCTTGTATCTGATTTTCTTAGATACACTAAAGCGACCATAACCCCATTTACCTTGACAAAAGTCTGTGAAGCTCGAGCCAATGCAAAGTTTGCTAGCTCCCTTCCACCCTTGCTTTCTACAAAATCCACATAGCGTAACCAGAATTCGGTGTAATTAGCGCATGGTATCAAGCATCTCTCATAAAGCTTAATAGCCTGCAATTCAAAAAGAACCAAGTTTTATATATAAAAAAAAAGAATGGAACAAGAGCCCAACTGAATCAGAAACAAAGGAATACTTCTTACCCAATCAAAGTCCCCATATGTTTCGGCGAAGCTCAAATATGCATGCCAATTGTCCAGCTGATTAGTGTCCAAGGGATTTACATGAAAATAAGGCCTGCGGATATGTGTCTCAAAGCAGCTTATTTTCTCCATCAACTGCCGTGAATCTTGATAGAACTGTTCTCCAATTGACAAATATGCATGCAGTGCTTTTGACACAGCCGAGCTAGTGGAAGGACCCATCAAGTCTCTTATAACCATAGAGATCTCCTCATCAGTGTGACGTGTAGGGACCAAATCTTCTTCCATGGGGTCTGAAGAAAGGTCTCCGTTAACATCTATTCTACATTTAATCTTCTCTTTCAAAGAAGCTGCAATCTTCCTGAAGCTGGAAAAAGTAAATGGGGAAAGAAAAACTTAAGCTACAAGAACTCGATGTACTGGAACACTATAGTAGTCATTATAGAGCATATCTAAAAGGACATACTTTTTGTAATAAATTTCCAACTTTTTGGATGGATATTTCAGGGTCAGGAGATATACATGAGCCAGTGAACTCCATTGCTTTTGGCCCAAAAGATATTCTATATATTTGTCCCAAAGAGTGCAGCAAGAATAATCTTTTCCAACAAACGAAAGCCCCCTCTCAAATAATCTGTCAGAAGTAAAATAATCAGTTCCAAAAATCAGCATTCGTATACACTGAATAATCAGCAAAAATAATTAGTAGATTGATAATTGAAGTAAATTATCAATCTACCATCAATTGAATACACTGAACAGCCAAATGGGGACAATTAAACTCTACTAATTAGAACAATTCTAATGATAAGATTGTTGTTGAGTTCAAAGATAATTAGTTACTCAAAGAATAAACACAAAGCCTACCCAAAATCCAGAAATACCTACTAACATCATGAGGATCTTCATAAGCAGCAACACCGAAAGCACAATAGTCGAGCCATACAGCTACAGAATAAGTAGCTGCTTGTACCGCTCGTTCGAAAACTTCAACAGCATCTTCTAAAGTGCATAACTTTATCTTATGGTAAGCATATTTCCTCCAATAGCCATGGCACAATGGAAACTCCAATAAGAAAGCATCGTAAACTAAACATAACTTCTCAATATCATCCTACAATAGAAACAAAAGTTCCGAAATTTAAATAAAGAACCCTAATTTTTGAATCACGAAATCAGAAATGCGAACTTTGCACCACATTTGAGTGCGACTTACGGGAAACGAAGTCTCTATTTCGGAGATTAACAAAGTCCATTCATCAAAATCAAGTGCTCCAGTGGAAAATGTTTCTTGTAATCTATCGTTGTCGAGGAAATCTGCAAAACCAAATCAACACAATGATAAGGTGACTCAAGATTCTACTTGCTTCTTTGAGTAATGGCGAATTCGCTCTAAAACTCAAAACTGATGCAGAGAGAGAGAGACTTAGGGTTTACCACTAGATCCGTCTAATCGTAGAGACGGTGGCAATGGTTCCTTATCGGAGACGGCGGTCCTAACCTCCGTCGTCATCATTGATAGACACGACTTTGAATTTTTTTTTCTCAGTGAGGGTTTTTTAACTTTAGCAAATAATAACATTAGATATTTTTTATTTTATTTTTTGGTTTACAATTTCATTATTTGTAACGTGATTAAGATATGTGTATGTATTTTCTCAAATAAAAAGTATTTTTTTTTTTTTTATGTTTCTCAACTCTCAAGTGTTATTTTTATGTATCATACAATGGAATGTCAAAAATCTTTTTTTTTTTTTTTTTTTTTTTTTTTAGCTACAACGATCTACTCTATTACATATCTGCGATTTGCATCAAGTAAAAGCTCATAATGAACTCAAACCACAAACGAAAGAAGTTGAAAGGAACACTAGAATTGATGTCTTTAGTGTTTCATTCATGTCGCCGCTCTGAGGAGGAAGGCCATCTGAAAACCTGTCATAATCTTGAAAATTAACTTTTTAATATCAAGTTATATATGTGTTCTTTTCTTAAACTTTAAGGTTCTGAATGATGATGATGATGAATTGATGATGATGATGATAGTGGCTGAAAGAGAAGATTGTGGTAGAGTGAGGAGCAAGATTTATATGATTCTTTTGTAACATGTTGAGACAATTTCTTTGTTAAGTCATGTTTTGGCGGATAAAGGTGTATTTTCATGGGGTGGACTTCCATTTGGTTAATGTTTGTTTTCAATACTTTTTTTATAAAAATTTTAATCTTACTTTATAATTTTTTTAGTTTGGTTGTAAAAGCTATTGGATTTACTGTATACAAAAAGTTAAAATGTTGCATGGAATCAGAATCAGGTATGTGGAAGTGAAGCGTTTAGAATAGAAGCGTCAAATATATATATATATATATATAGATTTAAAATAAACATTAAAAATTTATTAGCACAAAAAGAGTATACAAACTGGTATCTGAAATCAAAAACTTTTAGAGAGAGAAAGCATTTACAGTTCTCAATTTCTCAAGTCTGGCAACGATCTGCTTCTTCAGAGATGTTGGCTGGCTTCCTTCCAGCAACAGCTGGTTTAGTTAACAGCGTTGGCTGGCTCCGTCTCGGCAGCGATCGGTTTATTCAACGACGTTGGCCGCTTATGTCTCCGGCGTTTTCACCGTTTCCTCTGCGGTGGTAGCGGCTGGCTAGTGGCTTATCTTCAGTTTTTTTTTCCAGTCTTTTAATGTGTTTATCTTTCAATAATTGCATCAGATATGGGTTGGTGATTCTCTGTTCATGATGGGTTTCTCTACCTTGTCTCTTTTGCGTTTTTGGGTTGCTGGAATCGTTTCAATTTCATAGATATTGAAGATATTTTAGTATAAAGATCGATTGCTGGAAATTTTCAAGAGATTGTGTCTTAGGTTGAAGGATCGAAGATTATTCCGATACTTATTTGTGATTCCTTTCTGCTATTTCTTTTTCTTGGAGCACCGATTAAAACAATTACGGTACCACAACAAGAATCCTCGTGTGTTCGACGGCGATGATTCCGTTACCGGAGTTGGTGCTTGACAGCGGTGGCTGATGTCGGTACACTTCCGATGACTCATCTACACGTGTTGCAGTCGTAATTCCAGATCGACATGTGTTTTGGATAGAGTTCAAAGACTAAAACTCCTTCTCTGTTCGAAGTCAAATTGGTGGACTCTTGTTGGGCCTCTATCTCTTGATTCTGCAAAACGGCCTTTCTGTGTGTTTTTAGGCTTTTGTTATGTTTTATTTTGTCTTAAACTTGTAATATAGGCTTGTAATAAAAAGACACTATTGTGACAAAAAAAAAAAAACTGGTATCTGAAATCATAGCAACATAAAAGTGTAGTGAATAATAAATATTATTATATGTACAAGAAAATAATATATATATATATATAGATTTAAAATAAATATTAAAAATTTATTAGCACAAAAAGAGTATACAAACTGGTATCTGAAATCATAGCAACATAAAAGTGTAGTGAATAATAAATATTATTATATGTACAAGAAAATATAGAAATATGATCCGGTAGTAGTGTTATATTATATCTCTTTTATTTCCTTCTATATAGAATTTAAAATAAAGTTAATAATTAATTGTAAATAAAAAACCATGTGTCTAATTTAAAAACCTTAATTGCTTATTCTTCGTTTCGTCTTACAGTCGTTGCTCTGATAAAAACGAGTTCCTCTGTTTCGGTTCATATATTCATATCTGAAACAATGATCGGACCACTAGTGACGCTTCCGTGTAACATATAACAACAATAGAGAATATTGGAAACCATAGCACCCAAACATTTATACTGAAACTGCTATTTAAAAAGGATCACCAACGAACCAAAGATAAAAAACATACAAGATATAATTCCTTATGTATATAATAACTAGATTAGGACCCGCGTATACGCGGGTTTAAAATTAAAAATTTTATAACCCATGTAAGAAAAAAAATTAGGACCCGCATATACGCGGATTTATAACTTAAAATTTTATAATCCACACAAAAAAAAATTAGATATTCGATAAAATATTTATAAATCACTTAATTTAATTTTCCTTTTTTTATTAATTATTTTCATATATTTTAAACTATTTAGTTTTTTTTTATATAATCATATCATGTTTAAAATTTATATCTTTACCCGGTGAAATAAATCTTTACGCATCAACCTCTTGAACGTTGACAAAAGGATTTGTACCTTATCAAAACGTGTAGAACCATACGAAAATGTCACATTTTGATCAAAACATATATTATCACACAATAGTCATATCAAACGTTTCTAAATCCTTGCACCCACAAAAATATTATTACATTAACCCTAAATAATCACATCAAAAGTAAATTATATTATACGTTAAAAAGAAATTCATCTCTTCATCCAATGAAATCAATCATAGGGTATCTACCTACTAAACATTTACAAAATAATTCGACATCAATTATTAAAATATATAAACCAATACCAAAAGAATTAGGTTTTGATCAAAATTTACTTTTTCATACGATGATAGCTTCTAAACCAATAAGTTGAACATCATCCAAATCTTCATGCATCGATACATATGATTTGTTTCACATCCTCAAAACTACAACCATAATAAAAACACAATTAAATTTTTTATAAAATTAAAGTAACAATTATAAAACGCAAAATGTTGACAAAAAAAAAATTATAAAACGCAATAAACACAATAAACTCATATGAGCTGATACGAAAACCTATAAAGGTATATATATAGGAAACTGAGAGGCTGTGAAAATTTTAGGATTTCTTTCATTAATTCGACGATATATTTAAAATACTTTTTATATATTTACCCGAAATTATCGACATGGATTTAAAAAAATATATACTTTTTAAATATTTACCCAAAATTATATTTATTAATTGTATAATTTTTAATTTATGTAATCTTTTTTCTTTTAAAATTAGTAATTTAAAAATATAATTAGTAGATTATTTTTTTACACTTTTTAAATTTAAAATTTTTTAACATTATTTTTTTATATTTTTTAAAATTATTTAAGTTATAATTTTCTTAACATTATCTTTTGTATTTCTAAATTTTAATTCTTTTCTCATAATTATCTTTTTATATATTTAAAATTATTTAAAACAAATATTTTTTGACATGTGTCAAAATCTCGGATCGTTAAAATCGACACGTGTCAAGATCTAGTGAGTTACTTACTTCGAAAACCCAACTTTATATAATAAGATTCAATTACAATATCCAAATTATTAAAAATACATACGTAAAATTATAATTTTCAAGATTTCCTCATTAAAAAAAAAAAAGAGATAAAACAAAAAACAAAAACAAAATAAAATAAAACAAATTAATAGCAAAAAAAATTTAAAAACTATAAGCTATAAATCGTCACAAATGTTGCTGAGTATCAAATTCGTCACGAGTATAGTAATTATCTAAATTGTCACAAATACGCAACAAAATTGTGACAAAAACTTAGTCGCATATTCGACATTGATCAATGAATGTTGTACAATTTGTGGTGCGAGAGTGTGAAGCAGTTCTATTGGTTTTGTGGTCGGATGCGTCGAGCTTTTGGTGAAGTCTGGGGCATGCGAGGTAATTTTTAATCGATTAAGTATTTTTAGATTAGTAATGGTTATATATCATGTTTTTGATTGGCTTACAGGGAAACGATAGCTGAAAAGGTAGAAGCACACATCATTGAAAATGACAAGATGATTGTCAAGCTACATGAGTACATAACAGATGTACATGAGGCCAGAATGGTGCTGCTAGTGAGTCTATCAGAGGCACTGAGGACGTATCGGGATACAGAAGAACAATTGTACCAGTGAGGAGGTTCCTATGCCTCTTAAATGTTAGTTCTTGGATTGAATTTGGAACAATCGCTTAGATTAGGCTTGGTACTTAATTGAAGTTGGAACAATCGCTTAGATTAGGCGTGGTGGTGTGTTACTGTTGAATTTTAGAATTCAAGAGCTCGATTTACTCCTTTCACTCTCATCTCTCATGATTAAAGTTAATTGAAGTTGGAACAATCGCTTAGATTAGGCTTGGTAGTTAATTGAAATTGGAACAATCGCTTAGATTAGGCTTGGTGGTGTGTTACTGGTTTCTAATTTTGATGTTTTCTAGGCAATGCTTTAATCCTCACATACAATATGACTCTTGATGATGAGGATCATAATATTAGCGATGAATGGGAAGTGAATTGGTTGCTTAGAAAAAAACTAGAAGAAATTTGTTCTGAAGAAATGAAAGGAAGTCTGGATGATGCAATTCTTAGCATCGATGAGCTTGAAGAATCTGTTCCAAAGCCTCTATTTAACGTGATTGATTCCTTTAAGGACAACACTTATTCTTTGATACTAGAGATTTTGAAGATTCCCATGTTACATGGATGGAACACAATGGAAACTATTCCTATGCCTCTTATTGTCAACATAAAACAAAAACAAAAAAAACAGAAACAAATTAATAGGAAAAAAGTTTTTAAAAACTATAAGCTATAAATCGTCACAAATGTTAGTATCAAATTCGTCACGAGTATAGTAATTATCTATATTGTCACAAATACGCAACAAAATTGTGACAAAAACTTAGTCGCATATTCGACATTGATCAATGAATGTTGTACAATTTGTGTGCAATCCAAAATAATCTATATCGATACTTGATAATTATTAAAGCCTATAAAAATCATATCATTGCAACCCCTCATATTCCTATTTCATTCATCCTTTTATATTTTTTTGAACTATGGCATTTTATGTAATTGTTAAATATCTGGATTACCAAGCTTTGAGATTGTTATTTATGAAAAAAAATTAAGTGCTAAATTGCATTAATATTGTGAAAACTCAAATATGGAATCCAATCATTTGATCAGTAGAGGTATCACAAAATTTGATTTATCATAATTTAATACAAATTTACCACTCAAGTTTCTAATTAATTTGGAAATAAAAAATTCTCCCCCTCTCACAATCATGTAAAGTTTTATAGTTCCAAATTAATATATTAACATAAAATATGAAATTGTCGACCAAAAAGATAGAAACGGACATCGAATTACACTCATTTTCTTATTAGACTAGAACTTGAATGTTAAATAGTGAAAACAAATCAAACATTAAACCCAAGCTTTTGATCGCTTATTTCTCACCAATCAGGTAAGTTTCATAGATCTCAATCTGTGAAGATATGTGGCTCACATCTATTTCACCATAGCCTCAACATCTATTGGACCATGTTGATATGTCCTTAGTCTACACTCTACACAATTTGATATAAATCTAAAGTTTTTGAGACCATTAAATTTAGGTAAAGTTTCATATACCAACTCCAAATGTTTTAGAAGCGTTTACACATGAGTGCATTTTATTATTAAATAATCTCTAACTTTAGCCAAAAAATGTAGTTTTACACCCCAAAAAAATTATTGGCTAGGTTCGTGTACCCAAAGACGCTCTAGTCGTTAATTTTGGTTGTGGTTTGAGCAAAGAATAATAAAGTACACAGCTTGATGAGTACTTTGTGAGCACAAATGCTTTACAAGCACTTCATATTTGCATGTCAACTTCGTTGGAGAATATTGCACTTAGACAAACGTTCTTTAACTTCATCCCAAGCTGCATATTATATATATATATATCAAAAACGAGGTTAATGAATGTTCAAAATATTCAAAAGACAAAAAAATCAAGATTCAAGAGCTTAATTGAACCTGGTAAGTTTCTGAAATCAGGTTCAATTCCATCACCATTGATGTCCATATGATTAGGTGTGACATACTTTCCTATTGTCACAACAACTCCTGAACCATCTCGGAGTTCGTACACCGATTGAATCAGACCCTGAACACCATTAATCCAATCCACAAGATTAAACAAATCGATACATTCGTTAAAAGAAAACTATTAAGACTTTGGAATAAAATAACCTTTCCATAAGTTCTTTCGCCGACAAGAACTGCTTTACAGTTATCATGAAGTGCAGAGGCCACCTGGAGAAAAATGAGACAAATCATTTCGCTTAATGATCCAAAAGAAGACGAGTTTTCGTGGCTTAAAATCTATTGAGATTACTCACAATTTCACTAGCACTTGCTGTTCTGTTATTTACCATTACCTGCAACAGTGATCAGGATTCTAATCAGCTCATGATGCAAAAAAAGTATTCCAATGTGAAAAATTAAATGGCTTACATCATCCATCACATACAATAAGTGGGGCAGTGATCAATGGCTTTCTATCTGCAAGAACAGTTTTTTGAACCTCGGTGTCTCTCCCAGTTTTATATATCACCTGTCACACAATTGCAACATATAACATGAGTTTAAGCAAATCGTGATGGAACTCTTCATGTAAGTGGAAGTTAGCTATTCTTCAAATGTTTTGAAAGTTCTAAATGATTGTTGATTTACCGTATCTCCTTCATCTAAGAACAGCTTAGCAGTTTCTATTCCAGCCTGAAATAACCAAAACAGAGAAACGCAGGCTAAGTGAAGAATCAAGTGCTTGTAAAGCATTTGTGAGAAGGTATGGTCTTAAGTTACAGTTGTAGAATGAACCTGCACAAGTCCACCAAGGTTATCTCTAAGATCCATTACGAAATAAGACGCACCCTTGTCTTGGAGTCGTTTCATTGCTGCACATAGTAAGAGAAATTAGTAGCAAAAACACAAGTAGATAAACAGATGGGACCGAAACTTGATAACTTTGATGTGACAACATGAAAAAGGCTTACCAATCACCAAATCTTTTCTAGCCAGAGCATTGAACTCTTTTAAGCGAATATACCCGACAGAGACTTTTCCATTGTCAACTTTTTCCAACCGATAAGAGACCGGGGTCTGTGCATTAACTTGTCTCTGGATTTTCAGAGACTTAACAGGTCCACACTTCCCATGCTTAACCTGCAATATGCATAAACTACATAAATCTTCAGTCCATACTTAAATCAAGTACTCATCTATCTAGTTTGTATTTTATAATTAAGAATAATATAACCTTGAGAACCACAAAAGTTTTACTAGGGCCTTGTAACAAAGATGATACTTCAAATGATGATTTCCCACTAACATCCATTCCATTGACAGCAAGAATTTCATCTCCCTAACAAAGAGAAAGACATGGCACACTTTGAGCAAAACCAGCAGCGAACAAAACAACTAGAAAGAAACTAAACCGGTTTTTAACCTGTTTCACGCCAGCAATATCAGCAGGACTATCCAATACATAACCAAGAACCTTCAACTTTAAATTTCCACCACCATCAGAAACTTCTCCAAGGTTTATTCCAATACCAGTAATGTCATACTTCGACATCCTCGAAAACTTCAAACAAGTGACACAAACAAAGAGATGTGTGATTAAGATTCCTCCATCAATCAAATCCATAGATTCCAAGTACAGAACAAAAACCTCATCTGGTGATAGGAAACGAGTGTACTGATCCCCCAAACTTGCCAACATTTTCTTAATCACTTCATGAGCCTTTGATCTACTCTTAATTGGACTAGCTAATATATCATCCTTCTGTTTCTGCAAAGTAACAATAAAAATTCAATCTTTACACATTAAAGCTTCTTCCTTTAACCACACAACAAAGCTAATTCACCATACCTGCCAAGTTTCAGGAGTCCAGCTATGGCTCCGAGTATCGAGAAAGGCGTCATTAACAATTTCCCAAGCTTCTTCAACAATCCCTTCATTAGTAACTAACTGAGGCTTAAAGTCATCATCTTGTATCTCAGTATCAGCTTCTTCTTCCTCGTTTGGACAATCTTCAGGAGACGAATCGAAGTGATTCAGTGAAGAATCAAGAGATGATGATGGAGGATTGAGAGAGAGATAAGGATCATTAGCAGCAGAAACGGAGGAAATCGGCGACGAGAAAACGAGAGTGAGCGAGAGAGCTCCGGTTAAGGTTCCGATTACAGTTTTTTCGACAATTTTAGTTAGAGCAGAGTAATCGAATTGAGACGGAGGAGGACATTGCGGCGTCGCCGGTGATGACGTGGCGGATAACGGCGACGAAAATGGAAGCAAGAGCCTCATCTTTTTTTTAACGGTCAAGATTTGAAATCAACAGATACATAAGGGGAATCATCCCACATACTCCTAAAAGATTTTAGGAAAGCTGAGATACCCTTAGTTTTAATTGAATTTCGTTTTGAATTATTTTAATTGCTGAAAATTAGTATATATTACAAAAAAACCAAAGTAACTTATAGAAATTACAAACAATACCTGGGTTTTATCCACCCACCCACCCATACATGGATCTAAGTCGGATCTTCTTTAATTAAAAGGGAAAAAAACAAGAAAACAAATCCCTAAAATTCAAACACTCTCCCGACTTCTCCTCTCCCCATTGCGACATCGGTTTGATTTGAAAAGCTAGTGAAACTAGGAAAAAAGGAAAAACTAGGAGAGAAGGGAAGCAAAATTGGTGGAGAACTCGAAGTCGGTGTAAACGAAGATGGCACCAAAGATAAGAAACATGCAAAAGTGTATTGATCGCGAGAAAAATCAAGAGGATAAGGCGGAAGGGGAGCCGGTTCCACCTCTACAATCGCAAGAGCCGGTTGAGACGAACGAGGAAGTGTGTGTAGAAGCAGAGAACCCAAATCTGGTTCAAGCTTCCGCTATTGGTGATGACGGCGGCGGAGAAGTAGGTCACGAAGAGAAGGATGAGGAAGAGAAGGATGAGGAAGAGAAGGATGAGGAAGAGATGGAAGAAGAAGCGGATGTAGGAGAGAATGAAACAGGCCCAGAATCACATGAAAACGAAGTAAATGAGGAGCCAATCGACCCACGAATCGAGAACGAAACGGAAGGAAATGCGGGTGACGATGAAGGAAGTAGCCGGAGTTCGAGTCGTACAGTGAGTGAGCCAATCGACTCGCCAATCGACCGCCAAATGGAGTCGGAGGTAAGTAATGGATTGAATTGGAAATTCGTGTAGATTGAGGGAAAATAATTTTTGGGTTTTGAGTATTTGTGTTGGTCTTGGTTGAGATAATATGTTTTGTTGGTATAATGTCTTATATGTATTGGTTGAGACAATTTTGTGGTTAGTTTTAAAGGATTTGGTGTCGTGAAATTGCGTAAAACTTGGTAAAAATAAGGTGTTTTCGTAGTACTAGTAATACTGGTAATATTAAGTTGTTTATGTGAAATTGTTGCAGGAGGAGGAAGAGGAGATTGAAGCATTACAACCTCTGGGAATGTACTTTCCGCCAACAGAGTATACGAAGAAAAAAAAGATATCGACCCGGTGTTACATCAATCAAGTGAAGAAGACGTTTAAGGACCTAGAGCTTAATGCACGTGAGAAGAAATGGTTTGACGAGCATCCTCAATTCAAGCACATATTCCATATGCCTGATGACGATAACCACAAGGTTATGGGCATATGGTTGCTCCTTTTGAGAACCGCATGCATTGACAGAAAAAAGGAAGCTTGGTTTGTCGTGAATGGTGTTCCCATTCGCTACGGGATAAAGGAGCATGCATTGATCTCGGGATTAAACTGTAAGAACTATCCGCTTGGATATAAGGAGAAAGGCTCTTTAAGATTTGTGAGGAAGTATATTAGCCGTCCTGTTATTAGACTTCAAGATGTGAAAGAAGCGTTAGAGGATATGGTGCCATCAAGGAAAGGTAATGACGATAGGTTGAAGATGTTGGTTCTCTATTTCCTGGCAAGCATTATCAGAGGGCAGACCAAGTGTGGACAAGATGCTACAGGCGTGGAGCCAGTATTACTAAGAGCGGTAGAAGATCTCACTTATTGTAAGACATTTCCTTGGGGAAGATTGTCTTTTGACCATATGCTTATGGAGATTGCCCACACAATGAGGCATTTTGGAGGGAAAGTGAAGGAAGGTGGTCCATGGCCCATTCCCGGATTCTGTCTTCCTCTTGAGGTAAGTGTTTTTTGTCATTGTTATTAGTTTTACCAACACTTGAAGTAACTAAAATTAAATTGTTGGATGTTGTGTAGCTTTTAGCGTTTGAAGCAATTCCGCAATTGAACAGTGCATTCCGAGAGGTGAATCCAGAGGCGGACAGCAGTTGTCCTAGGATGTGCAAATCAAAATTCAAAAAAAGCTACTTGAAAGGGTTTCCTCTTTCGGAAATCAATGAACAACTGGGAGATACTAAGGTAAGTTATACAGGGAACTTGAATTTTGTTTGTATCATTTTAAATGGGGAGATACTAAGATACATTATACTTATGAGTTTATCATTTACAGGACATCGATAGTATCATCGCAGTTAGAGAAGAGGAGCATGAGCTTATGAGTAAAATCTATGAAGAAGAGGATGTGGACGATGTACAAGATTACACTGTCAATACTTGGATGAGACGACTTAGTAGTGGGAAGACTGTTTTTTTCCAAGAGATGTGCGACTAAGATGTGGCTTCTCGGGTAGAAGAGGCAAATGAGAATGCTGGAAACGAGGCAGTGGGAGAAATGGGTGGATTGGGTGGATTGGTGGATTTAGTTAATGCCATGAGAGCTGAAATGAATGAAAGATTTACTACAATTGAAGAAAGGTTTGGTGGCTTGGAAGAAAGGATCACACCATTAGAAGAGTATGTGAAAGCGGCAAAGGTAATACTAGTCTAACTAGTATAATTTATTTAAGTTTATATCTTACTATATATAACATTGTTTGTTGAGTGTAGGCTCGCCAAGGTAAGTTGATGGGAGACGATGATGATTCCCCTCCGATTTCCCCACAGGGACATGACGACAACCCAATGACTCCCCCAGAAGCAGATACTCCCCCAGAAGCAGATGATGAAGCAAATTTGGGTGAGTTTTTTTCCCAAAAAAGGAGTGAAATCCGGTCTAACAAGCGAAGTCGAGAACCTGGGAGTTATCCTCGCAGACCTGTGACCCGATCAAGAGTGGAGTTGGTATGATTCCCTGATGTGACAATATGAGTTTCAGTTTGTTGGTGTTCTTTTTGTTATTTTCGCAGCAGTACTACCAGTAAAAGTAGGAAAACTATGGTGTGGTTTTGTTAATTTGTCATCAGTACTACTAGTAAAAGTAGGAAAACTATGGTGTTCTTTTGTTATGTTCTAGGAAAAACAATCGTTTTTATTTTGGTTAATCTCTCATCATCACTTTGCAAACATAAAATCCAATCCAACACAAAACCAGATAATATGAAAGAGTGCTTAGCATAAAGGAATATGGATAAGTCTTACAAACCATGGATAAGTCGCAAATAGACTAGGGGAACTAAGGGGAATCAAAGCAACAATGCTCAAGGGTTAGGATGCGACTGTCAAAAGCGTGGAGCATGTCCTTAATTCGTGCAATCTCATCATATTTAGCTTGTACCAGCTCCTTAAGTTGTGCAATCTCATCATCTTTAGCTTGTACCCGGTCCTTCAATTGAGCGATTTCGACATCATGTGAAGCGAATTCCCTCAATCGTGCAGCGAATTCCCTCAATCGTGCAGCATGGCCATCAACCGTCTTTTTTAAGCTTTTGGTCTCTTCTTCAATAGCATCGACCCAGTATTTTCGCCTATGCAACCCATCATCCTAGACAACAATGCGAAAAAGCATAAACCCAATTCTCATATTCCGATTCCTAATCGATAGTACTGCCAAGAGATTACCTCGTATTTGACGCAAGTCAAGTAACGCTTCTTTTCAGTTTCGGTAGTTATGACCTCCTCGACGATCCTCGCACCACACGGACATTCGAGGGGAAGTCCCCAATCACCGTCGGCTACGGCGGTTCTCCACATGTCAAGCTTCCTCAACCTTGACATATCTGCGTAGTATGGGTCGCCATCCCCAGTATCGTCGGATGATGACATAGTTTTCTCCTTCTTCACAAATCGCAAATTGAGAGAGAAGGAGAGAAATTGGAGATTTTTGATGAGAGAGAATGAGAAATGAATGAATGGATAGGAGGAAGAAGCAAAATAAAGTTTGCAAAACATGAAGCAAATACAAACATGAAGCAAATACAAACATGAAGCAAATAAAAAACATGAATCAAATACAAACATGAAGCAAATATAAACATGAATCAAATACAAACATGAAGCAAATATAAACATGAATCAAATACAAACATGAAGCAAATATCAAACAGGACTTTCATCTCCAAATAACCACCATTGGAGTCCTTGTCGTGGGCGTCTTTTGGTTTGTGACCTTCTTTTCCTATTTTCTCCCACGGAGGGAAACCTGTTCACTCTTCTTCTTCCCTTTTTCTTCTTTTTATCCGGAGGAATGATCTGAAGCTCTTTGATGTAATCTGGAACATGCCATTGAGTAATATCTGGAACTACATAAATAGTTCTACAATACGCCATTGCCCATGCTTCTGTCCGATAATACCGTGAACACAACTCGTGTAATTCTATTTCACGAGGTTTAGTTGGCAGCTTCAAAAAGTAAATGAAAGCGGCTAGTCCGTGTAAACAAGGATACCTTTCAATATCAAAAAACCTGCAGCTGCAACTCTTTGTGACCAAGTCCACCAAATAACGTCTCCCATCTGCATCGATGACATCGTATTTAAGCTCGTAATGGTTAAGTTCTGTCACTTTTAATTTCTCAGCAACCTCCCACCAATCATGCATATTGTTCTCCACTAGGGGAACCAGTTTATGCTTGCTTGTACCAGCCACTGAATCCTTCCTGTGTTGATTCCACCAAGCCGATATCTTTCTAATAATCGTGTCAAGCAAGGGTATTAAGGAGTATTCCCTAGCTTTATCAAATGTACTGTTCAAGGATTCAGCAATATTGCTTGTAGTTATGTCATATCTTTCCCCTGGAAAACAATAACTAGCCCAATGTTCTTTCTTCGTGGTTTCTACATACCTTCCCGCTGAAGGATATCGCCTCATAAATTTGTCATAGTGTTTTTTGAACTCAGCCTCTGTGTAGCGCTTACTCAACTTCGTGAATTTCGCAGCGACAACCTCTTTGTTGACGTTAGAAGCATGACATTTGACATTCTGGGACAAATGCCTTACACAATGCGCATGATGAGCTTGGGGATACACATTAGCTATGGCGCTTATGAGGCTTGCATTCCTATCACTCATGAATACCAATTCAGAAGAGTCTGGTACAACAGTTTTAAGCATCTCGAATAACCAATGCCAACTTGCCATATTCTCGCCATCAAGTACACCAAAGCCTACGGGATATATGTGAGTATTCGGGTCTTGAGCTGAGGCAGCAACAAGTACACCAGGATATCCGTTCTTGATGAAAGTTGCATCCACAATCAACACCTTTCTCATGTATTTGAAGCCTTCAATACTAGCTCCCAAAGCAAAGAATAGGTATCTGAACTTATTCGTTTCATCATCCAATTTGATACATGTTTTTGTACCCGGATTCACCCTCTCTAGCACATGCAAATAACAATACATCAGCTTGTAGCTTTCTTCCGGGTTACCAAGCAAATCACTAACAGCTTGATTTTTCCCTCTCAACGCTGTGGAGTATGATACCTGCAAACCCAACCTTGTCTGAACCATCTCCCTGATAATTTTTGGAGCTGGTGTTTCCATTTGTCCTGGGTAAGCCTCCTGCAAAATAGAAGCAACTAATTGTGGTGTGCCTTTCCTCTTCCTGTTACTTGAACTCTGACTAGGCCTAGTGCATGTATGAATCTTGTTGTACCTACTAATGGAGAACATTTCAGTATTTGGAACGACTACACCTCTTAAACGCCATGTACAATCCTTTTTATCACACTTCACAACATAACGCTTAGTATCCGAATTTATAACCAGAAAACTAAATGATTTCAGAAAAGCTCCTCTATCCAACACTTCTATCAATTCCTTCTTATTCCGAAATTCTTGCTTGAGTCTAAAATTCAAACCGTCTTCCCAGGCATCTCTATACTGACTAGCTGCAACAACAGGTGGAACCTCTACATACTCATCTCTCCTGTTCTCCTCAAATTCATCACCCACTCTAGTACTATCATCACCCTCTCTAGTACAATCATCACCCTCTCTAGTACAATCATCACCCTCTCTAGTACACTCATCATTCTCCATCGCCGTATCTTCTTCTTTTGAGTGTTCTTTCTCTACATACAGTGTAATGGCATTAGGTCCGATGTCATCAAGACTTTCCTCATCCAACTCTTCATAGTTATTACCAAAAGAACTAATTTTCTCCACTCTTGACTGTTGTTCTAGCGTATCTGGTAAAGTGATAACCTCCACAAAGAGGATACCTCTACGGTTCTCATTGTCAACGGACTCTAGCCAAACAGCCAAATCTTCATCATCAGTAATTCCAGACTCTACTTCCTTTCCTCCTCTTGCAAGTGCCATGAAACTCAGCCGCAATTTAACCTTACTTTCATCTAATCCAACCTTCTGAAATATCCTACCTTCTACCATTGACAAAGTTATCTTCTCCACTGATGTCTTAAACATTAAATTGTAAATCAGTCCTTTCAAATTAAAATGTACGCATACGTTTTTGCTCATTGTGTATCCTGCACAAAAATATATAAAATACTCATTCAGTATTATAAGTTTTACCAATTTTACTAGTTATACTATATTTTCACAGTATTACTTGTTTTACCAGTTCTACTATCCCGATAACCATCTTTCCAAATTTTTCGGGATTCACTACGATTCAACATCTCAAATCCATCTCTATCTAAGTAAATCTGCTAATCGATCTAAAAATTTAAGTCAAACAGCCAATGTCCATACCAAATGACCCAAAATCAATTCAAATCCCTATTTTCAATCTCAAACCACATTTGGTTCTTAATAGCTTCAAGAGTTGACCTGGATTTTGGATCCCCAGTTCGGAATGGGAACTCGAAGCAATGCAGACGGTGATGGAGCTCCACGACGAAGATCAGAGCCCGCGGCGACGGACTCGAGCTCTCGAGCTTGTTTCCGTTCAAGAATTGACCTCGATTTCGAACCCTGAAGCTCGCAAGATGTTCGGAATGGGAACTCGAAGCAATGCAGACGGTGCTGGAGCTCCACGACGAAGATCGGAGCCGGCGGCGACGGAGGCGACGGACCTAGCTCGAGGGGGGGAGAGCTCGTTTCTTCCCCGCGTTTTTTTTTTTTTTTCCTTTTTTTTTTTCCAAATAACAAAATAAAGGAAAATAAATCAATTAAACGGGAGTGGGTAACATTGTCTTTTCACTTTGCCTCAAATGGAAAAAGAGTATGCAGACTTGAGAAGAGTATATGGGATTGACTTTATATCAAAAAGAGCATTTGGGATGAATCCCCGATACATAAGCCTTTATGTGTAGACAGTATTGAATATTTACAAATACGTCCTCGTACTTATGAATATTATATTAAAAATCTATTAATTTTAGTAAGTTACGATTTTAACCCCAAAAATTGAAACAGACAGAGAGGGAAAGAAGAAATAAAAAGGGGCCTAGTTCTTGATACTCAAAAGCAATAGCGAGAGAGAGAGAGAGAGAAACAAAGATCATTCTTTTCGTTTGTTCTTCGTCGTATTGACTCGAGGACTGTGTGAAAGAAAAGCTTGAGAGGAATCGTAAGTAGACGACGAGTTTCTGTTCAATCAGAAATGGCTTCCGGCAAAAAAAAGAAAGGACAGAGAAAAGAAGAAGAAGAAGACAGTAACGTTAACAACGCCGCAGATACTATTCCAGAGAATTCGAGAGAGATTGTACAGAATATGAAGGAAATCGTGGATTTCTCGGAACAAGAGATTTACGCAATGCTTGTAGAATGCAAAATGGATCCTCACGAAGCCATTGCTCGTCTTCTTTCTCAAGGTTTCTTCGATAAAGTTGCTGCCTTTTTTTATCTTGGTTTTATAAGCTTTCAAGTTTTATAAGAAGAAGAAACGAAGATGAAAGAAAGCAGAGATTGGTATGTTTCTTGAGTTTTAAGGGAATTGAAACCTTGTGTTAGTGATTCTCTTAACCCCTTTCTCTTCGCATGTTCCTTGAAATTGATTAGAGAATTAGCTTAAAGATTCATTGTTACTTATGCATCTTTCTTGTTAAGCGTCTACCATGTTGCTCTAGTTTGTGTTTATTGCGTCTTGAGTTATCTTTGCCTCATGATTCTTTTACCTCTACTTGATTTCTGACAATGTTGCTTTGATTACTTGTCCAGATAGTTTTCAGGAAGTAAAGAGTAAACGAAATAAGAAGAAAGAGGTTTGTGTGTACTGTAGATTGTTGTGTGATTCATAATGTAAAGCTTAAACCTTTTCAAGTCCTATTCCACTGATTTGCTTAATGATCCCAGCCCAAGGAAAAGTCGAGAGACGAAGACAGTAATGTAAACGCAGATAATGTTCCGGCGGATTCGAAAGAGGTTGTAGAGAATGAGAAGGAAATCTTGAATTCCTCAGAACAAGAGACTGGCACAATGCTTGTAGACTGCAACATGGACGCTGACAAAGCCGTGAATCGTCTTCTTTCTCAAGGTTTCTTCGAAAAGTTTCTGCCTTTCTTTACAGATTTTAAGCTTTGAAGTTGTTTAGTTGAAAGTAAAGTGGGAAGAAGAAATGAAGATGAAAGATTACAAAGCAAGGTTTGTTTCTTGAGTTTGAAGGGAATTAATGTTAGAGAATCTCTTTGACGTTTTTCTAGAATAGTATGTTTTTTCTTGATTTGCTCAAATCACTATTTGTTATCAATTTCCGGAACGAATCAAAAATCAGTTGTATCTTCGATCTTCCTTACAAGCTCTTTACTAAGGATTTGATTAGAAAATTAACCTAAGATCAGTTGTTACTTTTGCATCTATCTTGTTAAGTTTTTGCAATATTGCTGTGTTACCTTTGCCTCATGATTCTTCTCCCTCCAGTTGGTAATGAGATGCATAAAACTTATCTTTTCTTCCGTTAATATATCTCAAACAAATGTCTAAAGTTATCAATGGGTTTGGTTCAGATACGAGTAATGTGCAAGGAATTGATAATCATTTGGCTGGTTCATCTACGACAGCCGGTATTCTTGGTCCCGGTCCTCCACTGAATTCAAAGACGAGTAGTGTGCAGGGAACTCATAATCATTTGGCTGGCTCATCTACTACATCCCGTATGCTTGGTAGCGGTCCTCCATCGAACAGGTTTCCTTCATGTCGTACTCGGTTTAATCTCTTGTAAATGTCGTAATTTTGTCAATTGATATCTGATAGTTGATGAAGTGGCATATAAGTTAATGACAGGTTTACCTTCACTAGCTTGCTTGTAACATTACACGCTATCTCTATCTTTGCAGTGATGTATTAAATGTTGTAACTAAGAGAGTGCCAATAAGCTCAACTAGGTTGATATCTCCTTGGACCTCTGGCCAGAGAACAATGGCTGATGTTGTGAAGATGAGTTTAGCTTCATCAAAAGAGAGTGTAACTAAAGGTGCTGTCAAGGATGATTGTCACTTAACTGAGAAGCCAGATGACGACTATGTAGGCTCACGGTTGTTGTCTGACAGCTACAATAACAAAAATGATGAGACTGAGCAAGTGCAAAGACAAACATTTGAGCACAATCAAAGTGAGATTCTTTTTCTCTTCTGAAACCTGCTATGTTTTCTTTTCCTTGATAGTGTGTTATTTCATGTTCCATTTGTTCCTATTTCAGCCAAAGATCCACCAGCGTCTGTGGACACCAATTTACAGGAACTCTCTATAGAGAATGATGAGCCAGAAGCATCGGTTAAAGAGTTACAACATTTGAGATTTGGTAGTTTTGGTTCTGGGATGAATGGATCGGACCAACCTAGCAGTCTCCCATCAGAGTTGTTGAATAATGATGACTCAGAAGATATATCCGATTCTGCAGATTCACCGGTGTCTGTTCTCACCACCAGCTTACAGCAACTCTCTACAGAGAATGATGAGCCGGAAGCATCGATTAAAGAGTCACAGCATTTGAGATTTGATAGATTTGGTTTTGGGATGAATAGCGGTCTCCCATCACGGTTCTTGAATGATGATGACTATCAGTTTAGTTACCTGAACACAAGCTAAGCTATTTTTTTATCTGCTCCTCTAGCTTTATCAGTTTATATGATCTAATGATCTCACAAACGTTTTCACAGCGATGGTGAGTGCCATGAAGAGGAAGAACAAAGACTATGGAGTATTGTTGCTGATGATCAGACAGAACCTACTCAAGAAAATCAGTACGAGTCTTCATCTGCTACAGATTTCACATTTGATAATAATCAGCTATTCAATACTATGGTGGCTCCTATAAGACTTCAGATGCAGAATGTTAATACCTTCCCCGATATGGTAAACTTTTTACTGTTTATTTTGTTGCATCTTAATTCACTACTTCACCAGCTAAATCTAGTGCCCTATAAGAATCCTAATTTCTCTGAATCATACCAATACTTCCCTTGTGTCATAGTATGAGAGATTTCTTCACCTTAAATCCGTCTCTCTTTTTTTTTTCTTTTTGCCATATGGTGTAGTGTCCACAAGCATACACAAGGGAACCAGATCCTCAGGCATCTCCTCTCGATCAGTCAACGCCTATTACATCTTCACTTGGTCGTAGCCTATCAGTTTCCACGGCCGAGGTAACTCTTTTTCTCATGAAGCACTGATCTTTTTCTATCTTTAAACGACTTCTCTTGACCCGTATGATTCATTTGTGGTTTGGTTTTCATTTTCGCAGGCACTACTAATCGCGTCTATCAGTGAACCACAGATGAATCGGCAAGCCATGAACCACCCTTACTCTCAGCCTATGGTTCTATCCGGGAATGATGGTAATATGATGAACTATCCGTACTCTCGGCCAACACAGAATGACACCTACAACATGTCACCATCAGCATTTCAGCAACATGGTGGTCATAACAACAACAGTAACCATCTTGGATCTTCAATTGCACCGCTTTCTCACTACAGAAACAGTGATCTGTCTCCATCAGCTGTCCCTTTTGCTTATAGTTCCACGAATGGTTCTGCTTACGGTCCCACGAATGGTTCTGCTTACGGTCTCACGAATGGCTCCGCTTACGGTCCCACGAATGGTTCCGCTTACAACTCTGCTTACGGTTGCAATACTGGTTCTGCTTACGGTTTTGGCATGGCGAGTGATAACGCTGCAAACTCAAGTTATCGGTATGAAGATTTCTTAAGCTCACAGGTCAGCAGACACTTTCCATCATTTGAGCATCAGGTAAAAAACAGCCCATCACATCTCTCTTAGGGGTGTGAGCATCTGAAATTTTTGTTTTGGTTCAGCTTTTCTCGGTTTAATTGGTTTGCAGAGTTTTGATACCAAATTTGAAATCTTTCTTGTGGTTTGATTTCAGAATGGGAACTCAAATATATGGACTTTTCAAGGACTTAACGACTCAGGAAGCAATTATTACAGCTTAAACTCGGATCATCAGAATCAGCAGTCAGAGAGTGTCAGACATAGCCAACAACAACAACAGCAAGAACAAGAGCAGCGTTACTATGCATCTCTAGACCAACAAAACAATAGAAGAGGAGACCCATCTAACCAAACACAACAACAGCAATGGCCAAGAAACAACAACTAATCAAAATCAACCAATCAAAGCTTATACTTTTTTTTCTGATACGTTTTACGTACTTTGACGACTTCTTATAATGGTTTTTGCTTTTACTAACCATTCTTTGTAGTATTAAGCTACTTTGTTTGTTCATATGCCTTTAGCCTAAGAAAAGCTCAAATGATATTTTCTGATTTTACTACATTCGATTCCTATATAACACGTTTGACTTCTTGTCATCAGTTTTCACTTTTCACTTTCACTGTTTACATTGCAACGATTAAGAAACAATCAATACATATACAAGTAAAATAAATTTGGTATTACACGTAAAATAAATTTATACTTGATACGTATGTGATTAGATGACTAAATTAAACATATCTTTGATACCGTATGAACAAAAACATTGAATCTAAAAGCTGCGAACAATCATTGACATTGCAGGAGTTTTCTGTTGATATAAACAATTAGTTAAAAGTGTTGATTGTTGTTTAGTGTTCCTATATATGATTAATCTAATTGTCGCGGATGTAAAGAAAGAACCACTCTGCTTACAAACTAAGACAAAACAAAACTACATTAAATAAGAAAATTCATTGGTGACAACTGCCTTTACATGATAACGTGAGCTCGATCTACATGTTTTCTTTATTGTAGCTCTACATGATTGATCTCAACTGCAACTATGAAACCTTAAAATATGTACGTACTTACAATAACACCTATAATGTGTTTTCCTTACACGTATTGTGAAAATGAGAAGTAAGAGATATTTTTTTTTTTTTTGGTGGGAATGAGAAGTAAGAGATATTAATAACATAGTTAGTGACTTAGTGGTAAAACTGATTACAATAATAGAACTGGCTTTTTTTTTTGGTCGATGATGCTATGAAATGAACCAGTATTAAATATTCAAATCAACTATGAAATTTATATGCGTCAGAAAAAATTTTTGAGGTTTAATTAATAGCGTTTTCATATATTAGTGTTTTTTATTTTTGAAAAATGGTATTAGAAAAAAGTTATTTGTAACAATTTTCTAATTTTATTATATGATATATTGTCATTTTCAATCAATTTTTTTCATTCACTTGATTTTTGTGGTGAATTTTTTCAGAGGACATATTCCTTTTGATTGTTTTTGTCTCTCAAAATGCGAAGGTGTCAAAATTTAAATTTAAATTAAATTTAAAAGGTGTAAGAAAATCTCAAAATATGATTATATGACTTTCCGAAACCACGCGTCATCTGAGACTCCGTTACGCCGAAAACGACACGTCGTGCCATTTGTCATTCTCAACTAGAAAGACACACCGTGCCGTTGACAAACATAGTTGACCCCTTCAATTATTTTATTTTTAATGCACAAATTGGCTAGTGTTTCTAGAGTTTATAAGATTTGACCCCTTCATCTCCAATATGAATATTCTCACCCTGCACAATGTACATTGTCATTAACAGTTAAATACGAATATAACGTAAGAAAAATTCAAAAATTATTATCTTGCGTATTTTCACACTAATGAATAGGATATTATGCACTGTTCTTAATTTACAATATTTTCTTAAGTATCTTCTTCACTAACTTTGGAATGTTATTCAATAATCTTGATAATGGAAATTCAGAATGGATTAATTTGATATCTTAAACCTTGTTTTTCAACCATCAATCAGTGGGATGTAGTTATGAACTTTAAAATTCTTAGCATCTCTATAAACGAGATTATTCAAAAATTACTTATCTATGGTTTCTACTCCAAACGTGTTGCATGCATTGACATTAGCAAAATTTATGGTTCCACTTGTAGCTGTGAAAATATATCCTTAATTTGTCCCAACTATTCTTGAAGTATAACTTTAGTGGCAAAAAATTATCTACTTATATTGTTTTGGGTTTAGATAAAGAAATTTGAACTTCATCTTTCCTACAAAGTACAAACAAAGACAACAACGGAAAATAAAAATACAAAGAAAGGAATTGGAAGACAGCTTCCTTTTCTTAGATAAGTCTTTTGATTGTTTGCAAAAACGTAACAGTAGAAATTAGAAAATATGACTTTGTCTAAGACTCAATACATGTACTTGGAGGTTGGCTTTGTCGTATGTATTGGTCTCTTCTTTACCTCCATACCATTATATTGTAGATCATCATCAATTACATCAACTAAATCTTTTCTCTGATTTTCTCTTGACGAAGTTGATGGAATCCTTTTCTTTTCTTATCAAAATTATCATCTTTTAATCGTATAATATTTGGTTTAACTCATGGAAAATAGATAATCAGAACTTTTAAAATTTTTATGACTCCAAAAAAACAAGATTTAAAAAAAAAAAAGAAACACATTTCAATTATATTGATACATAAAAAATGTTATGGTGCTAATTTATAATTTACTATAAACATAGGGTTCATTCATCAAATAGTTCCAAAAGACAAACCCAAGTTTCATGGGTATTTGTAGTAACTAACCTAAGACTTGAAAAGAATTAAGTAAATAGCCTTTGACCAAATAGTGCTTGTCCCCTTAGATAGAGAAGTTACACTTGCACCCTTTCTCTTTCTCCTCATCTTTCTTTCTCTCTCCCTCTTTCTCCTCTTCCTCCTCTGGCTTTAACTCTCTCCCTCCCTCTCTCTCTTTCTTCCTCTCTCTCTTGGGCCACTGATGACCAAGTTCTAGATTCATAATCAATTAATTAAAAAAATTTGGGGGAAATCAAAATTGAATAAGTTGAGTTTGATAAACAAGAACATCGATTGAGGGACCGTGTCTTTGCTAATGGTTATTTATAAAGCACATATTATTTTCTTAGTTTTAGGCATTTTATTTTGTAACAGATTATTTATTTGTATTACACGTTATTGATTCTGATTACATGTTATTTTTATAAATAACACGATTTAAATGTACTGTTAGATCCTATGTTTGGGTTGCCAATGGTAGAATTAAATTATACCAATGGGGGTAGGGTTTAGTATAAATCTCTGGTTCGTTGCATAACATAATGTAATGTTAAATTTCTATGTTTGGGTTGTCAATGGTAGAATTAGATTATACTAATGGGGGTAGGGTTTAGTAAATACAAATAAAAAATATTGTTGAATCTCTGGTTCGTTGCATAACATAATATACTGTTAAATCATATGTTTGGGTTGTCAATGGTAGAATTAGATTATACTAATGGGGGTAGGGTTTAGTAAATACAAATGAAAAATATTGTTAAAATATGACATGTTATTTTCTTAAATGATATTGATTCTTTCTCTTATTGGCGACAATCACAACGAAATTTAAATCTTTATTTGTTTTTTCAAGATTCCATGATATTATTATTTATTGCATGTGTTTTTTCCTAAATTACAATAGGCTAATGCAGTTTTCTTTTTCTCCCTCTCTCTCTAGTTGTCAACAACTTGAGAGTATTTTCGTCTGAAACCTGCCAAAATAAACGTTATTTTCCTATGTTTTCTGACACATAGTCATTTACCTAATTAACGTGTTCAATTTGGTGATATAGCAAATTGTCCCTTTCATTCATGTATGATGTATCAATCATCTAAATAAAATATGTTATTCTGATAAATTGTACAACCTATACAAGTACAACTATCCTAATATGTCGTCGATCAATATATCATTCCATATTGAAAATTTTGTCTTTTTCGAAAACTTTCATCTTATAAAATCACAGTAGTTATGAACAATTCTCAAGAATAACACTGAAAAAGCAAAAAAGACGAATCATAACCCCAAAAAGGTTCAACCTTTGGTGGGGCTTCAGGAACAAAAAGCTTCTTCCTTTATCAACTCTTTTTGTCTCCACCATTATCGGAAACCCACCCTGGTTTCTGAAATTTCTCAACTTTCCAGTTTCCCGGCGAAAACCCAGATGGCAAACGACGGTAATGGCGATAACAACAATGACCCATTACGCCAATACTTGATTAGCCATGGAATCAACATTGACCCACCAACGTCTCTGTTACCTTTACCGGAACACAACGACGTCACGATTCCGATGCCAATGACTCCATCGCAATTCAAAAGCTGTTTAATCTTTGGTCGCTACCTTCGTAATCTAAAAGATTCATCTCTTCTCATCGATGCTCTGTCTCAAAACCCTTCTCCTTCATCCTCTGCCTCAACCTCATTCTCTGATTCCACAGACCTCCTTCTCCCACCTCCGGAGCCTAATGACCCGGCGCGGAAACCTAAATCGACCCACCGTTACCGCAGATCTAGAACAGCTCCTGCTATGGCTGCAATCAACGATCTTTCTCACCCAAATGATCATAAAACAGAGCTACCTGATTCGAAATCGATTGTGAAACCAGCTGTTGCTTTGCTTGTTGTGTATCTCTCTTTAGGTGTGCTTATCTATTGGCTGAATCGAGATAGCTACAATGTGAATCAGACTCATCCTGTTGTTGATGCTTTGTACTTTTGTATTGTAACAATGTGTACAATTGGGTATGGAGATATCACGCCGGATAGCGTGGTAACGAAGCTTTTCTCGATCTTGTTTGTGCTTGTTGGGTTTGGTTTTGTGGATATATTGCTTAGTGGAATACTTACTTATGTTCTTGATCTTCAAGAAAACCATATGTTAGAAACCGCGAGGAATGAAATCCTTGGTGACCGGGAGAAAAAGAGATCGTATATAATCGATGTGAAGAAAGGGAGGATGAGGATTAGGTTGAAGGTTGGATTGGCATTAGGTGTTGTGGTGTTATGCCTTGGATTTGGTGTTTTGATTATGCATTTTGTTGAGAAAATCGGGTGGTTGGATTCGTTTTATTTATCGGTTATGTCTGTTACTACAGTTGGGTATGGTGACCGGGCTTTTAATACATTGCCGGGTAGGCTTCTTGCCGCGATTTGGTTGCTTGTGTCTACTTTAGCTGTTGCTAGAGCGTTTTTGTATTTGGCTGAATTAAGAGTTGATAAGAGGAATAGAGAGCGGGCGAAGAAAGTGCTCGGCGAAAACATGTCTATCTCTCAGTTCTTTGATGCAGATCTCGACCGCAATGGCTGCGTGAGGTACTCATTTCCTCTTTTTTTTTTTAATATCATTTCCCGCGCTTTTCGCCATTTACTTATATGATTTTTTCCTATTGATCTGAAAGGTTTGATTCATGCATCAAAAGTTTATTCTTTGATGTTAGTTCTCAAGTTTCATTATTGTTTCCAGGTTCTTGGAATCGTTAGTTTCTGAGATTCTTGAATCTGTTGGATGCTCGGGTTTATAAGTGTTTTCTTGAACTCTTGGACTCATATTTAAAGATTGTGTTTACAAAAGTTTTGAAATTTCCCACATTTTGGATCATTTTATCCGTTCCAAATTTCTTGAACTAGTTGATTCCTAGATATCAAATCATTTGTTAGATTCATTTCCATTAGCTTAAGAAATCTACTCTATTTCTTCTTTGTCATTCACTTATTTTCGCTTATCAATTCCCGTGCTTTTCGCCCATTTCCTTATATGATTTTCCGTTTGTTCCGCAAGGTTTAATGCATTCCCATTCCTTAGAATGCATCAAAAGTGTAGTTCTTTGATATTAGTTCTCAAGTTTCATTATTGTTTCAAGGTTCTTGGAATCATTAGCTTCACAAATTTTGGATTCTCGGGTTTAAACGTGCTTTCTTTAACTCAAGGATACATATCCAAAGATTGTGTTTTACAAAAGTTTTGAAAATTTCCCGTTTTGACACCATTTTAATCTTTCCTAGTTCTTGAATTAGTTGATTACTATATCGAAGCATTTCCCTCATAAGATTCAGTTCCATTGGCTTAAGAATTTAGTATATTTGTATACCTAAATCACACTTGTGACCTATTATTTAAGATGCCCTGAACATCTTTGGACCAGTATCATGATCTTTGGTACAATGATATTAAATCTTATAATAAACTTTTTCTTTTTGCAGTCAAGCAGAGTATGTGATATACAAACTAAAGAAGATGGAGAAAATAACCGATAAGGACATTAAACCGATTTGTAACCAGTTTGACAAGCTTGACCGAACCAATAGTGGAAGGATTACACTTTTCGATCTCATGGAAACCAGCACCGACGATTTATCAACTGCGACTTCTGTTTAGGAACATACATTACAACATGACTTAAGATGACAATGAAAAATCTGTGGTTTACGGTTTAATTGAACGGTTAAAGGCTTGTTTATTTCTTGCCCTTTTCTTAATAGAATGTGTCACCTTCTCTTCAAGATGATGATGAAGATGAAGAAATTTGATTTTTCATCTTTCCTTTGGTTGACTTTGGTTTGATGGCTAGGATCAAGAGTAATAATAGTGTTTCGTTCATGTGTATATTCTTAATTTCTGATTGATACTTCAATTTCGGGAAGAGTGAAAACGTTTATGTAAAGATTTGGTATTTATTTGTTACTCAGTTTATTCTCAAGTGTACTTGTGGCGTTTTAGCTTTTATTGAATTTATATCGTTCAGCATGCAATTTTTTTTTTTTTAACGGCTACTTTCCATTAATATAAACCATTGATCGACTCGTTGCTAAAAGCCCGATCTCCATACCCAACTGTAGTAACCATCATAACCGAGAAATAAAACGAAAATAGTAAGGGATAATGCACTATTCTTAATTTACAATTTTTAAAAAAAAAAAGAATACATTTTCTTCATTAACTTTGGAATGTTATTCAATGATCTTGATATTGAAATCGGGAATGGAATAGGGAACAGAGTAATATGTAATAATACACAGAGACTTCATCATCTGGAGTCTGAACACATGTATTTGTAGTCTGGCTTTGTCGTATGTATGGGACCTATGGGTCCTTATTTGCCACCATATCATCATGTTGTATGTCATCAATTGCATCAACCAAATCTTTTCTCTGATTTTGACAGAGTTGACCAAATCCAATTTTTTATCACATGATGGAATCCATTTACATTTAGATAGATAAATCTTTATAAATGAAACTATTCTTTATAATGACTTTTTTTATATATCAAAAATATCATCTTTTAACAGTATAATATTTGGTTTAACTCATGGAAACTCCATAAATAGAAAGTTTAAGAAGTTTTCTACCCTAATATAGTAATATCAACTTTAAAAAAAAAAAATACATAGGAGTAATTTTTTAATTTTTTTTAGTTGTAACAAAAACATATGTATATCGTGTCACTCAATAACATCATTATTCTAAAATAATACCGTTAAATTTCTCTGTCTTTTCCGAAACTTTGGTCTTATAAAAATGACAGTACTTATGCACGACTTCCTAGAATAAGCAAAACACATCGTTACCCACAAAAGGTTCGATCTTTCGTGGGGCTTTGTTACAGAACAAAAGCTTCTTCCTTTAACCACCATCATCGGAAAACCACTCTGAATCCTCAATTTCTCAACTTTCCGGTTTCCCGGCGAATACCAAGATCATGGCGAACAACGGTAATGGCGATAACAACGTTGACCCTTTATTCCAATACTTGATCAGCCCTAGAATCAATCCACCACAGTTTCTGTTTCCTTTACCGGAAGATAACGACGTCATAGTTCCGATGCCAATGACTTCATCAGAATTCAAAAATAGTTTAATCTTTGGCACATTCCCTCGTTCTCAAAAAGATTCATCTCTTCTCATCGATGCTCTGTCTCAAAACCCTTCTTCTTCATCCTCTGCAACAACCTCATTCCCTGATTCCACAGACCTCCTTGTCCCATCTTTGGAACCTCACCGTCTCCACCGATCTAGAACAGCTCCTGCTATGGCTGCAATCAACGATCTTTCTCACCCAAATGATCAGAAAACAGAGCAACCAGATTCGAAATCCATTGTAAGACAAGCTGTTGCTTTGCTTGTTGTGTATCTCTCTTTAGGTGTGCTTTTCTATTGGCTGAATCGAGATAGCTACAATGTGAAACAGACTACTCATCCTATTGTTGATGGTTTATACTTTTGTATTGTAACAATGTGTACAATTGGGTATAGAGATATCACACCGGATAGCGTGGGGACGAAGCTTTTTTCGATATTGTTTGTGCTTGTTGGGTTTGGTTTTATGTCTATATTGCTTCGTGGAATGGTTAATTATGTTCTTGATCATCAAGAAAACAATACGTTAGAAACTGCGAGGAATGAAAGCTTGGATATGAAGAAAGGGAGGATGAGGATTAGGTCGAAAGTTGGATTGGCATTGGGTGTTGTGGTGTTATGCCTTGGATTTGGGGTTTTGATTATGCATTTTGTTGAGAAAATAGGGTGGTTTGATTCGTTTTATTTATCGGTTATGTCTGTTACTACAGTTGGGTATGGTGATCCAGCTTTTAAGACATTGCCCGGTAGGCTTCTTGCTGCGATTTGGTTGCTTGTGTCTACTTTAGCGGTTGCTCGAGCGTTTTTGTATTTGGCTGAAGCAAGAGTTGATAAGAGGAATAGAGTGCGGGCGAAGAAAGTGCTCGGCGAAAACATGTCTATCTCTCAGTTCTTTGCTGCAGATATCGACAACACTGGCTGCTTGAGGTACTCATTCGCTCGTTTTTCTTTTCAATTTCCCGTGCTTTTCGCCCATTTCCTTATATCGACAACACTGGCTGCTTGAGGTACTCATTCGCTGGTTTGATGCATTCCCATTCCTTAAAATGCATAAAAAGTTTGTTTTTTGATATTGTTTCCAGGTTCTTGGAATCATTAGCTTCACAGAATTTGGATTTTTGGTGTTTAGGAGTGTTTTCTTGAACTCAAGGACTCATATTCAAGATTCTGTTTTACAAAAATTTGAAACTTCCTGCACCATTTCATATTTCCAAGTTCTTGAACTAGTTGATTCCTCATTATCGAAGCATTTCTCTCGTTAGATTCAATTCCATTAGCTTAAGATTTTAGTAGATTCGTATACCTTTATATAATATAATCGCGCTAGCTACCTATTAACTGAGATGCCCTTAACATCTTTGAATAACTAATATCATGTGATCTTTGGAACAATGATCTTCTTGGTTTTATCAGAATGTTTAAATCTTCTAATAAGCTTTTTCATTTTGCAGTAAAGCAGATTATGTGATCTACAAACTAAAGCAGATGGAGAAAATAACCGATTGGGACATTAAACTGATTGGTAACCAGTTTGACAAGCTTGACCGAACCAATTGTGGAAGGATTACTCTTTTAGATATCTCAGAAACCAGCACCAACGATTTATCCACATCAACTTCTCTTTAGGAACCAGTAACCACACTACATGATTGAAACATCCGTTGTTTCCGGTTTACTTGTACCGGTTTAATTATGGTTTGTCTTTGATCTTTTCTTATAGTAGAAACTGTCACCTTCTGTCCCAAGATGATGATGAGGATGAAAAGAAGTTTGATATTTTGGGTTTCCTTTGGTTGACTTTGGTTTGATGGCTAGGGGGTCAAGAGTTAATTTCTGATTGATACTTCGGTTTGATCAAAGTCTTCTGTTCACAAATTTCACAAATTTGATACTATTTGTTACTCAATTAATGTCAAGTACTTATGTTTTAGCTTTTCATGAATTTATAACTTTCAACAATTTAAAAAATCTAGAGCATTTTTTTTGTTCTTTTCCATAAAAAGCATGTTTTTTTTCTGCTATGTTTTTAATTTTATTTTTATGTTTATTTATTTTATTATATGGTGTTGTATAATATTTTTTGGTTTATTTTTGCTATGTTGTCACTTGTCACATAACTATCAAGAAACCTGTTCAACTATGGCGTAGCATAGGTCAACAATCTCATTCTCAATTTCTCATATCTTATAGAATCATAATCATTTATGTTAGCATTTAGTAGATTTTAATAGTTCCAAATAATAACTATTATGCTTTCTCAATCATGGCAACTTGTTCAAACAAAGATAGTGAAAGAAAAATCTCACTCAACAACAAAAATCTTTAAAAAGTTTGGTGCATCCGTACATATTCCACGAAATTGGTCGTAAATTTCAACTGCGAACATATCATTTTTGTGTCTATAGAAAGAGAGGTTGACTGCTTACTATGGTAATATACAGAACTGTAAATATATTAAACCTCTTGGATATGAATATACGAGACTAGACAAACCTAAGGTTACAGCATATTCAGCAGTAAAAACAAGTGTATCAATATATTATAAATTTAGTTCTATAAAATTTATCCTATGAATAAGAAAATTTACAGTAGTAAGAAAGAAAAATAATAATAAATAATACATATAACGTATATAAAAATTAAATACTAATAAAAATGAATGAGACTTGGAGATAAAATTAAAATTTTACTTTTTATTCCCTTTTTTGAAGATGTAACATTTGAAATGTCGGATAAAACAGATTAATATCTTTGCGGACTAAACTGTTTTTTATTTACTACTAGGTGAGAACCCGCGCTACGCGCGGGGTTTTAACCCCAATCAACCGAGTAACACCGTGAAGGAAGTGAGTATTGTCCTCTAGC
This sequence comes from Erysimum cheiranthoides, assembly GCA_011420285.2. Classification (NCBI taxonomy): domain Eukaryota; kingdom Viridiplantae; phylum Streptophyta; class Magnoliopsida; order Brassicales; family Brassicaceae; genus Erysimum; species Erysimum cheiranthoides. The sequence goes on from CM022181.2 coordinate 683,757, forward strand.
TGAGAGTAAACCCACTCCTCAATGTCCATAGCCAAGCTACAAACATAGTGACTCACTATGACCGTTCATTAGATTTATCACCTTTCTTATCTTTTGTTCTCTTTAAAACTAAATTTGAAGAAGTATAAAATTAAGCATTTTGCACTTGCTCCTATGAAGAACTTTTAGTTTGCTTGCATGATTAATGATAAATTTGTAAACCCCACAAAACTTTGACAATAGGATTAACAATTTATATTATGCATGGGAGAGAGGAAAAACATAAGTAACTCAAAAATCATTCAACTGCAACTGGATTAAAGAGGAAACACTTCTTTCTAAAAATATTTGTGAGAATAAAAGAAAATATAGAGATAAACAAATTATTAAACTTTTTTGGGAAAATAATTTTTACAGTCTCTATCATTACGTGTTATCTTTTCCATAGGAGCCAAACCCTTATCTCCAACACTGCATTTCGAAATAGGCTAGGTTAGATTTAGGAAGATAATGAAAGGTTACACTTCAGTTGATCGGTTTATAACTAAAAATAGACAATGATAAATATATTATTAAACCTTGGATTTGAGAATGCAGAGAATTCCAAACGTTTCGGAAGCTTACACCTCTTGGAATTTTTGTTGCCCTTTGACTTTGTTTTGAAGGCTCGTGACAATTGCATCTTTTGTTTTTTTTTACTTACTTTATATTTAGTTCATTTCATTTAATTATTTTTTATTTTGATTTTCAATTTATGAAATATTGTTAATTCTTTATTTAGTTTATTATTTTAATATTTGTGATATATTGGAAAAAATTAGTAAATTCATATTGAAAACCTTTCAAAATATTATTGTTTTTATTGTTACCTTTTTCATACGTGTTTTTAAAATGACAAATTTACGTTTCGCCCCAATATATCTCATTTATGTTCGGGAATTTGGTGAGACATAAATTAGATAGATTTTCTAATCTCACAATTTTTTTTGTTCTATTCCCTTTTAATCTCATCATAGTTTAAGTTTATTAATTTTAATTAATTATCTTTTTTATTTTTATAATATAAATATAAGAAAAAACTTTTCATATTCCCTTTTTGAAAAACTAAATTTCTTATTTTTGTTTCATTCCCGTTAAATCTCATGTTACATTGTGTTTAGGCCTGGGACGGATCCGGATATCCGACCTTTTTGAGGGTATCCGGATCCGTCATATTGATATCCGGATCCGGATCCGTTTACTCCGGATATCCGGGACTCGGATATCCGTTAAAATAGCCGGATATCCGGATCCGTCTTTTTTTGTTTTTTTAATAAAAATTATTATTATATAAAAATTTAAATGAAAAAACTAAAAAAAATTTATAAAAAATAAAATAAATAATTAAATCTTATTAAAAATAATATTAATAAATAAAATTCGAAAAAAATAATTGTAAAAAAAATTAAAAAATAATAATATTTATATATATTATTAAAATATTATTAAAAATATAATAATAAAATATTTAAACCTGATCCAGATATCCGGTTGTAGTTTTTGAGGGTATCCGGATCCGGCCGGATCCGTAATTTCATTATCCGGATCCGGATCCGCCCCACCCGGATATCCTGTTTTTCGGAGCGGATATCCTGTTTCCCGGATAATAAGTCCCAGGGCTAATTGTGTTAGTCCAATCAAATTTTAATTCATATTATTTTTAATGGATATATATTCATAATAAAACATTCACTTTAAAACTATAATATATCATTTATGAATTACTTAGTATAATCAAAAATTAGTAAGTTTATTATTTTTTTGATCAATTATCTTTTTTAGTTTTATAATATAAAATTTAAAAGAAGACATTTCATATTTCTTTTTGAAAAACTTGTTTACATATATCTAGATCTTAAAATAAAATGATAAAATAGTATATATATATTTTTAAAATTAAATTATAAAATATAAGAAAAGACCTTTCATATTTTTTTTTTAAAAACTTGTTTACATATATATAAGAAAAGACCTTTCATATTCCTTTTTAAAAAACTTGTTTACATATGTATAAATTTTGAAATTAAATGATAAAATGATATAAATAAATTTTTAAAATTAAATTCTAAAATGATGTGGATGATGATTAGGATGATGATGTGGCTTAAGGAGAAGAGAGAAAAAGTCTACTTTATAGATATAGATTATTCTATTAGTAAGTTTTGGCTCGCAATGATCAGAGCCGTGTCAAGGTTACGAGATATCAGACGCAATTAAAAAACGATGCCCCAATTCAACAAAAAAAATCATCTACAAAAATATACACCATTGTCATAAAACGTAAAAATGCAAAAGAACTTGAACAATTTTACTTTAATAGAATTGATTTTGTAAGAAATAAATTGGAAGAAAGTTTTTTTTCCCGATTTTTGTTCAGAAATTAGGTTAAAAGAGACGTAACGAAAGAGAAAGAGTCTCTTTGTCTACCCTAATTGTTTTTTAATTACTTAATTAAACCCAAATCGATGAATTGTTGAAGGTTTAAAGCCTAATAGTTGCTTTCTATTATTAATTTATTATTAATATATTATTTTTCAGCATAACCACTAAACTCTATATGAACATATTTATATAACTCTATTAGTACTAAGTCTAATTTTATGCCTTCAAATTTTTTTTCTAAATTTTGATGCCCTAAGCCAATGTTTCTTTTTTTCTCACTAAGGCACGATTCTGGCAATGATATTAATAGAAACCTAAACCATACCGTACGTAGTTTTTAGAAAAAAAAATTACAACCGAAAAATAAAATGGTCTAATTCTGAATGGATTAATTTGTTCGGTGCATTGCATTCATTCAAAACAACTAGTAATTATTGAATTTTTGTTCCCTCGAGCATCATGACTGAGTTGCTTTCTTTGGGCCATAGAGAATCTATACAATTGTAGTTGTCTCGGAAACGTTTTTCATCATTATTTATTCATCTTTTTCGGAAACATTGTAATTACAATTTCAATTTTTATTATGATTAGACCCATACGTATATTTATGCTAAATTGTTAAAAAAAAATCAATATTACTTTTTAAAATTGTCTCATTTCTAAAACTTTATAAAAATGTTCTTAAAATCTGAGATTTATCTAAATACTTGTATAAACTTATAAAAGTACATATAAACTATATTTATACATATATAAAATTTTATAAATATTTTATAAATACGTTACAAAATTTTATAAATATCTTGTAAAAGTATTAAATTTTTATAAATAACTTATAAAATTTATAAATATTTGGATTGGATCTCTAACTATTACTTATAATCCAGAAGTACCTTATAAATTTTATAAATTCTTCTGATTTAGTGAATTACATTTTTTAAAATAGAAATTTTTGAAAATATTCTATACTTAGACCATTTATTTGATAAGTTTAGTTTAGAACATATGTTTGATTGTAAACCAAATCAACCAAAAATATAAAAAATTGGTTTCAAGAAGATTTTTCTTAAAATTAGAAAAAAGAACTTAAGATTAACTTAGTAATTGGTTGATGCACTACAACGTGTGGAATCTTTTTGAAAACATATATCTATATATATATATATATATATATATATATATATATTATCTAAAAAAATCAAAGAAAAATTAGTTTTTAAAATAAGTGAATATAAACTTTTTCTTAAAAGAATTTATTCATTAATGAAAGAAGTAGTTAATATAGGCTATAAATCTATATAAGAAAAAAAAATCTTTTGACCGTACCTATGTAAAGTCAATATATGTTCACTTCTCATTGTCATTTTCGGTTAGGAATCATGTCTCTCATCTTTTCTTTTCTTTTTTTCTTAATTAGTAGTATATGTTTTCCGTCAATTCTACTCGTTTTTAGCAAAATCGAATTTTGTTTTATACTGTTGACAAAAAATATATATTAAATTTCAAAAACATTAATAAATATATCAATAATAGATCTGACCATATTTCATATTCAATAATTTTTATTATTTTAATGTTTCATTTATGCTTGAGAAAGTTCTAATGTGAAAACTGAAAAGAGATTGCGAAGCGTGTGAATCCTGATGACGTTGGTAAATCGTCAGTATGTCGATCAGATTCTCTTCAACGTGATACAGACAAAACCTAAAGCTATAACATAATGGAAAATACGACCAAATTGGTTCATAACTTTATATAATTCTTATATTTAACGTCCTTAATTTATGTATCACTTTATAAAGAAAAGGAGTGAAGCACCGGAGCTTGGAAATTTCTTTTTGTATATTGACTATCGTTATAGAAATGTATCGTTACAAAAATTATGGAAATTTCATGTATATTGGTTCTAACTACGTCGAAATTATGTAAGTGCGATATTGTCGCATGTGGCCCTTGACTTGGAATATAAAATTGATAAACTAATTAACGTCTGATATTTATTAGGGTTTCAGGAACAAAATCCAGTAGTCCACCACGTGCCAGGGCATGTGTCGGTTACGGTCAAATGCCGGTGCCAATAATTATACGTGTCATTCTAATAAACCTCACAATTATCTTTAAATGTTTGACTTCCTCTTCATTCTTCACACCAAGATGACCGGAGACTGACTATTTCCGGTTACCGGTTAACCATTAGTCATCGCCTCATGAGTCATGATCGCCTTCTTCCACAACAAAGCTTGTTCCCACCTTCATTCCACATCTAGAAAAAGGTAAGATAGTAACTTCTCAGTTCTTACTTTAATGCCCCAAAAGAAAAGTAGTACACTAAAAGATCCCCAAACATCTTTGAAAAGGTAAATATCAACTTTTCAGGTCTTACTTTAAGGCCCCAAAAGAAAGTAGCATAGACTGAAAGAACCCAAATTTGTAAAACATAATTTTACATTTATTTCATGAATGGAGACATCTTTTTGGGTCAGACAATGAATAGAGAGACTTGAAAGAAGATTATTTATGAGAAAAATGCTTTTTCTTTTACGTTCATGTTCACATTAGACGTTTAAGAAACAAAATGACAAGAAGTATATGTTTCCTCACTCGAGGCCACCTTTGTAACTCTCGATTTGGGAGGTAAAATGCTTTTTGTCAACTCAGCTTTATAAAAGTTATCGTTTTTTAAATATATTAAAAAGTCATTCAAACCCCAAACCTCTTTTTGAATTATTCACACCTCAATACTCTTTCATTCAACCTTAGATTTATTAATTATATAAGACTATAATGTTCTCAAAAAGATTTATGCTAAAACGCCATTTACTATATGTGTTTAGCGAGACATATTAAATAATATATATTTTTCAAAAGGCATAAATACGAGAAGACCCAAAAGTCTTAACACCAAATTTAGACCGACTAAAAAAATCATAAACGTAAAAAGTTCTTCTTTCTTTCTTTCTTTCTTTCTTCTTCTTCTTCTTCTTCTTCACGCTCCTCTTTTTGTCATTTTCTTTTTCTTTCTTTTTGGTTTAAAATCCATCTCTTTGTTCTTCATCATGTCTAATGAAATCAAAGATCTTAACAACTATCAGTACACTTCATCGTATAATCATTACAATATCAACAACCAAAATATGATTAATCTCCCTTATGTTTCTGGTCCATCTACTTATAATGCAAACCTGATCTCATCATCACAAGTCGGTTTTGATCTACCCTTGAAGAACTTGAGTTCTCACGGAGCGTTCGAGTTGGGTTTCGAGCTTTCTCCATCTTCTTCCGAGTTTTTTAATCCTTCGATCGATCAAGAAAACGGTTTGTATAATGCTTATATTAATAATAGTAGTCATAAGAGTCATGAAGTTGTCGGTGGTGGTTGTGCAACCATTAAGAGTGAAGTTAGGGTTCCGGCATCAGCTTCTTCAAGTGAGGCCGATCATCATCCCGGCGAAGATTCTACCAAGATCCCGAGGAAAAGAGAAGCTATCGATGGAGGAGATGATGATCAACGGTCTCAGAAAGTGTAAGTTTCAAAAGTGTTTTTACGAATTAAACTTTTATTTAGCTAAGCAATATTTAGAGTTCACATGAATCATGATCATACTTATATATTAACCAAATTTTTTTTTCTCTAATTATACACAAAAACCTTAATTATGTGAAAAAATAAAACACATTTCTTGTTTTTCACTTTCAGACCAAGTCAATAATCGTTTTCTTGAAAATGATTTCTTCTTTATAAAAAAAGAGAAAAAGAAAATCTAACTGAACAATATTGATTTAGATTTTTTATACGCGAAACATAAAATATAGAGTTCGCATACCATAAAATGACATCTTGGAAACACCGTCAGGATTTCAATTTTGATAAAACTATGTATGTACTTGTGAATCTGTAAGTTTTACATTAATATGTTCAGGTAGATATTTAGTTTCATAATTGAAAGAATGACTACTAAAAGTATTTCATTCATATTTTTCTGCTCTACGTAATCTAATAGTACTGATTATTCGGATCCTATTCTGATATTTTTGTCCAAAGATTATTTATTCATTTTTTTGTACCTATAATTATTGGTGTATAAATCTTATCCCTAAAGAAACCACTTAAACCAAAAGACGTGTCCCGTTCTTTTGGCAGACTATCACCTTAAGATTAATGTATTACTTGTGTCTAAGTCCTAACAATCATATGGTGCTTACTGCTTAGCATTATTAAATATAGTTCAATGAATCAAAGTCAAATGTACGGTACGGTGCCATTAATTAATAAGAGATGGTCCAAGCTTATCAAGGATTAATTTAATTGAGTTACATATGGTTTCAGGGTTAAAACAAAGAAGAAAGAGGAGAAGAAAAAAGAGCCACGAGTCTCGTTTATGACTAAGACCGAAGTTGATCATCTCGAAGACGGCTATCGTTGGAGAAAGTACGGCCAAAAGGCAGTCAAAAACAGTCCTTATCCGAGGTAATTAATCATATAATTAATTAATCAATTATTTATATACCAAACAAATTAGGAAAATAAGAATAAGAAAATAATAAACTTTGAACAAATGTAAACTTTAGCTTAGTTTTTGGCTTTTAAACTTTTTAAATTCGTTGTTTTTCAATAAAACTAGTTTCTTCTAACCTTTTCTTTGTTTTTAACTAAAACTAACTTAACTTTGGTTTTTTCTTATCTACATCCATTCAAAGTTTAAAATTTTCTTTTACCTTGTATTTTAGTTTATATATATATATATATATTTTTTTTCATTTCAATTTAAAAATTATTTAATTTTGACTATTATGTTTATTATAGATTTTAGTAAGCACTATAATATGATTGTTCACATTCATATCTATTTCATAAATATCATTCAATTACTTATTATTATATCAAAATTATTTCTGTTTTTGTTATTATTAAAAAAGTACACTATAAAGATATTTTGGTCAAGTTCCTTTTCAAAATGTATTTACGCTCATGTTTTGGATTCTGACATTGTTTGAAAAGTCCATCAATTTTGTTTATAGCAATATAACGAAATAGAATAAATTCATTTTGTAACCGACATTATAACTCACATGCTAAAAACAATATACTACATGTCAATTACGAGAACAGGAGTTACTATAGATGCACGACGCAAAAGTGTAACGTGAAGAAGAGAGTGGAGAGATCTTACCAAGATCCAACGATCGTGATCACAACCTACGAGAGCCAACATAACCATCCGATCCCTACCAATCGCCGCACGGCAATGTTCTCTGGATCCACCGCATCTGATTATAACACATCGTCGTTTCCAATATTTTCCGATCTCATCACCAATACTCCAAGAAGCTTCTCAAATGATGATCTCTTCCGTGCGCCATACGCTAGTGTGAATGTAAACCCTAATTATCATCAACAACAACACCAAGAGTTTCACCAAGAGAGTGAGTATGAGCTTTTGAAGGAGATGTTTCCTTCGGTTTTCTTCAAGCAAGAGCCTTGATGATATGACATAATATAGAAACAACAACTCGGATGCATAATAAGTGATAGTGTTATTTATTTTTGCATGTATATGTACATGTTTTTGTAACTAGCTATAGGATATCATTATTAAAAAAAAATACAAAAAAAAACTAGCTATAGGATTTACTGTAGTAAACATAAAATATGGAGTCTCTTCGACTTATTACAATAATTCTTTTATGGAGTAATTTTGTTACATATATAGAAGCAAATATCCTTCATGGGTCTCTCTTTTTTATCACTTGCTTTATGTACAATATATTAACTAGTCATCAGGAAATGGAGATACCATCATATCTAAAATATATAGTCGAATACTAAAGCAAAAATAATATTTTTTGGGGATTTGAAATTAAAATTTTAGACTAGATGGTTAAATCGAACTTAATGATAGTATATGATTACAACCTCACAGCTAAAATAGAAAATACATGGATTTTGAAATAAAATGCATTTGTATCTTTTAGCACATATCTTAATCTTGAATACGATGTGTACCAAATCACTGACTCATCTCAACAAATAATTGAGTTTTTACTTGAAAATACATTGAATTTCGTACGTCTCATGCGTCCGAGAGCATATTGATTATGCGTAAGAATTAAGGAACCAACCTAATTAACGAGTTTGATGGTACATATAAGATAGATTTAATACAATTTAATACTTGTTAATCTAAAGGACACATTATCCCTTGGAGTATTATGTAAGGGATGTGACCTGTTAGTTGCTTGACATGTCCATCTTGAGTTCAGGACATGTTGGATCCACTAACCGAAATAGTTTAATACTTATTACGTTCGACGATCATTTTCCATATTTGTCAAAAGAGATAGTACGAGAAATTATTTGTTTTTTACTTTTTATGTTTTAACATTATTGAATCGAGTACGAATAGTTCGTGTACAATTTCCATATAATTTCTGGTCAAAAATCCGCCAAATCATAGTGGATTTTCTTCTACTTTTCAAGATTTGGAGTTTATTGTTTGTTTCTTTGGAAGTTTCTCTACACCGGAAATGGATTCGAAGTTGTTTTTTTTTTTTTTTGTCAACCATCTCATTTCATTAAATTAAAAGGCATCAATCTCTACGAATAGAGGAGGAATTACAACCATCACAAGGGAAATACAAAGAAACAAGGCAACCAATGCCAAAAAGACCACCAAAGGATGGTTAAAAGAGTGATAGATAAGATACAAATCATAAAAAGAGAACATAAGAGATCCACAAACGAGTATGATCTCGTCAGCTTCTTGATTGATCGCATCCATAGCAACCCAAAAGGTTACAAACTCTACAACCAAGGTAGAGGGGACTATTAGTCGGGAGGAGAAACCTTACAATACCGACAAGTCTTGGTCATCCAAACCACTCACTAGAGGGAATTTTGGGAAGAAGAATCCGACTACGACAAAGGCCGAAACGGAGCATCGTCGAAGCGATGACTTTTTTGATACGAAATGACTTTGAAGGTCTTCAAAGCTCATGTCCTTTGGGCTAAGTATAGCATCACCAAAGAAGGATATCGTACCTGCAACTAAACATTTTTCCCACAAAGGAGAAAATGCTAGAAGAGACATCTCCATAAAGGAGTAAGAAAGGCAACGAAAGCCCAAACACAAACAAGCCAAGCAAAATGGAACTAAAATCCAAAAGTACTTCCTTGAGACAACTTCTAACAGAATCACATTGAGACAGAATCTGCATACTGCAGTAATTGATCGCATCAAGGCGATATGGGTGCTATAAAAGAACACCAAGGTAGACACAAGAGTATCCAAGTGCATTGAAATCCGATGAGCTAGATCCGAAAGCCACCAACCCAGAGCTACAAACTCAATCAACATCCAATACATTCCCATATCAAAGGAATTAAAGGGCGAAGAGCAAGTGCCTACCTGGGGAAGCGTCGGAGGAGGGAAGGTGGAGGCGGCGGTGAATGGAGACTCGTCAGACAGTAACAGTCCAAAAACGAGTGCCTTAATAGGAAGGAGAGGGAGACTCGCCGGCGAAGTAAATCCAGATCTGGCAGAGGAGAGTTGGAGGATCGAGTAAAGCGCTCTAAAGGAGGAGGAAAGTGGCGGCTGAAGCAGAGATTCACCAAAACAGAAGCAGATCTGAGGGTCCGGTGGGTCCGGTGGTTCTGGTGGAGTCGGTGGAGACGGTGGCGACGGTGGCTCAGGTGGTGGGGACGGTGGTTCAGGCGGTGGTGCAGGAGGAGGCCTCAAAGCGAGGAAGGTGGCCGAAGACATCGGAAAACGTCGAGAGTGGCTCGAAATCGACAGAGGGAATGAAGTCATCTCAAGAGAAAACTCGCCGGAAAACAGCCACGTTACCGGAAAGGGAGGTTCGCCTGAGAGATCACACCTTTAAAAGCAAACACCAATCAGAAGAGGAGGTAACCGGAGGAGCGACGTCGGAGGTAGAAGCTCATTTTGTTGTTGAGGCGGCTCCTTGGCTTCTGTGCCTGGGAGAGTTTCTTAGGGCGAACTCGAGAGGATTCGAAGTTGTTATGGTCGTCACTTTTTGACCAAGTTCAAGAAGTTTATATTAAAGATCCCACAAAGACTACTCGTCATGCAAAGTATGGATTCGAATTAGTCTCAACATTTGTGAAGAACTAACAAACCTTCTCTCGCAAAGTTCAATTCATAAAACTTAAAGAATCTCTAGAATTTGCATTCCAATATGACAGAGTCAAGAGATTTTGTACTATTTTGTGGTATCTTTAGAATGGCCAACAAATTTTTGCTATTAGTAAAAATAATTTTAAATCCAAAATAAAAATATGAACCCTCAACTTGCTTGTGGTCTAGTGCTTGTTAAATATGAAACGAAACGTAAATTTATTTTCTCCTTAATTCAAATTATACCAAAAATAAAAATTACATATATATGTAAAAAAATAGGAGTTGGAACCATTTCTCTATATGTTACCGGATTACTAATTATATTATTTACCGGATAGAATTTATTCTGCTTTATGCTTATTATCAATCGGAGTCCTAATCTTTTACTCTGATTTTTTTTTTTTCATCAATATGTTACTCTGAACTTAATAATGATCCAAATCAAGCTAAAGTTATATTAAAAAAAAAAAAACATTAATAATAACAACTGTGAAAAAATGAAAAAAAAATAAAATAAATTGATCTATCTATATATGTAAATTTTCAAATTCTCTTTAAATTTGAGAAAACAAAAATAAATAAAAAGAAGCTTTATAATGAAACTTTACTAAAATTGAGTGGAGACGGAAAAAATAATGTCTCGTCACTGTCTCTAACCAGAGATCATCAATCTGCTCGGAAAATTGAAAATTCAGTCGCCGGCGATCGAAAACGACTACTCACCGAACTCCTTTCTCTCTTCTTCAAGCAAACACTTTCACATCTCTCTCTCTGTGATATTTATTATGATCGTCTCCTGAAGATCACTATCTCTCGATATCAAATCACCATTCTTCCTTAACATCTCAATCTCTGGTAATTTCAAATCTTTGAGTCGAGTTTCAGGATGATTTCTTTGAAATTTCTCGTTCGACTTTGCATTGTCGATTTTGAATTCGTTTACATAAATTTGTTTCTCTGTGTTTGCAGTTGGGAAGTTTTGAATAGAGATTGCTTAAAATGGTGGATCCGGGACCAATTACGCCGGGCCAGGTACAATCTCCTGAGAAATTTCATACTCACTACTGAAACTTTTTATGCTTCTTTCGATTCAATGCTGAGTCTATTTAGGTTGGTTTATATGGCAAGGTTGAAGTTTTCAGTACTATTTGATTTATGGTTTCATAGTTTCTAGAAATTATCTGTGGATTTGGGTAGCTGGAATTCAATTGTGCCTGTGGTTTCGTGAAAGCCGCCATTTTTAGTGACTTTTAAAGCATAGGAAATGTTCCTTGGTATCATCAGCAACTACAATGTTTGAATCTTTGACATCACACAAGTTAATTCTTCCAAGGCCAAATCAAGTGGTGTCAGATGTAATGAGAGGGATTCACGGAACTTCTGTAGAAGAGACTATATAGGAAGGGATTCACTGAACTCTATATGGAATTGAGATATTAAGAGATAAAACCGATCCTAGTGGAGCCTGTAGAACATTCTAAGTTTTTTGAGAAGTGTACTTCTTCAAACCCTTTCCGGAAACTACTTAACGTTGCCATTTTTTTAACTAGTATTCTTGTCAATGATGGATCATAATACTAAAATGATTTTAGAGTTTGCTCCGCTGGATAGTGATCTCAATCTACAAGATTTAACTTTTTAGTGAAATTTTGTAGGTATCTTTCCTACTTGGAGTAATCCCAATATTTGTCGGTTGGATATACTCGGAGTTACTTGAGTACAGGAAATCTTGGGTTCCCTTGAAACCGTAAGTTTTTGCAGAGTTTAGCCATGATGTACCCCTCTATTGTGCTTCTTCTCTTTCGACCTAGCCTTTGAAAAGAGTTGCATTCTTCTAATGCAGTCACTCGGATAATAATCTGGTTGACTTGGGAGGCGTAGCAGAGAAGGACGATGACAAAGCTGATTTGTTGGAGGGAGGTCTTGCTCGTTCGACATCTGTAAGGTTTCATAATTCATCCATAAGAACAAACATAATCAGGTTGGTGTTACTAGCTCTAAGTTTTCTAGTTTGTTTATTACTATTCTTCAGCAGTTCTCATGCTAGGGTGTCTATGGTTAATCGAATCACAGGTTTTTGAGTATGGAAGATTCGTTTTTGCTGGAACACAGAGCAACCTTGAGAGCAATGTAAGTGAGAGATACCTCAAGAAGTGATAATCCCTTTGGTCGTTATCTTATATTAATATTCATAATCATACCCAGGTCGGAGTTTGGGGCAATCTTAATATATTTCTATATTTGTGATCGCACGGAATTGCTTGGAGATTCTACCAAGGTGTGCATGTATTTCACCCGCTTTGCATCTTAAATACATGAAATACCTACTTCAAATACTTGTACGTGTTTGCTCATACGACTTGGTTTCCTTTGACAGAATTACAACCGGGATCTTTTCCTTTTTCTCTACGTTCTTCTCATCATAGTATCAGCCATGACATCTCTCAGAAAGCACAGTGACAAGTCACCCATAACTGGGAAATCCATTCTTTACCTTAATCGCCACCAGACTGAAGAGTGGAAAGGATGGATGCAGGCAAGTTTCTCTTAGTTGATAAAAATATGATCATTACGTTTTTTTCCGTCTGTTACTATATTGCAGCTCTTATAGCTGCTTTCGACATATTGTTCTCATGTCTTACTTTTTAACAGGTTTTGTTCTTAATGTATCACTACTTTGCTGCGGCTGAGATATACAACGCAATCCGTATCTTTATTGCTGCTTATGTTTGGATGACTGGTTTTGGAAACTTCTCCTACTACTATGTCAGAAAGGATTTCTCTGTTGCACGTTTTGCACAGGTGATACCACTCGTTCGATGATAAATTCTTTTCATTGTACATTACTTTCATCTAAAATCTTGTTTTCTTACAGATGATGTGGAGGCTGAACTTTTTTGTAGCATTTTGTTGTATTGTTCTCAACAATGACTACATGTTGTATTACATCTGCCCAATGCACACTCTCTTCACCCTAATGGTTTACGGAGCTCTGGGTATCTTCAGCAAGTACAATGAGATAGGATCTGTGATGGCTCTCAAGATATTTTCATGCTTCCTCGTTGTCTTTTTGATGTGGGAAATTCCTGGAGCTTTTGAAATATTCTGGGGTCCATTAACCTTCTTGTTAGGTAGTTAACTTAATATATATTCTCTATAAGAAATAAAACAAGTCGTAATGGAATTTGAAGGGGTTTCTAATGTTTGGATATTGCTCGTGACTAACTGCAGGTTACAGTGACCCTGCGAAGCCCGATCTTGATCGATTGCATGAATGGCACTTCAGATCAGGCCTTGACCGCTACATATGGATCATCGGAATGATTTATGCCTATTATCATCCAACTGTAAGTTCCTCAACTAAAATACACTTCCAATTTTTTCCTGTTTTTTATTGTAGTGTCGATATAATAAACTTAAAACTTGGGATCATTCTCTAGGTAGAGAGATGGATGGAGAAGTTAGAGGACTGTGAAACGAAGAAAAGACTATCTATAAAGACCGCTATTGTTACTATTGCCGTTCTTGTAAGTAATTTCAGTCATCTTTTAGCTTGTTGATTACACCATCCGTTTAAAACACAATGATATATTTTTCCAGTTTGGTCACGTTTTAGGTTGGCTACGTGTGGTATGAATGTATCTACAAGCTGGACAAGACCAGTTACAACATGTATCATCCATACACATCTTGGATCCCCATCACGTGTGTGCAAACAATCGCTCTTTAGTGATTTCGTCTTTATATATGTCCCTTATTTCACTTGCTGAAACTGAAACATGACTCACCATTTGGTTTTTGGGTTCTAGTGTTTACATATGCCTTAGGAATTTCACCCACCAGCTTCGGAGTGTCTCATTGACTCTCTTCGCGTGAGTCAAATATATTTAAGCTAAAGCCTGGTTTGGTATGCTTGCCTGATTTCCATGGAATAATACTCTTTACATTTACCTGTGCAGGTGGCTCGGCAAGATCACTTTAGAAACTTACATTTCTCAGTTTCATATATGGCTAAGGTTTGTTTTCTGCGACTTAAAATCTTGTTTTCCTGGAAACCTATCAGATCTTTTGTTGAACTAAAGACACCAATTTTCAGATCAAACATGCCGGATGGGCAACCAAAATGGCTTCTCTCCATTATTCCGGGATACCCTATGCTGAATTTCATGCTCACAACTGCGATATACGTCCTTGTAAGAAACCGTAACTTCTTCTCTCCCAGTCTTTTTTATTAACAACTTTCTGAAACATCTCTATGTGTTCTTGTTCTCCAGGTATCTCACCGTCTCTTTGAACTAACCAACACACTCAAGACTGTTTTTGTACCCACAAAAGACAACAAACGTCTCTTCTCTAACTTCATAGCTGGGATCGCCATCGCTCTTCCTCTCTATTTCTTCTCTTTCATTCTTCTTCAGATTCATCGCTAAAAACCGTGAGTCCCCAAATCATTCTCATTGCCATTTTTACTCATCAGAGTCTAATTAATACTCTGTTGATATCTATCATTTACAGGCAGAAAGAAGTGTTGTTCTTTGTGTTTCTTCATTCTGGTCACACCAAAGCAAAGCAACGAGTTAGTTTTGTGGATCATTTTCTTGTACACATTCCGCTTCGGAGGACGTTCGTTCAACATTGGCAGAAACCAACATCGCTCAACTACTTTGCTCTATTGCTATACGAAATCGAAGTGATTGTTTTCGATTTAAAATTTCAATTTTGTTTTATATAGTTTCTTTAGATTTTTTTTTTTGTTTTTGTAAGCATTAAGCAAACAATCTATGTAATTTGTTTTTGTTGCTTAATGATCTTATTGTCGACATCAAAGTTAGTCTAATAGTTTCTATTGAAAGATATAGACAACATTGCAACATAAAAGTGCTAGAGGAAATTAAATGAGAGTTGATGAATCCTATTTGACTTCTTGTACTTTGATGACTCTGCAGATCCCATTTCAAGACACATAGCTAAATTGCTTGATTTCAGTAGAGTCTAGTCACCATTACCTACTCAAGAAGGATCTTAATAAGAGTGTCATTCTCAATCTTTGTGAATCCATTTTTGCTTTTTTCCTACACTTGGTCGTAACTCTTAACACAACAGTGTCCCCACATTTAATAAATAGGAATATGTGCCATCGGGTAAGATCAACCATGGAAAATTCTGAATAACTCCAAGTGATTGATAAGTATAAAGCATCAGTTATAAAGGTGTTCTCTTTGAATTTCTCAGCTAAGCAAAACACAGAAACAACCAAAACTTTACAAGATCAGCAGGAGGACTAGTATACTTATGGATGGTGTATCATCATCAGTACCTATATCGAAGAATCGTAAGAGATGGTTCCGTATCTTCGTTTATTCCTTCTTTGTTCTCTCCTGCCAAGCAACAGCTACAATATTGGGTAGACTATACTATAAAAATGGTGGAAAGAGTAAGTGGATGGGATCTTTAGTTCAACTCATTGGCTTCCCTATTCTTGTTCTGTTTCGTTTCTTTTCAACCATCAGACAACAACCTGAAACAACAACAACAACAAACCCAAGTTTCAGAAAATTGTCTTCCTTCAAAACCATTGGACCAGTTTACCTTGGCATTGGACTATTAGTATCAGCAATCGCTTACCTTTCCTCGTTCGGGTTGCTCTACCTACCGGTTTCTACTTACTCTCTCATTTGGGCTTCGCAACTGGTTTTCACCGCTTTCTTCTCATACATTCTCAACTCACAAAAGTTCACTCCTTTCATAGTGAATTCTCTGTTTCTCCTCATCATTTCCTCTATCCTCCTTGTGTTCAACAATGAATCACAAGCCACAAAAGTCTCTAAAGCCAAATATTCTATAGGCTTCCTATGTACCGTCGCTGCTTCTGCTGGGACTGGACTGTTGCTATCTCTGGTGCAGCTCACACTTCGCAAAGTCTTAAAGAAGAATACATTCTCAACAGTCACTGACATGGTTTTCTATCAGTCTATTGTTGCAACATGTATGCTTCTCATTGGACTTTTCGCGAGCGGGGAATGGAAAACATTAACCGGTGAGATGAAAAGCTACAAACTAGGAGAAGTTTCATATGTAATGACTCTGGTTTTTACAGCTATTACCTGGCAAATCTATACAATTGGTCTTGTGGGATTGATCTTTGAATCATCTTCTGTGTTCTCTAATGCGATATCCGCCGTGGGATTACCTATTGTTCCGATACTAGCAGTGGTAGTGTTTCATGATAAAATGGATGGGACAAAAGTCATCTCCATTATTTTAGCTATTTGGGGCTTCATTTCATTTACTTATCAGCATTACCTTGATGACAAAAACTTGAAGAATCTTGAAGCAGTTCCTGATCTACCTGTTTCATCACCAGACAAAGAAGATAAAGACACGAAACAACAAGCCACTTGTACCGAGAAAAGCATAGAGATGGATATGATTCGCAATAACTTCTGAGTTTAGTTAGTCATCTTATAATGTGTTCTGCAATAAGAGAATATAGTATGAAGTTTTTTTTAATATAATGTATGTATGAAGAAGTTTATCAAAACCAAACCGTAACTAAACCAAAATTCAACCTTACAAAAATAAAATAAAAACATAACGAAAAGCAAAATCAAAACGTTTTAGCTACTAAACTTCTTGATCATCGTTACGATCGTCTCGAACTGAATTCGCTTTTCCTCTGAGCTTCATCAGATGTGTAAGAATGTCATTGATATCAGGTCGATCTTCAGGTCTAGAGCTTGTGCAGAACAAACAAAGCTTTAACAGATCTTCAATAGCCTCTTCTTGTTTCCGAGTAACGATAGTATCCCTAAGTTCTGAATCAAGAACCTTAATCATCCCTTTTGTTCCATCTCCAATCGATTTCTCTACTAATTGACGCAGAGTCATGCCTTGTGATTCTTCATCATTCAACGATGTTGGTCTCTGTTTCGTCATTAGCTCCATCATTATGATCCCGAAGCTGAAGATATCTACTTTTGTTGTCACTTTCCTCATATAAGCAAACTCTGTTCATGGAAAAAAAGAGTGTATATCAAGTAAGTTCGATGGCAAAATTAGGTTTAGGGTTTTGAAATTGAGTGCGAAGTTAGATGAAGGAGAATAAGTATTTTACCTGGAGCTAAATATCCAATTGTGCCTTCGAAAGCTGAGGTTGAAGCCGTGGTGCTTCCATCTTCGCGTAATCCTAGAATCCGAGCAGTTCCGAAATCGCTTACGTGAGCAACACGATCAGAGTCGAGGAGTATATTCGCCGGCTTCAGATCGCAATGAACGATTGGGAAACCAAATCCGGAATGAAGATAATCGATGCCGCTTGCGATATGAACACAGAGATCGATTCTCTCGGATAATGACCCGATTGGTGCAGCAGAGTTGTGAATCGTGTTCTCCAAGCTTCCATTCTCCATAAATGGAAGTACTAAAGCTTTCATTTTGCCGCTTTCCCAAGCAAACCCTAAGATTTTCACTAGGTTCCGATGCTTTAATTGGCTCAATGTTTTGGCTTCTGTGTAGAACCATTTATCTGATTCTGCAGAGAATTGCTTCAGATTCAATACTTTTACTGCAATCACTGTTCCATCTTCTAAATGGCCTTTGTACACTATGCTTAAGCTGCTTGAACCAATGATGTTGGCACTGTTGAAAGAATCTGTTGCTTGTTCCAACTCTTTCGGATCGAATCTCTTCAGCTTCAGAGCTGAATCCAAATCCGGTAATGAAGACTCTGATGTGTTTTCAATCTTTTTTTCCTTTTTTCTGCAACAGGTGAGAATCAGAACAAGAAGCAGGACAAGAAGAAGAGCAGCGGCTGATCCAAGAACAATCACGATGATTCTGGTTCTCTTCGAGAAATGGCTCGGCTTCTTCTTGATCATACATGGCTTGAGAGGCTTCTTGCTGCCACATAGATCTGTGTTTCCCATCAGATCAGAAGCATTGATGTTTTTAAACACCCCGGATTCAGGAACATGGCCTTTGAGATGGTTTGAAGCTAGTTTGAGATGTTTCAGAGTCGTAAGATTGCAGAGACTCTCCGGAATTTCACCTGTGAGATTGTTACTAGAAAGATCCAGGGAGACCAAATGCGTCATGTTACCAAAGCTCTCGGGGATGCCACCAGAGAGACTGTTCCTTGAAAGGTTCAAGCTTATGATCATATCCATGCCTCCTTGTTTGAAGACTTCATCTGGGATCTGACCCGAGAGATTGTTCCGCGAAAAATCCAGTGAGAAGACGTTTTTGCAGGCCTGTAAAGATCTTGGAATAGACCCGGAAAAGAGATTGTTCGAAAAATCGATTTCTTGAACCATTTCAAGCTTTCCAAGCTCGTTTGGGATGGTTCCAGTCAAGAAATTGTTTGAGAAGTTGAGGTAAAGCTGCATGTGTTTCATCGAAGATAACAGCTCGCCAGGGATGGTTCCGGTGAGAAGATTATCGGAGATATCGAATGTGTTGAGAAGCGAAAGTGACTTAAGGCTTGTAGGAATAGATCCGTTGAACTTGTTTCCTTGTAGACTCAAGTAGGTAAGCGATTCAAGCTTGGAGAACAAGAAAGGAATTGGACCTGAGAATTTGTTGTTGGATAGCTCAAGAACTGAGAGTTGCTTCATATCAAACATTTCTTCAGGAATTGGACTTTCGAGAACATTCGTATGCATCCCAATCCCTTGGAGGAGGGTGAGATTCGATATCTCCTTCGGGATCCTCCCTGTGAAACGATTAGCTTGAAGGTACAAGAGATTCAGCTCTTTCAGATTCCCGATCTCTCGAGGAATCGGTCCAGTGAGAGAGTTATATGAAACTTGCAAAATCTTTAGTTTCTGAAGCTTCCCAATTAGTGGCTTGAGAGTTCCTGTTAAGTTGTTCTCTGCCACATTCAAAGTTTCCAAGTTTGTACAGTTGAAGATATCATCTGGAATTTCGCCGGTAAATCGATTCGGCCCTAGAGAAAGAGCCGTAAGATTCAGCCTTCCTAAACCCCTCGGAATCTTGCCAGTCATCTTGTTAGAAGACAGGTCCAGGAGTATAAGACTGGTGCAGTTACTTATGCTGGAAGGTATTGGTCCAGTAAGATGATTGTCGTGTGCTGAAAGGTTTCTAAGGTTTGTAAGAAGCCCTAGATTCGCTGGGAGCTCACCGGAGATATAATTGTACCCCATCGTTATCACTGTCAAGTTCCTCAAGTTTGTGATGGACTGTGGAAACTCTCCAGTTAAGTTGTTGGAATGAAGTGTAAGGACTTGAAGTGACTTAAGAGAACCGATTTCTTCTGGAATTGGTCCAACCAACTGGTTTCCTGATAATCCCAAATTGGTTAACGAAGTTAACTGAAATAATGAGGATGGAATTGAAGAACTAAGTTTGTTCTTGTATAACCGGAGTGCTTCCAGCTGAACCAAATTCCCTAATTCAGTTGGTATTCTTCCGGTTAACTGGTTATCATACAGCTCAAGTTGGACCAAGCTTGAGCAGTTTCCAATTTCAGCCGGTATTTCTCCTTCCAACAAGTTTTCAGATAAAAGGAGAGACTGTAAGTTCGAGAGATTTCCAATCTCTCTCGGTATTTTCCCGGTTAACTGGTTACTACTCAGGTCTAAATCCGTTAGATTAGCCAGAGTACCAATTGATACCGGAATCGAACCACTGAACCGGTTAACACCTGCTACAAACATCTGAAGATTAACCAAATCTCCTAAGCATTCTGGTATTTTCCCGGTTAAGTTGTTGTATCCAACCCCTACCAATACCAAAGAACTGGTTTTGCAGATTGCTTCAGGAACATCACCAGACAATAAATTATTTCTGAGATCAAAGTATACAAGATTCTTAAGCTCCCAAATCTCAGAAGGTATCGAACCAGAGAAATAATTTAAGTAAAGAATAAGCTGGTTAAGCTCGGTTAACTTCCCAATTTCAGCCGGTATTTCACCGGTAAAATTATTTGAAGTGAGATCAAGAACCTGGAGATAGGTGAGGTTTGCTATGGCTGGAGACAGAACACCTTCAAGTTGCTTCTCCATCAAGGAAACCGAGACAACGTGACCGGTACTATCGCAGGTGATTCCGGTCCAGTTGCAGTGTCGTACCGAACCGGTGGTGGTCCAATCCGACAATACTCCTAAAGTGTCCCTGGAAATACCATTCTTGAAGGATCTTAAAGCTTCAATCTCTGCTTTAAAGCTCTGTTTCGCAAGTGAAAAGCCAGAGAAGAAGAAGAAGAAGATGAGAGTTAAGCTCAAAATAGTCTCTGAGAGTGACTTCATGGTTTAGATGAGTTGAAATTGGTGAGAAAATATTATGAGAGAATGATGGGTATATAAATATGTATATACACGCGCGGTCATATGTTTATATATAAGTATATGCGCAAGAAGATATAGATTTGAGGAATCATGTCACGGATGTGAAAAGGCCAAGACGCAATATAGTTTTCATAATTCACATAATTGATAATTCGGTCAAGTTGCATATAAAGGCACTAAATGCATGCATTCACACTCATAGTCATACTCATACTCATACACATGCTTATATATATTTGTGTTTGTATTATATATCACATTCAAATAATCTCACAAATGTACTATATATCCAAACCATGGGATCAGAATATTACTACTTGCTAGTTTGTGTTAGTATTATCTCTCTTTCACCGCCCGAATTCATTTTTGAGTACTGCATATTGTTAAAAAAGTAATAATCGTTTTATTGTCCATATCTTATTTATGTAGTCTTTTCGATTTAGTTATGAGCGATTGATAACCCACAGTAATTTTCACAAGGCTAAGTCACAGTATTCTGCCTCCAAACGTTCTATTCAAATTTAGATATATCACTTGAATGAAAACAATATATTCTTTTTTTGTTTTTTTGGCTCAACTTTCAAACTTTGCATTAACCAAATCATTTTACATCATTCTAGTGTTTGATGTCTTATAGTATATAAAAAATATGAAAAATTCAAATTATTGTTGTTTTGTTAACCAATTATAGTTTAATTTGAAGAAAAAAAAAACAATTATAGTTTTAGTTATATGATATAGACTCGTGTGTTTGGAAATGAATTTGAGTTTAGCAAATGAAAAAGAAAGCCTTTTTGTGTTTGGTCAAAGAGTAGCAATCGTTGAAACTGAAATGATTGTACTCAACATAGTATTTGACTATTGAGTCATTGACTACTGAATAACAAAACAATTATCATTTTTTTCTTCTAAATTTTTCTTTTTTCTTTTCTTTTTTTTTCTATCTTTTAACAAAAAAAAAAAAAAATTCTTTTTTTGACATAATCTTTTTTCTTCTAAATATATATTCGGTTTTAGGTCTATAATTTAATTCATTAACATGTATTCATAGTTCTGACTTCTGACTAGAGGAATCAAAAGCTCCATTAGCTGTCTTGATGGGATTTTTATAAACAAGTTGTGTTTTGTAGAAGGAATCTGCCAAACATTTTTATTTGTCTTTTTGGCTATGCCAAAATTAGAAAAGGGAAAACAAATTCCTTCTGTCAAAATTTTATTTATCTTTTCAGTTTTTTTATTCACACTCGAATTCTAGAAACAATGAAATATTAATCCTATGATCACAATTCACAACTGCTTATCTGATTTATGGCATTGCATATTTGCATTGGTGGTATGAAATTATGAATAAAATAATATAGGCGATTTAGAATAAATATAAGTGTGGACTATGTATTGAGGAATCTGGCCATAAACGATATAGTTGATTTGGACAACCTGTTTCCCTATCTTGATCTTGACCCATTAATATTAAAATATAATTCTTAAATGGGTCAATGTCAAGTGTGGAGTAAGAACAGTAATATTTTATCTTTAACAAAAAAAAAAAACAGTAATATTTTATTTTTCCCAATTACTTGACGTTGACCCAGTTAACAATAAGTATGATTGGTTGGGTCAAAATTATATATTGATTTGATATAAGATAAGGATGTCAAAAATATAAGACAAGAGGAATCAAAGATGAAAGAAAAATGAAATGACAGCTGTGGGATTTGAACCCACGCCCTTTCGGACCAGAGCCTAAATCTGGCGCCTTAGACCACTCGGCCAAACTGTCACTTTGTGTTTAGCTTATGATTGTATATTTGATAATCCTCCAATGAAAGTGCAACTATGGACAACCATATAAGTTATTCTATATCTTTGAATCATTTCTACCATTGCATTAAATGATAGACTTAAGATGCTTAGATAAAAAAACAAAGGGATGATTGATTAAGGCGCTCGCGCTAGAACAAAGTAGATTACATAAAAGCACAAGAAAGTTAATCACATTTAACCAAAAAAAAAAAAAAAAGTTAATCACTACAAATTATTGTGTGTTGTGTGACCGATTTGAACCGCATCATTTACCTCAATATATATGTCATTTTTCTACATAATAGTGATAACATTTTTTTTAAATGCGGTTTAGGTGGTCATTTAGATAGGATCAGGGCACTACGTAGAAGCCAAGTGTCATAATTTAATGTTATACTATAGTTTATATGGTTTTAGATAATTCGAATGTCTATAGCATCTACAAAATGTCATATTTTCTCTATACATGAACTAAGGGTTCAAGATTAAAGTATCTTTTCGAGTTAGTAAAATAACGACAGTTAGTAAAATAACGACAGTTAGTAGGTTTTATGACGTCTGTCAAATAGAAAAAAATTCAATATTTTCTCAGGTTTTAATTAAGAAATTTTATTTTGAGATTGTATATTTTAAGGTTTATTTTGAAAAATTAAAGAATTTGTTCCTTTTTTTTTGTAAAAAAATTATATAGTAATTTTATCTGTTTTTCTATTTTAATTTTATTTTTAAAAAAATTATTCTATCTCGTAACTGGTGCACATGTTTGGCGCGTATGTTTGACGCGTATGTTTGGCGCGTATAAATTTTTTATTCAAAGATAAATTTTATATATATAGAATGAGATCTATAAGTACTAAATATATCCAATAATAATACAAAATTTAGATTTTGTTCTAAATCTTATTTAATTTAAGATATGTATTAGAAAATATATACGTGTAAAAAATAAATTTAATATATATTTTGGTGAAAAAACAATGCTAACAAAGATAGACATTTTTCGTAATGCGTTGAACCAATTTGATCCAATCCATCTATAAAACGGAGTAGAGTACTAACAAGAACAACAACAACAACAAAATCTCTCAAAGCATAAAAGTTTTTTTAATAAAAAAAAAAGGTTAAGAAATGGATAGAAAGAGTGATGCTAAAGATATTGAAAATGATATCTCAAGTGCTTTGGAGAAGGATGATGCACTTGCGAGGCTATGTACTACCGAAGTTGGTGTCTTGATCAACTCTCCTGCTGAACTACCTTACGTGCACGTGTACGGTAGTTCCTGCTTCAACGATGAGGTTAAGCGTTTCCAAAGATCTAGTGCTAGGAGAGCAAGAATCTCGTCGAGGAAAACTAGGATTCTCATGTACCAAGCCAAACTCGATCGCCTCATGGAAGAAATAAAACAAAGCAAAGCGTATGAGAAGGTATGTGTCCCATACTTAATATTTTTTATACCATACTTTTTGTTAAAACAATTTTAATTAAATGAAACAACGTTTACAGCTTTAAAAGAATCTCAATTGTAAAATACAATTGAACCAACTATTTTTTACCAAACCCTAGGAGTAGATCTTTAACCCAAATATACCACAATATCCATTTTTGAGTTTTATTGATATATCGTGTAATACATTATTATCTAATGTTTTTCTAAATTATTTTTGTTGTGTTTTATGTTTACGAAACGTTATTTTCTTTTGTAAATTTCAGGTTTTGCGTATGAGGCAAGAACAAAACTTCAAAAAGTACACTAGGAAGGAGATTTCAAATCTAAATTCGGAAGACTTAGCTGTTTTCAAGAAAAAACTCGAGAACCTCCAAGATGATATAGAAAAGAAACGTGTAAACATGGAGACTTCGTTTTCTCAGATGACTCTCTCAAAGAATAAGAATAATTAGAAGACGAAGACATGAGCGAATTTTCCTTCCCAACAAGAAAACATATGAGTTTAAGTCTAGAACTCCTCCAAAGTATTCAAAATAAAAATGGCATAATCCCTTATATATTATATAAGATTGTTTGTCGTTAGTTTTTTCCCTTCACAAAGTTTATGGAATAATTTCGGTTTGTTGTAGTTGAAAGATGTTGTGTCTTTCATCTTTTTGTCTTTTTAATCATATCTTAATAATGAAATATGTTTTGCAATCATGTTCAGTAAAATTTAGCATAAAGTATTCCATGAGTTGGCTGTTGGCTTATATTTTCTTTGCATAAATCTCAATATATTTTTTATATAGTTGAGTAAAAACCAAATAATATAGGTTTTAAGAAAAGATTGAACATGTATCCATACATGGAAAAACTTCACACAATTTTTATTTTAAGATATTTTTCTTTATGAAAATAGATGATTTCTTTATATTATAGTGCGCGTTGCATTATTGAAAAATTATTATAATATTTTATAGCATGTATTATTTCTAAAAATATATTTCTAAAAAGATATTTCTAAATATTAGAGCGCGTGTTGCATACTAACAAAATATTTCTATATATTAATTGTGGCATGTAAAATATGGTATATTTTGTAAATTCAACAAAAAAAAAAAAAAAGTATCTCTACTTGTATTCAAATAAAAAATGAATGAAATCTCCTTCAATTTTTTTGGGTTTCTCATATTTTATTTTTACAACCTTATTATTAGTGAATGAAATATATAGGTTATTTATTTCCATTAGAATTACAAAAAAAAAGGTTTAAATTCTATTAGTAAACTCTTGCTTATATATGGTTTTTACTACTAAATTTGAATGTTATTCTTTTTTTATCCATTGGATCAATCACCGACTAAAATTTTCAAACAAAAACTTTATTAAAAATGCACTATGATGTGGACATATATATATGTACATACGCATCTCTAACCTTTCTATAAATGTATAATACTTACGTTTGACGCATTTAAAGACACACCATGTTTTATAACTTGTGTAACCTTTAGTCGAAATCTCATATGTTTTTTATAACATGTTTACAATAAACTCATATAAAACAAAATTCAACATAGAAAGTCATGTACACACACATATATATATAGAGTTTGAAAACCAATGTATGAAAATTTATCATTAGAAATATATTTATATTATAAATTATGAGATCCGATTGAAAATCTAAAGTCACAACATAAGTTCTTTCCATTAACATTAGAAAAAACAACCCCCACATTATTCTATAAATATATTGAAGGGAGAAACAAGAAATAAATCGATCATATATGATCGCCATGATACTGAGTTTATATGCTAATAATGTTTCTAGCTACTAATAATAATTAGGGATGAACGTAGGTTGAGACGAGGAAGGACGCTTCGAGATCATTTTCTTCACTATTTCTTTCATAATGATTATATCTTTAATTTCCTCGCTCATCTCTTCGAAATGCATCACTACAAAAAAAAGGGTAGATTACATCATTTAAATAGTATCACAAAACTAAGTGATACTATTTTACATTACTTATTTACAAATGATTCAAATATTAATGATATAACATCAATTATAATAAGTGATGTTATTATTAACTAATTTTGCATCAGTTCAATAAAATTGATGAAAATTTAATTCTATTTGCATCACTTTCACAATATTGATATAAATATATGAATTTACATCATTTATAAAATGATATAAAATTTGAATCAATAACAAGCGATGCTAATGAATGATTAAGCATCACTTGTAAAAAGTGATGTAATTGATAGTTTAATGTACCAACGTCCCACATCGCTCCCACAGAAAAAAGGGACTTACTAAGTTCCCTATATATAGAGACATTAGGTTTTTGATGGGGTCAAAGATTATGAAGTTTAATAAACAATTATTATTTAAATAAATTTAATTGTTTGATTTCATATTAATTAATAAAAGTAAATAATATTTGTTTCTTTAAAATTAAATTATTTTATTAATTTTAACATCGATTATTTAAAATTGATATAAACACTTAACATCACTTATTATAATCGTTGTAAATACTAACATCATTTATATTAACTGATATAAATACTAACATCAATTACAATAACTGATATAAATGTTTTTTAATATTTACATCATTTGTTAATAAACCGATGTAAAATATTTGCATCAACAAAAAGTAAGTCACTTATTTAAATGATGTAAAATGCGTTAACATCATTTATAAATGATGTAAATATTCAAAATAAGTGATGTTATCTATCCTTTTTTTTGTAGTGCATGTTTTCCATGTTCTTCGAGATAATTTAAAAATAATTAGAAAAATGTTTCTGCAGATCAAAATAAATATAAACATAAAAAGTGTAACGTTACTAACCTTAGGCTGAAGAGCTTGAACCTTTTTACTGAACACAATCAATTCCTCCTGGTCTATGTCTTCATGCTCCTTTTCTCCAATAAACACTTTAATCCTCATCTTCAAACCATAATTTTTTAAAAACATTATAATTAATATTATGTACTTATGTAGACCAAAAAAAAATAAAAAATTAACCAACATTTTACCTTCACACGCCCTTCCTTTTCTTCAAAAGCTTCCATTATAATATCAAATTTGTCTTGAGGCTTGAAAATCTTACTCTCCAATTCTCCAATCTTAAACTTTAAAAATTCTTTCATAATTATAATATCTCTGGTTTCCTCAGTCATGTCTTGCACACGAATATTTTTCACGCTCTTATACAAAAAAAAAAAAAAAAAGAAGATTTTTTATAAACATAAACATAAATTTAAAGAGTGTTAAAATGAGCACTACTTACATTATTAGGCTGTAAACTTTCAAGCTTTTTCTCCAACTCAATCAATTCTCTCAAGTTTAGATCGTTAATCTTCTTTTCTCCAATAAAATATTTCATCCTCTGCTGGACAGCCTAATTATTTACGGAAAAATCTTATTGATTTGTAGAAAAAAAAAAGTATATAAAAATAGAAAATCATATAAAACAAAGACTTAATTACCTCTAGCTCTTCTCTTCTTTGCCCGAGTTTCATCATATCATCGTACCCCGATATAAGCTTCAAAGCCGTAGTTTCCTCAGTGTTCATTTCTCCATGATCCATTTCTTGATTTCTTTTTAGACTTATTAGGAAAAGAGAGGAAAATCTCATGTCTAGGTCTATCTCTTTTAATTTTTTTTCTGCAAAGTTCTCGTCTATTTATAGATGTGCTGTGTCAGGTGGGTTATATACAACACACACACAATACTTATTCAACTTGTAAACAATTTATTATAATAAAAATATATTTCATTTAAGTAGATAGATGTATTTTGTTTATGAAACTAGTAGATATATGTATATACGATCTATATGAGTTAATGCATATATTGAAGAGAAAAATGATCTCAAACAGAAAAATACGTGTTGATGGACTTAAAATAACTTAAAGACACATTTAGTAATTATTTTTGAATA
This sequence comes from Erysimum cheiranthoides, assembly GCA_011420285.2. Classification (NCBI taxonomy): domain Eukaryota; kingdom Viridiplantae; phylum Streptophyta; class Magnoliopsida; order Brassicales; family Brassicaceae; genus Erysimum; species Erysimum cheiranthoides. The sequence continues at coordinate 711,799 of CM022181.2, forward strand.
CATTTAGCGTGAGGGGATGGAGTTTTCTTTTTGTTTGGTAGGAGCGTGAGGGGATGGAGTTAAAGATACATTTAGTATTTATATTTGAATACATTGTTGTAATTGAATGATGTAAGCTTTATTAATAAATATATATATATATTTAAGATATTTTACGAATATTTTGTTGCAATTGTAATCAAAATCTAAAAAATATTTATGACATTTATGAAATTACATTGCAATTCAGATGCATAAGTTATGTCTTTTTGTGTTGATGTGTTCTTCACAAAGGTCTTTGATTTTACTTTTTTCATTTTTTTTCTATTATTAGTAATACCACAAATGTCCCGATTAGAAAACTCCAGTACCCCATAGTAATTTGTTACTAATATTTCAACGAATGAATTTCGTCCAGTGCCAAAGTATTGGTTGTACTCGTCTACGTTTAGAGAAAGGAGAAATTAATTGATTGTCATAAAAATCATATTTGTTGAAATGAAGAAGAGTGTTAGGTTTTTTTTGATAATTCTTAAAATTGAAAATCAATTACAAATGCCGTTATTTTTTTTATATCTTCTAAGAATGTAAATAATACAGAAATAGGAAAATCTAGTCATGAGTAGTGAATTAAGATTAAGAAGTAAAGTAGAGATTTGCAAATGATACAAAAGCACTTTGGAGTTTGGACAAAACTGATGTTATCTTCTTGCTTTCGACTTCGTGTACTATACCACTAGATTTTGATTACAACATACTTTGGGATATGTCATAAATTAATTTCATAAATGTCATAGATTTTTAGAAATATCATAGATATTCTTCTGTATATATTATAGCGCGTGCCACTTTATAGATTTTTCTTTTTATATTCTATAGATGCATGCCATCTCATAAACAAATAGTTTAATTGTTTAAATATTAAAAATTTGTAGATCAATCAATACTACAACTTACTCGCAACATGAATGAAACAGTCTTCTCCAGATTGTAGAAAAATGGATCGTAGAAAGATTGATGTTAAAGATATTAAAAAAAAAAAGGTATTAAAAGCAATATTTTATGGTAAATATATAATAAGAAACAAAATGTATTTTCATTATCACAATATAACTAAACGACAATAAATTGACTAAGTTCATTATCGGATGCCTAATTTCTCTTTGCTCTTCTTCTTCGTTCTTGTTTAATGCTTTCTTCCATTTATAGATGTATTGTGTCCAGCAATTCATAATTTAATAATTAATTTCCATGTTATTGTTGTTCTTCCACAAAAGTCTTTAATTTGCTATATTAACCTTTTCTATGTCACTGTTTGATGAAAACCACAACTTTATTTTTATTAGCAAACTCTTGCTTATAGCTTTTACTACTAAATTAATTTGATTGTTATTCTTTTTTTTTTTCCTAATCCATTCCATCGGATCAATCACCGACTTAACTTTTCAAACAAAAACTTTTTTAAAATTGCACTGAGATGTGGACCTTTATACATACGCATCTTTGACGCATTTAACGACACTCCATTTTTATAACTTGTAACCTTTAGTCGAAATCTCATATATTTTTTATAACTTGGTTTAAATAAACTCATATAAAACAAAATTCAACATAGAAAGTCATGTACATATATAAAGTTTGTAGACCACTGTGTTATTCAATAGACATTAGAAATATATATATATATATATATAAATTAATTATGAGAATTCAATTCGATTGAAAATCTAAAGTAACATAAGTTCTTCCATTAACATTAGAAAAAAAACCCACATTATTCTATAAATATTTTGAAGGGAGAAGCAAGTGATAAGTCGATCATATATGATCCGTGATACTGAGTTTATGTGCTAATAATGTTTCTACTGATAATGATTGGGGATGAACTCCGGTTGAGACGAAGAAGGACGCTTCGAGATCATTTTCTTCACAATTTCGTTCATAATGATTATATCCTTAACTTCCTCGCTCATGTCTTCGAAATGCATCTTTTTTATGCTCTTCGAGAAAATTAAAAGAAAAATTTAGAAAAAAGTTTCTGCAGACCAAAAGAAATATAAATATAGAAAATGTTAACCGAACAGTGAACGCTACTAACCTTAGGCTGAAGAGCTTGAACCCTTTTACTGAACACAATCAATTCCTCCGAGTCTATGTCTTCACGCTCCTTTTCTCCAATAAACACTTTAATCCTCATCTTCAAATCATAATTTTTTTTAAAAAAAACATGATAATTAATGTTATGTAGACAAAAAAATAATAATAATAATAACCAACATTTTACCTTCACACGCCCTTCATTTTCTTCAAAAGCTTCCATTATAATATCAAATTTGTCTTGAGGCTTGAAAATCTTACTCTCCAAATCTCCAATCTTAAACTTTACAAAGTCTTTCATTATTATAATATATTTGGTTTCCTCAGTCATGTCTTGCACACGAATATTTTCCACGCTCTGCTACACAATCCAATTATACAAAACAAGACAAAAAAAAAAAAAAAAAAGATTTTTATAAACATAATTTATCAAAAAAACATTATCAAATTTAAAGAGTGTTAAAATGAGCACTACTTACATTAGGCTGTAAAGTTTCAAGCTTTTTCTCGAGCTCAATAAGTTCTCTCAAGTTTAGATCCTTAATCTTCTTTTCTCCAATAACCTCTTTCATCCTCTCCTCGACAGCCTAGTTATTTACGAAAATCTTAATACTTTGTAAACAAAAAATGTATAAAAATATATAAAATCATTTCAAACAAAGACTTACCTCTCGCTCTTCTCTTAGTTGCCCGCGTTCCATCATATTATCGTACCCCGGTATAAGCTTCAAAGCCGTAGGTAATTCCTCAATGTTCATTTCTCCATGATCCATTTCTTGATTTCTTTTTAGACTAGAGAGGAAAATCTTATGTCTAGGTCTAGGTCTCTCTTTTATTTTTATTTTTCTACTAAGTTCTCTTCTATTTATAGATGTGCTGGGTTAGGTGGGTTATATAACACACACACACACACACACACACAAAATACTTATTCAACTTGTAAACAATTTCTTGTAAACAAATATTTCATTTAATCTAATTAGATAAAAGTATTTCTTTATGAAACTAGTAGATATATGTGTATACTTTATATGATTTAATGCATATATTGAAGAAAAAAATGATCTCAACAGAGAAATACGTGTTGATGGACTCAAAAAGATACATTTAGGATTTATATTTGAATACATTGTTGTAAGTGAATGATGTAAGCTTTTATTAACTAAAATACATATATAAGACATTTTACGATTTTGTTTTGTAATTTTAATCAAAATCTAAAAATATTTGTGACATCTATGAAATTACGTTGCAATTCAAATGCATAAGTTATGTCTTTTTGTGTTGATGTGTTCTTCACAAGGTCTTTGATTTTACCTTCTTCATCTTATTCTCTATTATTAGTATAATACCACAAATGTCCCGATTAGAAAACTCCAGTATCCCATAGTAATTTGTTACTAGTTTTTCAACGGACTGAATTTATAGTTCTGCGGAACTTCTTCGTTCAATGCCAAAGTATTGCTGGTACTCCTCTACTGCATCTAGAGAAAGGAGAAATTAATTGATTGTTATAAAAATAATCTTTGTTGAAATGAAGAAGAGTGTTGAGTTTTTTTGATAATTCTTTAGATTGAAAATCAATAACAAATGCCGCTATTTTTTATATTTTCTAAGAATGTAAATAATACAGAAATAGTAAAGGACTAATTAACAATATCTAATCAGTAGTGACTTACTAAACTTTATTACGTCACCGTGATACTCCTGAACTTGACTCGGTAGAAAGATAAAATGTAAATTAGAGATTTGCAAATGATACAAAAGCACTTTGGAGTTTAGACTTTAATATGTCGTGTATGGTGTACTGTACCACTAGATTTTGATTACAACATACTTTCAGATATGTCATAAATCATTAGTTTCATAAATGTCATAGATTCTTTTATATATATTATGTGCGTGCCACTTTATAGTAATTTGTTTCATATACTATAGATGCATATGCCATCTCAAAAACAAATAGCTAGTTTAAATATTAAAAATTTGTAGATCAACCAATAACATAACCTACTCGTAACATGAATAAAACAGTCTCCTCCAGATTGATGGGCTTAAAACCTCATCCAATAATTAATTATTTTTTAATGTTTTGAATAGAATAAAAGAATGTATCTTTTTCTAAGAACATCTTTAATTTAAATGCTGAATTTATTTCATACGTTTGATATGTATAACAATCTTGTTTTTCTCAGCGTACTCGATCAGCCTTTTCTCCAAACCCTATATTTTACAAAAATATAATTAGCTTTGCACACTAGAAAAATAAGAGAGACGAAAAATATATAAAAGATGTACGATAATTAAAAGGAACACTTACCTTTACATGCTTTGATCATTATTGTATCAACTTCAGTTGTGTGTCGTAGAACAAGATCGAAGAGTTGTGTCTAAATTTATCTTTGCTATTCTTCTTCCTTTTTGTTAATGCTTTCTTCCATTTATAGATGTATAAAATGTATTGTGTGACTTGTGTCAAGTAAGTCACAAAAGCATTCAGTTATGTATGTCAATTCATGTTGATGTTGTTTTACGTCAAAAGTCTTTGGTTTTTACTTCTTTTTAATTAATAGTGATACCACTAATGTCCTAATTAGGAAACTCTAGTACACAGTTTATTGTTTTAACACTCTTCATTAATAAAGCTGTTCTAAAGTTTGAAAATCCTACGTTAGAGTATAATTGTTTTTGGACACTAAAAAACATGTCTGACTAAGGTTTTGGATTGGCTCGAAGGCTCTTTTCTTAATCTACTCAGTAATATAAATAATTAAAATAATATAATATGTTTGACAAAAAAAAAAATAATAATATAATATATTTTTTTTTCCAGCATATAATATTTTGTTTATATTATTTATTGTTTCTAAATTAAAAATTAGTGAAATGCATGTTGAAAGAAACGGATATCTAAAAAGAAAAAAATAAAATATCAGTAAGGAATTAGAAAATTAAAATAGATTTAAAAAAAAAACTAATTAAGGTGACTTGAAATAAAACAAAATAAAACTTATCTTAAACATCACAAATAAAAATAAAATAATAAAAAATGTTTAACAATAAAATTTGAGAATGTTATTTGGAGTAAAAAACATTTAATTATTTTCTTTGTAATAGTAATGATAGCTTGTAGAAGTCTTTGGTTTTTACTCTTTTTTTATCTTCTTTTTTATTAATAGTACTACCATAAATGTCCCAATTAAGAAACTCCAGTACACAGTTTTATTGAAAAAGTTAACTATATTTTCGATTTAATAATATGTTATTATGAAACAAAAAACAGCAGTAATTTGTTTTGTCACGGGGTGAATTTAAAGTTCTATGAAAATTTACATTCTAGTGCCAAATTTTCCATTTTGGAGAAAGGAAATATAAATTGAAGTTCAAAATCCCCTCGGTCCAAGTGAAGAAGAGTATTGAGTTTTTGGCAATTTTTTTATAGTTTTTAACACTCTTACTTAACACTTTTCAAAATCCTAGAGAACATAATATATATCAGTAATGTGAATTATTTATTTTTTTACTCTCTTAGTGTAATTTATGACTTAAAACTGCAAATTTTATCATCATGGTGTTAAAAGGATGAAGAAGAAGAACTTGTAAATTAGAGGAAGAAGAAAACCAACACATGTTACGTACGTGAGGGTCACTCATTAACGTTACATTTGGACTTTGGGGTATTTTCTAAAGTACTCACATTTCTATCAAATGTTTTTACTTTTTACTATAAGACTTAAATCTAGTTTTTCAAATCGAATTTTATATTAAAGTTCAAAAGAACTATTGTTTGTAATACGTTATAGTTATCATGTGGTGATGATTCCAACCAAATCGAATCTCAAGTTGTCCATTGATAGGGTCAAACTCTTTTTTGCCAGCTTATAGTACAATTTTAGTCAATGTAATGCAGAATTGATTAAAACAAACGAATTAATATTGAAATTAGTCAAGAAAGTGAAGGTAGAGTTGTATTATGTGATTCCAATCTTTTTCCGTGTCTCTAGAAACGTCTAATTATGTACAACACAATGCCTGGTCCAGAGTTTCGAAATCCTAAAAGAAGAAAAAAGAATTGGCCCATTATTCTTTATATATATATATATATAAAGCACTAGCTATATTAAACATTCTCTAGCTGATGTTTTCTTTGGTCGTTTGCTAGTTGTTAATCTAATTCATATATTTTCAGTTTTTGTGTGAAAAGAATACTAAAACCAATCAAAAAATGAAAAAAATGTATATGCAGTTTATGAGTTGAACATAGGACCTAGGTCACACCAAATGACCTCTCCCAAATATTGGCCCTAAAGTTTTTTAGTGTTCTAATTTTTAAATTGATAATCTATTAAAAATATTAAAAAGTTTAGTTTGATCTTTTAATGTATAAGTTCTCATCGAATCTTGGTATTAATTTTTACAAATGATCAACATGTCCATCAATAATTAGTAAAGAGTCGAGTTTATATTGTGAACGTTTGATGGTTAGTATTGACGCTTTCAAACTATGAATAAGGTACTATCGATGTCTATTTTTTGTTTATTTGCTATGTTTAAATTTTTTTTTGTGGTTTTTAGTAACCACCGACTAATAAGTTTTCCTCATATTCGATTAATTTTATGTGTTCAAACTACCAATTTTTTTTTCTTCTTTATTTTTTAATTTTTAAAAAATATTATTAATCATAAAAAAAAATTTACTAATTTTTGTTAAAAAAATATCAAACCCGCGCTAACCTAGGTGTCTTACTATAAGAATTAGTATTACTTTTGCTTTTAGTTGGAGGGACCAAAGCAATAAACATTCTTTCAGTTTTTTTTTTTTTTTTTTGTTTTTTTTGGACAAAAACATTCTTTCAGTTATAAAATAGAAAAAGCAGAGTATATATGATCCCAGATCCCTGTCCCACCTTACGTGCAACAACAAAATCAAATAAAATACTATTATAGAACTATTTGAGTATTCTATAAGCGAGTTTAAAACAGTGAAACAAATTGACAACATTCATGTGCAATATTCATTTGTCTTTTTTATGTTCATATTGATTATTTGATTAAATTTTGAGATTAGTGTGTTTGTGTTTTGATTGTTTGATATCTACACTGGTGTCTTTGTTAATTTGTGTTTCATTGTTACTTTTTGGGGGGTTTTATATCATGTGCAGATCTAAACTGGTGTCTCTTTTTGATATGCATGTGGATTGTTTTTGTATTTGCAGTAAGGAGTGGAACAAGTTTGTCGAGAAATCCGATGATTTCATTAAGTGGCTGATAGGGATGGTCTTCCTCTTCGTTCCGGCGAAATACTTTCTCAGAGGCGATGCCAAAGGCAAAAAGAATTTCTTATCCGAAGACACCACTCTCTTCCCCCAGCTCTTTCTGGTGTCGGCACTCGTCTTCATCAGATTGCACCTCGCTTCCTTCCTGTTCAAGAAACGCTGTCCCCAGAAGTGTTTCCAAACGCTTAGCATCATTGCCGGATGCGTCACGGTGGGTTTCACGCTGCTCTACGTTGGATTCGACCCCAAACTTTGGGCATTCGTAGCCATAGGTAGCCTCATCATCGTCGTCGTTCTCACCAAGCTATTTGAGTACTATTGCTAGTTATTTCATAGTTTTTTCATGAGTTGGGCTACTTACCTTAAGTATGCTATATTTCTTGCTTTAAAAAAACTTCATGTAATTGAGGAGGTTTCCTCATCTTTCAGACTTTGCATCTTCAAAACACTGTGCATAGTGTGTGCATGTTGCATTATTTAAAAATTATTTTAATATTTTTATAGCATGTATTATTTCTAAAAAGATATTTCTAAATATTAGAGTGCGTGTTGCATCCTAAGAAAATATTTATATATATTATAGCATGTAAAATATGGTATATTTTGTAAATTCAACAAAAAAAAAACAAAAGTATCCTTCAATTTTTTTCAAATCTCTTTTTTTTTTTTTGTGGAAAACTTATTTTCAAATCTAAAATGAATGAAATATCCTTCAATTTTTTTGGTTTCCCATATATATATTTGTTTTTTTTACAACCTAATTTTTAGTGAATGAAATATATAGGTTATTTATTTTCATTAGAATTAAAACATGATGTGGACATATATACATACACATCTCTAAACTTTCTATAAATGTATATTAATACTTACGTTTGATGCATTTATAAAGAGGGAGAATTACTAGAAAAACTTGTTTTCGCCTTGTAGCCTTTAGTCGAAATCTCATATGTTTTTTATAACTTGTTTACAGTAAACTCATATAAAACAAGATTCAACATAGAAAGTCATGTACACATAGAGTTTGAAACCAATGTATGAAAATTTATGCAATAGACATTAGAAATATATTTATTAATTATGAGAATTCGATTGAAAATCTAATGTAACAAAGTAAAACCTCTATAAATTAATAATGTTGGGACCGTGAAATTTTATTAATTTATAGAGGTATTAATTTATCCATAAATTAATAATTATTAATTTCTAAAGAAATTTACCTTATTTAATAATTTTTAAAAACAATTTTTAAAAAAATATAATTTTTATTTATTATAATCAATACTCTTTGAGAATCAATTACAAGTAAGAAAATAATTATCATATCTAATAGATAACATCAAAAATTATCAATTCAGTAAAAATACTATCAAAAAATTCTAACAAAAATTAATGTAAATTCATAAAAAAAATAACAACACAAGAGTAATATTTCATTAAATATTTTTATATATAACATATATATATAAATATATTTTGATATATTTATAAAATTATTAATTTATAGTATTAATGAGACCATATATTTACATAGAATTTTCTAGAAAAATGATTATCTTATTATTTTATCGAATTATGTCAAAATTAACACTGGTCCCAACTCAGGACGAGATAAATTTATTAATTTTGTAAGTTCTTTCCATTAACATTAGAAGCCCCCACATTATTCTATAAATATTTTGAAGGGGGAAACAAGCAATAAATCGATCATATATGATCCATGATACTAAGTTTATATGCTAATAATGTTTCTACTAATAATAGTTGGGGATGAACGTCGGCTGAGAGGAGGAAGGACGCTTCGAGATCATTTTCTTCCCAATTTCTTTCATAATGATTATATCTTTAATTTCTTCGTTCATATCTTCGAAATGCATCTTTTCCATGTTCTTCAAGAAAATTTTAAAAAATAATTAGAAAAAAGTTTATGCACACCAAAATAAATATAAATATAAAAAGTGTTAACCTTAGGCTGAAGAGCTTGAAGCTTTTTACTGAACTCAATCAATTCCTCCGAGTCTATGTCTTCATGCTCCTTTTCTCCAATAAACGCTTTAATCCTCATCTTCAAACATAATTTTTTAGAAACATTATAATTAATGTTATGTAGACAACAAAAAAAATGTTCTGTTTTACCAAAAAAAAAAAATGTTCTGTAGACAAAAAAAAAAAAGAAAGAAAAAAATTAACTAACATTTTACCTTCACACGCCCTTCATTTTCTTCAAAAGCTTCCATTATAATATCAAATTTGCCTTGAGGCTTGAAAATCTTACCCTCCAAATCTCCAATCTTAAACTTTACAAACTCTTTCATAATTATAATATCTTTGGTTTTTCCTCAGTCATGTCTTGCACACGAATATTTTCCACGCTCTGCTACACAATCCAATTATAAAAAAATAAAGATTTTTATAAGCATAAACATAAATAAATTTAAAGAGTGTTAAAATGAGCACTACTTACATTATTAGGCTGTAGAGTTTCAAGCTTTTTCTCCAACTCAATCAGTTCTCTCAAGTTTAGATCGTTAATCTTCTTTTCTCCGACAAAATCTTTCATTCTCTTCTGGACAGCCTAATTATTTACAAAAAAAATTAATTACTTTGTAAACAAAAAAAAGTAAATAAAAATATAAAATCATTTTAAAATAAAGACTTAATTACCTCTAGCTCTTCTCTTCTTTGCCCGATATAAGCTTTAATTACTAGTAGATATATGTATATACGATCTATATGATTTAATATTTTAATGCATATATTGGAGAGAAAAATGATCTCAAAAAGTCTTTGGTTTTTACTTCTTTTTTATTAAAAGTAATACCTCTAATGTCCTAATTAGGAAATTCTAGCTAGTACACAGTTTATTGTTCTAAAACTCTTAATTAGTAATGCTGTTCTAAAAACCAGTAACTAAGTATATACTGTGAGGTTTTGGATTGGCTCGAAGGATCTTTTAATTTATTAATCTACTCATTGATATATCCTACAGTTGATTTCACATACTTCTTGACCAATACTTCTTCCCTCGCCTTTTCTGATTCCAATTTTGGTTAAGCTTTGTTCAACTGTTGTTGGGCCTCAAACTTTTCTTGGTGGGTTTCAACAGTTCCAAAATTTTAATTTAATACAAAACTTTTTTTAGGGATAATTTTTGTTAAATAACAAGGGATATATACTTTGACCAAAAAAAAATAATAACAAGGGATATATAATTCGGCAGAATTCGGACTAATCTAGTAGTCCCTTCACTATTTTTTTAATAAATAAATATAAAACGTAATATCATTTTAAACTAGGAAGAAAATAGTTTACAAAAATCGAACCTAATGAAAGACTGAAAGTAAGACTTGAATTTTTTTTTACTGTCAATTGAAATAAACAACCTGTGTATATGTATGTGTATTCTTAAGAACAATAATATCTGTATCTGGACTTTTTTTTTTTTTTGACAACAAAAAATCTGTATGTGTTATATATAGTGAAGAGATAATATTCTTTGGAAATTTCTTTGGAAAAACAGAGTGCTCCCACGTCAGAACGCCTACCTTGATCATTGGAAAATGGAATTTTAGAAACGCGTTTCTAATCTATGACTTCGAAATGACAAAAATACCCTCAACTTTAACATGTATAAAAAAACTCAGGGAAGACTTTAAAACACAACAACACCAGAAACAAAACATAACCCTAATACTTTTGTCTGTACAATTCGATTTTCGAAGCAGCTCAAAAGCTATGAAGAATATGATGGGAAAAGGGAAGTTTTCGATATGGAAGACTACGAAAGAAAGGACGAGATTGAAATTTTTGGGACTTGGAGGATTAAAATGGAAGAGATTGAATATGAAGACGTCGTTTTTTGAGACTTTGAGATACAGAATCATGTCTATCATCGAAGCTATGGTTTTGGTATCTAGGCTTGCTTTCTTCTTTCTTTGTTGCGGTTGTAGATTCTAACAAAGTTAGTTTTTTTTTTCGGGTCAACTCTGTTTTTTTTTTTTGTATTCATAGTTTATACTTTATATGTAAAATTTGAAATTCTTTCAATTCAATGTAAAATTTTCTTATTCGTTTCTGATTTTATGGTTTTTTTTGTACTCTGTAAGTGTAATTTATGACTCAAAACTGCAAATTTCATGGTGTTGAAGAAGAACTTGTGAATTAGGTTTTTAGAGGAAGAAGAAAACTAACACGTAAGGAAAACTAACACGTGTTATTCACGTGAAGGGTCACTCATTAACTTACATTTGGGCTTGGGGTATATTTTTCTGAAGTATTAGCTTTTCTATCAAATGTTTTTACTATAAGAACTTAAATCTAGTTTTTTCAAATCGAATTTATAGTAAAATTCAAAGTAATTATTGTTTGTAATACGTTATAGTCATCATGTGATGAAGATTCCAACCAAATCGAATCTCAAAGTATCAATAGTTTTATATCCATAGATTGGCCGGTCAAAGTCTTTTTTTGCCAGCTTATAGTACAATTTTAGTCAATGTAATGCAGAATTGATTAAAGCAAACGAATATTGAATTAGTCAACAAGAGTTGTATTGTGTGATTCCAATCTTTCCGTGTCTCTAGAAACGTCTAATTATGTACAACACAATGCCTGGTCCTGAGTTTCGAAAGCCTTAAAAGAAGAAAAAGAAATTGGCCCATTATACACAAAAAGTTTCTTTTATAAGCACTAGCTATATTAAACAATCTCTAGTTGATGTTTTCTTTGGTCGTTTGCTAGTTGTTAATCTAATTCATGTTCATATATTTTCATTTTTTTGTGAAAAGAATACTAAAACCAATCAAAAAATGAAAAAAGATATATGCAATATTTTATGAGTTGAACCTAGGACCTAGGACCAACCTAACCAATGACCTCGCCCAAATATTGGCCCTAAGCTTTTATAAATGTTGGCCCAAATATAGGCTTGGTGAGCTTGTACCTACGACCGGAATTGTGTAATGTGTACACTAGTATAGTAGTACCCAAATTCATAAGATCAAACTCACAATGATATCATCCTAGAGAAACCGATGGTTGATATTAAATAAAATTACATGAGAAAACGAGATTTATCATTTCTTAAACATTCATGTAGATTAAGGCTGCTATTATTAGGAAGCAAATTTAAAGGATTAATATTATCTTTTGTGAATAGTGATACTTGTATGCAAAAACTGTAATTCACTTAAAAATAAAAAACAAAAACGCAAAGTTACGTTTGAAACAGTCGAATTATAAACCTTTTTTTTTTTTTTTTGTGAAGAGTGACAATCATACATTATCATTCAAACAAGTAAGTAAAATGTTATAACTTGCAAGACTATACAAGAATAGAGAGATTGGGTGGTGAACAACTTGTACCAGCTTCCTACTTGCAACCTTCATTGTTTTTTTTTTTTTTGGTTAATACAACTTTCGTTGTTGTGCTGGCTATTCTATTTAAGTTCAATGTCCCCACGTGAATACGGTTCACCCACCTTGTCCATCTCTACTTAATCACATTTCGAGTATTTATTATAACTTGTTAACTTTTTAGGTAGTTTTGTTTAGAGATTTTCGACCTTAAAATAAATGATGTTTTCTTAAAAGGAAAGATAATAAATTTCTTCAAAGTTCATGCTCAACTTTGAAGTGTCTTATTTGACGGGAGGCTAAATCTTCAGAAAATAAAACTATGGCTCTAAAAGTGAACACTTGGAAGCATTTAGGGGGCTTTAGGATAAATTCAGTGAAGAACCTTGGACTTTTGGCAAGTGGCTTACCATCTCTTATCTTGAAGCACGAGAGTTTAACTTATTGGGCCATCGGGCTCGTTGAAATGAAATTTAAATTATTTTGAAAAGTAAAATTGTATTTGGTTACAATCTGAATTTCAATTTTCAACCAAAACTCAAATACATTGAATTTAATTTAATATTTATTATTATCTTCTAACAAAATTTCAAAAAACAAACTGAATTGATGTTGGGTCTCATAGTAGTAAAAAGTTACTCCCTCCGTTTTTTAATTTGTTGTTTTAGTTTTGTGCACAACAATTTAGACAATTAACTTTTTCTAAAAAGTATTAATTAAAATATTAATCAAAAATGATTCAACCAATTACAAAAAAAAAAGTATAAAATACAATTGGTTACACATATTTCAATAAAGTTAAACTTAATTAAAACAATAAATATTTTAAAACAAAAAATACTGTCCAAAACAACAAATAAAAAGAAACGAATGGAGTATATGCTAACACTTCAAACACTAGAGTTTGATTCTATCTTTCTATAAAAAAACAAAGAAAAAAAAAATATCAAAAGTTTCCTTTTTTTTAATACGAAAAAAGTTCATATATAAAAATAATAATACTTATTATCTAATTTTTTCCGAAACAAATGTAAATCAATAAATAGAATAAAAACGAAAAACGAATATTTTTTGTAATAAACCACGTAACACAAAGAAAAAAAATCGTCAACTTATTTTCCTTTTTGATACCAAAAAAAATGCTCATGGTTATTTTTTCCAACTTATAAAGCTACAATTATAATCTTTTTTCGTGATTGATCAAAAACTAAAAAGAGGTATTGGCCAAGGCCTACTATTAATTTGCCTAATTGGAGATCCAAATAGAATAAAAACAAACTATAAGGCTAAAACTAAAATAGCTATAAACATTAAGGGACTTAAAAGAAACGTTTTTGTCTTCTGTATGTTTTTTTTTTTATAAGTGCTCCTGAAATCTGACGAGCTCAAGCGCTTTCGCAAACACACATCACACACCATTTTCACAACATCGTACTTATCGCCTCTCTCTCTCTTTCTCTCTCAATCTCATTCTCTCTTTGGATCCACCATGCAAGCTCTTCAATCTTCATCTCTTCGTGCTTCTCCACCAAATCCACTTCGATTACCTTCCAATCGACAATCACATCAGATTAACAATGCGAGACCTATACGAAGACGCTCATTCGTCTCCGCATCAGCCTCCACTGTTTCTTCTGCTCCTAAACGCGAAACAGATCCGAAGAAACGAGTTGTGATTACTGGTATGGGTCTCGTTTCTGTATTTGGTAACGATGTTGATGCTTACTACGATAAATTGTTGTCTGGTGAGAGTGGAATCAGTTTGATTGATCGTTTCGATGCGTCCAAGTTTCCTACTCGATTCGGTGGTCAGATCCGTGGGTTTAGCTCTGAAGGTTATATTGATGGGAAGAATGAGCGTAGGCTTGATGATTGTTTGAAGTATTGCATTGTTGCTGGCAAGAAAGCTCTTGAGAGTGCTAATCTTGGTGGTGATAAGCTCAACACGGTACAACATTCTTAGATTCATCAACTAATTTTGAAATTAATCGAGTTTGGAGTGGAAAATTGATGAATTTCGATCCAATTAGGCACACATAGAGTGTCAATTTCACATTTTCTTAGTTCTATTAACTTAATTTTGAGGTTTGTTTTTGTTTTGTAGATTGATAAGAGGAAAGCTGGAGTACTAGTTGGGACTGGAATGGGAGGTTTGACTGTGTTTTCAGAAGGTGTTCAGAATTTGATTGAGAAAGGTCACAGGAGGATTAGTCCATTTTTTATACCTTATGCTATAACAAACATGGGTTCTGCTTTGTTGGCGATTGATCTTGGTCTTATGGGTCCAAACTACTCGATCTCAACTGCTTGTGCTACTTCTAACTACTGCTTTTACGCTGCTGCCAACCACATTCGTCGCGGTGAAGCTGATATGATGATTGCTGGTGGAACTGAGGCTGCTATTATTCCTATTGGGTTGGGAGGTTTTGTTGCTTGTAGGGCATTGTCACAGAGAAATGATGACCCTAAAACTGCTTCAAGGCCGTGGGATAAAGAAAGAGACGGTTTTGTCATGGGTGAAGGAGCTGGTGTTCTGGTATGTTTTAGAACTTTTTACTCTCACATTGAGTTTATATAGAGTTGGCTCCGTGTGTTTAGGTGTTGGTATAAAGGAGCTTGTTTTGGTCTAAAGGATTTGATACACTATTATCTTATGCTGAGGATCCCTACTTCTAAATGATGAAACTTGCTTTCCCATAGTTGATTAGCTGAAATGTATCTTTGCATTTGAAATTTTCTACGCTACAAAGTTGGTTTATTTCACCAGGAGATTGGCTCATGCTGTTTCAGAGAGACCCACCGATAATATTATTTGTTGTATGCTATAACAGGTAATGGAAAGCTTGGAACATGCTATGAACCGTGGTGCACCAATTGTAGCAGAATATCTTGGAGGTGCTGTTAATTGTGATGCTCACCATATGACTGATCCAAGAGCTGATGGGCTTGGTGTCTCTTCATGTATTGAGAGATGCCTTGAAGATGCTGGTGTATCACCTGAGGAGGTAAAAAAGACAAACTTTTCATTTTTCCGAAGTTTTATGGCTATCTGAAACAAAGGGTTTCATTAGTTGCCTGTCACTTTCCTACGTATATTCTTAGCTTTTGATTCTCTCTTCGTTGTTTCAGGTAAATTACATCAATGCCCATGCAACTTCCACTCTTGCTGGTGATCTTGCTGAGATTAATGCCATTAAGAAGGTATTCAAGAGCACTTCAGGGATCAAAATCAACGCCACCAAGGTTTGTCCCCTGTGATTTAGTGTTCTCCTCTATTTCATGTATATGTTTGATTTGCATTTCGTGTAAATGACAGTTTTTGTTACAGTCTATGATAGGTCACTGCCTCGGTGCAGCTGGAGGTCTAGAAGCCATTGCCACCGTGAAGGCTATTAACACTGGATGGCTGCATCCATCAATCAACCAATTTGTACGTATAATCTCTCCTTTTCTACCAAAATCATTCACAAGTTCAACATATAACAAGAACCGACGAAAAGGCTTCTTTGATTCCGCTAACTGTTGCAAGATTTGAACTTGGGCTTTGTTTTAGACACTTACACTCTGTTTCTCATTGTAGAACCCAGAACAAGCTGTGGACTTTGACACAGTCCCAAACGAAAAGAAGCAGCACGAAGTTGATGTTGGTAAGTGACTACGTGACGGCCTTCTCATTCGATCAAACTGACAACAGTTTCTCTGATTAATAATGTCTTTCTGTTTTATTTTGTTGCAGCCATATCAAACTCGTTTGGATTCGGTGGACATAACTCAGTCGTCGCCTTCTCTGCCTTCAAACCTTGATTTCTTCAGACACTTTAGAGTCTCTCTCTTCCCCAACCGTTACTTCACCTTCACCATCACCATCATCATTCATCACCATCAATCTTCCTTGCAGCTTCATAAGTTTGAGCCTTTTTCGTTTTTTTTATTTATTTTCCATTCACCGTTCTCTTATTGTTGCTGAGTTTTAAGATTTTGTTTCTTCCCTCTTGTACGCGGAATGTTTTGTATCTTAGTTCGTTCCATATCAAACTGAGCTAAGAATCTTGTAGTGATATGTTGTTTAGTGTCAGAATAATTCAATTAGGCGATTTTCATCTTATTTCTCAGCAATACTGTACTTCTCGAGGATTATTACTGTAATAAATGAGTAATAAATCCCTTTGAGGAAAACTAATCGCGTAGACGCCACCATTAATATAACTCGTGAATGGGTTTATAAGAGCAAGGCCCAATAAAATATCGGCCCAAAATCACCTCACTCTTCCCGCCAGAAAGAGACACGTCACCTCACAGTTTCCCGCCATTACAATACCCTTCCTTTATGCCTCTCGAAATCGAATAAACCTCAGTTTCTCTGACAATCCCTACTCATCTTAGTTTGGAGAAGAAGACGAAGAAGAAGGCTTACGACGAAGCAAAGTTTTGTAAGAAATGGATGTACCGGAGGAGACGAGGCTTCGCCACAAGCGAGATTTTATCCATTTCCTCGAAACCGTAAGTCTATCTCTTTCTCCCGAGAGACATTTCGAGCTTTTGTTCGTGTGTATGTAATTGGAATTTAATGGAATTGTAGATGTACATTGAAGAAATCAAGACTTTGGTACAGCAAAAGCGTCACCGTCTCATTGTTTCTCTCTCTGACATTCATACAAACTTCCAACAATCTGCCTCTAGGTCAGAGTTCACCTTCTTAATTCTCAATTTGTGGGGAAATTTTAGGGTTTTTGTTATTCTTCGCATCCTTCTTTGCCAGATTCAGTAATTTGATTGATTGGTTTGTGTTTTGATTAGGATGCTGAGGAATCCAATTGAGTACATGCAGTCATTTTGTGACGCAGCTACTGAAGTTACACGCAGTATTGACCCAACATACTTGAAGGAAGGAGAGCAAGTTCTTGTTGGATTCGAAGGTCCTTTCGTCTCTCGTCGTGTCACACCTAGAGAGCTTCTCTCTGAGTTTATTGGATCTTTGGTCTGTGTTGAGGGCATTGTCACCAAATGTAAGCCTTTTCTCTATACTTCTCTGCTTTCTTCACTCTTGCTCTTTTCTTTGTGTTTACCTCGAAGATTTAAAATCTCTGCTACATGTTTTCCTTTCAGGTTCTCTTGTGAGGCCAAAAGTTGTTAAAAGCGTACACTTTTGTCCATCAACTGGTGAATTTACCAATCGAGATTATCGAGACATAACGTCCTACGCGGGTTTACCCACTGGGTCTGTCTATCCAACAAGGGTAAATTACATGTTCTTTTACCTTTCATTGCTGGAAATTTTTGCCTGTTACTGAGTTTATTTTGTTTTCAGGATGATAGGGGAAACTTATTGGTGACTGAGTATGGACTGTGCAAATACAAAGATCACCAGACATTGTCAATTCAGGAAGTGCCTGAAAACGCTGCTCCTGGTCAGCTTCCACGAAGCGTGGATGTCATAGCTGAGGATGACCTTGTTGACTCATGCAAGCCAGGAGATCGAGTGGCTATTTCCGGCATTTACAAAGCTCTTCCAGGCAAAAGCAAGGGTAGTGTGAATGGAGTCTTTAGGTGCGCATTCGTTCACACCTATTAAGCTCAAGATGTTTTTTTTTTCACTGTGATAATCTTGACCGAGCTCTTTCTCTGTAGGACTATCCTCATAGCCAATAATATCGCTCTGCTCAACAAAGAAGCAAATGCACCTATATACACCTCGCGAGACCTACAGGAGATTAAAAAGATTGCAAAAAGAGATGATGTATTTGATCTCCTTTCTAGGTCCTTAGCACCTTCTATTTATGGGCACGCTTGGATAAAGAAAGCAGTAATTCTACTGATGCTTGGCGGTATGGAAAAGAACCTTAACAACGGAACCCACTTGAGAGGGTAAGTCTTGCTTGATAACTAATTTCAGCTTCTGTTCATTGGATCTTTCTTGTCTAACTGGTTTGTCTTTCTTCACTTGAAACAAATCTTTTGCTTTCAGAGACATCAACATGATGATGGTTGGTGATCCATCTGTTGCCAAATCTCAACTTCTGAGAGCGATAATGAATATTGCACCATTGGCTATATCAACCACAGGCCGTGGTTCTTCTGGTGTTGGGTTAACTGCTGCTGTGACGTCTGACCAAGAAACAGGTAAAAGCACACGAAAGCGTTTGGACATTTTTTTTTTCAAATGCTAAAATAAAAAATTAGAAAACAGTCAAGCGCTATTTCTTATGAAAATCAATTTCTTCTTTTCATCAGGGGAACGAAGACTAGAAGCTGGTGCGATGGTCCTTGCTGATAGAGGTGTTGTGTGCATTGACGAGTTTGATAAGATGAACGATCAGGACCGAGTTGCTATACACGAAGTGATGGAGCAACAGACTGTAACGATTGCAAAAGCCGGTATCCATGCATCACTGAATGCTAGATGCAGTGTGGTTGCAGCAGCAAATCCCATATACGGAACTGTAAGTTGCACAGAACTTGTCCTAATCTGTTGCCTCTATTGACTAGTATCCCTTATCCTCGTTCCGTACTCTTGCATCTGCAGTATGATAGATCACTGACTCCAACAAAGAACATTGGACTTCCAGACTCGCTGCTTTCTCGTTTTGATTTGCTGTTTATTGTGTTGGATCAAATGGATGCTGGTATCGACACCCTGATATCAGAACATGTCTTGCGTATGCATCGATACAAAAATGACAGAGGTAACAAATCAATCTTCATTGGTGTACTAAGCAGTTCACAACACATGTCGTGAAACATATCTGTCTTTTGATTGAACCATAGGTGAGGCAGGGCCAGATGGGAAGTTGCCATACGCGAGAGAGGATGATGGTGAAAGTGAAGTGTTTGTTAAGTTTAACCAAATGCTACATGGGAAGAGAAAAAAAGGCCAAGAGAAAACCCTTACGATTAAGTTCTTGAAGAAGTACATTCACTATGCCAAGCACCGAATTGAGCCAGAGCTCACCGATGAAGTGAGACACTGATATTCAGATTTACTTACTTGAAATCTAACAAGCTTTCCACTGAGATTTATACTATTTATTGAATTTGCAGGCATCTGAACGTATTGCAAAAGCATATGCAGATCTCAGAAATGCAGGTTCTGATACTAAGGTAATTCCTTTCGTAACATAACCTTGAACACTAAAGGTTTTTGTTTTCGTCTTGGGAACTTGTATTTGACACATTCATTGACATTTCTGCAGACTGGTGGTACGCTTCCGATAACAGCCAGAACTCTAGAGACAATAATCCGTCTTGCTACAGCACATGCCAAAATGAAGTTGAGCAGAAAGGTAATGATTAAACTCAAATCTTCCGTTTTTCCCTCCTTGTCGTGAATATCTTCTATTTAGATTCATTCTAAAGTAATATGTTTATTTTGGAAGGTTACTAAAGCTGACGCAAAGGCTGCCTTGGAGCTTATGAAGTTTGCAATATATCATCAAGAATTAACAGAGATGGATGAACGCGAGCAAGAAGAACGTCAAAGGGAACAAGCAGAACAAGAAAGAACACCAAGTGACCGTAGAGGCAACCAACCCAGGAATAACGAAAATGGAGCAGAGAATGACACCGAACATGTCGAAGGGTAACTAATTTGATCTCTTCCAAGCAAACACACACTGCAGCTTTCGCAACCCTCTAATACATTGTTATTCTTTTTTTGTCGGTCCATTCAGTGAAACAGCAGATCCAATGGAAGTAGATGAACCTCAAGTGGAGCAATTCAGTGGGACAGTCTCTGCAGCAAGGATTGAAACGTTTGAACGAGTGTTTGGGCAGCACATGAGGACAAATAGGCTTGACGACATTTCTATTGCAGATATAGAGACTGTAGTCAATAACAATGGAGTTGGAGCTTCTCGCTACTCGGCAGATGAGATTATGGCTCTCTTAGAGGTACATCACAAATTTAGAAACAAAGCTTTCTCATTCTTTTGCTTTTTATACAATTTCTTCATAACTTACTCTATTGTGGATTTTATGCAGAAACTGCAAGATGATAACAAAGTGATGATCAGCGATGGTAAAGTTCATATCATTTGATCATGAAGAAATTCATACTGATTGCTTCTTCATCACATTAGAACTCGAAATGGTGGTAGTAGGAGAAGAGAACTCTTGGAAACCAAAGTATCATTTTTGTAAAATATTTATTCATACTTTTTAAGTTTTGTGTTTGCATTTACTAGTGAAGGTAGTAAAACTGATAACAAAATTATGGAATTTATAAATGATACACACAACAGTTTGGCAAACCACAATCCAAATACATTTGATTTTTGCAAGTGGAGGATAAAGTTATTACAAGAGTAAACCAAATAATAATAATATAATAAGAATGCAAATGTAAGTGTTATTTTAGAAGTCTATGAAATGGATCATTTTTTCATTCACCAAAACTTACCATTAACAACAACACAAAGACTTCATAATCAAAGTGAGGATTTGGAGGACTTGAATATGCCAAAAGGAAGCCAAATCCAAAACAACATCTTAATTCTAATAACTACATACATGTTTCACATTTTTTAAAGCGAAACAAAACAACACAATGATACAACCGTTAAACCGGAGATGAGAAACCGATCAAACTTCATGCCTGGTCTAAAGCAGATGTGGGAGGAGGTGGAAGCACTTTACCACGCCCCATTGTAAACCCTCTCGTCCCATCAGGCATTCTCGGGCCAGGTGGACGCTTTGAGACCTCGATGGGATGATGATTATGATGGGAAGACGATGAAGCTGATGGTGCTGTTCCATGTCCTGTGGCAATAAATTACATTAAAAGATTTCAATTTTGCTTTCCTTAGTTACAATAAGTGGAAGAAATGGACTTTCTCTAAAACAAGTACCAATACCGTTGCCGCCTTGATGATTCTGTCGCCTTCCCTGTCCTCCACCTCTGCCTTTGTTTCCATTTTTATCCTTCTGATGATTGCCACCGTCCTGAAAATGGTTAAAGGAAAATCTGTAATTATAAACAGCTGTCTTGGGTCCTGGTTTAATGGCACGTCAGTGTTGATCCCAAATTTTGCTTTGCAATAAGTCGTCAAAGGTGAGATTAAAAAGTAATAGTAATAGTATTAAGATGGAACTTACATCATCAGCAGGATTATCAGAATGATGGTGACGGTGATGCTGATGTTCACGCGTCTTTTTGTTCTTCTCGCCTCCAGTTTGATCATGAACTCGGCCTGTATTGTCCTTTTCTTTATCGACTTCCCTCCTAGTTGGTCTTTGTGCAAACTTTGCCTATGGTGGATAATCAATCAATTAATAAAAGTTATAATCTGATTCCATTGAAGTTAAAAGATTCTTCAAGATTACTTACTACTTGTTCAAGAAGTTTAACTCGCAACCCATTTCTCCAGTCTTGATCATTATTCAATGTAGCTGCCTGCACCCAATAGTAAAAGTAGTTTACCACTCCCATTCCTTAGAAAAGAGAAAATATCACCGAGCCTAAGATTTTTTTGACACTCACCGCTTTTTCAGCTGCCTCCACCGTTTCATATTCCACAAAGGCATGTAACTATAGGCAAAAGAAGAAGAAGCTAATTACTTACACATAAACATACATATACTTGCATCTGATTTCTTATAAGAAAGTTCTCCACAAAGTTTCTTACTCTGGTTCTAATGAATTTGTCCTTCTTACAACCCTTCTCTGATTCTTCAGCAGCATTTGGATCACATATGGATACACTCTTTATGCTGCAATTGCAGAAAAATGTTAATTACATGTATAATGGGTATAGCCAAGATGTAGGAACGATATGACAGGAGAAAAGGAGTAACTAGATAAAAGCTTACCTTCCAGCTTTGCCAAATATCTCCCGAATATTCTCATCTGAATGATCCTCTGGCAAATTTTCTACCAAAACAGTGAAAATCTATGGTACACAAATTAGAAACGAATATATCTCAAAGCAAGCAAAGACACAACACAGTAATTAGACAGAAAAACAAGAGTCATGCTGAGGCAATTGATACCTTTGGATCCCTGATCTCAGGAAGAGGACTCAGCCGCTTCACCTTCTTCCCATCAGAGCTAACAACCTGCAGGTTGACCAAACAGATGCTTAGCCTCTGTTATAGTTTCATCTGGTATTTCATATTGCTTTTCTAACACTAATGATTACTCCAATAACTTCTATTCATACTACTTGTAAGTTGTAACTACTGTAAAGAAGCTTACAAGAAATGATGACTCCTTTAAGGCTGATACTATCAACGCATGGTCTCGAGTAAGCTTCTTCATTTTACGAAACGTAGCAATGGTAGAAATAGGAACTGCACAATGATAAAAAAAAACTATTTTAATTAACAAGTAATCTATTTTCCGCAACTCGAATTTAAATACTACTTTCCATGGTTCTGCAAGAATAAGTTTGGTACACAGGAAAGAACCCACTTTGGTATCTCAACTGTGATTTCTCCATTCAATAATGCTCACAAAGTTTCATACTTTCAATGATACATGTTTCAAGTATCAGAAAGTTCTTAGCTACATTAGCGATTCCTCAGAAGCAAGGGGTCTAATGCCTAAATTCCAAGTCAAAGAAAGATACTCACCAAAGCCTTTTTTGTTTCTCTTCATAGCATTCAGAAGAAATTTGTCAGTAGGCAAATTCTCGTCACTAAAGTAGTATTCAACCTGTGAAACAAGTAGAGAACAAACTCGATTCAGAAGAACATAACAATAAACCCAAATCATAAGCATGATCAAATCAATTAAACCCAAAATTGCTCAATCAATTTCCTTGGAATCTTAAAATCGCAATGGAGATTCAAAGTTTCAAAACCACTTGCCTGTCTAATGATCTTCTGCTTCAACTCATCAATTGGAACATCAACAACGTCGGTCTCAACCAAATTATCGCCATGATCCTGATCGCGATCCTCGCCGCTATTTCGTTCGTGGTCAAAATCATCATCCGACGGAGATAAAGAAGGAATCTCCGAGACAACAACAACATCATCGGAAGATCCAGCAACTGGTAACAAATCAACTGGTTGGGAAACATCTTCTGGTGCCGGAAGTTTGACGGCGGTGATAGAAGGGGTTTCCATCTTCTCACCGGAGCGAAGAGGAAGAGACGACATAAGACTTCGCCGGAGAAGAGAGAAGAATTCTCGCGCTTCCTCCTTTAGCGTCTTTGAGTCTTCTCTCTTCCTCTTACCTCTCAGCCGACGCGTCTCTTCGCTTCTCCATTTTTATAAATGTTTCCAAGACTTTTTTCATCTGATCGGTCAAAGGTTAGTTTCGTCATTTTCTTACAAACGATGTCGTTTTAATTCCACTTGGGTCGAGGTAACTTGATGGGCTTTAATATAGTAGCATCGTTAAGAGGCTTTTGAATGGCCCGATTGTAGAAAATAAGAAAACATAGCAAATCATGAAAATGTGTATTTTATTGAGATAGTCAGATAGATATATTGGCGCTTGATGGGTTTGATCTTAGCCCAATTAAGAGGCTTTGATTTCGCCTAATAGTTTTTCATGTATTTTATATTGAAAAACAAAAAAAAAAAATATATTTAAGAAGGGTAAAACCGAGGAACATATATATGTGAAAAAAATGTGTATTTTATATACTAAAAGATGAAGAAAATCAAAATTGTCGGAAAAAATTGTTGTTAATAACATGCAATATGCGAGTTTGAATGTGGATATTAACATATCGACGTCACTAACACAAACCACTATGCTACAAATTATGGTCGAAACTAGCCAATTCTATAGGAAAAGTTAGATTATAGCTCAAGCTGACAAAAAAAAAGAAGTTAGATTATAGCTCAATATATTGTTATAGTTGATGAATTGAGTTAGTTGTTGTTTTGGTCCATAAATTTATTGTCATTATATATTTGTAGGCATTGCAGTAATCCTTAACATTCTTTTAAGTTCTTCTTTTTGTGGGTCAAACATTTTTTTTTTAAGTTTTGGTTAAAACTTTGGTCATACGAAAAGCGATAGATGTACATACATATTTGTAAATGATGTGACTAAACGTTTATTGATTTGGATTTGAACCCCCAAACGATTAGGATATGAGAGAGCAACTAATCAACTAATCAGCTTCTATTGGAATGGTGACTCGGAGATTGAAACTTATAGTCTCTCTTATCAACCACTTAAAAGGAATGTTGATATATACACTAGCATATCATCAGATCTTATTTACCCTATGATCGTTATACATGTTGACAATGACCAATTAAGAGTGATTTAACACTAAAAATTTGATCTCCTATATAATAAACGAATCATGTAAGAATTACTTTAACTTTTGAAATATAGAATTCAACTAGCAAATATAAATGGTCAATATGAAAAAGAAGATGATATTTGTACACAAAAGGTTTTATAAACTTCATAAATTGTTCTCTAACACACACAAAAAAAACTTCATAAATTGTTCTTTACACACAATTTTTTTTTTGTGCACTTCTTTACACACAAAAAAAAAAAACAAAAAAAAACTTCATAAATTGTAAACTAAATAAAGACCTATTTTTGCCTCATTAATTAGAATTCGATAGAGCAATAAAATACTGAATAGATATGGTTCAAATTTAAAAATATTATTAAATAAATTGCCGACTTCATCCTTGTGTATATCTAGTTTTAAAGGATTGAAGATGTTTGCCCAAAAAAAAAAAAAAAAGATTGAAGATAAAAATTGGACCAAATAAATGAAACATTTTAGTTGCATGCCCATGTAGTTTCTTCTCGCTTGCATTGAGATGCGATTGGCCAAGTTATTTTTGGTCCACATTAATTTGGTCCTCCACCAAATAAATGAGAACATTTATATTCTCTCCTCTTTTTTTTTTTTTTGGGCAAACATTCTCTCCTCTTTTCTACAATTTGTATGGAGTCTATATCAAGTACAAATTCTTTTAAATAATAATAAAAAAATTCTTTTACTTTTGGCTGTAAATGATAAATACATTGTTTCATCAAGATTGTTATTATTGATAATATTATTATAATAATCAAAAGGTTTGTTTTAAGGCATCTCATCGCTTTTAAAAACACGATCAATTTATATCGTACACACATGTTGTTTTCTTTTCTAAATTAGAATAATTGATGTTACAACACTATATTATCACTAGCATTATAGATAATATTCGACATAATCAAGTATTAATTGTTGATGAAACTTTAAAGACAACTTGGCCCGTACATCAATTACAAATTAGAAGATTCGTAGGATTCATAGTCCTATATATATACATAATAAAATCTTCTTTTTTAAAAAAATGTAATGCAATAATTAATTCAGATTTGTTGTGTAAAATGTGACAACGTTTCAATAGAGAATAACAATTGCTTATTCCAATTCTTCGCGTAGAAATAAGATATGCAGTACATATTCTGATTTGCAGTACTTTTTGAAAACAATTTTTCATAGAGAAATTACAAAGAAAAAAATAGACTTTTTCTTTTGTCATCGAAAAAAATGGACTTATAGCCAAAAAAAATATAGAAAGAGACTTTTTTTTTTTTTTTGTCAAACAAAAAAAATTCTATATTCTCTAGAAGTCCATACAACGAAAGGGTTTTAGAATATCATTAGGGTTTTATTGTTTGAGTCTTGAGAGACTTTTAAGAACTCTCTTTAATTTTCTCTTGGTCACAAATTTGGTAAATGGTCGAGTTGATCATAACCAAAATCTCCACTCTACAGCTCACGTGGAAGTCACTGCCATCATTGTTCTAAAAACTTGCCTGATAATATATAGGGGCGAGAAAAGTTGTTGTCAAAATAAAATAGAAGGATAAGGGACAAAAATATATAGGAGGTTATATAATAATTTTTTTATAAGGAAAAAATGTACAATTTCGCATTTGTTCTTTTTCGCACTAATTTTGAAAGACTAACTAGAAAACATAAAGATAGGTGTGAATCTTTACAAGAGAACCATTAAAAAAAAAATTATTTAATTTTTTTTTTAATTAAAAGTTGCTTCAATATCAATCATTCCTTGATAAAATATGTACCCAAAATGTAGCTTTATTTGGTTCGTAAATATCGTTTATGCATGGAATTCAATACACAAAAAATGTGTTATATAAATCTAGGCATTATGAATCATATATGTTGTGTAAACTAAATTTGATTATAAAAAATCAACAATAGCATTGTGATAATATTTCACAAAATTGACCAACTGTGGTTATGCGTACTTTTATGATTGTAGAATCCAAATGTTTTTTATATATTCAATATAAAAACAAATCTGTAACAATTCTATGGTTCTATAAAATTTCATTAAGGTTTAACACTCGTTGTGTAAAAATAAACATAGCATAGTTTTTAGTCTACTTATTACTACTAATTAATATTGTTAGTTTGTTACCATATCATCATTATTCATATAATCATTACCAAAAAAAAAATCATTATTCATATAATCATACTCAATCTAATGTTGTACATTTGTACATTGTTAAAGAATTCTTTCTTTCTTTTTCTCTGTTAAATGCAAAAGTGTAAATTCTTTAATAAGTTTCCAAAAGAAAACTTTCCAAGGGTTGCTTGATTATCAATTATATGGTATCTTATTTTCTTGTGGTGAATCTGATTTTCTCTTTTCAAAAAAGCACCTTACCACCTACGAACACATTTCAATTAAAAATAATATTTTAACGTTCATTTTTATAGTTCCCGTAACTTCTTTTTCACCTTTACATTCTATATAACTAGATTTTGAACCCGCGCTACGCGCGGGATATTTTTTACTAATATTTTTTATAATTAATAATATGTTTTTAAAAAAAAATGAAAACTAAAGAAAAAAAGAATAGGAGGAAAAATTATTAGTCGGTTGTTGATAAAAACCACAAAAAAATAATTTAAAACACAACAAATAACCAAAAAATAGACATTGATAGTACCTTATTCATAGTTTGAAAGCGTCAATATTAACCATCAAACGTTCATAATATAAACTCGACTCTTTACTAATTATTGATGGACCTGTTGATCATTAGTAAAAATTAATATCAAGATTTAATGAGAACTTATACACTAAAAAATCAAACTAAATTTTTTAATATTTTTAATAGATTATCGATGTAAAAATTAGAACACTAAAAAAAACTCATTGATTCATAAAGGAAAAAACGAAAAAATATTATACTTACAATATATATTAAGACATGTTGATCAACTGAAAAAATCCAAAATTTTATATCGATTCACGATTTTGTTTCCACAAATCCAACCTACAAATTTACATAAAACTAAACACCATTAATATTTCAATAAAACTTTCATGTCATAATTAAATATAATATCAAAGCAAAAAAATATAGGGGTTAATTATGATGTGAAAGTGAAGATCAAGCAATGTATTTATATAAAATTAAGAGGAGTTGTAAAATTACAGTTTCCTTTTGTTTGACGATATCTACTAAACAAAAAGAAAAATTTATATATTATAATTAGAAAATTTACATTTCTTTTATTTTCAAATTATTTTCTTCATTTAAAATCTATACTATATAAAACTAACTTTTCTTATTTGTCTACTACGTAATATTTTAGGAAGTTTCTATTTATCTTATTTTCATATTATTTTTTTCAACCAACTTTTTACATTTGTCTACTACGTAATATTTTTGGAACCTTACATTTCTCTATTACATAATATTTTAGAAAATTTACATTTTACATTTCTCTACTATGTAATATTTTAGAAAATTTACATTTCTTTTATTTCCAAATTATTTTCTTCATTTAAAATCTATACTATATAAAACTAACTTTTCTTATTTGTTTACTACGTAATATTTTAGGAAGTTTCTATTTATCTTATTTTCATATTATTTTCTTCAACCAACTTTTTACATTTGTCTACTACATAATATGTTAGGAAGCTTACTTTTTCTATTACATAATATTTTAGAAAATTTATATTTTACATTTCTCTACTACGTAATATTTTAGAAAATTTACATTTCTTCAATTTTCAAATTATTTTTTTTCTTTAAAATGTTAATTAGTGAGGTGTCTAATCGTGATTGGTTGTCTAAAATCCTATGTGAACGGTCTTAGAAGCATTTAGCCTCAACTTTTATATATTTTAAGAAGTTTCTATTTATCTTATTTACATATTATTTTCTTCAAATAACTTTTTACATTTGTCTACGTAATATTTTAAGAAACTTACATTTCTTTATTACATAATATTTTTAGAAAAATTACATTTTACATTTCTCTACTACGTAATATTTTATAAAATTTACATTTATTCTATTATATATTTTAGGAAGTTTCTATATATCTTATTTCCATATTATTTTCTTCAACTAACTTTTTACATTTGTCTACATAATATTTTAAGAAGCTTACATTTCTTTATTACATAATATTTTAGAAAATTTACATTTTACATTTCTCTACTACGTAATATTTTAGAAAATTTACATTTATTCTATTTCCAAATTATTTGTTTTTCATTTAAAATGTTAAATGTTAATTAGTGAGGTGGCTAATCGTGATTGGCCGTCTAAAATCCTATGTGGACGGCCTTAGAAGCATTTAGCCTCAACTTTTATATAGTATAGATTTATTTATGATCAAAATAACTTTCCAAGCATAGTTAGATTTTCCACAACTATACCGTAAAGAACTTTGATAAAGAGAACCAACTGTTTGACCAGAAAAAAAAAAAAGAACCAACTACAAAACAACAAACATTTCCCCCCATTATGATCGACGCATTAAAATATAAATTTCTCTTATGCTAAAATATTCGATCTAATCAATATATATATGACTATGTCAAGTCACTGGTTAGTAAATCAAAAAAGTAAAATTTTGATGTCTTTTTAAGCATCCTATATATATTTGTTTCTGTAATACTTTTCTATTAATTATTTCTACTATTTACTTATTCTTTGAAAGGAGAACATCTCAACCAATTTTGCAATGCTTAAGACAAAATTTAAAGTGATATATGAGAATGTAAATGATATTAATGTTTCCTTTAAGTATCCTTCCTCAAATTAATGGTTGAATAAAATGATTGATGTCTCTATATACCAAATCTAAATTGTACGTAACTTTTTTTATTTTCATTGCAAGATTTTTGGATACTTCGTCATATTGTAGATTGAATTGTCGGTTATGGTTTCGTATGATGATTGATGAGGCTGATCATATGATTTGCTGCTGTTCATCAATGTTTTTCTGGATCGTGATCACGATAGTTAATCCGTTTGTAATAAAATTATTTTACAAATATGATGATGAAATAGTTGAAAAAAAGTTATCAAATCATACACAAAGAATTACATTTTACTGATCATATGCCTACTTTTCTTTACCATTTCAAAGAAAAATATCCTAAGCATTTAATTTGAGAATATTTTATAATCGAACTGTTTAATTCTAATTTATCAGTGTAACTGTTTTTAAAGTAAATTTAGTTTTTATATTTTCATATTTATTGATCGGAATCAAACTATGCAATTCATTAGCTAACACTTTTGATGGTTGGGGCTTGGTTTCGTTCATCATTTATAAAGGGCTTTGCCGTATACCAGTATTTCAGTAGTTTTTTCTCACACTTCTAGTGAAAAAATCAAACTAAACATCTAATGATTCTGTCGTAAGGAATATTTTTTTATAGGTCTCACGGGTCATAATATACTTTGACTCTTCGAAAAAATCAAGGGACTTCAATGTTTCGAAACTCTACCAAATTGGTCAATCAAGCTGACATGCATTTGTTTCTTTTTTACAAGTTCTCCTATTCATTTGGTAGAACTTGTATCTATATTGAACTTATTTTCGGATAAGAAAAAACAAAATGCCTAAATGGTATTTTTTGACCTATTGAAATATTTTTTGTTAGATTTTTCATATATATTTTAAGTGATACTAGTTTTTTTTTTTTTAATAAATGCTAGTTTAATTCTTCTGTGTCGGAAGGAAATTAAAGCACCTAATTATGGGGAAGAAAATTAAAGAGCAAACTAACAGAACTTTTGGTCGTGTGGTTCCTAGAAAAAGAGAGTTTGAAAAGGCTTAAACCGTTCTTAATTCACAGGCTATATATACCTACCCAACAAACAAACAAAATATTTAGTGAATGATTTAATTTTGCTTTTAACTAAAAGTTTCCCACGTTGTAGGACAATCACGAGAATTTTCCTTATGGTTTTGACCCTACCCGTCTTTAATTACATAAACCTAATCGCATTAGACACATACATCCTACCAACATTATTGAATCTAATTCGTCACATGTTTCTAAACCTAATTAGTGTTTAGGCCCAAACTATAACTCTGTCGGGAAAATCTTACTATACTAATTGCTATCTAATAATTCCCGCTTGATAAATAAAATTCTCTATGTTTCTCTTCTTGTTTTCTTTAACCATTACAAAAGATTCTGATTTTCAAGTTAAAAAAGTTTCAACAAACGGAGATGTGGTGATAGATACAAGTATACAACGTTCGGGTTTCTAATAAGTATTGTCTTCTAAGAAAACTTAAGAGAAATGATTTTTCTGACATTTTGTCGTAATCAAGAAACATTATGTGAAAACAGTAAGAAATTGCAAATTTTACACAATAAAAAATGGGGGACCCTTATGGAGCCTAACTTTAAATTAAAACGACAGAAAAATCTCATAAATCACGCCGACATGGCGACATTACATGGAACAAATCGCTAAATGCAGTGTCTATGACTCGTTAATCATGTTTCCCCGTTGAAATTATTGAAAAATTATCTTGTTTTTGTTTGTGAATCACCTTTGCCTTTCTTAGTCATATGAGAAAGAGAATCAACCCGGGATATTCCATCCATATTACAAAACGTTAAAAGCTTTAGGTTATTGTTATTGGTTTCTTATATTTTTAGTAAATTATTGTGTTATTGGTTTGATAATTATGATTTCATAATTTCCTTACATTTTAGTGTTATTGGAATATTAATTTCCTTACATTTATATTCATAAGACGATTAAAAAAGGACGATTTATTACATACGAAAAATCTAAAATTTCAATAAAAGTCTCTAACTCCCTTTATAGCCTAATGATCATGAGAATGGTTTAGAATACAATAGTCGACTTTTAACTTAATGGAAGACTTACCGGAAGATGTCTCTATCTGTTATCTTAGTATTGGACCCGTTAATAATGTGCAATGTATAATGTGGGGTACTAAATCCCAAGAAAAATCTAGATTTTCACCAGAAAAATAATAATTGTAGTGGAATAGACCAGCATGGTTCAATGTGGTCGTTACTAGTAAGACCAATCCAAAACATCCCCTAGTCTAAATCAAATATGACTACAATACGGTTTTACGTATCAATTCGCGCGCGGTTCGAAAAAGAAAATGCTTGATAGCATTGGTTCAACTCGCTAATCCTATACAGTCCAGATTTATAGTGTTAAAATTAAAATGCTTAGTCCAAGACCTCAAAAACCAGCTCCAATTTAGTATGAAGACTTATAAAACCGGTTTAACCGATTCAAAGACTTGACCCACAACAAAATCTAAAAAAGTAACTAACAAATTTTTGGACCCTACATGACTCACTCTTAGCATGTGACAAGTTAACCAACTTCAATTTAAGCCGTTAGCATTAACGACCCCACTTGCACTAGGAAGACCACAAGTAGCAACTAACGCTGTTAACGATTTTCTGGTCCCTTTTATAATCGATATCCATACATTTTTTTATAGCCCCGACCCTTACATAATACATGTAAAGCTCATTCTTTAGGCCACCTGTTATTTAAAACAAAACCGATGTTACATATTGGTATATTTCTCTTTCATGATTGTCTCTTATTCTTTAGGCAGTTTCAATTCTCCATTGGCCCTTACAAGATTTTGGCCACATTTTGTTCATTTTTTCCCCATTTTTTTTCTTTAGTGTGAGTTAGTAATAATGGTCAAAATATTAGATGTGAATTGGAAAAGTAATGAACATGAACATCCACCAGCACTTATACATACACCGAATCTATTATCAAGGAAAGGGTTTAAATCAAACCTAGAGGGATCAACGCTTCCTTTTAGAAGATGCTTCCTCGACAAGTAAGCTAGATATTATTAACCAAGTGGTGGTGGATAAATAGTAAAAGATTTGGAGATATGATGTAAATTTCTATAGTAACTTCTTTTACTTACATTTGACTAGTCGAAAATAATATCACATTTTAGTGAAAAAAATTCGGTGAATAAATGACGTATTGGTTATATTAGTACTCTTTTAAAAAATTATCAAAAAAGAGTAAGTTAGGGAAAGACCTAATATAAGGAAACTCTTGGTAAAGCTAATCACGAGGACTAACAAAAAAATTTAGTTCGTGATATTTTTTCTATTCGAAATCTCTCATGTTTTTTTTTTCTTTCTATTATTTCTACAATGATATGGTTAGTGGTACTAACATTAACTCAAATTAAGACCTCAGGAAGACACCACCCAAAATATCAACAAGGAATCATGGAAGATACATTCGAACGGGCTCAAATCGACGCAGAAACAAAAAAGCTTTGTAATGATTTAATAATACAATTTGGCGGAAAGGTTTGAAGAATTTATACTTAGCATTTTATTCTAGCGAACGAAAATAAAAGTTTAGTCAAATAATAGAGCTACCAAAAAATATCAATATTCGTGTACGAATGTGTTTTATTATAAACCATGATTTTTCATAAGGGCTAAGGACCCTTTGTCACTTTATTCATAGATATTTCAATGTTTTGTTTTTCCTCATTTCTCGTTCCTATTGTAGAAAAAAGGTATTTTTTTTTTTTGGAACACTTTTTTTTTTTTTTTGAACACCAGAAAAAAGGTATTTATTCTTTCTATTTTTTGCTTTTTTTTTGTCAAAACCAAAGCCTTTATCCTATGTACATAACCGCATTAGAAGAGGTTATCACATGTGCATTTGCACATAAATGTACAATTTATCTATATTATATAGCCTATTTTCTTGGTTAAAAATTTACATATATACTTTGCGTCATTAACTTAAGTTTCAGTTTTAGTTTAACTCATCCAAAAGAGAACAACCTACACAACAAATAGTCCACATTGCGAGATCTAACACTACGGGTCAATAATTAGCTTTTAATTTTAAAAAACGTGAAATGTAATTAAGAAAGAATCAAAAATTTTTAGAGAAGAAATAAATCATCTATGAAAACATAGTAAAATAATTTTTTTTGAGGTTAACATCATTCTAGCTACTTCTAATAGTATACTCGAACGAGTAACATTCCACTTTATAATGCAAGACACCCTCCATGCCACAAATCCCCGAGCAAGGAGCTACTTCCTTCCAAGATTCTTAAGAGAGAAATCTCAAGCATTTGTTTATTAATCTCATATCTAAGCGATGAGACCTCAAACTTAAAGCCATTTGATAATTGTCTCTAACGATGCTTGACATTTAGCATTAGCATAATTAACTATATCAGTTGAAGAATTTGCCACTTGATCTGACCAACAACGTAGCCCACAAATAAGAATGCAAATCTTATTTTTGTACTATGATGATCTAGTTGTCTCCAAAACAAATACTCTAATTCGTATACATTAAGATTGACGAAAAAAATCATGGTGCTGACGAGTTTGAAGATATATCGGTACCATGAATATCTCGTACCACCTAATAACGTGATATATTAAATAAATTCTATATATAAAATTTTGAACATTTGACCCATAAATGTTTCAACCAGCCATGTATCTATGTATCTCTCTAATCTTTTTGTTTTATTTAATATGTTGTGTTATATACTGTAGATTTGTTCATTCGCAGGTTATCAGATTAGTCATTTCTAAATATATTTCCTCATCCTAGTAGTAAAATGTAATTTTAAATTTGAAATTAACTTTTAAATTTTTAGTTAAAACTCATCAATTTAAAATCTAAAAGTATGATATTGTCCCTCAATTTATGAGAATTAAAGAGTCTAGTACAAAAGACAAAAAGAAAATATATCGAAAATGTTTATAATCGGAACATGAAGGAGAAGAGGGTCCACCGTACCGACGGATTGGGGACGGACGAGCAATCAAGTGTCACGACACACATGAAAAACCCACCACGTGAAGATCTCCTATTGGTGTGTCTTGTCCTAAGTACTTAATATAAACCAAAGTCAAAACACCACAACAAACCACAAAGACATAACGCGTGTGAGCCAGCAAGTCTGTCCGAGTATAAACCTTTTACCAAAAAAAAAAAAAAAGTATGTCCGAGTGAGAAGACTCAGATTGATCAGTTTTCACTTTTTAGCGAGCGACTATGGCTAGCTAGATTCGGTTTCTCACGTGGTGAATTGGTTCACGTAGCTTCTATAATATTATAAGCTGTTAAGGTAACTTAATCTGAGTTCTTTCTTTAACAAAAAGAAAAATAATCCGAGTTTCTCTCCCCATGCACAAAAAGATTAAAGATGGTTAATTAAGATGAAGAGTACTTTATTTGCAAAAATGATTGGTGGCAAAATTTTAAATAATTGGAGTACTATATCACCCATGATTTAGAATATATATAGTCAATATACATAGCATACAATTCGAGTATATTTTAAACAAATAACACGTTATTTTACAAGATGCCACGGATATTTTTTTCAAATCACGTACGAAATCATATTTTATTGATTACGATTTTGCAGCCATGTCATCTTTGCAAATGAATTTCCAACTTTGTGGCTATTTAGTAAATTCAACCCAAATTGAATAAAGTAAACTTATGATTGGTTTTGAGTACTAGAACAAAAAGATAGACTTAGGCCATGAATGTTTTGTAATTTTTAATTGTTTTTTAGTTTTTGGATTTTGGTTTTTGGTTTTTGATTTTTGATTTTTTTTTTTTAGTTTTTGATTTTTTTGTGTAGATTTTAGGTTTTCCAAAATCTTCATTGGTAATTTGTTAGTTTTTGATTTTTATATATAATTTTTTTTAAACACTTTTTAAGTTACAATTTTAATTTTAGTGTTTAAAGGTTTTTTTAAAAATGTAACGTAGATTTTGTTAGAAAAACCAATAAAAATTTGGTGTTTGGATTCTATGAAAAAATAGTCAAAATCTCTTAAAATCTGATTTTCCTAATTTTTAGGAAATCTAGTTTTACTAATCGTGAACAGGTAATTAATTAATTTTTGCAAAATTAGAAACTAAAATCTGATTCAAAATCTACAATCATTGAAGACCATATATTTTAAGAATAGCAGAAGAGAAAAATAATGTATTTTTCTCAAAGAAAGAAAAAATTATATACTCTGGCCCCTTAAATATTCTGTCAAATGCCATATTTTTTCTTTAATTTTTGCTTGGCCCATATTTGGATTCCTGAAATGAACACACCATACTTTTCATGCCCATTTTTGTCCTTCCATTAACACTCACCAAACACCAAACGTACCTTCCTTCCTTTTATACGTGTGTGTGTGTGTGTATGTCTATATATCACTCCCACCTTCAAATGCTGAGGAAGTGGATTTCACACATCAGTCATAAATCTCATCAAGTCACAAATCTCCCAAACCAAATTGCGTTTGGTCTTCTTCTTCTTCTTCTTCTTCTTCCTCTTTAGAATCTTCTATTTTCTGACAAAAAGAAAGAAAAATATGATGATATCTACCGCAAAAGCTCAATGTTTGCCACTTAAATTCTGTCTAATTTCTCAAGATTTTTGATTTCAAACACTATCTTGTTCCGCGTTTTACGCCTTTTTCTTCACCATTGTTGCTTCTCGCATTGAAAACCATTTTGGTTTTGCAGTGTTAATGGCGCACTGACTCTGCGTAAAGCCGTTAAACCTTTCCTTGCCAAATTTATTATTTTCTCAACCAAAAGAAGAAAGATAACAAATGAGTCAGAGCAAGTTGCTATAAAGGTCCCAACAGAAGAAGAACCGTGTTGCTTTGTCACAAGCTTCATCACTATATATATAACTACCTCGCCAACAAGAAAGCCAAAAAAGCCATAACAGTTTCTTTCCTATAGTGATCATCAAAACAAAGATGTCGATCACTCGTACTCGAAATTTTTTCCAAAGATTCTGCGTCGAGGAATACAATATTGACACCATCAAACAAAGTAGTTTCCTCTCTGCTGATCTTTTACCATCTCTTGGAGCTAGAATTAACCAATCTACTAAGCTCCGTAAACACATAATCTCTCCTTTTAATCCACGTTATAGGTAACTTTCTCATTCAAGTAATTTTAACTACTTTGTTTCTTAATATACTCTGTTTTTAACTACTCTGTTTCTTGATATACTCTGTTTTTAAATCCTCTGTTTTGTGTTGAAACAGAGCATGGGAGATGTGGCTAGTATTTCTAGTTATTTACTCAGCCTGGATTTGCCCATTTGAATTTGCTTTCATCACATACAAAAAAGACGCAATTTTCATCATCGACAACATTATCAATGGCTTCTTCGCCATTGATATTGTTCTCACCTTCTTCGTCGCCTATCTCGATAGCCATTCCTATCTTCTAGTTGACAATCCCAAGAAAATAGCAATAAGGTGAGAAAAAGTTTTTAAACTTGAAACCTTTTTATAAGTGAATCAGATTCTCAAGAATGGTAACATTTTCAGGTACCTTTCGACATGGTTCGCTTTCGATGTGTGTTCCACAGCACCATTTCAGCCTTTGAGCCTCTTGTTTAACTACAATGGAAGTGAATTAGGATTCAGAATTCTTAGCATGCTGAGGTTATGGCGTCTCAGACGAGTTAGTTCGCTGTTTGCAAGGTTTGTTTCAATGCTAAGAGATCATATTCTTCTTCTTGAGGTTTTAATTAAGAAACTACTTATTCATCTCTAATTAAGAACTATATTTTTGCTTCAGGCTTGAAAAAGATATTCGCTTCAACTATTTCTGGATACGATGCACAAAACTCATTTCGGTAAGTTCCAAAACAGAGCAAAAAATAACTAAAATTTCTATTAAAATAACCGTTAATTTTTTTTGTTAAAATAACTACATGTTAATGACAGTTTAATTACTTATTGAGTTAGAACAATTTAATCTTTTCCAACGGTCGGATATGGATTGGTATCCAAATTATCCCTTAGGCTAATTATTTTAATTTATTTAAACTATCCAAAAATATTTATAAATATTGTAATATTTTCTATAAATTTTTCAAATATCTGATTAAAAAAATTTCGCTTTTACCCGAATTAATAAGAGTTCAGGTAAATTACATAATTTATTATCCGAATTATATGTTCTTGATAATACTTTAATATACTCGAATTATCTGTTCTTGATCCTTACACGAAATCCAAAATAGACACTCTATAGAAGCTAGTTGAGGAATTAGACACTTACATATACTTGTTGATCTCAGGTGACTTTGTTCGCTGTACATTGTGCTGGATGTTTCAACTACCTTATAGCAGATAGATATCCTAATCCAAGAAAGACATGGATTGGAGCTGTGTATCCAAATTTCAAGGAAGCAAGTCTGTGGAATAGATATGTGACTGCTCTTTACTGGTCAATCACAACATTAACTACCACCGGATATGGAGATCTGCATGCCGAGAATCCAAGAGAAATGATTTTTGACATTTTCTTCATGCTCTTCAACCTTGGTTTGACAGCTTACCTGATTGGAAACATGACCAACCTAGTCGTTCATTGGACTAGCCGAACCAGAAGCTTTGTAAGTTCAATCACTTACTTTTTATCTAAACATGTTTATTTCGGATAAATGATATCGTTAGCGCCTAACGTTTTCTTGAATACCATAAATTTAAATTACTATCCAAAATGTGCTGAAAGTTAGCTAATTCATTGTGTTAAACAGAGGGATACGGTAAGAGCAGCTTCAGAGTTTGCTTCAAGAAATCAACTCCCACATGACATACAAGACCAAATGTTATCACACATTTGCTTAAAGTTCAAAACAGAAGGCTTAAAACAACAAGAAACCTTAAACAATTTGCCAAAAGCAATCCGATCAAGCATTGCAAATTACTTATTCTTCCCCATTGTTCACAACCTTTACCTCTTTCAAGGAGTTTCTCGTAACTTCCTCTTTCAATTGGTAAAATTTATATACTCTCTTAATTTTTCTTAGTAATTCAACATCTAAGAAGTTACTTACTAACTCTATGTTACCTTTTCATGTTCAAGGTTTCAGATATAGATGCTGAGTATTTCCCACCAAAAGAAGATATAATTCTACAAAATGAAGCTCCTACGGATCTTTACATTCTTGTCTCAGGAGCAGTGGTGAGTGAATTATATTTCGGTTATTTGTAAAAATGTAATTAAACGTGTAACATTTGTGTAATTGTGTGCAGGACTTCACAGTCTACGTTGATGGACATGATCAGATTCAAGGGAAAGCAGTTATTGGAGATACGTTTGGAGAGATTGGTGTTTTATGCTATAGACCACAACCTTTTACAGTGAGAACAACCGAGCTATCTCAAATTCTACGGATAAGCAGAACATCGCTGATGAGCGCGATGCACGCTCATGCTGACGATGGAAGAATTATAATGAACAATCTCTTCATGGTATGTGAGTTTAAAACCTTATATGCTTGTTGAAAACTGTTAAAACAAAATCAAACTCATTTTTTTGGTTATAAAAACTTTCAGAAACTTAGAGGACAACAATCAATAGCGATAGATGCGAATAGTGATCAAGAAAACAGAGATTATAAAAGAATGGGATGGGAAGAGTGGATGGATTCAAGAAAAGATGGTTACGGTTTAGATAATACGAATTCGAGTTCGGAAGAAGCTCTAATGGATGCAATGCACAAGGGAGATACTGAAAGGGTTAAGAAGATACTTAAAGAACAAAAGTTGGAGAGAACCAAAGAGGAAAGATCAAATAGTGAAACTGGTGGAAGAAGTTACGTTCATGATTCACCGCAAAAAGATCCATATTGCAGCTCAAGCAACCAAATCATCATCAAGCCATGTAAACGACAAGATAAGAGAGTTACCATCCACATTATGTCAGACCGCAAGAACGGGAAGTACTTGATACTCTTACCTGCATCCATAGAAGAGCTTCTAAGACTTGCAAGTGAAAAGTTTGGAGGCTGCAACTTCACAAATATCACCAATGCTGAGAACGCCGAGATTGATGATTTAGATGTGATTTGGGATGGTGATCACTTGTATTTTTCATAAAATTGAGTTTGAAAAACTCGACTTCCTTTATAGAGCATGTATATCTTAAGGCAATGTATTCTTACTTGGTTTCATAGAAAAGTTAGATTGTCAAAAGCAAAGTCTACAAAACTAACATTAATTGACAATAAAAAAGACCACAATTATATCTCATAGCTTTACTTGATCACTCCTTCAACATGGTAAATCAAGACAACTTATAAGAGAGAAAGGCATAGTCGCTATCGTTTTTATCTCGTTTTCAAGGCAATAAGTCTGAATCTTTTGAGAAAAAAAATAACAATATAAAAAGTTGTACTGCATGCTAATAAGTCGTTTAAGTGATAGAGCTGTATTTCATAATGGTAGTGCGAAATTTGTTATGTAACTCTGCATTCATTCGCCGCCTACCACAATCATAGACAAATGACCAATAAAATTTTAAATATAAACTCCAACCAAATTCCTATAAAACATATAATTACTATTTCAATATAATCTAAACAGTCTACTGTAGATCTTCTAACAACATGTTCATAATCCTTTTAACTTCAAAAGTTTACTACTTTTTCCCAAATGAGAATAG
Source organism: Erysimum cheiranthoides (assembly GCA_011420285.2). Lineage (NCBI taxonomy): Eukaryota > Viridiplantae > Streptophyta > Magnoliopsida > Brassicales > Brassicaceae > Erysimum > Erysimum cheiranthoides. The sequence continues at coordinate 752,239 of CM022181.2, forward strand.
AAAGAAAACAAGAGAGCAAAAATAGAAAGCAGGGGTTTCCCTCATCTCAAATTGACAGAACAAAAATTTTTTTTGTGTTTTCCAAGAAAACAATAAGACATTATGTCATGAAAAGAATTGTTTTCAATGCAACAAGATACGGGAAGAGGAATCACAAATAGTACGAGGAACTATATTGGTAAGATTATGGTAGACAATTTTCAAGAGAATATCTCTAAGTAGAAATACGAGGAAGTTATAAAGATGCCTACTTGTTTGTGAACAGATACCTTGCAGAACCGCAATGCGAGGGGGATTCCCTCTGAATGACACATACTTCCAAACTAGCGAGGTAACTTTTCCAAAGTTAATTTGAACAATGATTATGTTATATACTTTTCATCTCGTTTTCAAAGGAAATAAGTCTGAATTTTTAGAGAAAAAAACAATATAAAAAGTTGTATTGCTAATATAATTCGACCACCTACTATAACTTTTCTAAATACTTATAGATGTTTAACTGATAGAAGTGTATTTCATACGCCATAATGGCAGTGCGAAATTTGTTCGGTAACTCTTTCTTCATTCGCGCTATGACATCATAGGCAGATGACCAATAAAATTTAAATTTAAACCCAACCGAAATCCTATTAAACAAAATAGTTATTATTTTAATAAAATCTAAACGATTTACTGTAAATCCTCTAACAACATTTTCATAATCCTTTAACTTTGAATAATAAAAATTTACTACTTTTTCACAATGAGAATAGAAAGAAAACAAAAGAGCAAACATGGAAAACATAGATTTCCTCTTAATCTCAGTCTATCCGCGGTTATATACACTTGGTTGTGAGCCAGAAATTTCTAGAATCCTCAATTATCACAGCAAGATATATTTTCTGCAAGATGTGAAAAAGGCTGTTGGAAAAGAAGCGTCATAGCTTTGGTATTTTTTTAGTACCATTGCTGGAATTAGGTTTATCATTGGAGGATGGACATGCATAACCAAAAATTCTTTTAACTAGAGTTAAATTATTTAATAATTTTAAAAAAAAATATTATATATACATGTTTGTGCATATATTTATACTATGTAAACTCTTTTTTTTTTTGGCAACTGCTATATAATCTTTTTTCAATGATATATTGTAAAAATAGTTCAACAATCTTTAAAAAGAATGATTTTAGAATATGTTTAATTAGACATTAAAATATGCAGAATCGTTTTGATACTTTAATTAAAAACATATTTTATTACAAAAATTACATAAAAAATAAAATAAACCAGACACTAAAATCTTTGAAAAAAAAGAAGATAAGGTTTAAATTAAAAACACTACTCTTTATAAATATATATATTAGGGAGTGGAAGTCATTGATCTAAATTATATTCGACGAGAAAAAGAAATTTAAATATATTTTAGTGATATTTATAAAAATTGTCTAATAAAACAAAATGTCTAAAACAAACATTTCAAATTTCAATATGTTCGATTGTTCGTAAAAGATACCATCTCTCTAACTATTTTTACGTGTAAACCAAAACAAAAATTATTGCCTATATTCGACGAAAGAAAAGGAAAAATTGTTATTCCACGGACACGAAGTGCATGCGTCCCACCTACGCAGTACCTTAACACTCATCTCAGTTTTAACAAAATCCCTATTTTACCCTCACCTTTACGTTTTACTCCTTCCTCGTCCATACCCAATTTCGTCATTTCCTCTCCAAACTTCTCACCTCTATAAAAAGCCCATAAAAAGTCCCAAAACTCACAAATCTCATAAGAATAAAAATTCAATGTCGTCTCTAGAAACGAAAACAGATCAAAGAGAAGGAGCTGAGATCTGCAATGGCGAATCAAACTGCAAGCAAAAAGCTAAAGAGATCTTATCAACAATGAATCTACCCAAAGGACTTCTTCCATTAGACAACATGACAGAGATCGGTCACAACAAATCAACAGGTTATGTCTGGATCAAGATCAAGAACTCGGTTCAACATCGGTTTAATGCAATTGGAAGAAACGTATCGTACGATTCAGAGGTTACTACGTTCGTTGAGAACCGTCGGATGCGTCAGCTCACAGGAATCAAAAGCAAAGAGCTTTTTATTTGGGTTACGATCTCTGAGATCTTTGTTAATGATCAAGATCCGACTAAAATCACTTTTGCTAACCCTACGGGCCTGGCACGTACTTTCCCCGTCACTGCTTTTGAAGAAGACGAATGATTTGTCAACGCTCATTATAATGATACTTTAATTTGCTTCTTAGCTAAATTATGGTTTTTTCTCAACAAATTTGTATTATTTCTTTGCATCTTTTCATAATAAAGTAATATATAAAAAAAATATACAAATAATCTCTTCTTTTTTATTTTTTTCAAATAATCTGTTAAAAATTATTTTCAGTTGAGAAAAAAAAAATCTCTTAAAAAAATATAATTTTAATTAATTGAATTTAGTTTCTAGACCGGACTTTGCGGATCAACCAGCCAAATATAGGTTTTTGGTTTAGCGTGTTGTTCCGTTTTGACACTTCTATATTAAGCGGTGATTGAAAATTATAATTTTGACCAGAGTAAAAAATAACACGATATATGGTCAACTCAAACATGCTGTCTTGAAGATTAATCTTGCTTGAAAATAACACCATATTTTGAATCGTAATGTCAATAAAAAACCAGCCGGTGGATCAAAACTTCAAATAACACCGAGCTGGCCATGGTCTACTGTATAAATGTTTATATTGTATCATTGGATAAATGTTTATAAGCTAAATTAACCCCACAGCCTGAAAATATAAACTATGTGATAATGTGATAATGTACATGTTGTGTCCACGTAAACGTAACTCCATGGACGTAAGGCCAATGTACATATATGATATAAGACTTTAAGTTGTATCATGTCGTAAGTGTAAGTTTGGGTAGTAATGTAGCACGTACTAAGTATTAAGTTCGAGTACATGTGTCTATACAAACTGGTGTCCAAACATCATAACATATACTATAAATTAAACGTACATATATGATATAAATGTAACTATTCATAACATTAATTATTTTGAATGATGATTATTCGAAGAAATTAAACGAAAACAAAAGGAATAGATAAGATGTTGAAATATGTTAATTCAATTTACAAGAATATTTAAAATAAAATCACATACTACTAAATTCCAGGTAGTTTTCCAAGACAGTCACTATCCCTTTTCCAATCCAATTTCCATTGCAATTAACTGAAATTGCTTTTCACGATATGAATTTTTACCAAAATGGTGATAATCTTGGGAAGTGTTAATTTGACTAATTTGAACAAATCTCATCTATAAATTCTACCACCTCTCCGTCTCATTCGTTATCCCTTCCAAACCAAAAATCTCGTCTTACACTCATACTAAAGAAGTTGCTCACATCTTCAAGAGTTAAAACAAATATGGACAAGAAAGACGTTAGCGCAAAAGCTGGTTCGGTAGATCAGAGCATCGGTTCAAGCAGTGTCACTGCTCCTGGTCCAGGGAATATGGTTGCACCCGGTACTGCTGGTTCTGTTCATATCTCTAGAGAGGCTTTTGAGGCCCATTCTAAGGCTTATTTTGACAATCTCCATGCCAAGGAGAAGGAGAATAAGTGAAAAGAATGTTTTAAAAGCATAAATACTTCGTTGTTTATGCTCCTATGCTAAATAATTATCTTTAAATAAATGATAATTAATCGCTCTTTTTATGGTTTACGTTGTCTTTAATTATTCAGCCCCACATATCCGTGAGATAACTTTTACAGCTACTACTATTGAGAGACCAAGATTCATGTTCTAACCATCTTCTTCTCTTACGTATTGTTCTCAACGATTCTTGTTTCTGTTCTTCTTCTTGTTCCTCGTACGTAGATGTCTCAATCTTCTTGAGATTGTGTCTGTATTCAACAACTACTTGCTCAAACACTTCGACCTCAAACATGTTCATTTTCACCTTAGGGTTGATGTGATCCCTCACAAACGCAAACGCTAATTGATCTCGCGGGTTAAACGCTTCTAACTCGTTGAACATGAAGCATGAAAACAGGTTGCTTCTTATTCCGTGTCTTCTCAGTATCAACGCACTATCTGGTACATCTAGTTCATATAAAATATTAACATTACAAATCAGATTTCTTAATAAGAACATTAAAATCCAATAAAAAAATAGACTTCATGAAGATAGTATCACCCCTATATAATAAAATGGAATTATAGTTAGTCATTATAAGTAGTAATCTTCTCTTGGACCATCCAAAACTAACGAACAACATGCTTTTGGGACCCAAACTTGATCTTATAATATTTCTTTCGCTATCTCATATTTTCTCATTGATGTGTTATATGGGACCACGTCGTGATTCTTTGATTGCAACTATGATTTTATTTTTTATTTCTATAGGAATATGTCTAAACAAACAAACAAATCTACAGCTAGAAATGAAGCAAGAACACAAGTTTACAATTTTATCCTAAAATTTTTTGTTGTTTATAAATTGTAGGTTCTATCATATTGACGACCATTTGTGTATGTTTTTTCATCGATTTTTTAAAAATTATTCGTACCATATATCATTATGAATTTTAAATGGTAGATCCTAATAATAACTAAGATTTCCACAAATAATACATGATCAGTTAGTAAAGTATCAAGTTATCTCTCTATAAATTGAATTATTGAAAGTATGGTTTTCATGATTACCCGTGAATCCAATTTTCAAAAGCCACGGGCAAAAAGAACATAACCTAACCAACTAAAGCCAATCTTCATGCACAAGACATGACTCTTTAGTCTTTATTGCAAAGTAATATAAGAGTACTACCAACATTCTAGACAAAGAAAGGTATATGTTTTTCTAAAGATATTTACCTTAATATTATTATAATGGTAATTTAACTTAAGATACAAATTGAAAAATATACTTTAAGAATGTAAACTCGCTGATTTTAGTATTTACCAACCAACTTAACAAGCAAAAACAAAGTGAAAGAGAACATTGTTGAGTCTACTATCTAATTATGAATATATAGATAAGTACACAACTAACAATTAATATGTACTTTGAGATTAAACTAATATAATTATTTTGTATATGGAACCTTACCTAACTACCTATATACCGGTAAAGACAACTAGTTTATCACTAATTAACCATAGAAAATGAAAGCTTTTGTTCGGTATGATTTAGGGAAGATCTAATTACCTGTGGGATATGGCAACTTATGAGAGCTCCAAGGCTTTAAACCATGCTCACAATAAGTCTCCATTTGCATCCTTAGCCCGTTGACATCACCCCATTTCTTCCACCTCGCGGTAGCCATCGCTTCCTCCATTGTATGTACAAAAAACGGATGTTTCGATATTGCCATATCGGCTTCAGGCACTACTAACATTGAATGTATTAGAAGTAGTGGATCAATCATGAGCTGAATTTTCGCGTCGACCCATATACTGAACTTTGATTTTGGAAACAATCTATGTATTAGATACTTTGGTATAACCCCGTTCATAGCCGGATTAAGGTATAGACTCTCGGATTTTGAGATTTTGATGATTCTCCATGCGCCGACTCTATAATCTCTTGGATTACTTTTCGGGATGACATTGTGGTGGAAGAGCGATTTCAAGGTTTTATCGTCGATGAACATGTAGAAGCAAACAGTTTCTAATGTTTTAACTCCAAGTCCCACTGGTTGTCTAATCTTGTCATGGTCGTTAAAAATGGCTGATGCAACTACTAGTCCACATTTCTCCATCTCAACTCTATCTACCAAATCAGTAAACAATAGATCAGAAACAAAAAAATTAGATCAAAACATTTCAATTTTTTGAATAAATGCTTAAAGATTTCTCTAATACCAATAAACAAGTGACGTTAGTGAAACAAGCGTTACGTACATGATTTTAAAATTTTGAATAAATGCTTAAAGATGTCTCTAATTTAGACAAAACAAAACAAAACTCAAACTATAAATATACGGTTATGATCCTGATTTTCTCCGGTTTACTCGGTGTTTTGAGTTTTGACTATATACGATTAATTGGATAAAATGGGGAATGTCATTCATAAACCAATTACTGGTTAAACCGGTCAACCAAAATCTTTTTACTTAAAAATCTCACCGGAATTGCTGATCGGAAAATCTCTAAAGAAACCGCATGGAACTCCGACGTCAATGTTGGAATGATTGAAATAAGAAAATCTCTTCAGAGTACTGAAATTTCCACCGAAACTCTCACTTTTTCCATTAATATATCTCAAATTTTCCTGTGATGATGTATCGCTCAATATACTCTTTATCTCCTTCAACACTGTCCAATAATCTAATCCACATAAAACAAGAAAAAATCAAAAAACAGAAAAAAAACAAAAAAAAACTCATAATGTGAAATTCTGATAATTCATAGGAAATTGAGGAAATGTAAGAAAAATCTAAACCACATTTTTTTTTTTAATACGTGGAAGATATATTATGACTAATCTTGGCTATTTAAAGCAATTACAGTAACCAGTAATCTTGAAACTGCAATGTGAATCTTTAACAATTTACAACTATGAATTGCTTTTCTTGTTTTCTAAAATAAAAACGTTGAGATTACCTGAGAAGAAAACAGGGGAAGAACAAGAAGATCGGTGAGTGGGAAGAGCGTATTTGTGTTCACCGTAAGAAGAAGGGTAAGAGAAAAGCTTTGTTTGAATCGGATCGAATGGCGAATATCGAAAGACGCATTGGTTTCTTGAGAGAGAAACGTAGAGGAAAAGAAAAAGTGTGGTGAATAAGTAGAGAAGTGAAAAACAGAGGAGTTTTGATCTGACACAGAGCGGTGGAGTTGTGGTGGTTGTGATGAATTTTCCCATCGGAGAGAGCGAGAGAGATTTATGGTTTATTATTATTATTCATTTTGGTGACAGTGTTTGGTGTTGAAGATGATGAAGAAGGAAGAGAGGATCTTCATTTTTAGTTTGTGCTGATGATAATAAACTGAAAGTTAGAAACTTCAGCAGCTTTTTATGGTAAAGCGTTACTAAAAAATATATATTATTTTATTATCTAATAAAAGTAGGAAAAAAAAAGGTAGGATAAAATCTCTAATAAATAATTAATAAAATCTATTTAATTCTAAAAAACATATTTTAAACTATTTAATTCTCTATATTTTTAATTTTTTTTCTGAATACTTTGATAGATCGCATGTTAGAATTAGACTTGCGAGTTGGGGGAAGTGCATGTTATCTCGGCTCGTTGCCGTTGCAACACTTTCGTAGAAACCATATATCACCTTTCTGCTAAATGGTGCCTTCTCTTAGCCACTCTGCATCTTTGTGAATTGACATACCTTCATCACTTGGCTATTGTTTATACGAATATAGATTTGAGTAAAAAAGATTACTATTCTAATAATATTTTTGATGTTGAGTACAATTTATTAATTTGTATAATTCTAAACTATTTCTTCTAATTGTAATAAGGTTGCTAGCCTTCAAATTAGATATTAACCTTGAGAACAAAAAGAAGACCTAAACTGTATAAATTTTTCCTTTTATTAATTTAGAATAAGTTTATTTTTAATGTCAAGTCTAACAATTACATTTGCAAATGTTAAACTCCACAAGAGTTTCCTCCAGGACCACCATAATTGAAAAAGAAACCGAGCGAAGTAGGATGGAATGGTTTTACTTTACCAATTCTTAGTCCATAACAATTTGGACTATCCACCAATTTCTCTATTGGATAATAATCGATTGTACGTTGCAAATAGTAGGAATTCCTGACTTTAATATTTGTAAACATTGCTGATTCTCTACGGTCTCCAATCGGAAATTTACCGGTGCCCATTGGAGGGCTTGAACCTGAACGAGAAGCTTGAACTACACCTCCAACACCAACCATATTTGCTCCATTACCTAAAAGGTTAAATAACTCTTTTGGCCAGTAGCCGATATCTACGTCGTTATGTTTTGACAGTAGTGTAATCCACCAGTTTCCTGTTTGTTTATCCTTTTTGTGTATATTCAGAGACAAAACAAATCCATGTGTTAATAGAAAATCACATTAAACAAAATATGTGCTAAATTGGTAATCAAATTATTTGAATAAGTGGGAATGAATATGAGCAATTTTGCATAGGAACTTCTTTTTTGTTGGAAACTTATATAGAAATTCAAAACAAAATAAAATAAAAAATTCATGAGTTAACAAAAACATTTGCAATAACAAAATATTCCCTAAATTGCTACCCAAATTACTCGAAAGGCAAAGTATTACAAACTAAAGAGGTTAATTATATATATCATTATAGTCAAATACACCAGTCACTAATTTGATTCTATAGATAATTAATTTCAAGATTCATAAATGCTTCACTAGTAAGTGGGCATAAAATATGAGAAATTTTGCATAAATTTTTTTTTTTGTGTGTTAAAAAGTTGCATAAAAATTAACTAATGAAAAAAAGCTTCAAAAAATTTTATAAAAGAAGAAGATAAAGAGTAAATAAAATTAGGAAAATACCTGATGGATGGAGCAACGCAACGAGACAGGGACTCCTGGCTTGAGGTCAAAGGCTTTGACTAAAGGAACCTCATGCGATACTTGAACAAATCCTGGACAAGCAGTATTATAACATCCTTTCCCATCTTTACCCTATAAAAAACATATTTATTGATATTTACATGTTATTTCATTTAAAGATTTCAGCATATATATTGTATACACAGTTTATGAAATATACACCTTCCAAAATCCATATGACCAAACACGTCCATCGCCAAATACGCTTGGATTTATCTGTCAAAAGAGACTTGCAATAATTTAAAACTACCCATGATTAATGAATGGATTAAAAAAAACACTAAAATGTAGAAAACCTACCATAAAACCAGCTTGGATAAAATTGACTTGGTTATCCAATCCACTTCCTACATATATTTGACTATACGAGGCTTGATCTTTGCCGATGTTTAGCGGATATTCATTAAACCCAGCTTCCACACCACGATATGGACCATTACTTGACGATCGTAGTCCAACAATCTACCAAGTTTCCGTTAGAATGACATATATATTATATAATATAAAAGTAAATTTATTACATCTATTATGAGATTTGAGATGAATGCTTACATGTGTTCCAGGACTATCGCCTGTTAGCGGATGAAAATGTTTCTCAGCGAAAAGTTGTGTGTTAGTGATGTATTCTTTTGAATTTCTCAATATAGGAACGGTTCCATATGGACATCTAATTTTCTTTTTATATGTCTTGTTAATATTGCCAGTTTGATTCTTAAATTCAAGTCTTGAAACTGATGGTTTCATCTATAAAAAAAATATTGTATCGTATATATGTATATAGTCAGATTAAAAATCCCATTTAATAAAAGGAGTATGTACGTAGGAGACAAATTTCTGAAAGGTCCAAGCACCTGGATTTTGTGGTTTCTGAGCAAAGGATGATCAAGTCCTGGTTGCTTATAGATATCAATGCAATCATATGTTACATTTTCACTCATCTGTAAATAACCAAAATAATTTTTTTTTATAAAGACAAGATTTATATAACAAAAAATAAGCAAGTCGATGACGACGTGTGTCTCAAGTTTTCTTAATTTAAAGCTGACCTTGAAAGATCTGAGAGGCAACATACTTTGATCGGAACGAACTAAGGCTGCTGAGAACAAAAGAGATAAGAGATTCATAACAAGAGCCATTATAATTCCTGGAGACATTTCGCTAGTTTTGTTTCCTCAAGAGTCAAGACGGAAAAGACTCTTATACATATTACGATGTGAAAGAGATAAAAGCAATTTAATTATTATCTTAATTATTTTAAGGTAATAATAGTATATATAATATACTTTAATAACAAAGGAAATAGAAATAGTTGACTGCAAAAAAAAAAAAAAAAAAAGTTGACTGCAATTAATACGGCCGGAAACGTTATGTACGAAAATTATAGGGCTCATATTATAAACAAAATTGGCCAGAAGAACAAGATCAATCGTATATAAGAAACTTTATAACCTAAATGGGGAATTGTAGTGTTTTGACCAGAAAAAAAGAAACCAAAAAGGAAAATATTTATAACGTTTATTAGTTTGTAAATTAAAACTAAAAAATTATAATCAACTAGGTACGTTTTTTATTTTAAAATATTTCCTCGTAATAGTTAAGCTTTAATAATATTCATATCTGAGCTCAAACGTGTAACTAAACATGATGCCCTTTTAAGGGAACATAGATGAATAAAAACAGTTTAATTTTTTTTGGCAGATTTGTCAAAAGAATTTATTACAACTCCTGAGATCCTAAAATCTACCATGTTTGATGTCTATGTTTAATTGCATGTTGTTTTGAACTCATACTTGGTTCTCTATTACTCTATATCATGCATGCATGCACAGGGGCGGATGCAGTATAGAGTTAGGGGGGTCAACTGACCCCAACAAAATTTTATTTCCCTTTATAGTTTTTAGAGAATTGTAAAATTGACCCCACTTAAAATTTTAGATTGACCCCAATAAATCTAATATAAACTCATATTTTACTTAAAAACAAAATTCAAATCAAGATTTTCCAACTAAAAATAGATTTGATTCCTTTAAATTGAATTCAAATCTATATTAATAATTTAAAATATGAAAATATTTAAAAAGTTGAGCTTACAATTATATAAAAACAATAGTTTATAATAAATATTTTTAATGTTATTTTTGTTATACATATTTTTGATCCCAATAAAAAAAATTTCTAGGTCCGCCACTGTGCATGCATGCGTTCTTTGCTCTGATTCTTGCTCTGTTTCGGTTTAATAATTTGTGTCATGCGCCAAGCTTCCGTAAAATATCTTTCAAGGTAAGATGTCAACCAGAAGAAATTAAAAGGTAAGAAAAAAAAAGTAAAATCACAAAATTAAGTTTTATTTTCTGTCACAAATCTCCCATTTTTACATTTAACTAATATGATGCCGAAAAACTGTGATTTCTCAATTAGACTGAATCAAATTGACCAACGTTCATAAAACGAGAGCCAAATCTCAAATGAGAAAGATCTTACGGAGAGATCTCGATCTAGATGAGCAACATCATCGTCTTAATGTTTAACAAACAAAGAAAACAAAGAAGAAGAAAAAGAAGATAAAACAAACTACAATTCTCAGATTTTTCTTGGTTATCTTCTACAATTTGATCTTCAGTCTCATATATATAGCTTCAACTATCGATCTCTTCCATCTAACAAACTCTTCCAGCCAATTCACTTATGCAGAACATATTGGATCAAACTGCAGGTTTGTCTCAGAATCATCATTGCTGCTGTTTTCATTGTCTGTCATATTATCAACAATGAGATCTCTTCCATTGATGTCTGAGCATCTTGTTGATGGACAGCAGAGAACAAGGAAACCACTTCTAACTAGTAGTACTCACCACTTCAATAGGTGTTGTTTGTGAAGTCTTCTCTAGAAATATTAATATTAAAAACCAAATTGATGGAGCATAAATAACAACACCATGATAGAGGAGAAACTCACCGTAGAATATCTTAAAAAAGACGATTTTGGGAATAACTGTTGATTTCACGACAGCATGTTTGTTTGCTCTATATCCCTTATACTAAAGGCTTATAGCTAATGTTAGGTACTAGTTCGATAGGAACGATACTTAGGTTCGCCCCTGGGGTGAACCTTTAAATTCACCCAACAGATTATAGCCAATCATTTTGCCATGTCATTAATAATACAAGAGAATTAAAAAAAAATTAAAAAAAAGGAAACACAATTAAAAAAAAAAGAAATCAGAAAATAGATTTAGGGTTTAGGGTTTAGGGTTTAGATTTTACAATTAAAACGAAATTAGATGTCGGTTTGGGTTGCCAAATGAGTGGTTAGGGTTTAGATTTTATAATTAAAATTAGATATCAGTTTGGGTTTAGGGTTTAGGGGTTAGTGTTTAGATTTTACAATTAAAACGAAATTAGATGTCGGTTTGGGTTGTCAAATGAGTGGTTAGGGTTTAGATTTTATAATTAAAACGAAATTAGATATCGGTTTGGGTTGACAGATGAGTAGTTAGGGTTTAAATTTTACAATTAAAACAAAATTATATATCTGTTTAGGTTTGTTAAATATTTGTTATATAAACCCTAAACTCTAACCCCTAAACCCTAAACCCAAACTGATATCTAATTTCGTTTTAATTATAAAATCTAATCCCTAACCACTCATTTGTCAACCCAAACCGATATCTAATTTCGTTTTAATTGTAAAATCTAAACCTTAACCACTCATTTGTCAACCCAAACCGATATCTAATTTCGTTTTAATTGTAAAATCTAAACCCTAACCACCCATTTGTCAACCCAAACCGATATCTAATTTCGTTTTAATTGTAAAATCTAAACCCTAACCACTCATTTGTCGACGGCGTTAAGGTTATGATACGTCGATTTTTCTTTTTGTTTTTTTAATTATGTTTCTTTTTTTTTAAATTTTTTTTTAATTCTGTTAATTAGTAATGACATGACAAAACGATTGGCTATAATCTGTTGGGTGAATTTAAAGGTTCACCCTAGGGGTGAACCTAAGTATTTTCCACTAGTATGTGAACGATACTTAGGTTCGCCCCTGGGTGAATCTTTAAATTCACCCAACAGATTATAGCCAATCATTTTGCCATGTCATTACTAATACAAGAAAATTAAAAAAAAATTAAAAAAAGGAAACACAATTAAAAAAAAAATCAGAAAATAGATTTAGGGTTTAGGGTTTAGATTTTACAATTAAAACGAAATTAGATGTCGGTTTGGGTTGCCAAATGAGTGGTTAGGGTTTAGAGTTTATAATTAAAACGAAATTAGATATCAATTTGGGTTTAGGGTTTAGGGTTTAGATTTTACAATTAAAACGAAATTAGATTTCGGTTTGAGTTGTCAAATGAGTGGTTAGGGTTTAGATTTTATAATTAAAACGAAATTAGATATCGGTTTGGGTTTAGGGTTTACCACTCATTTGGCAACCCAAACCGACATCTAATTTCGTTTTAATTGTAAAATCTAAACCCTAAACCCTAAACCCTAAATCCAAACTGATATCTAATTTCGTTTTAATTATAAAATCTAAACCCTAACCACTCATTTGGCAACCCAAACCGACATCTAATTTCGTTTTAATTGTAAAATCTAAACCCTAAACTCTAAACCCTAAATCCTAAATCTATTTTCTGATTTCTTTTTTTTTTTAATTGTGTTTCCTGTTTTTTAAATTTTTTTTTTAATTCTCTTGTATTAGTAATGACATGGCAAAATGATTGGTTATAATCTGTTGGGTGAATTTAAAGGTTCACCCCAGGGGCGAACCTAAGTATTGTTCCTAGTATGTGATTTATGAATTACACATCTGAAACCAAGAAACATATATAGAAGATAAAAATAAATATATGAATAAGTTAAAATGTTATATGTGAAATTTTAACAAATTTTCGTTACGTACATAAAAAACATATGAGTTCGATAAATTTGCAATTCTATAGAATAATATATGCAAAAACATATGAATTTGATAAATTTGCAATTTTGTAGAATAATATATGCAAAAAACATGTTAAAAAAAAGGAAAACATACTAACATTTCATAATTGACCAAAATTACATTAATAGAGGTACTAATGATATACTTGATATATATATAACCTACGTATATGCATGATTTGTTTCGGTTTTATAATTTGTGTCATGCGCCAAGCTTCCGTAAAATATCTTTCAAGGTAAGATGTTAACCAGAAGAAATTAAAAGGTAAGTAAAATCACAAAATTAAGTTTTATTTTCTGTCACAAAACTCCGAGTTGTACATTTAACTAATAAATATAAATTTTCGACAAATTACATTACATTTACGATACAACTGAAATTCTGAAATTCTTCTCACGCCAATTCAATTTTTTGTGGCGTCGGAGAAACTTGTAAATTAATTTTTTCTCTGTGTCTTGCCATACAACAGTAAGTAATTCCCCAAGAAATAAGTAAAAGGCAAAGAACGAGAAGAGCTATATAAAAATACTTAACTGGGAGTGGATCCTAGACATGTGGTTCCTCAAATTTCATCTTCTAAAAAAAGATGTGCCACTAAAACGATAAAATTAATCTAACGTTGGAATATATCAAAATCTGAGAAAAAGATAGAGGGCGAATATGATGATATGATGACAAGGACAAGAAGAAGAAGAACAAGAAGAAGAATTGTTGAGAGAAGTTGTCTATGAGATCGTCACTATGGGAAGATAAGAGGGAGAAACTCACCAGAGTTTTTCTTGAGAGAAGTTAGTTGCTTCTGGGAAGGGCGTATATATAGAGAAGTTGCTTCGGTTTCATTAACTAACTCTCACCATTGTGAGCCATGATGATGATGTTGTACACACGAAGCTATGCCATCATGAAAACTCTTGGTATATATGAACACAAGATATATCAAGGTTGCTGAACTTTTATAATTCATTTGAGATAGATTGTCGTAGTTGATTAGTTTCGGAGTCATGCTCTGGTTTTTGTTTTCTAGCTCTTTTTTGTTTATTGGCTGTTTTGCTGGCTTAACTCATCTGTCTCGGTTCTTTCTTTTTAATTGCAATGACGACAAAAGAAAAAACATATACATAATTAACTTTTTTTGCAAGAAGGAGTAGGTGTCCATCGGTTTGAAAGAAGCAATAAAAACCTCATTAGACATATCCTTATATCTAGGCATAAGATTTATTATAAGAAATTCGAGATTTGATGCAGGAACTGCTTTGATTTAGTTCGAAAAACAGGATATTCGGGTGGGGCAAATCCGGATTCGGATAATAAAATTTTGGATTCAGATAATAGAAAAAAATTAAAAACGGATATCGAAGTTATTTATATTATATTTATATTTTAAAAAGGTTTTTCTCATATATATATAATAATAATATTTTAATAACCTTTTAGTTTTTTTTTTTTCCCCTTCTAAAAGCTTCATTAAATAAACGGTATTACAATAGTATCAAACCAAAACAAAACTTCACAGAAACAAGTTATTACATAAGCAAATTTATGAGCCATATACTGAAGATGACATAACCGAAAAAGTGAATTTGACGATGCTTCTTTTTGATAAGCCTTACTCGCTATCATGTTATAAGACATAATATGTTCCTTCTTCAAAATCCATCTTACTCGAATGTGATATGTATGCCTTCTTGGCATTCTATTAATAACCTTTTAGTTATTTATATAATTATATTATTATTTTTAAATTTTTTTTCCCATATTTTATATTAAAATAGTATTTATACATATTTTTAGAAAACCCGGATCCTTATATCCACGGATATCCAGATTTTTTTCATAGATATCCAGGATAAAAGAATCCGGATATTCCCCAAAATCTCGTATATCCGGATTCGGCTTATGCCTACTTTTATCGTCCCATTTATCTTTTTATCTTTTTAACCCATATATAAATTCTTATATTGTAATTTCTCATCATAATTTATTTTTCTGTTTCACATTATGAATAATATTTCAAAAATATAAATTCACATATTTTTATTTCCATCATAATCTTTTTTTTTTATCATTGTCACAATTTTTTAATCATAGTTATGAATAGTACTCCCTCCGTTTCCTTTTATTTGTTGTTTAAGGTTTTTGCACAATAATTTAGGCAACTAACTTTTCTTAAAAAAACTTAATTAAAAAATTAATTAAAAATAATTCAACCAATCACAAAAAAGAAGTATAAAATACAATTGGTTACACATATTCTAATAAAGTAAAAGTTAACCAAAACAACAAATATTATGAAACAAAAAATATTCTCCAAAACAACAAATAAAATGAAATAGAGGGAGTATAAATAAATAAGGAGTACTGTTTTGATTAATAGTATAAATAAACAAATAATCTCAAATTCTCGGGTCGGATCTAAAATCCGTAAATCGCGAATTTCGCGTAGGTTTGAGAAAGAGAGAGAGTAAACAACACAGTGGCTCTTTTTTGGGTTAAAGGGCTCTCTCTTATTTAGAGAAATGTCTTCTTCTTCTTTGTGAACAATTTTCACCCATTTTCATGTCTCTTCCTACCAAACGCTCTACTTGCTCCGCCGCTTCTGCTTCCGACGACTCTTCTTACTCTTCTCCTCCGATGAAAAAGGCTAAAAACGACCTTCACCATCCTTCTGACCATCCTAACGCCGCCGACAAGGTTGGTTTTCCTATGGAGGAAGATCCAACTCCCGCCGCTGCGAATCTCTCTCGGAAGAAAGCTACACTTCCGCAACCTACTAAGAAGCTTGTTATCAAGCTCAATAAAGGTCTCGTCGCGATTTCGATTCTCTCATTATTCACGATTTTGATCGTAATCGGATGAATTTCTTAGGATTCGTTAGGGTTTTTTTTAGTCTAGTCTGTAATTGATGCTCTGGATTGTTTGGAAATGAGACTCTCTCTTCGATTAGGGTTCTTAATTTTAGGGTTTTCATAGGCTAGCGATTCATGGAAATTGTTGTGTGCGTTGCGTTTCGATATTATATTACAGTGGGAAATTGAGTGTGACTGTTGATTTTGATGTGGATGAGTGGTTGAGTTTTTTTCTAAGTATGAGTCTCTTTGTCTAGCTCGATCTAGGTGTTTAAGATCTGGAATCTTTGTTATGCACTATCACGAAGCTTGATTTGCCTATAGAAACCATCTCGAGATTCATTGTTACTGTGACTGGCTAGCGAATTGAGGATGTGGATACAACTGTTTTCATCATTTTGAATGGTTCTGATTATATTATTTGTAATGTATATATGTGAAGCCAAACCAACTCTACCAACAAACTTTGAGGAGACTACATGGGAAAAGTTGCAGTCAGCTATAAGAGCTATATTCCTTAAAAAACCAGTTTCTTTTGACCTCGAGAGGCTTTACCAGGTTAGGTTACTTGTGAATTTTCTAGCTTCTTTTCGTAATGCGTAAATGTCGTGCTGATGAGATGTTGACTGTTGTGTCAGGCTGTTGATGACCTTTGCTTGCATAAGTTGGATGGAAAGCTTTATCAACAGATTGAGAAGGAGTGTGAAGAACACATTTCTGCAGCTTTACAGTCCTTAGTTGGGCAAAACACTGATCTGACTGTTTTCTTGTCACTTGTTGAGAAATGCTGGCAAGACTTTTGTGATCAGATGCTCATGATCCGTAGTATAGCCTTGTCTCTGGATAGGAAGTATGTGATACAAAACCCAAATGTACGTTCATTGTGGGAGATGGGTTTGCAGCTATTCCGAAAGCATCTTTCTCTGGCCCCTGAAGTTGAGCAGAGGACTGTTAAAGGTCTCTTAAGTATGATTGAAAAAGAGAGGTAATTTGTAACTTTCTGGCCTTTTAAAAATATAGCGAGGTCAATTTTGTCACATGGGGAATTTCTCTTCATAAAGCCGCCTTTACCTTATCTTATTTTTTCCGGCTTTTGAGTGAATCATGGGAAATTTTGGATGGATGGTCATGGTCTATGAACTATTCCTGTCTAGTAGTGATAATTAATTATAGGTAAAATTTTAGGGCAAACTAACACTAGTGTAAGTCATTTATATATTGGATAACGTTTTCAGCTATATATGCTGACCTTGCTTGCATGATATTGGTCCTGCAGATTAGCAGAAGCTGTTAATAGGACTCTACTAAGCCATCTTTTGAAGATGTTTACTGCACTGGGAATATATATGGATAGCTTTGAGAAACCTTTCCTTGAAGGAACTTCTGAATTTTATGCCGCTGAAGGAATGAAATACATGCAGCAGTCTGACGTTCCAGAGTACCTGAAGCATGTTGAGGTGCCTTGCATGAATTCATATAGCCTCTCCTTATGATTAGCTGCAGTACAGGTTTAAAGTCTTTCTAAGGTTTCTACTTGTGATTGGTGCAGGGAAGGTTGCATGAAGAGAATGAAAGATGCATACTCTACATAGATGCGGTCACCAGGAAACCATTGATAGCAACTGTTGAAAGGCAACTTCTCGAGCGTCATATACTTGTTGTTCTTGATAAGGTGTCACTCTTTTATTATCCTTGTGGCAGCTTGCAGATTAGCAAATTTTAGTTTGTCATAGTCTTACTTCTATCTCTGAACAACTCCAGGGTTTTACAAAATTAATGGATGGACGTCGTACTGAGGACCTTCAGAGGATGCACACCCTGTTTTCTAGGGTCCATGCACTTGAGTCTCTGAGGCAGGCGCTAAGTGTATATGTTCGGAAAACTGGGCAGAAGATTGTTATGGATGAAGAGAAAGATAAAGATATGGTACAATCACTATTGGACTTCAAGGCTTCTCTTGACATAATATGGGAAGAGAGCTTTTGCAAGAATGAATCATTTGGCAACACCATCAAAGATTCGTTTGAGCATCTGATTAATCTTCGACAGGTATCAATTATTGATTTTCTTGATTATTGCCTGAGTCTCTTGCTAACAGTTTTACTTTCATGTAAAAGCAACATGCTGATTATTGTGGAAATGTCAACCTTAAATTACAATGCTGCAATTGAAGAATTTATATTTTATACTAATCTAGAGATTCTTATTACTGATTAAGCACTGTATTGCTATGATTTAGAGACATCTTTGGGCAGTTGATACAATTTTCAAACGTAATTTTGATATCAAGCTTCTTGTGGGCATTGGACCTGATTACAGTAGTGTGGTTTGCTAGTGTTCATCAATTTGGATACCAAATACTCTGATTTGTTTTATCCAGTATTTGGTCGTCACTCAAGTCTTGGGCAATAAAAACTTAATACAATATCAAGAAGCCTCTTGCCAAAATTCACATTAGCCTTCTGCTCATTAACTGAATCGTTTTAAATCTATAAAGTTCACGTTTTGCACGTTAACATGCATCCCAAATAAGATACATCTTATGTTCATGATCTATTTGCAGAACCGGCCAGCTGAGCTTATTGCCAAGTTTTTGGACGAGAAGCTCCGTGCTGGGAATAAGGGTACTTCTGAAGAAGAATTGGAGAGTACTCTTGAAAAAGTGTTGGTTTTGTTCAGATTTATCCAGGTTATCTCTAATCTCTTACATCTAGTACTGTGTTTGTCACTGCATCACTGCTTTGAGGCCAGTGCATGGTTTGTAAACCAGCTATTTGATTATCTAGATATCGGTTTTGCTGATGGCTATCTTTTTTTTTTATCAAAGGGTAAAGATGTGTTCGAAGCATTTTACAAAAAGGATCTTGCGAAGAGACTCCTGTTGGGAAAGAGTGCTTCAATTGATGCCGAGAAATCCATGATCTCTAAGGTTAAAAACTGGTTTATTTTTGGGGTGTTTCCCTTTCTCACAATTTGTTTTCTATATCGGTAGTTCTTACCCACTGTCCCCAACCTGATTTTACCTACAGCTTAAGACTGAGTGTGGTAGCCAGTTTACAAACAAGCTCGAAGGGATGTTCAAGGTACTCTTTCTTTCTCCTTCTCTATTATCAAAAAAGATGTTGGTCGCGTAATTTTACTAAAGGAATAAACAAAAGGATCTTATATTTAAAGGAACAAACAAAAGGATCTTATATATTTTTGTTACCTTACTTTTATTGGGTTCTATGCTTACGATATATCCCAGTATACATATTTGTTGTTACTTAACCCAAGCTTAGACAAAATTGTTGGATGATCCTGCATCATACCTACTTTAATGAACTTGTGTACATATACAATAACCCTAATGGACCTTGAACTTTCTGTTATACCGAAATTTTCTCCAGGATATTGAATTGTCAAAGGAAATCAACGAGTCATTCAAACAATCTTCCCAGGCCAGAACAAAACTGCCATCGGGAATTGAGATGAGTGTCCACGTTTTAACAACTGGGTATGTACTATGTATCAGTTTCATCCAGGATTCAACTGCTGGAATGCCAGATAGCATGACTTATTTATAATGCTTGTTAACTTTTCATGTATACTGCAGGTACTGGCCAACGTATCCACCTATGGATGTTAAACTTCCTCATGAACTAAATGTCTATCAGGTTTTACCAAAAGTTCTTATTTTTTTCGTTTCATTGTTGGACTTTTTGTTACAAGCTTTTGTTTTTTAAGTTATCTGTTTGTTTCGTAGGATATCTTCAAAGAGTTCTATTTAAGCAAGTACAGTGGTAGGAGGTTGATGTGGCAAAATTCATTAGGCCACTGTGTTTTAAAGGCAGATTTCTCCAGAGGTAAAAAGGAGCTGGCTGTTTCCCTGTTTCAGGTCAGTCGAATTTTCTCTTTTTCCTTTTTAAGCTCTTTCCTGGCTTCCCGAGATTACAGTGAGAATCAATTACTTAAAAAGGGTCTTTTGTTTTAATGTCTCAGGCTGTTGTGTTGATGTTATTTAACGATGCAATGAAACTTAGCTTTGAAGACATAAAAGATTCCACCGGCATAGAGGACAAAGAGCTGAGAAGGACTTTGCAGTCGCTTGCTTGTGGGAAAGTCCGTGTCTTGCAGAAGGTCAGGCCAAAATCTGGACTCTGTTAACTCTCCTTTCAACTAATGCAGAAACTGCTGAGATGTGGCTTTGCTTTTTTCCATAAGGATGAGCCTTATGATGTAAATGTTTTTGCAGAATCCAAAGGGAAGAGATGTAGAAGACGGTGATGAATTTGAGTTTAATGACGAATTTCAAGCTCAGCTGTATCGCATTAAGGTACGTCGTCTTTTTCTTGGTCTCTTCTCTTAAAATTTTCTAGAATCTTTTGTGCTACTTATTTTTTTCTATGTAGCATATAGTGAACCAATTCTTTCTTTTGTTCCTGGGTGCAGGTAAATGCAATCCAGATGAAAGAGACAGTAGAGGAGAACACGAGTACAACGGAAAGAGTATTCCAGGACCGACAATACCAGGTTGGTTTCTACTCCATTTTCCTTTACGATACTATTTTCATAGATCTTTCTTTCAACTTAGCTCCTTAAACGAGAGAAGATTTTAAAGGCTTTCCCCATGACAACCTTCTCTTACAGATCGATGCAGCCATTGTCCGTATTATGAAGACAAGAAAAGTCTTGAGCCATACTCTTCTAATCACTGAGCTCTTCCAACAGGTAACTTTCTTCCTGCTTGATAAATTCAAACCCCTGAAGTAATAAAAACAGAAGTTTATTTTGAACCTGATAAGTAACATATCGGTTAATTGAAAAGGAAAACATGAAATTCGTTACTCGGTAGAGTCCTATTGGTAATGTACTCGTGATGATTGTGGTGATGATGATGATGAGAGTTGTCACTTCCGTTCTAAATTTGATATACTACACAATGTGTTGATTATGTTTTGTGATTTGCAGCTCAAATTCCCAATAAAACCAGCTGATCTAAAGAAGAGGATTGAAAGTTTGATCGATCGAGAATACTTAGAGAGGGAGAAAAGCAACCCTCAGATATATAACTATCTTGCTTAGAATCTCTCTGGTAAACACCTTTTCAATATTTTCCTCTTTGTATATTTTATTGACAAACAAACAATGGCCGAAATTTTCTTATTCAGTTTGCAAAAAAAAAAAAAAAGAACTCTCAAGATTCCAATCATTTTATTCTCGCCTGCCTTGTCGTCTGATTTTATATGTACAGCCCCAATTTTCAAAAGACCAAATGTGAATAATTAACCAAATGTGAAAATCTGCCAAATTTTTATTACAAGAAAAGACCAATAAGTGAATAATTAAAGGTTTGCCCAAAAAAAAAAAAAAGTGAATAATTAAAGGCTGAGAATGAAAGTACATAACCCGAAATGGAAGAGATCAAGATACTTCGTCTATAATCTCAGTTCTACAAATACAGAAAATGACCCAGAATTATATTTTGGACTAGATGATAAGCATGCGATAAAGAAATATAGAAAAAATGATGAGGTATATATGAAGAAAGATTGTTTGCCTTATATATATATATGATGAATGTTTGTGTATTATTTTAATGTGATCCTTTTTTGAAATCCAAAACTAAAATGCTTAACTGAATTTTCAATGAAATGACGTTGACGGCTTTATCTTTTCGTCAAATTTGACTTACTTAGTCAAATATCAAAATAGCTAACGTTTATCTGTATTAGTTGTTTCTCCCAATTAGTGCCTTCAGAGACCTATCACCTATGGCTTAAATTTGTTTCATATAATTTGTAGGCTTAAAAAACGGATACGTTACTATTTTTGTAACTAATGCAAAGCCTATTAATCAAAAACAAAAGAAAAGAAAAAATAGAGAGAGAGAGGAAGAAACATAAATTCTTTCCACCCAAAAAAAAAACAAAAAAATTCTACATTAGAAACAAAAAAACAAAAAGAAGAAAATAATTATGGCTTCTTTTTGGCTGAAGTTATTCTCCATAAGTCTAATAGGCCTCAATTGTATTGCTAAATCAACTCCGGTAAGTTAGTTAACAAGTAATTTGGTATACTAAACTAATCAATTTCTCTTTATTTTTTTTAACAAAATCAATTTCTCATATTAAAATGTGTATTTGTATTGCAGTATCAAGAAACCGAATTTGAATGTGTCTCTATAAACAAACAATCTGCATTACAACATCCTCTAATGAAGGATCATCGCATACAGGTATCATTCATTTGCCATTAAACATTATACTAATCAAGTTTTTTTAAAGAAATTTGTTGGAATAAACCTAAATGTTATTGTAGACTAGACCAAGTCGAGAGCTCTTATCAATGCTCTCTACATCCAATGGTAACATACTCAGAGAGATTGAATTGAAGGGATCAGAAGAATGTCCAAATGGACAAGTACCGATTCATAAATCAAAAACCAACTTAACCAATAATCTTGTTCATCTCCAACAAGTTACTAAACCAGGTAAGCTCTTGCCTTTGGCCTCTAAATATTGATCAACTTTGACGCCAACATATTGGTTCTTAAATCTTACTAATATTAATGTAACCACAATTTCTTTTATTTTCATTGTTTTTAGGCCGTCTCCTGAAACAAACTCGTAGGATTAGAAGAAAGAAGAGAAGGACCAATTTACGTAAAAAAAATAAAAATAAACATATGTCTTCCGCAGTGTTGTCTCAAAAAAATAAGAAACCTAACCACCGATCAAGATTATTTACAGAGACACATCTACATGTAAGTACCTCAAGCTGCAAAATTAAAACCACTATATGTTATCAGGTGATGATTATCATAATAGTATAAATAGATATATCATGAGTAATTGATTTTATTTGTAGTATGCAATTGTTAGGACATTTGAAAATACGACAAAAAAATGGCGTGGAGCACAAGCATTGTTCGGTATTAACAAACCCCAAGTGGCGCAAAATCAATTTAGCAAGGCTTGGATTTGGCTTAATTACGTACAAGGAACCGTAATGAGCAGCATCCAGTTTGGTTGGGCTGTAAGTACTTTACTACAAACTCCATGATTGATTTTAATTACTTGTATTTGTAGAAACTCTTTAGATATATTGATGTTCGAATATCACACTTTTTATTGTAATTAAGAGTGCTAAATTCGGTTTAGAGGTGTTTAATCCATGGATTGGTTCTGATTGTTTTGTTTTCAGTTTTAGAAGAAATCGATTAGGTATTTCATTTTTTTTAATAATTCATTTTGGTTTATATATTTTAGTTTTATTTAATATAAGGCATAAATTCATATAAATCAAAACAAAACTTAATTAAGTTGAATTTTATTGTTTCCATTGAAGCGATTTAGTTATAGTTTTTATGTATGTAAAAGTAAAATCGTCTTAACAAAATTAAGATTTGTTAATTTATTTAAATTTAGCACCTAATTAAACTTCTCTTTCAATCTATCATCTACAGGTGCATACAAAATTATATCCAGATGACCGTCCAAGACTAACCACATTTTGGATGGTAAGAGATGATTTCATGTATATATTCTCGAGTTTCCATAATTATTTTAACATATTTTTGGTTAATTTTGGTATGAGCATAATCAAATCTATGTTATATACAGTCAGATCAACATCCAAAAGGATGTTACAATGCACAATGTCCAGGAGGTTATGTTCAAGTTCATAAATCAATCTACCCCGGTTTGGTTTATGATAAAGTCAATGTTCCAGGAGGATCACAAAACACTGTACATCTTTCTGTTGCTGAGGTACCAATTAAAAACACTAATTTAATAAACAAATAGATAGGCTTGTCACTAAACATGTACTGAAGTTACATATGTATGAAAATGCAGGATCCGGTGACCAAAAATTGGGTATTGACGATAGGATCCATAATGATAGGCTATTGGCCACGTCAAAGTCACATGGCAGAAGGAGCTTCTGAAGTTTACTTCGGTGGATTTGCAGGAATCAGTGAATTGTCTCAACCCACGACGAGCCCACCAATGGGAACTGGAGCTTTTCCGACAAAAGATTTGAGTCGGTCTTGTTTCATGAAACAACTTAAATATGTCCTTTCGGATTATACACTTGTGGATATTAATCCTAATGAGGTCGAGGAATATGTGGATAATCGTAAGTGTTATGGTTTAATGTTTCTTAAGTATGTAGATTATGATTCCAGAGAGACTCTTACGTTTGGAGGACCTGGTGGACAATGTTGATTTTTTAATTTGTTTGGTTATATAATATCAAAATTGTTACAAAAGATACTTATAAGTTTCTTACATGTTCACAGCAATTTTTCTGTGGATATGTGTCAATCATAAGTAATTAAATACATTTTCTTGGAGACGAAACTAATATTATATTATGTGGTTTTGGGTCCGGAGGATTACAGGTTTTAGCCTAGAACCTCCTAGTATTCAAAAAAAAAATATATATATATATACATACATTTTCTTTTGTAATAAACTTCAAATTTGAAATTATGATTAGAGATTTTAGCTTGAAAATTTTCTTAAATTGTGTCATCAATCACATCTTTATTATTGAAAATAATTATGTTTAACTTATTACAAAAAAAATAATCTACCATTTATATAATACATTATACATCTAACTACCCAAAACTCTTTCTACTGATTCCCATATATCTACATTTGGTTTAAAAGTCTTAGCCTAATCTTCTTCTACATTGAATTTGTTATGCTTTCTTCAGATTAATATTTTTTTTCCTTTTTCTTGCTTCAATTTTTTAGAACTTTATTTAATTCATGCCAAAATGTATGTACGTTTTCTGTTTCTAATAATTTTAATCAGTAACTTATATGATATTATCATCAATTATATACTATCACTAAAAATAGATATAATGCATATGTAGATTCTATTGTATTAAAGTCAATTTCCTAAAATAGCTAGATTTTTTTTTCATATTTAAAATGTATATTACATAACACTGAATTGAAATATTATCATATTGAACAAGTTTTTCACATAATCAGATAAACTAGACATCTACCAAGGGGCTCATGATTTTTTCTCCAAGAGAGAACTAGATGATAGTGAGGTTATGGATACTCACCTTCGGCTTCTTTGTGACCATCTGAGAACCACAATCAATTTCAGTTTCAGTCCCAGCAATAAGCAAATACCTCGCAAAATTCAAAACCTCAAAAAAAATATCAGTATGTTGAGGGAATCTTCTAAAAGGAAGAAGAAGAAGTTGTTGAAGAATTGGAATTGTGGAAGAACATATGGGGAAAGGATGGTATTTGGCCTGTAGAGGTTGCAAGGAAAAGATGGTATTTGGAAGGTTGCAAGGTTGCAAGGAAAAGATGGTATTGTGGAAGAGCATATGGGGAAAGGATGGTATTTGGCCTGTAGAGGTTGCAAAGAAATGTGAACCCATAGAGGTTTTTTACATAACAAGTTTTTTGACAAAAAAAAAGAACAAGTTTTTCAAATATTATCTTTTAAATATAAGTTTTTTATGCGATATAAATATTTATGGGTATGTCACTGGTTGTTCCGCTTTATCATAACCTATTTATTAGGCCATTGCAAGTTACTATTTGATTTTTTATTTTTTATGTGTTTAAAATTTTAAATGAAATTTATTATGTAATTTATTTGCCAAAGAAAAATATTTGTTTGCTCAGTCAGATGGTTTATTTGGATGAAACTGAATTTTGATATTCGTTTGGTGCAAAAAATGAACATGTTGAATCAGTAAAATTCATTCTAAAAAGAAGATAACTGTGCTAGAGAGTGAAAACCCAAGGTACGCAGCGAAAGACATCAAAATCTACGAACATCATGAGCATACCAACGATATCCTTTACTATTATTTCATATAATGTCATTTTAGTAGATATAAACATTTAGTCTTCGAAAAATAAATATCAATAAGTTATTATTTCATTTTAGCAATCTCATCAATTACCCCTACAAGAAGAACAAACCCAAAATAGTTTTCTTTGTTTAAAATCTCCAAACTTTGATATATTTATTTTCATTCTCTATTAATGATTAAACTGTACTATCACTCATTGTGATCATTATTCTTTTCCTCCAAACTATAATATTTCACGAGTCCAATGTATATATGTTTCATACAATTTAAAAGTACTAGTTACATTAAATATATATATATGATCTATTTTAACATACTTTCTTATGTTTTGTAAGACCATCTCCAATGGTTTTCCCTATTTTTATCTTTAAAATAGAGGAATTCTATAATAGAAGTGAGTTTTACTCCAACCCACTCTATTCTCACCTCTAAAATAGAGTTCTCTATTTTATATTTTATCCTCTATAAAATAGAGGAACTCTATTTTTTCCTTTATAGAGGCAAATATAGCAATCTCTATTTTAAAGGCAAATATAGAGGTGGTTTGAGCATATTTGCCTCTAAAATAGAGATTGCTATATTTGTCTCTATTATAGAGGCACATATATTTCGTATATTCTAGTTAATTACTTTTTTTTTAACACTGGATTATTATTATTCAATTGCAAATCATGATAAATAATATATCGGCTACTCATATGACGGATAATTCTACCGTATGACCTCTACGAAAATCCATATCTAGCGCTTGCACCTGCTTCATGCAGAAGATCTCATGTAAACTTGTCTCCTTAAAATCTCCTTAAAATCTTCAAATAAATCACGCATTCCGGGGATTGAACCCTAAACCTCCTGATGTAGAAGCATAATCAACACCCATGTTCACAACCACTGGACTAAGGGGGCTTCCACAGTTAATTACATTAGATACGCATACGTTGATATTATTTTATCACAAGCCAAAAGTGGCAATAAAGAAAGAAGAAAAAAACCTAGATAGTATATTTTTGACTTTGCCCAAAAAACAAAAGATAGTATATTTTTGAATGTATAAATTTATAAATAATTTTTTCTTTTTTAACACGTAAATTTATAAATTTTACTGTATTTGAGAGAATGAGACCCTTGGATACCTTCTCAATTCCCGAGACCAGCAAAAAGTAACGGGTCCATTATGGATCCATCTCTACAAATTTACCAATTGATTGACCATCACACAAGATCATGGGATCTTGATAGATTGAAGACTATCCTCGACCCACCAGATGTTGAGTTGGTCTCTGCGATCCCCCTAGGGTATAGCAGCATCCCGGATTCCTTTGGATGGCACTTTACAAAGAACGGAAAATATACGGTCAAATCAGGATACCATACGGCACGCCTCCCGTCTCCGGACGTGGTTTCTCCTGGGGTACATGGGCCAAATTGTATCCCGCTCCAAGCACATGTATGGAAGATCAAATGCCCCCCAAAAATCCAACATTTTATGTGGCAGGCTCTAACTGGTTGTATTTCGGTCTCTGCCAATCTCAGCAGCCGAGGAATTAATTGTGACTCGGTATGTGCTCGATGTGGCCACTCCGAGGAAACAATTAATCACGTTTTATTCGAATGTCCACCGGCCCGCCAGGTATGGGCATTATCCCATATTCCATCGGGATCACAGTCGTTCCCCTCGGAATCCCTGTTCACAAATATGGATTACCTTTTTTGGCGGTAACCATCACATGCCCAAAGCGACTCCTTTCCTTGGGTAATGTGGTATATTTGGAAGGCTAGAAATGCCAAAGTTTTTGACAATATAGATGAGAATCCCCTCGAGGTGGTTCGATTGGTTGAAACGAAATCCCAGGCTTGGCAGCAGGCTCAGGTGGAGGAGGAGGGCACAATCTCGCCTACGTTGGCCCATCCTTCTCCACCCTCAAACCCTTTGCCAGTCTCTTTTAGCGGTCATCGATGTTATGTAGATGGATCATGGAAGGCAACGGATAGTTTTGCAGGTTATGGATGGTTTTGTACATCCCAAAGCAGGGTAACAACAATGGGAGCTGCCAACCGACGGCGAAGTCTATCAGCCCTGCACGCGGAGATGGAGGCTCTGATATGGGCGATGAGATGTATGATTGGAGCTGGCAATCTACATGTGGCGTTTATGACGTACTGCTATGACCTGGTGAAGATGGTGTCTTCCCCAACGGATTGGCCGGCATTCGCAGTTTTCTTAGAAGACATCGCATCTGATAGGGAAGAATTCTCATCCTTCTCTTTATCTCTTATCCCACGAGACGAGAATGTAAAAGCGGATTATTTGGCACGAAATGTTCGTACCATGCTGTACTACGTTACCTATGTAAACAACATTCCGCCAAATTGGCTTTTATAAGCTAATCTATATATTGCGTTGACAAAAAAAAAAGAGAGAATGAGACTAAACATCAAATCGGAAAATAATAGAAATTATATTTAAAAGTTATATTTAAGTTAAGTTATATATATAACCTAAAGAGATCATCAAAGTAACTAATCTCTCTCTTCTGCAACAGACCAATCTCTCTCTCTCTTCTGCAACAGAATCTCCGTACGATAAATCTTCAATCGCCTTGTATGTTCTTGACTTGATTTGATTTCACGTCTGATTCCAAAATTGTCTAATTTCTTCAATTTGAATTGTAAAAATCGTTACTTTCAGTTTTTCTTATCAACCCAATTTCAAATTTAGGGATTCTTCTCTGTTTTCTATCCCTAATTTCATCGCTTCTGTTCTTGATCGATTGTGGGTGTTCTTAATGATCTTTTGTGGTGTTTTCAGGTTTTATAATCTGCAAAATTAGTCAACAATGGTTGAGCGTGGGAAGAGGAATCACAATCGTAGTAGAGAGGACAACAATGAGAACTACAGGAATCAAAAGAGAAGATTTTCTTATGAAACCGATGAAAAGATCGATAACAAAGACGATCTCGTTGTTGCTTATAGAATCTTATGTCCAAGTGGTGTCATTGGTAGTGTTATAGGCAAAAGTGGCAAAGTTATTAACTTGATTAGGCAAGAAACTAGAGCTAGGATCAAAGTTGTTGATCCTTTTCCAGGTTGTAGCGAAAGGGTCATAACGATTTTTTGCTCGGTTAAGGAGAAGAAGGACATTGTTGATATAGAGAGTAGCGAATTGAATTACACCGTTCCTTTGTGTTCTGCTCAAGATGCTCTTCTTAGAGTTCATGATGCTATTGTGACTTCTTTGGCTACTGCTGCTGAGAATACTAAGATCGATAGAGATGATATTAGAGAATGTCGCCTTTTAGTTCCGACTAGTCAATGTTCTAATGTGATTGGTAAATCTGGTTCGATTGTTAAGAAGATTAGAAGTAGAACTAGAGCTAACGTCAAGATTGTCTCTAAAGATGTCTCGGATCCTTCACACACTTGTGCTATGGATTTTGACAACATTGTTGTGGTTAGTATCTGAAACTCCGCAGTTTTATTAGTATATTTTTCCCTGTTTCTTTGCTTAATTGTTGATCGGTGTTTCTTATTCTTCTTATCAATTAGATATCTGGTGAGGCTGATTCCGTGAAGAAAGCACTTTTCGCTGTTTCTGCAATCATGTACAAAGTCAGTCCTCGAGAACAGATTCCTCTGGATACAACTGTCCAAGAAGTTCCTGCCAGTATTATAATTCCGTCAGATCTTTCTATCTATCCACAAGCCGGTTTATACCCAAATCAGGATCCTATTTTCCAACATGGGACCAATGTTTCATCGTTTCTTGGTACGCTACCTCAGGGTTATGGAGAAAACGCTGCGAATACAATGCCGGTTTTTTCTGCTTCTGCACTTCCTGTGGTTCGTCATGGTTTTAGCGGGTCTTCCAGATCAGAAAAGTTGCTTATAAAAGTTGTGTGCTCTTCTTCAAAAATAGGCCGTGTTATCGGGAAAGGAGGATCAACCATCAAGGCAATAAGACAAGCAAGCGGGTCTCATATCGAGGTTAATGACTCGAGAAAAAATCACGATGATGACTGTGTTATCATCGTCACTGCTACAGAGTCTCCTGATGATTTGCAGTCTATGGCGGTTGAAGCTGTTCTTCTACTTCAAGAGAAGATCAACGATGAAGACGAGGAAAAAGTTAAAATGCAACTCCTTGTACCTTCTAAGGTAATAGGATGCATTATAGGGAAAAGTGGCTTAATCATAAGCGAAATCAGGAAAAAGACAAAAGCTGATATTCACATCTCAAAAGGGAGTAACAAGCCTACGTGTGCCGATCCCAATGATGAGCTCGTGGAGGTAATGGTCTTTAAGATTCGTTCAGCTTTTGCTTTATTCAATTTCTCCAATAGTGTGTATGATTCTTTTTTGCTTACTTTAATTAGATATCGGGTGAAGTAAGCAGTGTGAGAGATGCTCTTATTCAGATTGTTTTGAGGCTTCGAGATGATGTTTTAAGAGATAGAGAGATCGGTTCTAGGAATCAACCTCCTGCAAGATCTGAGAATAACAATTTCTTCTCTTCGGGTAGTAGTAAAACTGGTCTTGCACTTCCTCCATCTTTCATGTCTTCTGTTCCGCAAGTTGCTTCTATAGATTTTGATAGGAGAGCAGAAACTGGGAGCAGCATGAGCATGCTTCCTTCGAGTGGTGGACTCTATAGTTATGGAAGTTTTCCGGTAACATCTCCTTCTTACTGGATTATCTCATTTTCAATGTTTATTGTAGCTCATACTCATAACTTAAGTTTTTCTACAAATAGGTGGGCAATAACAGTTACGGATCCAACTCTTCTTACTCATCCAATCTATATGGAGGGTAAGTGTGGCAGTTAATTTCATTTGGTTATTATATTTTCAACTCTTTTCGCTGTTTGATTATCTCGTGCATTCACAGATTGCCTCAATCTACTACTGTGGAGGTTCGAATCCCTGCAAATGCAGTCGGTAAAGTTATGGGCAAAGGAGGAGGAAACTTGGATAACATAAGAAGGGTTTGTTTGCAAGTCTTTTGATTTTCATTCCTCATTTCTCTTTGATCACCATAGCTTCGGTCGTCTCTTCTTCTCTCTTTCCGATATAACATTTTCACATGATGTGTGCCCTTCTCTCTCTCTCTCAGATATCAGGAGCTGTGATAGAAATTTCTGATTCCAAAAATTCCCATGGCGGTCGCATTGCTCTCGTTTCCGGAACACCTGAACAGAAGCGTACCGCAGAGAACTTGTTCCAAGCTTTTATCATGTCCACTTGAATAGTTTGCTCTGCCCCAAAATCCTTTTAGATGAAAGTGTGTTCCATCTCTCTAGCTCTCAGTGGATTTCTTTGATCGGGTTTCTCAGGCTTTCCTCCTTCCATCAAGCTCATGTTTGAATATGGTTACATCTCTCATCAAACTTTTCAGTATCTCCATCTCCATTTGGTAACTTTTGGTTTCTCGTTCTAGACATCTTATAGTCTTTCAGGACCATTCTTTCTTCCTTTCCTTGCGAGTTGTTCGTGCAATAAAAATGCTTATCTCTGTTCAATAAAACAAAATCGTTCTTATATCAATCAGGCTTTGCTTATTCTCCATATATTGAATCAGGTCTGCTTTGTGCTTAGTCCAAAGCAGCACTACCAGTTATGTGTTAGTTTACCGACGCTACAAATCCCTTGTCTCAGCTTCTTCATATGTGATGCCAAGTGATACTCATCACATCATAGTTTCTGGGTGTTTCTCTAGATATTTGTGCAGTGAACAGCCATAGCTTATAAAAGCCTGTAGCCTAGTGATCTTATTCTTTAGATCTCTTCTCCTTAGTGACATAGAAGTTTAACCTTGTTAGTGCTTTGATCTTGCGATTTAGTTATTCGAAAATCCATGGGTTTATCAGTAGAGGATTTTCTCATTCTTGCTGATCATCCCATTCTCTGCTACGCTTTTACAGTCTTTAGGTCAAGCTCCATTGATTGATCTTCTTTATCATTACCTCTGTTACCATTTCTGATTCATTCTTTTCCCAGATAATATCCCGGTAACTCTGATCATCTATATGTTCATTTCAAGTATCATTTTTAACTTAAAATCATGATCTTATAGTGCTTGTAGCATACTAGGTTGTCAGTACAGGATTTTAGCATTAAAACCTGCAACACTAATAGGTTTTATGAATGTGTTGTGTTTTTGATTTGGCTTATACGGGTCTGGTCACTCCGCGCTGGCATTTTTTTTACACATACTAGGTTGTCACTCTAGGACTTTAGCTTTTGAACCCGCAACACTAAAAGCTTTTCTGATTTTGCTAGCGTTCCCAAGTCTAATCACTTGGGGCTGGCATTTATCCAACAAACCTGGTGTTATTCAACATACTAGGTTGTCAGAAGCCGCAACATTAAAAGCTTTTCTGGTAGCGTTTGCGGTCGGGCTGGCATTTAACCTGGGGGGTTCCACAACATACTAGGTTGTCAAAAACCCTCCACAATATAGTTTTTGCGATTTGATCATTTTTCCAACACATCCTGGGATGTTTAAGCAAGTTTATTCATCCTTTGTCTCCATAATTCGGATAGGTCTTTACGCAGTTCCTTTTCCGCAAAAACGGGTTTTCACGAATGTGATATATATATATATATATATAGCTTAGTCCTTGGCAATTGTATAGTCTTGTGCATCATTTTGATCAAAGGCCATTGATGGTAAGTTCCTTAGAAAAAGATAGATGTTGATCCATTTGGAAGGTTTTGACTTTTGATTATGTATATGGTCTCGTTACGCAATTAATAAAGTGCTTTCCCCATTTTTATACTGTGTGTATTAATTACTCTGTTAACCAAATTGGATTCTTCCATTCTTCTAATCTCTATTGCTTATCGCAGTTTTAAACTTTTTGAACCAAAGCTGTTGTCTTAGGAGGAAAATAAAACACAATAGTGGTTCAAAAATCAAAACTCATTAAAAAGGTCCCCACTTTTTTTCTATTTTGGGAATATTCGAATAACCAAAATTATAAACTTAAATTTTGAGAAATGGTTGAACATGTTTTAAATCAAAACTGATTTTAGTTAAAACTATAAACCAAATTGACCAAAAAGTTACATATTTGAACGTCGATTTGGAAGAAATGGAAACTGTGTAATTATTTTTTAGCTTCTTCTATTAAACCGAGACCAAACCGTAAACCAATGTTTTAACTTTTAAGTCACTGTACTAATCAATTTGTCTCTTAGCTTAAGTCACTTCTTAGTATTCGGATAAAATTTGCATCCCGAGAAAGTCAGAAAAGCCTTCATTTTCTGGTTAAACGAAGAAAAAAAAAAAAAGGTTTGCTTCTTCCATCTCTGAAAGACTCTCTAATGGCATCCACAACGAGAAGGTTGCTTCACTGTGTATCTAAAAGAATCTCTACCGCCGGAGCGCGGCGGAGCTATGGCGGTCTGCCACAATCGAACTCCAAATCTCCACCGTCTTCTTCTCAACGATTGATGGATTTGGAATCTGAATTCAGTGCCCACAAGTAAAGTTTCTTTCTTTCCCCTTTTTCTTCGGTCAAGTTTTTGTTTTTGTCTCCGATTTGAATATATATCTTCGATGAAGTTTCCTCTTTTGTATTGCTTTGCATTTGCGTACTTGATTCCTATGTGAAAGAAGCAGGCTTAAGAGCTTCGTTCGTTTTTAAATTATAGAACATGACTCAAAATGATCTTTAGTTATTGATTAAGATCTATGATGAAGCTTAGTAAATCTGATTATCTTTGATTGTAACGGTTCCTATCTAATTTGTTTCAATTTGTATTTAGTTTTATCCTCAGAGGTTTTATGGTTGGTTCTTTTTTTTTTCTTACGTATTCGAAAATTCTGAACCTTAGCAGCTTCTTCTTGATGCTAATTAGCTTTACTCTGTATGTTTTTCTTGTATGTTTACAAAATCCAGTTATCATCCTGTTCCGGTTGTGTTTTCTCGTGCCACTGGCTCAACTATATGGGACCCTGAAGGAAAGAGATACATTGATTTTCTTGCAGCTTACTCTGCAGTTAATCAGGTAATCATCATTTCATAATCTGTGGATGTTTCATTCTTTCTAGATTCAGTGTTCTTGTTACGATGAGAGATAGTCTGTGGAAAGTGTCATACTTGTTAGATTCATTGTTTGTTTCAATGTGAAAGTAAATGTAAATTTAAGGTTTAATTTGGTGTATTGTTGCAGGGACATTGCCATCCTAAGATCATGAAGGCATTGCAGGATCAAGTGGAGAAACTCACTTTAAGTTCAAGAGCGTTTTATAACGATAAATTCCCTGTATTCGCAGAGCGTCTCACAAATATGTTTGGTTATGATATGGTGCTTCCTATGAACACTGGTGCTGAAGGAGTCGAAACTGCTTTGAAAATAGCAAGAAAATGGGGTCATGAGAAGAAGAATATTCCCAAAGATGAGGTACAGTTTTTTTCGGGTTTTTTTTATTTTTTTTTAAGAAACATTGTATTACAAGCAGCTAACCAAATTTCATTTGCAGGTTATAATTGTCTCTTGTTGTGGTTGCTTTCATGGCCGAACATTAGCAGTTATTTCGATGAGTTGTGATAATGATGCTACGCGTGGATTCGGGCCATTGTTGCCTGGGAATCTTAAAGTTGATTTTGGTGATGCGGATTCACTTGAGAAAATCTTTAAAGGTACGAAAATGTTTCTTGCTTCAAATTTTAACGAGAATTTCATTTCCTAGATTAAGATTGAGCTTGAGGCTAATAAGTGGATCATGTCATTGTTATAATAACTGCAGAAAAAGGAGATAAAATAGCAGGATTTCTTTTCGAACCTATTCAAGGCGAAGCTGGAGTAAGTTCCTTCTTTCAAGCTATGATAATTTTTTCGGTATACTATGCTAAACGGTGATCATGCTGGTTTTGTTTCTAAAATGTTTAAAAAATGGCTTTGGTGTAGGTTATTATTCCTCCTGACGGTTATTTGAAAAGTGTTAGAGAACTATGCACAAAACACAATGTTTTAATGATAGCTGATGAAGTGCAAAGCGGTCTAGCTAGATCCGGAAAGATGTTAGCTTGTGACTGGGAAGAAATTCGTCCCGACATAGTGGTATGTTCTTTTACATTTTACTCTTCTGTTTCATATTCTTTACGATTTCCTCCCCGAGCAAAGCCATTACATAGATTAATATATCAAAATTTTGAACCTTCTTCTTGAAAGATACTTGGGAAAGCATTAGGTGGAGGAGTAATTCCAGTAAGTGCAGTGCTTGCTGATAAAGATGTGATGCTTCATATCAAACCGGGCCAACACGGAAGGTTCGCATAAATGTTACTTCACTCTCATATTAACCATAATTAGCATATAAGAACATTTAGTGGTTTGATTGCGATAAAGCTTCTTCCTTTGTTTGGTTTTCTATTTGTCAAAATCAGCACATTTGGTGGGAACCCTTTAGCTAGTGCTGTAGCTATGGCTTCTTTGGACGTTATCGAGGAAGAAAAACTTGTGGAAAGGTACCATTTTGCTTTCTAAACCGATTCGAGTTCTTTAGATTAAAAAATTTAGTTCAACTTTTGGTTTGAATCT
Organism: Erysimum cheiranthoides; assembly: GCA_011420285.2. Lineage (NCBI taxonomy): Eukaryota > Viridiplantae > Streptophyta > Magnoliopsida > Brassicales > Brassicaceae > Erysimum > Erysimum cheiranthoides. The sequence continues at coordinate 788,001 of CM022181.2, forward strand.
ATAGATCAGCAAGTCTTGGAGAGGAACTGAGGACTCAGTTGAATGAAATCAAGAATAAGTTTCCAAAGTACATAAAGGAAGTACGAGGAAGAGGGCTATTCAATGCGGTTGAGTTCAATAGCGAAAGCTTATCTCCGGTTTCAGCTTACGATATATGCTTGAGCTTGAAGGAGAGAGGAGTCTTGGCTAAACCAACTCACAACACTATTGTCCGGTTAACTCCACCACTCTCCATAAGGTAAATTAAAAACAGTTGAACCGGTCTGATTTATTTCGCGTTTTATCATTGGTTTATCGATCGAATCAATTACCGGTTTTCTTTCCTTTGCCAGCTCTGATGAACTCCGAGAAGGCTCTAAGGCTCTTCACGATGTTCTTGAGCTCGATTTTCCGAATATGCGGAAAATCAATGCCGGTAAAACCCCGGTTTCTCATTTAACCGAGTGCGATCGATGTGGAAGAAGCATCTCTGCTTGAAACCGATCGGAACGTGGTTAGGTTCTGGTTTAAATTTGATTGTTTGTATTGTCAAGAATGTGTTATCTTGTGATTTCACAGGACACAACACCGGATAGGAAATCTAAAATACGTTTAAGGCCGAACCAGATTGTACCGAACTTGATAGAAATAAGTCTGGTTTACTTCTTGCATTAACCCGATTTGGTTGTTTACACAATTATCGGTTTAGCAGTAATATTTCTGGTACGAAATCAAAAGGAAGAATAAATCCGAACGCCCTTTTATGTTGTTTCATTTACAAATTTTACGAGAAGTTTTTTACAAATTTATTGTTTCATTACCAATAAAGTTAATTATAAGCTAATATGAAAACCATTATTTTTAATGTAATGTGAGAACATGATTCTTTAGTTTACTTTAACTTTTTTTTAGTTTTCAAATGAAAATATAATTTCATTCAAATTTTTTAATTATTTTTATATTTTAAAAATAATTTTACTACACCACCTGTTTTTAAAATGTTACATGCATATATATATATGATGTACTAATGCATACGTACACGTGTTAGCATGTGTATGTAGATATTGATATGGAACATGAAATCATGAATAAAAATATGCTTGTCTTCTATAATTGCTCAACCCAAACATGTTGAGGCGTGAAGCCCCATATAATTTGGTTGGCTCTCCAATTTTTAAATTACATTTATCATAACCTAATTAAAATAAATAAACCTATAAATCCTCTACCAAATTTTTGTTTCCCAAGAATATTTCTTTATACTTTTTTGTCAAATGCAATAAAATGATTCAGAAGGAAGAAACTTAGATGTTTCATTGGTGAAATCTGCATTTAAGAGTCACATGTGTCTCTATAATCATATCATTTTGCAACTAAGTCAAATCTAAGGAAAACGCCGAGGCGTGCGATTGGGGAAAAAATACACATGACACAACATGCATATTATCGCAAAATCAACACATGACTTGTCTAGTCACTAGTGCATTATGTGCATATCTTATTCATTTCAATTTATTATATACTTATGATGTAAGGATAATGAAGTTCGGTAGGATATGCAAAGGTGGAATAAACTAAGTTTGATAATAACCTTAGATATTGTCATTTAGTTATCAATAACTCTACAATTACATATCTAATGTAATGTTTAAGCACAATCTTTTTTCTTAAGAAATACAAGTAAGTTTTTAACTTCATAGATTTATAATTACTCTTTTTTTTTCTGCGTGACAGATATTAAATAAATAATATTTTTTCTTCTTAAGCTAGTCATTAGAAAATCCAAGTTAGGTCAAACAGTACAAAGTGATATACAAATGTCAACTTTTCTGATGCCTTTTGTAAACAATGACATTTACATTTGTCTCTAATAAAGCTCAATACAATCTTATGTATGACAAAATTTCACCTACTATATATAAGTTGTTTTTTTTTTCTTCCTATGGTCTAGCATTAGGCAAATCCAATTCATTCTCCCACAATGACATTACGAATTCTCTCATGTGGTACACAGCTACCTATAAAATTTGATTGTCTTTTTTATTTGGTCAAATTTTAAATGTGATGTCTATATTTATCAACATGACAATAAATACATCTTTGGCAATATACATATACAAATTATACATACTCTACCCCAAAAAATCAAATACACTAAAAACATAAATATTTTAATACTTTTTCTTCTCTTCACGCATTACACGCGCTCATATCTTTAATTCACGCGCTTAAAGTACAGACAAAACCTCGTGGATGTATTTCCTCCCACCATTTTCATCTCTCTCTCTCTAGAAACATCGACATGCGTTATCTTCTCCAAAAGCTTTGATTCTGATTCTTCTTCATCCTTCTCCAACAAACCCTAATTATTTTCCCCCAAATTCTCAAAGATCTCAAAATCAATTCCCATGGCCGTCATTATTCCTCGTTCAGATCCACCTTCACGGATCCATCCCGAACCTCTTCAAACCCTAGAAATCGACCATTTCGATCGTCTTCCTGACTCAATCCTCCTCCTCGTTTTCAACAAAATCGGCGACGTTAAAGCTCTTGGCCGATGCTGTGTCGTTTCCAGGAGATTTCACTCTCTCGTTCCTCAGGTTGATAACGTCGTTGTTCGTGTCGATTGCGTTATCTCCGACGATGATTCTTCGTCTTTATCGTCTATCAAATCTCGCTCCGGTGTTTCTGGTGGATCGTTCTCGGCTATATTTCGTCTTGTTGTCGGTGGCATTGTGAAGCCGTTACAAGCTTTAGGTCAATTCCTTGGTACGAAGAGATCGTCGTGTGGTGGTTCTGGATCTTCTTCGTCTTCTTTGTCTATTAGTGGAGATGATGAAGGTGGAGAGATCGAACAAGGTGGCGTAACGCATCATTCTCCTACTCAGGTTTTGAAAAACTTTGAAGAGATTCGTTACTTGCGTATTGAGCTTCCTAGTGGTGAATTAGGGATTGATGATGGAGTTTTGTTGAAATGGAGAGCTGAATTTGGTTCAACCCTTGATAATTGTGTGATTCTCGGTGCTTCCTCTGTGATTCAACCGAATCCGATTAGAGTTTCTCAAGCTTTTGATACTACAATCGTTGAAGCTTCAGGCTCAGATGATAATGGGAGTATACCGGAATCGTTTTACACAAACGGAGGTTTGAAATTGCGTGTTGTATGGACGATTAGCTCTTTGATTGCTGCATCAGCACGACATTACTTGCTACAGCCGATAATCGCAGAGCATAAGACGCTTGATAGTTTAGTTCTCACTGATTCGGATGGTCAAGGTGTGCTTTGTATGAACAGAGATCAGCTAGAAGAGCTTAGGGTGAAACCATTGTCAGCTTCATCTGCTTCGAAGAGGACACTTGTGCCTGCTTTGAATATGAGACTTTGGTATGCTCCGACTTTGGAATTGCCTGATGGAACTGTGTTAAAAGGTGCGACTTTAGTGGCGATTAGACCGAGCGAGTCGAAAAAGGAAGTGTCTGATATCTCTTGGGTATCTTCGGCTTTCGAGGAGCCTTATGAAACAGCTGCTAAGATGCTGGTCAAGAGAAGGACTTACTGTCTAGAAATGAACTCGTTCTAGCTTCAATGGTTTAAGTCAGAATCTGAGGTAAGATAGTGCTCATGTTCTGTACCATTTGTGCGTCTTGAAAACATTAAGATTAAACTGTTCTGCATTGGTTAAGCTTCTAAGATGCATGTAGGCGTTACTAATCACAGCTTAATAATCAACAGTAGGAAATTGAATTTGTCAATATTCCTTACTGCATTACTTATAATGATTTGTTATGCATTTGTGATCATAGATTGAGAATAGATTATCTTGACAACTTTCTTTTTGCTATTCTTGAAAGCAAAGAACTTTCTCATTGTTATGATTTTCTTCTGTTTGTTAGGGAACCCGATGGCGCGATCCAGAAACAAGTTTTGCTGCCTACTGCATCTGCTAGCAATTTTTTTCTTTGAAGCATATGCTTTTGCAGGATTTCACTATTATATATCATCAACAAAATTACAAATATCATGTAAGAGTTAGTTTTTTTTTTTTTCTCCTTATTTTTCTGCCTTTGTTAGTCTTCCCCTTTGCTTGCTCTTGGTCTCTATTTATGTGAATATTGTAGGTATTGCTTATTCCCCTGTATACAAATAATTTTAAGATTGTAGTTTTGGAATTGTTATAATCTCTGTTCTTGGATTTTTCTATTGGTTCTGATTAGTAATTTAGTAAAATTGTGAAACAAAACAAATCTACAAAATGAGTAATTCACTTGTATGACATAATCAAAGTTATATAATGTAGAATGGTAGAACATAAATTCAACTTTGATGTTCTCACCTGAATCAGATATTCTTATTTGTAATAGTTTGTGCAACATCAATATTTGGTCATGGTAAAATTCAACTAAAAGACTATTTTTAACGGTGACAAACGATGATGTTACAAACCTACTACGTCTAATTTTTTCCTAAAATAGTGGTTACATGATTTCAAGCCCAAGATACAAATGTTTGGGCCGAAAGTGGAAACATAGCGAAAAAATCAAAATCGTTAGTACCGTTATACCCCTGATTAAACCTTATATTTACATTTCTGCCACGCTTAAACCTTTCCATAGACCATCCTCCTCCGCCTCGCTCACTCGTCACTGCTTCAATCGAATCTGTTTTCGTTTTTCCTCCATCACTTAATCGTAAGTTTGGTTTTTTTTCCAATCGATCGAAATTTCTAAGTCGCAGAAATGGCGGCAGCTTTCGTTTCCAAGTTCTCTCGTGGTAAGAGACTACTTAATTCCTCCTCCTTCGATCTCATCTTGTTTCCTGAATCACATATTCTGGGGGTTTTTTCTTCCTAAATTAATTGTTATCTAATGTGATGGGTTTTGATTATTGATGGGTTTGGTTAAAATTTCGTATTTTCAACACATTATAGATTGTATCAGCTTCAGAAACGTGCAATTTTGTCTATTGATTTTGTAAAGGCAGATTCAAGAGCTAGATATTTGGTTGTTTTGTTGTTGATGATGTTATCAATTTCAAATCTGTTGTCTTTGGTTTTGTTCTCTGATTTGATTCATATACAAAATCATGAGCAGGAGGACGTTCATTGCTTGGAGGTCTCAACAATGGTGGTCTGATGAATTCTTCCAGTGGAATGATCAATGAAAGTGTCCTCTCTCAGGTCAGAGAAACCAATTATTATACAATTTATCTACAAATGTATTCAGAATGGATGATCATAGATGTATATCTGCGTCTTCGAATTTAAGTATTTGTCGAATTGAACGGATATTGATCTTACTGATCTTTTCGTATGTGTGTTTTTCTTCGATTTCGGGTTTTATTAGTTGCTTTTGCTACATAGAGTTATAGTTTATTTGAGAATTTTTTGGATCGAGTCGATAAGGAAAAGTAGATCAAAACGGATATTGTGGATAGTTTAGTGTTTTAAGTTTGTTCGTTGTGTTGGTTTTGGCGGAAGCAGCAGCAACAGCGAAGGACATTCATTCAAATGGGGACAGTTCTCAAAGTCGTGGACAACTCGGGAGCGAAGAAAGTGATGTGTATCCAAGCTCTAAAGGGGAAAAAAGGAGCTCGACTTGGCGATACCATAGTTGCTTCAGTGAAAGAAGCAATGCCAAACGGTAAAGTAAAGAAAGGAGCTGTTGTATATGGTGTGGTTGTTCGAGCTGCGATGCAGAGAGGTCGTGTTGATGGAAGTGAAGTTAGGTTTGATGATAACGCGGTTGTTCTTGTTGACAGTAAAGACAAGAATACCAAAACCGATCGCCAGCCGATTGGTACGAGAGTGTTTGGTCCCGTTCCCCACGAGCTTCGCAAGAAGAAACATCTCAAGATTCTTGCTTTGGCTCAACACATTGCGTGAGACCTCCTAATGTCTTTTTTTTTTTTTTTATGTTGCTCTTCTGTAAACACTAGCCATGGTCCTTTAGTTTTGTGTTCTGAGGAATTAAGTGGCTTCAAACTTTAGAAAATTTCCAAGCTTTTGGCCTTTGTGCTTTGGATTTTTTGTGGTTCATGAAATATAAAACTCAAATGATATCTCATTAGACTTACTATATACCAGAGACCACGACGCTATTCTTGATCGATTTATAGATCCACTGTTAGAGACGCCGGAAAAAAGAGAGGTAATTTAAATTACCTCGTATGTCAATCTCTACCGTCACGTCACTACAACTTTTCCTCTACCACACCCTCTACTACACACAACTTGTCCTCTATCAATTCGTGTTTCTTCTCATCCTCCTCCTCGTCCTCCACTTCCACGTCAAAGTCCTCACTTCTACCTCTAAACTCTCTTTTCGTCAAAGTCGACCCATCATACGGATGCCACCTAAATCCACCAAATTGTTGGGCATGAACGTACCATCGATCCCTGGTGGATTTGTACCTTATTAGGTAACACAACCACTTTGACGGGATCGATTGGTACTATAATATCTCATTAATAATATTTAACATTACAAATTAACCGAATGGTTTCTGGTTTAAACCGATTTTCTAGATAATTTCAAAAACAATTTATCATCAATGTATAGTGGATTTTGGTTTATTCCCGGTTTGTAAGCGATTTCTTGGTTCAATCATTAATCATATAATAAAAAACCATAATGACAGTTATTAATCAAAAACCATAACATATCAAAATCTCTGGGCCTTATCCAAAAAACCATAAATCAATAATTATGTAAATTTATCTATATATATATATGAAAATTTAGTGAAATATAATTTAATATTGTTTGTTTTTTTTTTGTTGAAGCTAATATCTACTATTTTTCTGTTCATCAAATATTTCTAAAACTTTTTTATAATTATTTCCTTATGTGTAACTGTTTCAAGCAAAATATAAATTATAATTAAACCTAAAATTTTTAAAAAAGTTTTTTTTCTAAAAATATGAAATTAGACAAATATTTTATGTTGGATATTATTGATTTATAGACGTTTTATAAGATAAACTTTTCAAATTCAGTCCTCTATTTTCTAAAATTTCTCGTTATTTCCTCCTTTTTCAAGTTCAAACTTTTTCATGTTCAAATACTTTTAATTTTTATTAAAGAGAAAAAAAAAAGATTTATTTACAAATTCAAAATCAAAATCTAGATCAGGTGAATCTACGAGAGACCACGACGCCTATTCTTGATCGATTTATCGATCCACCGTGAAGGACGCCGGAGTTTTATCCCCGGCCGCGAAGAGAGTAATATCTTCTTCCCGATTTATTGGTGAAGTAGTCGAGAGTGGGATAATGATGGAAGTAGAAGGATCGAGCACTTCGATGAATCGTGTTCCTGATCAATCATCCTTCTTACGATCGAGACGATCCAAAGGTATCGAAATCTCAATCAAAGCCTAGTTTAAGCTCTTACAGGTTAATTTAGGGCGAAATTGCTGTGATTTGGTATCGATTGTTTGCATTTTCAAGCAATTTGAACTGAAGATTGAATCATTTGTGTGTGTGTGTGTGTTTAATTTGGCAGCTCTGTATCAGTTTAAGCAGCAGAAACTCCCAGCTTGTAAGCCAGTCTTAACACCAATATCGGTTAGTAACATGAATCTTTGTGACCTGAAAATGCTGAGAAGAAGAATGAATAGCTCTGATGTTGGGAAATTTTCACACTCATGTTCTTGCAGGTTATAACAGTGTTTCTACTAATGGGTTTTGTTTTCATTCCCATTGGCCTCATTACCCTCCGTGCTTCTCGTGATGTAAGTCAAATGAAGTGGTTTTGAACCTTATCTTTTGGATTTGAGCTGTAAGTTTTAAATTCTTCAATGGCAGGCTATTGAAATTATAGAACGGTATGATGTTGAGTGCATTCCTGAAGAATATAGAACCAACAAACTATCATATATCACAGATTCATCGATCCCAAAGAATTGTACGCGTTACTTGAAGGTGATTCCTTTCTGCTCCATTGATTCCCATCAGTGAAAATCTTAAGAGTCTCTTCTTTGTTACATATTGGTGGTTTTTCTGCTTTTCAATATCTTTAATTTTGTAATGCACATTTGTAGGTACAAAAGTATATGAAAGCTCCCATTTATATCTACTACCAACTCGATAACTACTATCAAAACCACCGTCGGTAAAACAGCTAGATCCCTTATTGATTTACTTTTTATATTTGGTGATGAGAAAATCCATCATTTGCTAGCTGGTGATTTTTTTGCAGGTATGTAAAGAGTAGAAGTGATCAGCAACTTTTACATGGACTAGAGTATAGCCACACAAGTTCTTGTGAACCCGAGGAATCATCTAATGGTCTCCCAATTGTTCCTTGTGGGTTAATAGCTTGGAGTATGTTCAACGATACATTTGCGTTTGCTCGTGAAAGAACGAAGCTGAACGTAAGTTGGAATAACATTGCGTGGAAGAGTGACCGCGAGCACAAGTTTGGAAAGAATGTGTATCCTTATAATTTCCAGAACGGAACTTTGATTGGTGGAGCAAAGTTGGATCCAAAAATTCCAGTATGCATTCTTAACTACTCAATTCTATTACCATTAAAATATCATATATTTTTTAGCTTAGGCAATGCTGTTTACTTTTGCAGCTAAGTGACCAAGAGGACTTTATAGTGTGGATGCGAGCAGCTGCATTGCTAAGCTTTCGGAAATTATATGGAAGAATTGAAGAGGACTTGGAACCAGGAAATGTTGTTGAAGTAAATTTGATGAACAATTACAACACTTATAGTTTTAGTGGGCAGAAGAAGCTTATTCTCTCCACATCAAATTGGTTAGGAGGAAGAAATGATTTCCTCGGCATCACTTATATTGTCGTTGGTTCCTCTTCCATAGTCATATCCATCATCTTCATGTTGCTCCATATAAAAAATCCAAGGTAAAAAAAATAACACTCGCAGAAACCTGTTCTTTTTTTGTTTAATTGCTTATATTCATCATTCTCAATCTCAGGCCTTATGGGGACAATTCTTGGAACAAGAAAAGCCTATCAAGTTGAGAAGCTGTTACATTCTTTCTCTAACAGATTCCTATTCCAGGTTCATATATATTCCTACATACTCAAGAGCTGTACATTGTCTATATATATGTTCATCTAGATGGAGTATATAAACTATCTATGAGACTATAGTTCTAGAAAACTGATAAGGTTCCTCCATTTTCTTTATGACCCTTGTGTGTTCGGTTTTCGGGTTCAAAGATTAAACAAAAAGATAATTGTTTGACCCTTCTTTTACTCTTAAACCTCTAATGCGATGGGTTTATTTGGGTATATCTGTTTTTAGAGCCTCTAAGTTTAGCAAATCTAAGAAAAGCATTGTAGAGAATGCATCATTGGCGATCTGCAAACCGTACATTTCTTTATCCATATCCCGAAAAGTCCTCATGTTTTCTTCGCATTTCTCCATATTTGTCACCTTAAGTTTCTCTATTTAACCTCTCCCATTTGTCTCCTTCACATCATATGCACCTCTAAGTTCTCTCATTGAAAGATCTTTCATTCATCAAGTCAAAAGCATCTTTCAATCTTCCTCTGCCCTCCTCACCCGTAAAAAATCCGTTTTTTCTTTCTCAAACTAAACCCGCGTTTTCCTTCTGCTGTGCATCGGATTGTTGTCGGGGAAAAGAGAACTGGGTGAAAGAAAAAGAAAAATGGCCAAGGAAATGAGGTTTGTTCAAACATGGGGAGAGGTAGCACCAAGGCTTATTGCATCTCACCAGAAACAGCAACAACAATTCTCAAACTTGCCAAAGCTTGAGACGATTTTTGAAGAAGGATGTTGCGTCGATAGTTTTACTGTTAGGGCGCCGAAACGGATCGTGATCTTTCTTCCTCTTGCACTGTCAATGATTTTGTACATGGTGTTGCACAAGAGTATCATAGGTTATTGATTTGACTTTGTCTATTGGTTTTGAGACTTTTTTTAATGTGTGATTATGAGAAGAAGACAATGTTCTGGACGATGAAAAGAGATAGATTGGAAATGTTGTTATTGGTGGAAACTTGATGACAAAATCTCTATATGAATTTAGGTCAATATAGAGTTTAAATTGAACCCTTCTCTTCTTTTTTTTTCTTTCTTTTTCATTTTCCAGGATTTGTAATGATTACTAATTCTGATTCATTGAATTGAATAAATACAAAAGAACAAGACACAAACACTAATCTCGTGTCTGATTTTGCCGATTAACAAGATACGGTTAAACTTGTTGAATTCGACCGAAACCATTTTAACTGCGTATAAGGTTAAATGAATAAAATTTTTACCACCAAGTATGATCTGGTCCAAGTGGTTGGAGTCTTAACGTTTAGATTCCACGTAAACCTAGGACCAGGTTCGAATCATTCTTGGTACCTTCCTCTCTCTCTCTCTCTCTCTCTTTACATCACTGTGTGGTGGCCAGCTGTTAGCTTGTTGTTGTTGTTCAAAATGTGAGGTAATTCAAATTACCTTTTTTTTTTAACTTAAATTATTATTATAGTCTCAAACATTTCAATTTGAAGGATTATCTTTGTTCTCCTATATTGTTTTGCGCACTTAATTACTTAAATGTTAAATCTAAAATTTATTTTCGATATGCTATTTACAGTAAAACCTCTATAAATTAATAATGTTGGGACTACAAAATTTTATTAATTTATAGTGATATTAATTTATCTATAAATTAATATTTATTAATTTAGAGAAATATTTTTTTTTAAATAAATGATATAACAAAGAGAATAAATAATATAGTACGTAAATTAAAATTTATGATCTGTGGAATCAATTTTTGTATTTAAATCGTTTATATAACTATCGAAATAAAAATGTATATTCAAAATTTGAAAATTTACAAAAAAATTTATCTATTTTTATAAAATAGTTTAAAAACACAACATAACATTTTTTATATCAAAAAGTTAGTGATAAGTTAATTTTAAGAAACATTCATTTAAAAACAACTTAAACCATATATTGATATATTATTTTTATGTCTACATATGTATACATATATATATATATATATGTGTAAGTTTACATGATTATTAATTTATGATATTATTGGGACCATATTTTTACATAAAAGTTTCAAAAAAATTATTATTTTATTATCTTATCGAATTTTATTGATTTTTACACTTGACCGACTCGGGACCGGCAAAATTTATTAATTTATAGTAATAATTTATAGAGGTTATACTGTAGATGGGAAAAAGATAATGTCTATTGTTTAAGGTATTTTTGGTTCTTCCATAGTTAACTTTCTTAATTAAGAAATGATTTCATTTACCAGATTAATCTACGGTAACTAAACAAGACAAGAAACAAGATCCGGTTCTAACCCAAACTAGTCGGTTTTGTCGTTTCAATTAAATAATTTAAACAAAACGATCTGCCACCAAATCGGATCTGGTCCAAGTGGTTGGGTTCTATGTTTCTCAATGCTTGGAATCTAGAGTTCGATTTGGTGCCATGTCCCTCTCTCTGTCTCTTCTTTCCTGTGACCAAACAAGTCAAGCTCTTCTTTGGTACACACAAAATGAGGTAATTTAAATAACCTTTTTATTATAGAGTTCTGAGTATCTTCTTATATTTTACCTATAGTGTAGATTTGCCGTTAAATCTCATCAAAACCTTCAAGAATTCCACAAATAGTTATCCTTCCATGTTTTTCTACAAATTGGATTATAGTTCTGATCTAAATTTACTAAAACGAGACAATTTAATTTACCTTACTCTTTCATAATAACTAATAAGCATTAAGTAGTAGAAAAACTCAAAAACTTTGTATGATTTTAAGGTTACTAATCCGGATGAAAAAAGAAAATTTCAAATGAAATGAAACATAAGTTCTAAATTATCCAAAAACAAACAAATCTCAATCTAGCTCCTTACTTAAATCTACCATCACGATTTCCATAAGCGTCGCTTTTGTAGTAATACTGATCATTGTCGCTGTTCTCGTTTGCGTTGTCTTCTTCGTTGTTGGCGTGACTCTTGAGGCGACCATAGAGACCATAACCATGTCCTGTCTCTCGGACAAAGGCTGGCTCTTGCTCGTCTTCCTCATCTGTCATGTTCTGGTGGTTCTCCGACAACGGTAAACTATGGTTTTCATTAGTTAGTTTGGTTAAGGTTTGATGGTTTCTTGCTTGTATTTGTGTAAGCAAGAAAGCTAAGATGAAGAAGGTAAAACACATAAGAGACGTGAGGTTCAGTGATTGAGCCATTTTTTTGATGGTTTATGTTGGTCGATTAGAGATTATATATAATCTTCTTTTTTGCCAATTTTTTGTTGTAAATTACCAAACGTTTGGCAGACTTAATTGGTCAAAATAATTAGTTGTACATTACCAAACGTTTGGTAAAATTAAAAAATAATTATGAGTTGACAAAAAATTTAATGAGAAAGCAACGAAAAGGGAATAAAGAGTATAAATAGTTTGGTTGCTTGATTTGCGGAAAAGCAGTTCGAATGATCGACCACCGAAAGTATTTAATGTTACACGCTTTTAGAGATCAAACATAATTTTAGAATTTATTACATCGCATTATCAAAATTGGTGATTGCTTCTTTGAGGTAATTTAAATTACCTCTCTTTTTAATTTGGAGGACATGTTAAAAGTTTACTTTATTTTTTTTGTTGGTTCTGTTAACGTGTTAAAATTGCACATTAATATCGACGATGATGGTACTTTCTTAACTTTTATATCCTTTTATAAGAAACTATATACTATATACTATAACCAATTTATAAGACTACCAATTGAAAAACAAAATTACCAAGGACAAAAAGTTATGAGAAATAGATTAATTTTTAATTCTACGATGATGGGTATATGCTCCAAGAGAAAGAGCAAATGAATACATTATTATGCTTTTTATCTGTCAAGATAATTGCATATCAGAAGAAATTAATGGAAATGTTCTCCATTAAAAACAAGAGAGGCATGCAGAATAAAAAATTTATATAAACTTTTCAGAAAGCAAAAAAAAAGAAACAGAGAGGAAAAACTCGAAAACAATGGTTGATGGTACAATACAACATAACTATTGCATTTTGGTTATTTATTATATAAATATATATCCATCGGAGAAATTGTTTATGCAACCGCCGACCGCCGTCTTCCGCCGCTTTCTATGCTTTCTTTCCTTGCTGAAACCAAAAGAAGATCCAATTCTCATATTAGTCATCTTTTTCTCAACATCCAATAACAATTTATAAATATTTATTTTAAGAATATTTGTTGTAAAAAGCTAGTGTGAAGAAAAATGAACTGACCCGTTTCTCTTCTTCGATCTTGGCCTTAATGATAGAGTACATTGCAACTCCAGCAATGGCTATGCCTGTTCCTATACCTGTCTGTGTCGATATCTTGTTTCCTGCAAATATTAATTAACGTAAAATAAATATGAATTGCTTCATTCGTTATTGTCTTAATGTCTACTAAAGTAAAAAAATATGAAGAGAGTTAGTAATCTTTTACCGAAGATAACGATGGAGAAACCAATCACAAACACACGTTTCAGAACGTTTCCAACCGCGTGAGTCAGCGGTGCGACCCTCTCCAAGGTATTAGTAGCCAACTGCAACCGCAGTTTTCTTAATAAACGCAGGTTTAAGGTTAAAGATTGAAACTTAGCAACTTGAATTTTACATTACCTGATTGTAGAGATGGTAAAACATTCCAACCCAGAAGAGATCAGAGATGAATTTTGTCATCCCGACTTTAGCAATCGCGTCGGCGAAACCGCCGTTCAGTAGTTTAGGACCTTCAACCTAAGAGCAAATTTTAACCAAAGACCCTAATTAATAACAAGTAAAATTACATTACTTCTCCCATACGTAACTAGTGAGAGATGATAAAAGTGACTTACGATGATGGCAGGAGGAATGCAGACGAAGAGAGCGATGATGGAGATGTAAGCGTAGACATTTGTACTGTCCATATCAGTCTGCAAACATAAACACAATCCGGTTTTCAAAATCGATACTTGACACGAGTAGAAGCGCAAAGAAGAAGAGAGAAGAATCGAGAACCATGGCTTTCTTGGAGAAGATGCTTCGGTAAGTGAAAGATATGTTTGAGATCATAGCACTGATGAAACCGAGCCAGTTGAATGATAGCTCAGTTAGTGAAGCCATTGCAACACCTACAAAAAATTTTAAAGGTTAATTCAAGAAACTTAGGACACAAGAAACACAAAAAAGAGTTCAATTGAGTGGTTACCAAGAACAACAGGAGCTAGAGACAACCATAGTGTTATGGGGATGGATTGTCCCATAATAAACTGAGAAGCAGCCGCATTGAAGAATGGCTCAAGCGCTGCGTTTTGGCAACAAAAAAACGATAGAAATGTTAGATTTTGATTCAGTGAAATGTTGTATAAGATTTGTATCAAATGAAAGAAAGAAAGAAAGAAAAAATGAGTACCTTTGATGGTGTGAGTGAAGGAGACAGCAACCGCGGCGAAAGAAACGTTGCTAGTGACATGTCCTAAGGCGTGACACACTGCAACAGGTATCAATACCTTGAGGAGGTTCGCGTCAATTGGCTGCAACCATCAAATCATTCACATCAATCAGAGAGAATCATTACAATAATAATATTAACAAACAATGTATTAGCAATTGGGCGTTTGGTCTAGTGGTATGATTCTCGCTTTGGGTGCGAGAGGTCCCGAGTTCGATTCTCGGAACGCCCCAACTCTTTTCATTTTGCTTCTGTACTTTCACTTTCACTTAAATTTTTTTTAAACATCACTTTCACTTATAACATTTCTTAAACATCACTTTCACTTATAAATTAAAACCTCTATAGTGAGCTATGAAGAGATGTTACTTACGGCCCGTTTAGGAAGGCCCACAGACCAGCTAATCAAGCAGTATACAACTCCCACGAACAAGTGTATAACCGATACAAAACTGAAAAAGGAGAAAAACATTATTATATTAACCTTATGTCACAAGACAAAATTAATTTACATACAAAATTTTAAAACAAAAGGATTCTCATTATATACAATATTCGGATTCGATTCTAAATTGGACCAACAACAGAATATGGTTCGATCATATATTTAACCAAATTATTAAATTAATTGACTAGTGATTAATCAACAAATAAACACAAATGTAAATGTGTTAAAAACTTACTATGGGTAAGGGAAGTAATTATAGATCTTCTTGTTAAGGATGTTGAAAATCACATTCAAGAAGTACCTGTAATAAATGAGGGTAAATCAGTAAATTTACACTTCCCGTAATTTGGCGGTAACTGGCTTATAGTGCGCTTAAAATCAAATGAATCTGCTAAAGTGCGCAGGTTTAAGATAAGCGCGTGAGAGACACGAACCACATGAAGAAGAAGAAACCAGTGACAAGCCATGGATACTTGGCGAGGAATCCAACCTTTTCCCTGCGAATAAAAACGAGTTCAGATCAACCGAGTCAAACGAGTCAACACCGAGTGAGCTAAGTAACGGACCTCTCATTCTTACCCAGCGGTATCTCCACCTTCAGCAGCGGCGGCTTTAACCGGTTTGAGAATCTCTCTCTTCTCTCCTCCGCCGTTAATCGCCGACGACGAATCGAGAAGAAGAATCGGACGAAGCTGACGACCGGAGATCAAATTCGCTCCCTCTCCAATTCCTCCGATTGGCTTAACCGTAAACGACGACGATGAAGACGACGCAGTGCTGAATTGACGGTGGATCGCTCCGATTGGTCGTCTCAATTTCGGTACTCCGACGACATTTGCGGTGGCGCGTAACAGCACGCGTGACTCCATTGATTTCGAAAATTTTCTGATCTGACAGTGAGAGGGAAGAGGAAGAAGCAAATATGAGGTTTTCGCGTATTTCAAGAGTGGATACTTCTTGATCGGACGGCTACGATGATTTGGATCTACTGTATCGCGGTGTATAGTATAGTGGTACGGTCAGTAGTGAATATGATCCAACGGTGATGGATGATGTGATTAGATAAGAATCGGAAGATATTGGCTTAGATTGGATGACTGTAGGGTCCATCTTATCTTGATAAGTGGATGGTTTGAGAGACGCAGTGAATATTAGCCAATCGTATTTCCATCTCATCATAATCTGGTTTTTGTTTTTTGTTTTTTTTTTTTGGTTTGAAGATAATAATAATTGAAATTTTGTAGATTTTTATTTTGATTATTTACCTTATATGTTTGAGTGGTCTTCAAATTATTGAACGTGACAGAGTCCACAAGTCTCACAAGAAAGTAGATTTTTTTCTCAAATGAACATTTACTTCTTTTAAAAATATGGTTATTAGTCAGCATTTGACTTGCAAAGTTGCAGTTTCAATGCTTCATATATTATTCCAGATTTTTTAAATATTTTATTCCTTTTTTAGTACATTTTTGTAATTTCAAAAAGTTAAACAAAATAATTATAACTAAAAAATGATTCTTGGGTTAGAAATTTACATAGATATTCAAATATGTGTACTTAATTTTATGTTTTTTTGTTTATTTAGGGTGTTTAGTAATCCAAATATAAATCTACAAACATTTAATTATCAAAAATAAAATTTTATAAACATTTATGTGAACTTAATGCAATTAAAATTTTAATTTATAATTGAAAGCAATTATCGCCACACCATTTTAACTATAATTTTTAAAATAATTGATTAAATTATACAAATATAAATTAATATAAATAACTTCATCTTACACCAAAAGATGGATGAAAATTTCTTTAAAGTTTTTGAAATATCTCATATGCCGCAACTTAACTGGTTTGAGACGGGATTACCTGGGAGTGAACATATGGATAGACACAAAAATGATTGTGATATTGAGCCTCAGTATTTACTCTCTGAATTTTGTTGGCCAGTCATAGAAAGGCCAGTCATAGAAGATGCAAATAGAAGTAACAACAGAAAAAGGTTAAGTTATATCTACGTAAGTTTTGTTTGATGATTATATTCTTAATCACGTCACTTAATTTTGCTCTTGTGCCCATCTTAACAGAAAAGCGGATAATTTACAGTCTCGAGGGGTTGTTGCATCTAATACATTACCCATTTTATAGTTTGATATTTTTATGAAAACTAATTTCTGCTATTATCTTATAACTACATGATCATCGTAGATCTTAGTTAAAATCGTGCTTACATTTGTAGAGACCTTACGTGTTGTTGGTAGTACCTTTATATTTAATATATGGTTTAAGTTTGTTTTAAATTTGCACTTTATTTTCTAAATTTTTAAATAATTGCTAAGAGTTATTCAAGAAAAAAGAAAATAGTTAGTAAAAGAATACGAGAATTGAGAAGAGAGAAGACAAATGACGAGTAAAGTGTCCACCTACATGAGAACATAATGAGAGTACATGAGGTTCGAATGGCAGAGTTGGTGAGATTAGTAGAGGCAGTGAGGAAGTTTCAAAATCTAGAAGAAAAATTGAACCGAGATCATTAAAGGTGGCCAAAAGAATTAGGATTTGCAGACCTCCCGGTGTAAAACAAAAATTGGCACTCTTTTTCTTTTATTTTTGTAGAGATATATCTACAAAATCTTTACCCAAGTAAAAAATTTAGCATCTACGGAAAACGAGACAGATTCGGAGCAGTTCCAAATGGGTATTGGATAAAAAAAAATTGTGAAAATCTTCATTTTTGCATATAAAACTAAAAACTCACTAAAGATGAATAATTATTATTGTGTTTAGATGTTTTATGTGTCGTGTTGGAGTGGGATAAACGGTTGATTGAATCATCTCATCATATGGGATTGAGATAAACAATTATAATAGCACCGGATCGTCTGAATGTAATGAGATTTACATGAAATGTTGTGGATTACTGGATCATTCAATAATGATAAATCGAGATAAACGACTATATTATCGATCGATTATGATATGACCGCATTATCATATGATATGAAATTGGAAAAACGATTATTATATGATCATATTATTTATTATGAGATTGTGTATTTATTATATATCTATTGGCTAAAATAGTTTTATAACGAATTTTGTGAAAAATTGTTTGAAGTGTTATGATTTATGAGCATGAAACTATATGATTGTTGTTTTTGGTTGATTGAAAGATTATTGTCCTAACATGTGGGAAGAGCCTTACGTTATTCACTGTGTGAAAAGGCCAAAGGCCTAGGCCACCGAATTTTTCAAAAAAATAAATTGTTTAGTTGGTTCTCTATCTAACCACTATAATTTGAAATTTTTTGTTCTCTAAGCTTTTTTTTTTTTTTTTAAGAACAAAACTAAACAATCAAAATTGTTTACATATTTACACTAATACGCACATAAAAATGTTATAAAGTTAATTGTTGTGAAATGCATAAAAGATTTAAGATAATTAAAAATCATATTTTGTTAAAATTATTAAATAACACTTTTAATAATATGATAAATCTATCTTAAATCAAAGCCTTTGATTTATTAAAATGGTTTGATTTTATTTATGGTTGGAATCTACAAATAAATAATGAAATAGTCGAATGATCCAATACTGAAATTATTTGAGTCTGAATAGAGCTTTCACATAATAATATAATTCGTTTATATTATTTATTCTTTTATTTTCTTAACTTCAAAAATCCTTCATTTATGATATTAATTTTAAACCTAATTCGTTTAAAATTTGGTTAACTGTATTTTTGTTGCGTATGCCTTTAGGTGGAGAGAGACCCTTTAAACGAGCCAGAGTCACTGCTCTTACAGCTAAAGTCTCCCTCCCATTTTCATAAACCCTAATTATAAAGTCACACTCTTCTCCGACGATTTGATTCACCTTCTACTTCGTAACGATTCTCATTGCTGCTTCTTTCGATTTTGGTGATTTTACTGAGAAGAGTCTATAACTCAGAGAGAAGTTGATGATCAAATGATTCACCTGGCCTAGGATTCACAGGTTTTGGTTTAGCCTACTGTAATCTCTTCAATGCACACTAAGTGTTCGACGTAATGCGTAGCTGAGGTTCTGCAATTCGCCGTTTTTGTTTCTTTCTATTTAAAAGGTTAATTCTTTATTATTGTAGAAAGGCGTTCTTGTGTAGTGACGATGTTCAAGTGGTCAAAGAAAATCACGCCTTCACAAGTTATCAAACTGATGCGAGCTGAAAAAGATGTGGAGAAGTCAATTGCAGTTTTTGATTCGGCAACAGCGGAATACGCGAATGGGTTCGTACATGATCAGAGTTCTTTTGGTTATATGGTCTCGCGGTTGGTCTCTGCTAATAAGTTTACAGCAGCTGAAGATCTTGTTGCTAGAATGAAGAGTGAGAATTGTGTTGTTAGTGAAGATATATTGCTTTCGATATGTAGAGGGTATGGTCGAGTTCATAGGCCGTTTGATTCGTTGAGGGTTTTTCAAAAAATGAAGGATTTTGATTGTGATCCTAGTCAGAAGGCTTACGTCACTGTTCTTGCTATTCTCGTGGAAGAGAATCAGTTAAATTTGGCGTTCAAGTTTTACAAGAATATGAGAGAGATTGGTTTGCCTCCTACCGTTGCATCTCTCAATGTTTTGATCAAAGCTCTCTGCAGAAATGACGGGACGATGGATGCTGGTCTTAAGATTTTTCGTGAAATGCCTAAACGAGGGTGTGATCCGGATTCTTACACGTATGGAGCCTTGATTAGTGGTTTGTGTCGGTTTGGAAGGATAGATGAGGCGAAGAAGTTGTTTAAGGAGATGGTTGAAAAAGACTGTGCACCGACTGTTGTTACCTATACTTCTCTGATTCACGGTTTGTGTGGATCAAAAAATGTTGATGAAGCAATGAGATATCTACAGGAGATGAAAAGTAAAGGCATCGAGCCGAATGTTTTTACTTACAGTTCGTTAATGGACGGTCTTTGCAAAGATGGGCGTTCTTTGGAAGCTATGCAATTATTTGAGATGATGATGGCTAAAGGCTGCAGGCCAAACATGGTAACATATACCACTTTGATCACCGGTCTCTGTAAGGAGCAGAAGATTCAAGAAGCTGTTGAACTTCTTGATAGAATGAATCTTCAGGGTTTGAAACCTGATGCTGGACTATACGGGAAAGTAATCAGTGGGTTCTGTGCTGTCGGTAAGTTTCGTGAAGCTGCGAATTTCCTCGATGAGATGATTCTTGGAGGAATTACTCCAAATCGCTTAACTTGGAACATCCATGTTAAGACAAGTAATGAAGTAGTCCGAGGTCTTTGTACAGGTTATCCAAGTCGTGCATTTACTCTATATCTAAGCATGAGGAGTAGAGGCATCTCGGTTGAGGTTGAAACACTAGACTCTTTGGTGAAGTGTTTGTGTAAAAAGGGTGAATTTCAGAAAGCTGTTCAATTAGTCGAAGAGATAGTGGCTGATGGATGTATCCCAAATAAAGGAACATGGAAGCTACTATTAGGTCACACATTGGATAAGACGATTGTAGGAGAAGCTTCAGAATCTCTTCTCATAGATTTGGATATCTAAGTTGGTGCATGAAAGATTAGAGGCAGACAGCTGAAACAAACATGTCGCAGGGAACAACTTACAGTAACATTGAGATATTCTATAATCTATTCCAGAGATCATCTCAGAAGAATGGTCAAGCACAAGATACAACAGAGAATTTCAGAGATTCCAAAGGGGTTATGAGGATTTTTACATTTTGAATTAGAACAATCATTTAGCAGAGAGGGGAAAACCTATACCGTGGCGTGTAGTAGGAAATGTAGCGAACAGCATACTGCAGAAGACTCCTACGCCTACAGGCAAAGAGGTGAGAACCTCCACTACTTCAGCTGATGGTTCGGGAAAGAAACAGTTAACCGCATTCTTATCAAACAAAACCACAGCTCCAAACACCAGAAACGACATAATGGCATGTGCGAAATCTATAAACCGTAGTTTGTAGCTTTTGGAACGTTCTTGAGGAAGACTAGCTGAGCCATCAACTATCCAGAAGCCATTGATAGTAGCAAATCCATAGCAGACATTTCCATTCAAGTCCTTGTAAGAATCTGTGAAACTAAGTATGAAACAAGAGAATCCGCAGATGGAAACTAGCAATGCAGTCATGATCCTGCTAGCTAAACTGCAGTGTCCAGCGTGCGTAAAAATTGGCGATAAGATCTGGTATGCAAGAACGGTCCCTGTAGGTAAGAGGTTAGCTAGATGAGCTGTGGTTTGAAATGTCTGACCTATTGCCTTTTGTATCCAAGTGTTCCTTTCTATGTCAGGAAAGTCTCGATTTCGAATTTGATCCTCCAGGAGTGGAACTTTCTCTTCTTCTATGATCATGCTGTGAGCGCCATTGAAACCAGCTTCTTCATCAACCTTAATCTCCATAACACTCAAGATTCAAATCTCTTCTTCCAGGTGCTTTGTTGTTTTTTCTCTGTTTTTTGCAAATGCTTGTGATTTAATATAAACATTGGCTGCTGACTTTGTTATGCATTGCAAGCAAGTCTGAAACCAAACCTAAGTCTTTGGTTAAGTGAAGGATAAGCTTTGACCTTGTCTATTAAAGGATTATAGTTTGTTTTAAAATATTTTTGTTCCATTATTGAATCCCTTTTAAAGGTTTAATATTTGATTCTGATTTGAATTTCCCATGAATTTTTTTTTTGTTGAAAATAATAATTATCTTTTGTATTTTTTTAATTAATCTGATAAAAGTTTCTCTAACGCCTTTGGATAATTTTGAGTAGTTCTTGCGTGGAGGCCAAGCGAGGTTATAAACTAAACGATAAGTAATAATTTGCCATCAAATGTTTTGTGTAAATATTTCATAACGTAAATTATTACACGTTGATGACAAAGAACTTTGCTTTTTTTAATTGAATGATTAGTTGATTTAGTTCTATGGTTAAATGTTAACTAACGTCATAATCAGTTTAGGTCTACGCAATCTTGGGTGTGTCATACGATTAGACTTGCACGCTACATGTTTTCATTATAGTATTTCAAATATTAACGAACTAATTAACGAAGTGTCGTTGACAAAAGAAAACAAAGAAACGAAATGTATCGTTAACATTTGACAAAAACAAATTAACGAAATGTCTGGGAAAAGATAGAGATTATTTCCCCAAAAATTTATTTGTTTTTGGAACATTTGGATAGGCGAACTAAAAGCCCATATAAAGAATCCTTAACAAAAAGCCCAACTTACAAAATAGTGAATTCTTACAAGGTATATTAATACTAACTTACAAAAGCCCACTTTTACTATTTCTCATGTAGGTGGACAATTTCATCGTCATTTAGGTCCGTTACCATTTCAACGGTCGGGGTCCTGTAAACCAATCAAAACAAGAACAAGTAAATTAGGCATGGCTAAAATATCAAACCGTAAGGGGATCATTTCCAAACTTTAACCGTATAAAATACTTAGTACGAAATTGTTTTAACCATAATCATCTATTACTAAATTATAAACCGTGACATTTTTCAAATAAAAAAAAATATATATTATTATTTATTATATATAAGTATAACTAATATTTGCTCAAAAAAAAAAAAGTGTAACTAATATAAGTTATATAACATTAAACATGATATATAACCAAATAATTACTAATTTTATAACTAACTAAAAAAATCATAATACTAACTAATTTATTTACAAATATTTAAATCAAATGATAACACTAAATTCAAATTATATTTTTCTATCATTATAGATAAGTGTTAGTTGGTATATATCGATTAAAGCTTTAAACTTTAAATTATATTTAATCAAAAGAATACCTCACTTGTCCCAGACTTTGCCAAAAGCTCGACGCATCCGACCGCAAAACCAATAGAATTGCTTCACACTCTCACACCATTCGGTAGCACACTCTGTCCCCTTCTTCAATTTGTAACCTAATAGCCTTTGCTTTTCTTCCTAGTCGCCATTCGGAAATCATTTCCAAGGCTTCTCTGATCATTTCTCCAAGCATGAAGACGAAAGCTATGACTATACATATATAACTGTTTTTTTTTTTTTTGGATTTTAACTGTTTTATTTTAACTTGAACATTCGGTCGGTTTTGTAGATTCCTCATCGAGTTTTGAGGCAAGGATCAGCGCTTGCGGTGAGATAACGGTTGAGAAGGCTTCCAAAATCATGAAGCGGTTTAAAAATTAAAATTAAACACATTTAGTGTGCAAAACTAAGACAAAATTAAACTAGATATTAAAAATTAAAACTCTATCAACAACAAGTATGGTAAGGTCTTCAATATCTAAAAGAATCACTAGATATCATCTTTATTTTCAAACACATCTAATGTTATTCTTTGTTTTTTTTCTTTCAGCAAAACACATCTAATGTTATTCTTAAAATGCATTAGAGCAGTTTCTGACGAAAAAATTAGAAACAAATTGATTGGTTAAGAGTTAAAAGTAGATGTATTTTGTTATGGTATGTATGTTTATAAATATAGCATTATCAAAAGGGGGAAAAATATAATTTATATAAATGGCATTAGTTATATTAGGTGCGAGTTTCACCTGCCAAAGTTACATGTCCCTCTCGAATACTTCATTTTCATAAGGTATACCTTTTGATATCATGTTGACCTATTTTCAATATGTGATTTTTACAACACATTCTTTTTGAGATATACATTTATCATGAGTTGATATAAATATATACCGTAGATTAGAATGCCTAGATTAATTTGATTGTATAAAATGGAGTAAGATTATACATAAAGGATTTAAATTTTTTTTTTTTTTTTGTAAATTCATATATAGCTTTTTATTAGAAAGAAAAAAAAAAAAAAAAATCAAAAGTGGGCAAGAATGAATCGTAAGGGAGCTTGCCTTATTAAAGGGCCGGGCCTGTTTTTATGAGCTTTAAGCCTATAAACCAAGTCGACCCAATTAACCAAGTCGCTTGCGTCTCGTTTGTGCGTCGATCTCGCTATTTATTATTGTAGAAATTTACCCTAGCTAGATCTTATTCTAATGTTGTTTTTAGATAATCAGGAATCCAATTATATTTTTTCTTCCTAACGAAATTTGATTTCCTCGGATTTTGGTAGATGAGATCAGAGTGGGTTTCTCCATCGCCAGTTACTATGGTTGTTAATTGGATCGCCCGGAAACGTAGCAATACGATGCATCGTTTCCAAAAAGTCATAGACTTGCTAAACAAGGTATCATCCGATTTCGTATTTCTTTGATCTTGTTTCTGATTGATTGAGGAGCGTTTTATTATTGTTAATATTACACTGATACACATGATTTAATTTATTAGTAGCTACTAATATACACCTCATGGTTTTCATTTTTTTTATATATATATATTCAAAGAAAATTGAGTCTCTTGAACAAGAGGAGAAACTTTACCTGGAGGAGGCTGCCAAGAATTTTGAGATAGCAAAACAACATAAACAGGATAATAACAAACGTCGTACGTAACCAAAGCTTTTGCCATTTTTTTTTTTTAATGACCATTCACCACACTTGAATCGGGTTTAATAATTAACTACAACATGTCAACATGTGTTGTCATGCAGGTGCTTTACACTATCTTAAAATGAAGCTAGTACTGGAGAAATCAGCTAAAGATCGTCGGGATTGTCACCTGCTTTTATCTAATGAAGTGAGACTTTCTTTTATGTGGTTCTACATTGTTTTTGTTTTTTTTTTCCAATTTTATTAACTAACACCATTTTTTTCCTTCTTTTTTTTGGTTTTAATGTTATACAGTTGAGGTTAATTGAATATATGAAAAATGACTTCGTTTCGGCTGAACGTCTGAAGAAGAAGAACAACAACAAACTGATTGAAGCGTTGTGGCTGGTGTTTTATTTTTTTGCTTTGTTTACTTTAATGCTAGCATATTTTTGTCTTCGGATAACATGAACGTTGCCAGAACCAAAATATCCTCGGTTCTTGTTGGCCTTTAGCTGCTGTGACAGCAAGGAAGATTTGCTTATGTAATAAATTATGAATGGACACCAATATGCTTAAGACAAGAACTATTATTCTCGATTAGTCCTCTCCCATGCAAGTAAAGCTTCTTTGGTCGTGGTTACGCAATCCTCAAGATCACAAATAACTTTGTTTCAAGTGACAGGTTTTGTTTCTCTAGGTTGCACGACTAAGATTCGATATTTAATGGATCAGAGGTATCCGTATTTCCAAGGATATGTTTTGGAACATTTGGATATGCGAACTAGCTAAAAGCCAATATACAGAATCCTTAACAAAAAGTCCAACTTACAAAATATAGTGAATTCATACAAAAATTATTCGTAAGCCTAAATTTTATACTGATTATTCTATAGCTAACCAATCACTATCATCGTCTTTATGTTTGAGCTAAAGATCTCTAAAATTTGATATTGAGCCGTAACATAGTAATCACTAATCAGTCATGGGCCGTCTTGACGTGAATATGACTTCTAGCGAAACCCATCCATCATCATTTTTCTTCTAATATGGACAGATTGAAAACAATAATCTAATATTGTATGATAACTTAGAGCTACTTTGGCCAAAAAATTTGGAAGAAACAAAATTCTCAAAGATAATACAGTGCATCTGTCTTCGTTTTGCAAACACTATTTTAGATTGCTTTTTGTTTCGAAAAGAGAGAATCTACGGACATATGTATATATAATGAATGAAATGAGATAATATTATAATACAAACGGCAATGATTATCACACTGGTGACTGGTGACGGGTGAGCATGTGCTTTAGATAATAAAACAATATACAGTACGTTTGGTATATCTTCTCATATCTTAAAAGTAATTTCCGAATTTAAGGAAATTTTATGGTGTAACGAACGTACCAATCTTATATTAGTGTCATTAGTAAATGGTTAATTAAAAAAATGCAGGGTTTAAGGTGTTTTGGTGGTATGACAAACGATACCATAGACATAGTCATCGTTTGCTCTTAATTAAATATACTAGTATGTAGCATATTATTATATTCATGATAGTTAGAAAATATGTTTTAGATATCGAAGTGTTATACATTTTCCGGTGGTCCAAATGCTCTCCTCTCTTCCAAACAAATCTTAGGTTATTCTACAAATCTTAGTCGCAGGCCTATACTAAACCGTGATTATATATATGTTGATGAGGAATGTTGGCGTGAGAGAAAAATCTCTTTGAGATTATGATCAGTACCGTGCCCAGGTTTATCGGGGCTTAAGGCAAACTAAAAAAATTGGGGGCTATTTTAATTTTTTTTTAAATTTAATCAAATATTAAAAAAATTAAAATTAGAATTAAATAAATATTTCAAATTCAAAATTATAGAAATTATTCGTAAATAAAAATATAATAATCTAAAAAAACTAAAACATAATCGTTTTTCCTTCTGTTTCAATAAATGTTTTCACCAATTTCTTGTAATTTTGTTTCTTTCTGTTTCACAAGCTTACTCGATTCCTTCATAATTTAAGGGTATTGTTTTCTTTTTGTATTCAAAAAAGTCGTATATGGGTTGTTTAGGTAATAATAAGACTCCTAAAACCATAATCATACACCATAATTTTTAGAATTGAAGGCTAAAAAAACTATATATTTTGGAGGGGCTGAGGCAAATGCCTTTTTTCTTACTCATAGGGACGGCCCTGATTAATATATTTAATTTTTGGGTATTTCTATCAATTGTGTTATGGGATTTTTTATCTGTCAAAATTTTTAGAGAAATTTTTTACTTGACACATAGTAAAATATTATAATATTAATGGAAACTAAAAAAAGCTCTATGTTTATTATGTAAAAATTAGCTTGGTTAATTATCCCAAGTAAACCACTCTTCTTCGGACGGTAAAATTGTCATTTAGAGGAAGACATTTTTGTTATATAATAAGAGGGGATGTCCTTCTTATCTCTCATACACCTATCACTGTCTGTCACTCCGCCATGGAAGTCCAAGCCCAAATTTTTGAGAAGGTTGAAAAGTTCTGCAAAAGAGTCTGAAAAAACCCAGTGCAGTATGCTAGGAAGAAAGCGGGAGGGTTCAACAGCTTGCGACCAACGTTCGTCTTTCTCCTTTTTTTTCTTTGATTTTTTTTTTGATTTTAACTGTTTTATTTTAACTTGAACATTCGGTTGGTTTTGTAGATTCCCCATCGAGTTTGAGGCAAGGATCAGCGCTAGCGGTGAGATAACGGTTGAGAAGGCTTCCAAAATCATGAAGCGGTTGGCTCGTTCTACTTCCGTGGTTTGGCTCAACGCCGAGAACAAGGTGGACGAGACTCTGTTGATTCCGTACAAGGTTGATCAACTAGATTTAATCTAACATCTATAATGAAATCTAGAAACTAAGGGGGTGTTATTGGTTTGTGATTTAAATAGAGTTTTAGTGACTTTAATTGTTGTGTAGAATCTGTTGTTATTCAATTAAGATTTTGTTAAACTCTCTTAAAGTTTGGTGTTATTAGTTTGTGATTTGTAAAAAGTCATTTAAAATCTTAATGAATATTGTGTTATTGGATTAAGAGTTTTATAAAGTCATTAAAAGTTTTGTGTTATTCAACTAAAACAAAACAATCTATGACAATCTATGATTGTTAATAAATTCAATTATTGTGTTATTGGTTTATGATTTTAAACACTTTTCTTTACAAAATAAAGTCATGGAAAGTATGCTGAAATACTGCAGTTGTTTGAAAGACTTTACAAGATTATAGAAAAACTAATCAACAAGACTATAGAAAACTCTCTAACAATTCTTCTAAATCATTCAATTATTCACTTTCTATGATTTTATTAAAGTCATCAAAACTCTATTTAAATCACAAACCAATAACACCCCCTAAAGTGCAAATTTAAGACAAAATTAAACTAGATATTAAAATTAAAACTCTATCAACAACAAGTATGGTAAGGTCTTCAATATCTAAAAGAATCACTAGATATCATCTTTTTTTTTCAAACACATCTAATGAATGAATGTATGATTGTAATTATATATAATACAAACGACAATGATTATCACTGGTGACTGGTGAACATGTGCTTTAGATAATAAAACAATATACGTTCGGTATGTCTTCTCATATCTTAAAATAATTTCGGAATTTAAGGAAATTAGATGGTGTAACGAACGTATCAATATTATATTATTAGTGTAAAAATGCAGGATTTAAGGTTGTAGGTATGCCAAATGATATCATAGTCATCGTTTGCTCTTAGATATACTACTATGTACATGTAGCATATATTATATTCATGATAGTTAAAAAAATAAGTTTAAAGTATCGAAGTGTTATACAATTTCCGGTGGTCCAAATGCTCTCCTTTCTTCCAAACAAATATGATGTTATTCTACAAACACAAGTTACACAACTATGAAGAATCAATCATTTGGTAGATCTTTCGAACAGTTTAATTCTGACGAAAAAAATAGAAACAAATTGATTGCTTAAGAATTAAAGTAGATGCTTTTTGTTGAGATTTGTATGTTTATAAAAAACGGAAAATAAATATAATTTATATAAATAGCATTAGTTATATATATTAGGTGCGAGTTTCACCTGCCAAAGTTACATGGGTCCCTCTCAGATATTTCATTTTCATAAACATTTTTGGTATGATTTTATAATATCATTTTGACCTATTTTTCAGTATGTAATTTTTACAACACATTCTTTTGATCTACTGTATACATTTATCATGAGTTTTTTTTGGTAGGGTTTATCATGAGTTGATGTAAATATACTCTTCTTCTTCTATATTCAAGTTTTACTTCACTTTGGAATCCGTTGAATTAAATGCTATACGCTCATGTGATATTCAAGGTATGTAGATGTAAAAGGGTATTTTCTTCAATTTAGTTTCAATATTTAATCTCTTCTTTTCTTGCTAACTCACAATTCGTATATTTTAAAAAAAAAACTATTTGTTCAAAAAATTGTTTTTGGTGAATACTATTTGTTCAAAATTTTAGCTGTAGATAATATCTTACGTTTAATTTCCAAAATTATTCAAAATTAATCGTTGGAAAATATATATATAAGTTGTATAACGAAAAGACTACTTGAGATATAAGTGTAATATTTTTGAAAAATTCTCTAATGATCGAATATATTCATTATATTATTTATTAATTACTCCCTCCGTTTTCGAATAGTTGTCGTTTTAGAGCTTTTTTTTTGTTTTAAATTAGTTGTCGTTTTAAGGTAATAATGTAACTTATGCCAATAACTACCCAAATTACCCTCATTTTATTAAACATAAATTATTTGTAAATAATTACTTGTCATTTTTGTGAGGTTAATATAGTCATTGTATACATTTTCTTAATTTGTCCAAATACGGTTAGAACGACAACTTTTCAAAAACAGAGGGAGTATATGTTTGTTTATGTGTTATTCTTTTTCTATATAATAATTATTTTATAACAAATTAATCTTAGTAACTCTTATAATTTAATGAAAATAAACTGAAAATTTAACAAATTTGAAAACCTTACCATTCAAAATACAATTTTCTTTTAAAAAAAAAATATCTCTAAAGAGTCCACGAATATTTATTGACCATCTAGACGAAATTTTTTTCTTACTTTTGTCTTTTTTGACTTTTATTTTATTTTATTCTTCTCTTCGTATATAAACACACACAAACCCCATAATTCGAATCAATACATTCATTCATGAGTTTTTATTTTTATTTTATTGAAATCAAATGGACAAATCTGAAAAAATCGCTTACGCTTCAGTTTTGTCTCTTCTCTCTCTTTCTCTTCTCCTTCTCATCATCTTCCTCTTCTTATTATGCAGAAAAAAACCGATCCGGTCCGACGACGAATCTCTTCTTCCAGAAACCAAACCGGCCGGTCAATCTTATCCCTTAACCGAATTAGATTCAGCAACCGACGGATTTAACCAGCGACG
This sequence comes from Erysimum cheiranthoides, assembly GCA_011420285.2. Taxonomy (NCBI): domain Eukaryota; kingdom Viridiplantae; phylum Streptophyta; class Magnoliopsida; order Brassicales; family Brassicaceae; genus Erysimum; species Erysimum cheiranthoides. The sequence goes on from CM022181.2 coordinate 817,796, forward strand.
AATCATCGGTAGTGGTCGGTTAGGAACGGTTTACGCTGCAATTATTCCAACGTATAGAAACCTCGTCGCGGTTAAAAGAATACATCCCGGTTTGGTTTTGAGTAAACCGGGTTTCGGTTTTTCCACGGTTCTTAAAACGCTTTCTTCTTCTTCTCATCATCCAAACGTCGTCTCGATTTTAGGATTCTCTGAAGCTCCCGGAGAAAGAATCGTCGTTACTGAATTCATCGGAGAAGGTAAAAGCTTGAGTGATCACTTACACGGAGATTCCGATTCCGATTCCAATTCAGCGATCGCGGTTGAATTTGGTTGGAAAACGCGTTTTAAAATCGCGGCGGGAGCGGCGAGAGGTTTGGAGTATTTACATGAAATCGCGAACCCAAGAATCATTCACGGTCGATTTACATCATCGAATGTTTTGGTAGACGAGAAATCAACGGCTAAGATTTGCGATTACGGATTTGGGTTTTTGATTCCGATTGAAAAATCTGGGATCTTTCAGTATATCGAAGAAGGTTATTGTAAAGAGAGTGATGTGTATGGATACGGCGTCGTTTTACTGGAGATTTTGAGTGGGAGAAGAAGTGAGAATGGTATGATCGTGAAATGGGCAACACCATTGATTAAAGAACAGAGATTTGGTGAGCTTTTAGATCCGAGAATCGTTGTTCAGAGTGAGATTAAAGGTTTGGTTATAAGATTAGCGAAAGTTGCTTTGGCTTGTGTCGGGAATTCACGGAGGAGTCGGCCGTCGATTTCTGAAGTGGCGGCGATTTTGAATAGTTTGGAGAGGGAAGTGGGTTGATTTTGTATAATTTGAAAAGTTTTGGGGAGTTTTAGAGATAATATTGGGAATTGGAGGGTATAGTTGTTATTAGTTGAACATCAACGTAAATGCTGTTTAATTGCCGTGTACATTAATATAGTTTTATTTTAAGAGATTATAGAATTCGGTTTTTAATATGAATCAGTTTAGTGTCCATTAATGATGTTGAGAATATACAGTAACTCGGTTTCATATAAAATCAATCTGTTGATGATGTTATTCTGAATCAATCTACAAAATCTTAAATATACTATGCATTTCTATTTTCTAATAAACTAGTATTGATATAAAATAAGTTTTGGCGTGCTTTATCCGAAACAATCATAGATTAGGAGTTATAATTAAATATAATTAAGTGTGTACGAAAGAATATTTATATTTGACGAGACTTGGAAGATAGATATTCGTCAAAATTGGACGGTGGACCTAATCTTGCTCCTTGTGGAACAAGTCATTTTTTCTTTTTTTGGTGAAAAATGTTTGGTAGAATTTATTAGTTAAACTTTTATTGTTGTTTAATTCAATTTTAATTCATGTAAGCTGGCATCAGTGTTAAGTGCTTGATTAAATGTAAAGTTGTTATGAATTACAAATTTAATACAACCCATTCACTCGGATGATTTTTTTTTTTTTTTTTTTTACAATAGGATTTGCATTCTTTATGGCTCACCTTTATTCTTTGTAACAAATTTCTGAATTTTAAATAGCCTTTGTGGGTGACCAAAAAAAAAAAAAAAAAAAAAAAAAGCCTTTGTAAACTGTAATTTTTGAATATTAACGTAATTTGAAAATACTATTAGGATAGTATTAAAAAGGTAATTTTTAAATGGTTTTTAAAATTTAAATTATGCAAAAATAAATAGTATATGTTTGAAAACAAAAAAAAAAACAAATACGATATATGAACAACTTATATACGATTTCATCATCCGTTTTTGCATATAAGGAGTATGATATAAATGATAAAACGGTGTTACTACTCAACATTTTATAAGAAATTAATAAGAACCATTCTACTCTCTAACAAATAACAATAATTCAACAAATCATTTATTACATTTAATAGTTTAACTAATTTCTTCTCTAGGTGTCACATCCCCATGATACAAGTCAAATATACAAGAGATTTATGACAAAGTTACTCATAGAAACATTCCTTTAAAAACCAATTAGTCAATACTGTTGACTTAGAATTGAAGAGTAAAAATCCAAAGCAAAACGTCGAAATCTAAAACTCGTAACAGAATTCTTGAAAAACATTAAAAAGTCTAAAACTCAAAAAGTCCAATACTGACGAAGGCGATGAGGACTTTGAATTGAAGAGTAAAAATTAGTCAATTCTTAGAATCATTCCTTTAAAATCTCTTAAAAAATGAATGATTATTAGTAAAAATTACTGTTGACTTTAATCTCTTAAAAAATGAATGATTATTAGTAAAAATTACTGTTTAAAAGTCATATAGTATTGAGCTCGTTTATTAGTAAAAATTAGTCAACACTTAGAATCATTCCTTTAAAACACAATTAGTCAATACTGTTGACTTTGAATTGAAGAGTAAAAATCCAAAGCAAACCGGTCGATATCTCAAACTCGTAACAGAATTCTGAAAAAGACATTAAAAAGTCTAAAAATCAAAAGTCCAACACCAAACCGACTCAATCCCCACACAAATTTAATACCAAGACAAAGACACACACTCATAAAAGCCTATAACATGCTAATTCGGTTTAGTTTCCTCAGTACCAAATAAACCGATAAAATTGATAAAAAAAACATTACTCAAAGTCAGAGCCTTCTAAATCCAACTCTTTTACTAATCTCTAAAGATCGAAACTTTGAGATTATAACATGTTTTATCTCCTTACTCTGTACAGAGTCTTGTCCTAAGAAGAAGTGGCTCCTCTCTGTCTCTTTCTCTCTTCCTCTTTCTTGGGAAGAACATGAGTTTCATACAAAGCAAGAATCTCTTTCTTGTTTTGATGGCCTCGGTTCAATAACAAATGTCCACAATCGTACTTGGTCAGTTCGTGCTTTAGGTTTTGCACAGTAAGCTTCCTGTAATCTTCTTCTGCTTCCTCCTCCTCGCCATTGTCTTGATGGCTATGAAAGTCCTCATCGCCTTCGTCAGTAGGACCGTGATCATCTCCTCTTGTGCTTCGAGCTCGTTTATTAGTCCTCAAGATTCTATCACTTGTTTCTCCAATGTCCATATCAACAACATCTTCCATTCTGCTACGCTTCCCACGAGAAGAACTTGCGGCTCTGACTTTGTTTTCAAGTGCAGTTTCTTTTAATCTAGCTTGAGCTAATTCTTGCTGAAGATTATCAACGCTTGCCTGTGCGGCTTGCAGCTCAAGAGAAAGAGCTTCAGCTCTACGATTTGCAGCTATATGAGCCTTACGCTCCTCATCCAACAGCTTTTCAAGTGACTTCACGTTATGAGCCCTCTGTGCATTGGTTGTCTTTAACAATGACTCGATTTCTTTCTCTCGTTCTTCGACTCTTCCTTCTAAGATTGTAACTTTGGAGACAGCCTCCATCTCAGACACACGAAGTCTATGCAATTCATCCTCCAAGTCAGTCCTCTGTCTCTCTAAGTTTTCGACTTGCCTCTCAGCTCGTTCAATTTGAGCAAGTCTTTCCATTGCCAACTTCTGACTCTCACTTTTCTCCTTTTGGGAAGTGACAGCATCAGTGCGAGCTTTGTCGGCCAGTTCAGTAGCACGTTTAGCTTCTATTTCAGCTACCTTACATCTCTCTTTGACTTCATCGAAACTTTGAAACTCAGATCGATACTTTTGTTCCATACGGATTTTCTCCTGCTCCAACTTGTTAGCTTCCTTTTCATATGCTAGAGCCTTTGAGTTGGCACTGTCTAACTTATCAGTCGTTTCCCTTAATGCTAGTTTCAGCGATGCTAACTCCACATCATAGCTTTTAATTTTTGACTCAGCCACCTGCAAAAGATACAACACAAGCTAAGACCCACATTCCATAAAGTTTCAACTGATTCAGCAAACTTATAAGAATGCAAGGAGCAATAAGTAAACTACTTCGCACAGATGTTTACAACATAGGAAGATAAATAAACAAGACGAGGGCATAGATATGCTATAATTTCAAAAAGCTCACCTTCAACTCTGATCTTAGAACCGTTAGAGACTGCTCTGCCTTCTCAAGTTTGGTAGCCTTCTCCTTAAATTCTTCATCCTGAAATTTATTAACGCTGAATATTAATGATATACTGATGATTACAAGCTTAAAGTGTTCCCTTTAACAAATGGGACAAAGAAAGATACCTTCTCAGCTAAAGTCAAACTAAATTCCTCCCTAAGAGCATCTTCCCTCGATTGTGTTTCCTTGCCTGAACGTTCTTGCACTGAAGCAGCCTTTTGAAGAGCAGACCTCGCCTCTCCGACAGCATAATCATACTTCCTTTTCCAGTCCTCAGTCTCTTCTTGAGCGGATTTGGCTTGTTCTCTAGCTGCAGCAAGCCTCGCTTCAGAAGTAGTACTTCTTGTCCTAAGGACTTCCATTTCAGAATTAAGCTGATCTTGAACAGCTTTCTGCTTCAAAACAATCTGGTCATAATTTCTTTTCCATTCTTTGATATCTTCTTTTTTAGATTCCACAGTTTTAACCAAAGTAGAGCATCGCTCGTTCAGCGAACTATTCTCCCCCTGTAGTTTACTTATGCGCTCTCTGTATATATCTTCCAGCTTCTTCTTGTCATTGTTGGATTCATCATAACGTTTCTGGTATTCCAACTTGTATCTCTCGCTATCATCCAACTGCTGCTTTAGATGTTTCATTGCATCTTCAACAGACCGAAACTTCACTGCAAGTGAGTTCTTCTCTATAGCAATGCTATCTATAAGCCTTTTGGTGAGATCATATATCGGTCCTTCCAAGCTGCATGATTAAAAAAAACAGATCACAACATGCCCAAAAGACATGAACGCACCTCTAAAGACATCAATGCCTAAGTGCTTCAAACTTTTCATTCCGAGGATGCAAAAATGAAAATAGAAAAATACCTTTGTTGCAAGAATACGGAAAGTTTCTGCCATTTCCCCGGGCCATGGCAAGATGCTTCATATTCTGCCAAACGAGCTTCTAAAACCTGAGACAGACACAGTCGATCATTACAAACAAGAAAAACAAAACAATCACGGGTGCTTTAATCCCTAATTCTTCTATTAAAAAAGAAGATATCCACAGATAACCAACCTTTACAACATTATCCATACTTGCATTGGAGGCATGGCAAGCTGCTCTCAGTTGCTTTTCCATACTCTGGATAGCACTCGTGCATCGCAAATCTGCCTCCATGAAAGCGTTCTTCTTGTAATCCTGAATCACCAAAATATTGTCTATATCAGCATAAGACAGTAAGAGGAACACAAGCATGTGAAAGATGAGAGACTGAGTTATTTAAAACACTCGGAATTCAAAATAAGTGATTATTACTGAACGACACTGTTTTAGAATCTATTACCGCAAATTTTTTCTTCAAGTCCTTATGGAGAAGATCTTCGTATTTTTTTCTTGCTGGACCAGCCCCTACAGCATTAGCGTTAAACATAGCCAAGGCTTTTCGAACTGCTTCTTCATGTTCTTCCCTCAGTGCACCCTACATATAGAAGCGTTAGAATGAATCATAAATTACAAATATCGAGAGGGTCGGCTAAAGCCAAAGTACTTACTTCTTCAGGAGCTTTCGATTGGTCAAAGGCAGCCATATAGGCTTCTACACCAGAATCATATGCTCTTCGACACTCAGTTTCTTCGACACTCTAAAAGGACATAGTCAAGAAAAATCACTTTTTAGAGTAAGTCAGGGAAAATAGGGTAGAGAATGCATTAGTAAAAACATCCTAACTGAGCCCCACGATCGTCTGAATAACAAAGATGTCTGAATGCAATAATCAACCATATGTTTACCCATTCATGATGAAATGCATCAGATACAATATATGGCTACATTATGTAAAGTAAACCTGGCCATATCCAGTAAAATCTTTCAAGTCTCAGATATCGCATCTATGAAAAAGAATGGCTTTTGATAAATGTATTGAACATCCACAGAGGAAAAGATATCAAACCTGCCAAGATGAGGTTATTGTTGGCACGGCACCGTTATTCAATGCATCCAGATAAGACTGTGTAATACCGACAAGAATAGGACCGGTCATCATAGTACCCCCCAATTGTTTGGGCCTCGTCTTCTCAAAAACAAACTTGGTAAATGCATCCAGGCCAGCGCCAAATTCAGGTCTCAATTTGTCCAACTGCATAAACACACAGGATATTATGCAACCAAGCATTAAACAAACAAACAAACCATTGCAGGATAGTATTATAGGTTAAATGGCAAACACAGAATTATACTAACCGAAATTTGATCAAGTCTCTGGAGGTCCTTTTCATTGTTCAGAGGTCTTACAAGGGTAAAGCACTCTCTGTCCGGAAAAAGAGCACGAATTGAATCTCGGATCTGCAAAGAGATTTTTTTCATTTACACTGACTAGCAATTATTCTGGCAGAAGAAATACACTTGATCACCACACCCAGCTTTCTCAAGATTGCCTGATTATCTAAATAAACATACTCAAAAAAATAAAATAAAAATTACCTCATTTTTGGCACCAATATCTCCTCCAGTACCTTGAACTGGCCTTAAAGCAATTTCTAGATAGTCACGTGGAGTAATCTTCCGATTATCTTCCACTAGATCCAAATAAAAGTCCTACAGTAGAATATATCAATGTTACTACTTATCTACAAGCAATACTATCTACAAACAAAATTAAAGAAGTATTACCCTCAAGAGCCAGACAAAGATTGGAGAAAACATCCCAAGTTCAGAGCGTGAGCTTGTCCCTCCAGAAGCTTTTACACGGATATGCTTTGTCATTTGAGTGACAAGAGAAAGCCGGTCGAGTGAAGCTTCATCAATACCTCCCATCTAAAAACATACAAACAAAAACAACATCTAAGCAAAACCAAGAGAAAAAACAATTTTACAAAGGCAAACTAGAAATTTAACCAACCTGATTGTATACAAACATGCTTGACAAAAGAACAGCTAATGAGAATATCTGAGTGCTATAGGTACCCTGTGAAAATGAAAGTAGAGTGAATCAAAACATGTTATTAAAAAGAAATCAAATCTCCAAATATGTAAGTAGCAAGTAAAAGCAAGCAATTTCACAGCTAAAAATACAATTTTTCTTCTTACCGTTTGGTCATAAGCATCAATCCCTTCACTATCTAACAACAAAAGATTGTACTCAGTTCCATCAAGAGCTGTTCTTTTAATAGGAGAACTCCACAACCAAAGCCCTTTCGTACAAGGCTTATGTGTTGATGCTACTTGAAACCCATTACTGCGTCCAAGAAGCTACAAAAACGCAACATAAAGCAAACGTAACAAATCAATTCAAGATATATATACACAATGTACACAGAAAGGAATCTCTTAAGTTACACAAAACAAAACCCCATTACTGATTCCAAAAGCTAGCAAATCAATTCAAGAACCCTAATTTGCCAAAACCCTAGACCTCAAAAAAATGTACACAGAACCCAAATAAAAAACAAACCCCGTTTTTCCAACGAAAACCCAAAAACAAACTCTTAAAGAAGAAACAAAACCCTAACCTGATTCAAAATAAAGCTCTTTCCTTGACGAGCCCTACCACAAACCGAAACAACACCAATTGGTTCCTTAACGAGTTGCAAAGTAGCAACAGCTTCAGGGTCCATACGAAACTTCCCTTTCTCATCACAATACACTAAACGAATCGGTCTTGGTGGTCCCGTCACTGGAGACGAAGACGCCGGAGACGTTGAAGGGTATGATCTCGGTGACGGAGAAGCAGACTCAGACGGCGAATCCTTCCCTCCTCTGGAGAAAATTCTCCTCATCTCTGCAAATTATTCTTGAAATTCGAAGTTCGAAGATTCGTTCGTCTACTTTTGATTTCGCTGAAACTCTGAAATTTCCTGAATTTACTGATTTTGAAAAAGTGGAGAAGAAGAGAGAGAGACCTAAGAAGATCCGTCGCGAGAGAGAGACAGCGATTAAAGGGGTTCATTAGAGTGGTGTATAATAGGCCCACTTTATGGGCCTTTATTGGCCCAATTTTTCAGTTTCTACTTTTGTTTTTTCTGTTAGCCAAGTTCATAAACCCATCTAAAGTCTCTGACTTCTTTCTTTGAGACTTTGAGTTCAAATCTACGTTGCATAAACATAATTTATCTTCATTTTTGTCGAACAATTTCTTATGAGTTAGACCGTTGAAAATTGGTGTTTTTTTTGTAGCGTGTCCATAGTTCTAAATTAATAATAAAAGATTAACTGTTCTAAAAAATGTCACTTATACTAATTTCATATGTGTCATATATATATATATTTTTTTGTCAACTTCACCTTATATATTAATTAAGATATAGGGTTTGAGAGCCAAACTGGAGATACATTGTTTACATAACGAATAAAATGCGGAGACACACCCACGGTCCGTACTAACTTATCTGTTTTAAAATTGGCATTGCGATGAACTAATTTTAAACTCCAACCGGAAACTCCATTAAATTTTATTTCTTTGATAACTAGACGAATCCCAAGTCAAAATTTATTTTCGGAATTATAGAAATTCGAATTCTTTTACCATTAAAACGTCTACTAAACTAAAAAAAAAAAACTAGAAATGCCTGAAAATGGATCATTTGTCTATTGCCTATACCTATATGACACTCTATACCTTAAACGAGAGTCATCAAACTCTTCACACCTGGGTTAACTTCTCTATAAATGTTTGCCTAATATTAGAAAGAAGGAAAAAAAATCTTGTCAGCTTACGTGAAATTGCATGAGCAATATTCAGCCAATCATTCAATTGTTAAGAAAAGATCGCGATGTGACCATGATATTTTTTTTGTAAGACAAGTGGAAAATTAAATTACAATATTATATTAGTCAAATCTATAATTAATAATTGTTTTCAAAGATTGAGAAAATGTCTAAGTAGTTGCTTCCAAGAAATATAATAAACAGCTCATCTTTTCTTTTCTCTCTATTCCGTTAATGCTCTATCGTGTGAATAATAATTATAAAACACAAGACGAGACCCTCCCGGAACATGCTCCGTACGGCTTTCTCAAATCTCATGCAATTATTAATTGATTCATTTCCTACAAATCATTTCATAGATTAATATAAAAATATACCACTGGATTATACTATGATTCTTTGGAAAATCCCAAGTTGGCAAATTGATTAATATTGTAACCAAAAAAAAAAAAAAATGATTAATAATCAAATAAATTTGTTTTCAAGTACATCTATAAGTCAACGTTTCAGGCAAAACTCCTCTCATCCTCTTGACAATTTGCTCCGCCTCGAAAGTCCGGTGATAAAGAGGCTGAGCCACCGAGTTCGAGTCGAGAAAATACAAACAAATAACCATCAAAACCGAGTTGATAAACATTGGAACCGGTCCGAAAAGCCACAACAATAGATTAAGAGCCAAGTAAAGTGCCCTAAGACCCAACGACCAAAAGTTACCACCTCTCAAGACAAATCTCTTCACCATATCCGGCGGAATATCATCACCGGGAGTGGTAATAAGATAGTTGGCATGTAAAAAACATCTCGTGGATTGAACAAAACAGCAGAAAGCAACGAGGAAACAGATGAGGAGAGAAGTGTATTTGATAACCATTGTGATTGAACTTGTGTCTCCATAGACAAAATGTCCCGTAAAAACCGTCATATTAACCGGTGAGCTTCCGATCCACGCGCCGATAAGTGAACTCAACGTTAAAGCAATGGACGCCATAAATGTTGAAGCTGATATGCTGCTCGAAAGAACAGTTAACGCACCACCCAATTCGTCTTTTCTTGCCTGTAATCATTTTAGCTAATCGTTATAGAAAAAGAGTAACAATAATAATAAAATGTTGGCATTACCAAATCATAATTTTGTTTAATCTTGTAATAAGTTGAACAAAACATTATATAGAAATCGATATCGATGATTTTGGAAAGATTGTAGTAAAGATGTAGAGATCACTTGCCTGCATGATACGGTCGACCCAAATGGATTTATCGATGTTCATGAAACCGATAATGGTGTGGTAAGGAAAATAAAGGATTCTATAGAGAAGAAATAGATGGTAAGCTAATACTATGGTTAATCCAAATGGGACAAGAACCAAATCTAAGTACTCTTTCTTCACAAATATCTCCATCTTCTTCCTTTCTCCACTTCTGTGCTATAATGTCTAGATTCTTTATATATACACACGCATATATGAATAGTTTTTTTTGTTTTGCGTATAAAATAAAGAGTAAGGAACTTGCTCAAAAAAAAAAAAAATAAAAAAAAATAAAGAGTAAGGAACTGGAATAGATAGAAAGTTGAGATTTAGAGGAATCTTGAACGTATGGAATATCCCACTTTGCTTCATCTAATCTGAGTCGACTTATTATAAATATTACTAATATATAATTAAGTATACTTTTGGAGATATAGGCAGCTTAATGTAACTGTTTTGAATATGAAATAATAGTGGGAATTAAATATACACGCAATAGTTATTAAATAATAAATAGATTGCATGAAATAGGATGTTCTTTATAGTGGAACATTGCGTATGCTATGGGAGATGGGTAATACAAAAGAAGATTGAAGAACAAAAAAAGTTGAAAAAGTTGCTAATTGTGAAGCCATTAGAAACGGATAGTTTCTATTGTTTCCCTCATTTGTTGAAACATTAAAAAAAAAAAAAAAAACATTAGTCTAAATTGGATAAACATCCGTATACTACACAAATTTTCTTGAATTGTAATTCTATTTGACCGACTATTAGTGATGATTTTTCAAAAAACATGAAAAAATATATCGTGGTAATCTTTAGAGCTAATCAAGAAATCTTTCGAATTTTCAAAATTAGTAAACTGGGTTTTGAATAAGGCTGACTGGCTGAGAGCAAATGTGGATTCATATACAGTAATGGTTTAATGTTTTAAATAGGCCGACAATATAAAACCGTTTTAGTGGCCTCGTTGTCTTGGCCCAAATTTAAAGCTCTCACCACTTTCTCTCTTTTGGTCACAAATTAACTCACACTTAAGAGTTTATTCAATATCTTCCTTCTTCTATATTTTCTTTTGTGAAAATCAATTGCAAACACAACTGAAAACAACGACCTTTGATTAGTAACTCTTATAGTAAAATGTTTCTTTTGTTGATAAGCACAAAACCGGTAAAAAATTAGTGGTATTGAATGGTATCAAAATCGATATCATCATAAAATTTGTGAATATATGTGAAAATTATATATTTATATTTCCTTAAATCAAATGAACTAGTAGCATGTGCTCCTTGCCATTTTGTTTCAGCTATCCTTTTTTTTTCCACTAATACTCAATACTGTTTTAGTTAGTGTATGTTTTAGTAGAATACTTGTGTATGTTTTTAAAAGTCGCCTATTTATCTATTCGAAATTAGGTAGCCAATTTAACTAACACTAGAAATCCCTTTTGTTCTTTTTCTATTCAAGTGTTTGGATCCCGAATTGCATTTGAAGCTAAAATCCCAAAATTTCTCCAAATTTAAGCTTTCCTTTTTTTTCCTTTCTATTGAGCCTTTTAAGGTTCGAAAGGTGCTTACCTACATACAAGCTCGTTTTAAGATCATCTTTTAAAAATCTGGCAAAGATCTTTTCTTTTTTTCTTTTTTTGGTTTCAAATATTTCATTACCGATTAGGTAGTTCGAAGCTGATTTTACACAAAATGATAGTTTTAGATTAATTTTTTCCTTCACTTGAATAATCATTGACCAACTAGTGCATATTGAGCAAAATAATAGGCCCATTTAAAAGAAAAAGAAAAAGAAAAACATACACAACGAGGTGGGTGCAAGAGATGATGAGTTGCATCAAATGGGGATTTAATATACTTTAAGAAAAAAACTTGCATAAAGATTCTACTTAGGAGCATCAAGGCACTCTAAGTCACTGTCATTGTTGAAAATTATGATCATAAAACTCATCGAAGTCAAAGATTCGACGAAAACCCAGCTGTTCATGCTAAATATGAACGTGTGAAAAATATCTCTTTGCCTCATCATATATATTCGACAATGACAATGACACAAAGTAGTTAAATAAAACAAAAATATCGCAATACATATGAAATTAGCATGATTCGTAATAAACAGGGAAATTTGTAAGAAGATTGAGTACTAATTAAAAAATTCAAACTCATTTGTCATGTATATATATAGTAACTTTGAATTAATCAATAAATACAATTGCTTCTTCAAGCAATGTTTGCGGAATATTTTGCACACGTTACGACGAAACATATTGTATAAAAATGTCAATATGGTTAGCTAATTAATAGTTAAGTTACTATATTGAAAGTTGAAAACTGAAATCGAATCATTTTTACAAGTGGAAATTTTAAAAAGGAGTTTAGTGTTTCACTCGTGAGATCTTACTCCACCAACCAAAACTAATAGAAACTGTCATTTATACCATGGTATGAATTATTCTTTTTTTTGTTCAAGGTTGTTTTTTTAGTTAATGAAATAAATTTTCAACCATACAGAATTACAGAGAGAGAAACTTTAGGGAAGTGTATGACAAGAGAAATATCGTCAATAATTCCCAACCAATCTAACAAACCAAATTAGACAATTAAAAGAGATGCCTCCAAATTCTCTCACCGGGTTACCATTGCAAGAAATGCCTCCAACGCAATAAAGAACGTAATAAAATCAGATGATTTAAGGAGGTTCATCAACTAGCTGTGAGCTGTATCAAAAAAAAAAAAGTTCAAGGCTCTCTCTACCCTTATACCTACCAATCTATATCTTCAGTCTTTTGAGTTTTTAATTAGTACTATTACTAGTTTTTTTTTTTCTATGTGAAGACTCCACTAGATGTGTGTTTTCTTTCTTTCTATCCTATGTAAATTCTGGTATAGTATGTACTAGATTTATTTATATATTAGTATATCATATGTAAATTATGGTTTAGTACTTTAGTATGTGCTAGATTTATTTCTATACTCGACAAAAAAAAAGATTTATTTCTAAACTAGTAAGGAGTATATCATATGTAAACTCTGATATAGTCAAAAAAAAAAGTTCACTCTGTGGAGCTTCGCAATTGTATGTGAATGAATTTTCTAATTGAGCAAGATGTATGAAAAGACAAATCATGCCGATAAGGTAGCAATAATTATTTTATAGTCAAGTCAAAGGTTAAAAAAATTTATATTAAAACTTACTTTGTATACATTTGTGCATATGCAATTATTTTTTGTACAGAACAGTTAGTATATTTTGTAACAACTATTGGACGCTTAGTGAATAATTTAATAACTTTCAGAGACCTAGTAATTATATGTGTTACCTTGAAAGATTCGCATTATTCATGTGACCCATCATCTACTTGTATATATAAGACAAAAGTGCCCACTCTCATGACATTAAAAGAAAAAAAAACACTGAAGCTACCAAACAAAGAAAAAAAAAAAGGGAGAGAAAAAAAGAAAGAGAAAAGAGAAAGAAGAAATGACAGTAGAAGAGGTAGGAGACGATTATACAAAAGATGGAACAGTTGATCTTCGAGGCAATCCTGTTCGAAGATCCATTAGAGGTCGTTGGAAAGCTTGCTCCTTCGTCGTTGGTATTTATTCTTTCCTCTATATTTATGGTCTTGACTCTTGTTCATAGATTTTGATTACAGTTAAATTGATTAATCACAGTGATTAAGCAGTTTTCGAAAAGCGTTTTAAGATTATGCTACTAGTACTAAACCTTAAAAGCTGCCATGAGTCTCGGAAACTTTTCAATGGTTACGAAAGAAAGTAAAAGTTGGTGACGTATCTTATCCTAATTAATTAAGAAAATATATTCATTTGAGGTCATAAATATTTTATTTTCTATATGAAAATTCTTTATCCTAATCAAGAAAATATCTTGATTTGAGGTCATAAATATTTTATTTTCTAGTATATGAATATTCTGAAAAGTTTCAAGTCACTAAACACTGAAAAATATTTTAGTTTTGAATTTCCTTTCAACATTGAATATTATAAATATCACTCAACTGAAATTACTAGGTAAAATATTCTATATATTTTCCAAATTAATTTTTTTATTCACAACTTTTTCGTTAGATCATTTCACTATTTTGTTCTTTTTTCCCATCAATTAATGAAAATATTGTTTTATGATAAGTGTACGAGGTGTTTGAACGGATGGCTTATTACGGGATCTCGAGCAACCTAGTGATTTACATGACAACCAGATTGCACCAAGGCACGGTCAAGTCGTCGAACAATGTGACCAATTGGGTTGGGACTAGTTGGCTCACTCCAATTTTGGGTGCTTACGTTGGAGACGCTCTTCTCGGTCGCTACATCACTTTCGTCATCTCTTGTGCTATCTATTTTACGGTACGTTTATTTCTCATTCCTATAACCGATAAAAAACACAAAACGCACACCACACCATACAAATTTATTTATTTATCTATAAGTATTGTTTATTTTGATCGGTCAATACAAGGACACTAACGTCAGTGTCTGATGACAGTGCGTTATACATACTGCATTACAATAAATTTCTTTTTGTTATTTACAACATACCAAACTCGTGATAACACATAGAACTAAATTAGGTAAGTATGTCCAAAAACGTGAATCTAACTCTAAGCATGGGAGTCTAAAAACGTGATCATGATTCATGAATAGGGTTTTTCTTTTTGTCTACACTATGATCATATTTTAAACGAAGTAACACTCTCTATTCACGTTGTGTATGTGTATCATATTTTTAAAAGTTAGAACCAATGGCATGAAGGTTCATGTATTATAATAATATAAATATAATCATTAATAAGGTTTGCATAAAATAATCAATGAAATAGTTTGTTAAAAGTGTCTCTTTTTTTTGTTTCAGTTTGTTGGAATTGAAGTGTCTAAAGTTGAAATTTCAATAGTGAATGTTATATTCAAGGGACCTTATATTCAATTTAAGTTTTTAGATAATTTCTGGGAAAATAAAATTAAAAGCGAGTCAACGAGAACTGATAAGAGATAAGACAACGACCGATCTAAAATTCACACTAGAGTCAATGATAGATATCTCTACAAATATTTTGTTCTTATACACTAGAGACTATGCATCAGTCTTTTCGCCTTTGATTGAAGCGTGCAATACTTTTCTTCGAGAAAAAAATGTGTATTTATTTGGAACTATATATTTTCTTTGACCAACAGTTGACTTTGAAAACCCATTATTATTAAATTTTCTTGTCACAATCGAAGGTTTTAAAAGTTTTTCTAAATACGAGAAAAATACTGGATCAGAACAATAACAAAATCAATTAAATATTCGAAAGACTTATCCACTAAATATTCGAAAGACTTATCTTTTGCCTTTCTATTTACACTACTCCATATAATAGTAACATACTGTATCTAGTTTGAAATGATACTAAACTATTAAATGTTTTTCGATACTACAAAAAATATGTGTGCAAGTTGTACTTATATTTATATACAACTTGCATTAATTTACTACACCTACACTTATTACACTCACAACTTGCATACACGATAGTTTGATAACAAGTTATGAAAATGAGAAAATGAGAACTGAGATAGAGAATATGAAAAATAAAAATAAAAATAAAAATGAGTACGTGTTTTAGGTATGAACATCATTTTATCAAAACGTACCCTTTTGTTATTAACCACTTAATATGAACGTTGTTGTTTTTAAATCAATCACAGGGGATGATGGTGTTAACATTATCAGTATCTATACCGGGACTTAAGCCACCAGAATGTTCCGCAGCTAATGTGCAAGATTGCAAAGAAACTTCGGTTTTACAATTAGCGGTTTTCTTTGGAGCGTTATACACATTAGCGATCGGTACAGGCGGTACAAAACCGAACATATCAACAATAGGAGCCGATCAATTCGATGTATTCGACCCAAAAGAGAAGATTCAAAAACTATCATTCTTCAATTGGTGGATGTTTAGTATCTTCTTTGGTACTCTCTTTGCCAACACAGTTCTTGTCTATGTTCAAGATAATGTTGGTTGGGCTTTAGGTTATGGACTTCCAACAATGGGCCTTGCTATTTCCATTACTATTTTCTTGTTGGGTACTCCGTTTTACCGCCATAAACTTCCCACGGGAAGCCCTTTCACCAAGATGGCTCGAGTCATTGTGGCTTCACTTCGCAAAGCCAATGCGCCGATGGCGCATGACTCCGCGAGCTTCCATGAGCTGCCAACACTTGAATATGAGCGGATAGGCGCCTTTCCGATCCAGCCAACTCCAAGTCTAAGGTAATGAGTATATTTGTTTAGTTAACACTGATCATTTGCCTAGAAATCTTTGCCAAATTCAGAATATTCGTTTTAGCAAGTTTTTGGTTTGATTAAGATTTGGATTGTTGTGAAGAAAGTTAGAAAAAACAATTAGTTCAAAATAATTAATTAAAATTATTTATAATGTATATTTCAATCCGCGCGATATCCAAATTGTATGAATTTTGACATATTTTGGTACACTACTTGAATTTGAGAGAAATTGTATGGATTAGTACATAAGAAGAGTTATGTTCAGTTTTAATTCGTTTTAGCTTAAATTCTTAGTTTTTTTTTTTTGGGTCAAACAACTTAAATTCTTAGTATATCTCAAAAAACCTAACATGTAAGTATGTAACTAACTATGTTGCAGATTCTTAGACAGAGCTTCACTCAAAACAGGAACAACCCGTAAATGGAATCTTTGTACTACCACAGAAGTCGAAGAAACAAAACAAATGCTGAGAATGTTACCTGTCTTGTTCATAACTTTCGTCCCAAGCATGATGATCGCTCAAATCAACACATTGTTTGTTAAACAAGGAACCACACTAGACCGAAAGATCACCGGAGCTTTCAGCATCCCACCAGCGAGTCTCTCCGCCTTCGTCACAATCTCAATGCTCATTTCCTTAGTCCTATATGATCGATTTTTCGTCAAGCTTACCCGAAAATTCACCGGAAATCCAAGAGGCATTACTTTGCTTCAACGAATGGGAATTGGTCTTATCTTCCATATCCTCATTATGATCATCGCATCCGTCACTGAAAGGTATTGTTAAAATTTTGAAATAGCCGAGTTTTGTCATAAGAATGTTTTTTTTTATAAAAAATTACTACACATAACTTATTTATAAAATTTACATTATTGAAAAAAAAAAAGACTATAGTATATGCCTTAGATTTCAAAATTATATGACATTTTAGTGAAGTGATATCATTAAATAGTATAAGTAATCACTAGCTTATTATTGTTGTTAACAAAAAAAATATTTCTGGTGTTGCTATAGTTTCATTACACTTTTTTAATTTGGTATTGGTGATATTGTAACAGGTATAGACTCAATATCGCAGCTGATCATGGACTCATTCACCAAACCGGAGTAAAACTACCTTTAACCATCTTTGCTTTGCTTCCTCAATTCGTGCTAATGGGTATAGCTGATTGTTTCTTAGAAGTTGCAAAGCTCGAGTTCTTCTATGATCAAGCTCCCGAGAGCATGAAAAGCCTCGGGACATCATATTCGACAACGAGTTTAGCGGTCGGGAATTTCATGAGCAGTTTCTTGTTGTCGACAGTGTCTGAGATAACGAAGAAGAGAGGAAGAGGATGGATTTTGAATAATCTTAATGAGTCTAGGTTGGATTATTATTACTTGTTCTTTGCGGTTCTTAATCTCGTTAACTTTTTCTTGTTCTTGGTCGTGGTTAGGTTTTATGTTTATAAAGTTGAGGTTACTGATTCAGTGGATGTGAAAGAAGTGGAACTAAAAGAGAATGAATGAAAATAATGTATAATTTAGTTTTTTTTTTTCAATATCATTTTAGTAAATTTCATTCTTGGCATTTTTAATGTTATATTTCATTTTTTGTTTTAGTGAATAGAAAATTTATTTAACATTTTTACGTTTTATGCAACCTTAGATCAAAATGTAAACGTACCTAGACGTTTAATGGTAACGCTACACGTTCTATTACGCTTGCGGTTCTCATTTACCTGTACCGGTACGTCTACGAATATTAAATATAAGTGATTTTATCGACTATTTTGCTAAGTTTTTTTTTTTTCGTTAATCTTGGGTTTGTGTATATTCTTATACCCAAACAGAACCAAAACGGCCAGTTGGAACGAAACAAAAAATGAAGGTATTTACTGGTCCCCACCCATGCCCACGCCTAATATTGGGTATAGCATGTCCTGGTACGTTTTGATAACATCAACAGACAACAGCTCAAAATTGATGAAGAAAACAGAGGAAGATGTTATCACGTTTATGTACGACATGATACGTACCCGCATATCCTGGTATAAGCAACCTACTATACTGAGTATACTCCATGAATCTCCATGCAACGACGTCTTTGAACAGTTTCTTAATGGGCTTTATATGATTGGGTAAGTGGAACTTCGTTTTCCGTATTGGGCTTCCGAGACGGCAATTAGAGAGACTACTCCGCCTTCTTCCTTGTCCATCAAAATAGCCTCTTCGTCTTCATTGTCTTCTCCGGATCTATAGATTCGTCCTCTCCGATGAAAGATCCTGCCTGGATTGAGGTTTGATACCGTAAGGTCCAAATCAAGTGGATTTTTGTAACATGAATCATTCAACTATCATTCAAATCGGAGGAGATATGCATATTTATTATAGCTTTTGAATTTTGATCATCATAGCACAAGAATGGAGACTGATTTGAAGTTAGCTAAGGTGATCTAAACTCTAGATTATAAACATCGTTAACAATTTCAACCACAGAAACTTTTTTTATAAATTTATTTGATACTTTAAAATTAACTAATATTTATACTCTGGCTTTAGTGGTAAACCACATGTGATATGTACGTATTACTGTATGTGGGTTTTTTTTGAGATTTCATTAATACTATAGTCTCCTACTGTGAATATAGTAAAGTTCTTTTACCATAAAAGAACTATAATAA
The DNA here is from genome assembly GCA_011420285.2 of Erysimum cheiranthoides. Classification (NCBI taxonomy): domain Eukaryota; kingdom Viridiplantae; phylum Streptophyta; class Magnoliopsida; order Brassicales; family Brassicaceae; genus Erysimum; species Erysimum cheiranthoides. Next base: position 836,691 of record CM022181.2, read on the forward strand.
AAGATTTACCATAAAATAAATATATTAATTAATGTCAATGTTAATTGATTTTTTCAAAAACAGATTCAGCTCAAGAAAGAAAGCAAAGCTCTATGTTTATTATGTAATTTCTGAACAAATACGTGTGTGTGTGTGTGCATGTCACGTGAGTATATTTTACTTTGGCAGCAAGTTTGACCGATTTGCCCTCAAATTGTCGTGTTCTCCCGTTCGTTAGTAAGGAAATCCTCTAGTGAGTGATACGATACGATACATGTACTGGGAAGGCATCATTAAGCAAGCTACTGTTACTAGCTAGGGTGGGACCGACTACGCACGTTAGGAAATCAAAATATTTTGTTCAAAAGTGTAATTATTTTACTCCGTTAACGACATTTTGTTGGAATGAAAAGTGAATTTATGTTCTTTTATTTTATTCACATTAATTCGAAATGCACATTCAATTCGTTTATCATTTATGCATTAATGTCTCTATTCTCTAATATATCCACCAAATATTACATTAATGAAGATTGAATGTGTAGCTTTTTTTGTTGAGCTGAATATGTTTTTTTTTTCTCTCTAAAAGATCAGTTTAAATTAATTAAATCCTATACTGTTTCAAAAATTGTTACGGTATAACTCTGGATTTGGGTATTTCTATCAATTATACATTAATGAAGACTGAATGTGTAGCTTTCTTTGTTGAGCTGAAACTATTTAAAAAAAAAGATCAATTAACATTAACATTAATTAATAGTATATTTTACTCCATGCTGATTACCAATAAAAAAAAAATTGATTTACCTCTCTTGGAAAATTTACAAACAGCTGATAAATTGAGTAAATATGCTTCATTTGGTATATACGCTGCAGGTAGTTTTCGAATGCTGCTGCTTTTCTATAACTCTAAACTTATAAATAATTAGAATAATTAGTCCCTTATTGTTTCTTAATTATTGCATTTAAATAAGCTAAAGCACGACTCTGTGCAAGATTAATTGATTGATTTGTTATTGCCTGTAAAAAAAAGAAGTCGGAGAAAGAAAACATTCTGAAGTTGGAAAAAAAACGTGTCAAAGTGGTCCACATATAATATACTACCCTCTCTCTCTCACAGTGACAAAACGGCGGTGGACTATCGTACTCGCTCTCATCTCATTTATTTTTGTTTTCGTGCTTCTTTTTGCATGATGGTAACTTACGTTTTTGCCCTCTACTTTTATTTTTTATCTCCCTTTATCTCCCTTTATTAGATTAAAAAGTTTGAGAGAATCCTGGACCTGGAGAGTGATGGGACTCTCTCTCTCTAGTCTCTACGTGTCCTGCGAGGGGTAAGCAATGCAAGCACAAATGAACATGATGATAACGTGCGTGTGATATGGGATGGGAACTTGACGAGGGAGAAAGAATACTTGTTTTTTTGGGTGCATATTTGTTATCTTAATTAATGACCTAGTAATCATTAATCAACAAATTAAATCTGTTAAAAATGAATTAGGATGTTTTCAAACTATTGAATTTAATTAAAGTAAAGCAACAAAACTTATATACGTACTAACAAAGTAATGGAACTATAAGAGGAAAATAAAGATGGATATAATAATTAAATTGTATATGTCTTAAAAACAATTTTGTTTTTGACATCATATTATCTGATTTTAAAAACAAAAGAAATTGACTGATTTAATCATTAAACGGATCGCAAGAGTATCACGTGATATCCCATGATCCAACGGCCAATATTGAAAAATTAGCCAACAAGAAATAGTCTCTCTCTCTCTTCCATTGAATGTTTCCAATATCTCTGACAAATCTCTCTTTTTTTCTTCATATCCGATTTGTCGATGGTCTGTCTCTTTTATGGGGTTTTTTTTATCTCTCAAGGTAATTTACATAAAATTTTTACTTACCCACATCAGTAAAAGATTATAGTATTAATGAAATCTCAAAAAAACCCACATACAGTAATATCTATACATGTGGTTTACCACTAAAGCCAGAGTATAAATATTAGTTAATTTTAAAGTATCAAATAAATTTATAAAAAAGTTTATATTTTGTGGTTGAAATTGTTTATATTTTGTGGTTGAAAAAGTTTATATTTTGTGGTTGATACCGTAAGGTCCGTAACGGAACAACCGTAAAACACAGTACCAAATCAAGTGGATTTTTGTAACATGAATCGGAGGAGATATGCATATTTATTATAGCTTTTGAATTTTGATCATCATAGCATAGCACAAGAATGGAGACTGATTTGAAGTTACAAACCCGTCTCTCTCTAGTCACAGTATACATAATCTGTGTAAAGAATAATCTCAGAACCATATAAATAATTTCACAAGTGTATAATTAACAAGTATGGTGATGAATCAAAGCGCTGGTGTAGCAGAAGATGTCATCTCAAGAAGCTGATTATGTAAACTTCCGTTGCTAACTACAATACCACCCCCAGGGAAAATGACCCTTCTTTCAGATTGATCTTCCTCCAAATTGATTTCATCTCCTTCCCAATCTGTTACCTGAAGAGATACAACACGAGAGTCAAGAAACATAGACCACGAAACAGGACCCAAGTATTCAATCTCAAACAAAGAGATCATGATCATCAGATTGCAAAAATTAAAGTTTTATTAGATTCCTAAGTTCATAAAAGAATCATGAGTAAATAATGGCCAGACAGAGCAAACTATGTTGTTATTTGTCAAATATGTGGTGTGGTAACAAGAAGGGCTTTGTGACAGTGTATAAAGATTTTCACCAACCTTTCCTCCGGCTTCATGAACACATATCATCCCAATAGCATGATCCCAAGCCTACATGTTTTTAAGACAATCTCTAAAGAATGAGTAGTAATACTCGTGTACATATACAACAAAATAAGAAGAAAAAAAGTTGATGTATGTGCATAGATCAGAATCAAACAATCTGAGTACCTTTATTGTTCTCTGAGTTTTGGCTCGGAAAAGGAAAACTGCTGCTCTACCAGAAGCTACCACCATATACTTGCACAAACTGTTGTACACACAAATAGGGAAAGTTTACCTAAATGTTCGGAGATTACGTGACTCTTAAAGAGGTAAAATTGTTTGATTTCTAATTTTTGTTGGATCAAGAAGTTAGAAATGTTAATAGATAGATAGATACCTTCCATTACATGTGGGCACCAGAATAATATCATCATGCTGTAAGTCATCTGAAACTGTTTTTGCAGCGAAGAAACCAGAGAGAGGAAGTGATTCCCAGGTGTCGCTTTCTTGTATACAAAACCTTGCTTTGTTCACTAAAACGGAGGCATCAACAAAACACCTTGTCCAATCACCGCTTACTTTGCCGCCAGAGATATTTTGTAAACCCTTGGTCCACGTTCCACAGCCAATATGCGAGATCATTAGAGTTCCGGTGGATAAATCTCCTGGCCAGTTTGGACAGCCCATAACTCCCAGCACAATTTCATTATCTACAACAAGGGCCAATCCTACCTGAGAGATTTATGCATATAAATATTTTATGGCGAAGAAGAGAATATCAGAAACATAGCAAAACAACATGAAACCTCATATCCAACTCTACGAATAAGTAGAGCATAGCAAGGAGGTTTTTGAGGATATTTCAAATTATCAATCCCACAAAATGGTTACTGTATGTAGCTCTCATACGAAACTTTTTAAGACGCTGAAAGGAAATGAAAATCACAGGGCATACCACATATAAACCCTCATTTCCTTTAAGAAACGCCTTTGTGCCATCAATTGGATCCAAAACCTGCAGGAAAATCAATGGAAGTGAGTTGCAAACACAGCATGGACAGTATAATGAAAAGTATCATATCATCTAGGCACAACTAATATGTGCATCATGCATTTTCTATTTTAGTGCTTCGAGTATCACCCATTTCTCAGTTCCAAGATTTACAAACTTCAACAATGACAATCAACTGTGGATGGTAAATTATCTTATATCTTAAGATTATCAGGGCACAACATAAAGCTAATGACTAGAAGACGATATGTAAGACAGTAACAAATGGAACTAAATACCCAATAAGTAGCTGGCTTGTTGCAAAAGGCGTAAGCATCTTTTCCACCTCTGTCAATTGCTTCTAGTACATGAGCATCAGACAACTCACTGTCTCCAATGCTTGTTTTTGATTTGACTTCACTTACCACAGAGCTTACGAGATTATTAGCACGTACGAAATGAGAGTCCTCTTCAGCCACCAAAGGTATCGATGGAAACAGTTTCGATAGCTCTACAGTTAAAAAAATAAGCAAAGACAAGATTCAACACATTTAAAATCAGAGTTTCATGAAAACAGTGTTCTTTTGCACAAATTCACTACATAAAACCATTGATTCTACAATCAAGAAAAGCCTAAACTTGTGAGACTCATTTACTCTCTTTGTATCTCACCTAAGCTGACTAAAGCTTGCACTCCAAAGTCAGCAATTGTAACTGGAGTTTGATCATTCTTCTCAACAATCTTCTCTTTAGAAGAAAAAAGCGATCTTTTCACCTAAACAATGGTCAAAAAAAACCAAGCTTTAATCTGAGAATTGAGACACAATGGAGTTAAAAACGAAAATTAGCTTACATCAACACAGAGACGACAAGCTCTATCAACGGCATCAATGGCGACCTCAAGCTCTTTATGATACTTAGCTTGATGCTTCGGAAACGGAAGATTAGCTCTGCAGTGACACACTCACACATCAAAAACGATTAGAAATGTGTGTTACAGAGATGGAGAGTAATCGATTTAAGGTAGAAAGAGAGATAAAGACCTTACGATGAAGTATCGAGGTGAAGGGGACGGATTGAACACCGGTGAGAATTTAACGGCGGAGAATCGAACTCCGGTGTTGAGAACGTGCATCGCGGCTGTTATCTGTGCCGGAAAGCTAAACCGGCGAAATTAAACCGGTTTTGTTTGATATACGTTCCAGCTCTAAAATTGAACTGGATAGTAATTCTATTTTATTTATGTTTTCATTTAGTTAAATAATTACATTATTTGTGATATATCCCTTATAGATTCTCTAAATGAGAGATAGATATTGATTGTGCGTTTGTGCCAAAACATTGAATCTTTGTGGAGGATATATAATTTACATATAACAACCCTTTTCACTAAAAATGTATTTGTTTATCAAATAAAATTAAATATCTATAAATAATCGTTATATTTTCAAAACTCTTTAAGTTATAAATAATAATCTTATAAGACTATTCTTTTTTTTTTTTCAAAAAGGTAAAAAAAAAAAAAAGAAACACAGATTTTTTTTTTACAAATAACACTACGTAAAAAGAATATATATAACATATAACACTAAGTCTGTGCTATTTTCAACACAAATGTTGTAAACTAATGAATGAGCAATTTTGATTAACAAAATAGTTTTAGATTTAGTTAGAGAATTAAAGTAGTGTATAATTTATATATCAAGAAGGTGGAGTGAAGAGGCAAAGACACATTTTGGGTGAATTTGTTAAAGAGATTTACTATTTACCAACTTAATTAAACCAAAATATTTTTACTGATTTATAAATTATTAGAATTTACGGTTATATAATATTGAATTCATGTCAAACTCGAGTGCACTTTTTTATACACTCGAATTCAATATTATAAGAATTTACGGTTGTATAATATTGAACTCATGTCGTACTTGAGTGCACTTTTGAAATTTTAAAAATTTAACATAATCACCAAAAAGGAATTTTAATTGAGAGTTTTATCATCTGGGTTTGTATTTGTGATTTTGATTAGTGTACATGCTATTAACTTTACAATATCATAATCTTTTAACTTGTAGACAATGGAATTTGAAAATGAATGGGATTAACTTTACAATGGGTATTAGGTGATGATTCACCGTTTGCTGAACATGCATTTACCGTTGCCCTCCGGTTTGGCCATGAAAAAATACGGTGTATAGGTATACATAATTGATGGTCAAACATGACGACATATAATTGGGCAGGAGGTCTTTGAAACCTGAATAATCCAGATGAATAGGTATATATATAATAAATATTTAATTCACCAAACTGAAGATGAGGTGCCCTATGTGAATATCTTCAAACCCTATGTGTAGTCCGCAAAACTAAACGCTAAAGAGTTCCGATGAAATAATCATTATGAAGTTTCTCATACAGAATTCAATCTGACAATATTTCAAAATTCAAGAGATCAAACCATATAGTTTAGCTCTCTAGATAAAGAGTGAGGCAGAGACTAAGAAGGTTCAAAATGAACTGACATGTTAGCTTTTTAATGAATGCATTTGTCTCCGTTGTAGCTTTGTAATCAAGCTTCATTACATCTATTTTACAGCTTAACCCAAAGACAAAGTCACAAAACTAAGTAGAAAGAAAAGAGGGAATGAATGCCTCAAAGACTCAAAAGTAGGGGAACTGTAGTTCAGTTTAGGAGCAGGTCTCTGACGATGCTTTTCTTTGTTTGGTACAGAACATTTAGACAGCTCCAACCAATCCAGCTTTTCAGTTGCCTTGGGCCGAGGGCGGGCGGCTATCTTTTTTTTTGTTTCTTCACCATTGCACCTTTAGATTTCGAGTGTGAAACAAATGAAAATACATTAGATGGCTGTGCTTGTTCTGCAGGTGCACCATCCGCTAGAGATGGAGATGATTGAATACCATGATTTTTTTTTCTTTCAAATTAGTTGCAGTCTTGCAGAAATGAGTGAGTGATAAAACTAATTTAGAGTGGGTATTTGTTATTGGCACAAACCAACATTTAGTTATTTAGCCTCATTTTGATTTATTATTTACAGCTATATGTCATTGTGTTTGTAACAAAAAAAAGAAAGACAAATGTGCTATTCTTAAAGACTTTATCACACAACTTTATTAATATAAATTAAGTTTAAGCTTTAAATATATTTTATATATTAGAAAAAATGATTTATTGAAATGCATATGGGTTACCCGCGGATCTCACGAATTCGAGCGAGACAGATGCAAAGATATTTTGCGGTTCAAAATATTTAAACCCGTTGTGGGATGGCTTAGCGGATGGGTTTGACGGGGTTAACAAATTTATTTAAATCATTTGGTTTATGAAATTTTAGTTTTTTTTTGTGGTTTTTATCTGATTTGATAGTTCAAGATTTTGATAAAAATCTAACCGATCACTAATTCGGTTCAAATTCGATCCGGATCTGCCATCATGTCAATCTAAAACGATGAATATTTTAAACTTTCGTAAACTTGATGAATTAAAACCAATATAAGTTTTGTATTACAGTATAAATGTTATACGCATTTCGTCGTTGTCCTAAAGTTTCAAATCATTATTTTTTATGTCTAAAAAATATATATATATATATAAATATCCATACTGCAAAATTAAAATAATAGTATATAATATATATAAACCATTATTACTTTTATTAAATTTATAAAAATAATTTTGATAAATAATATATCAAGTTAAAATTTTATCCATAAAAAGTTTAAGTCTATTATTAAAATTATGGAAATTTAATATATATAATTAAAAAAATCTTTTCAAGTAATATATACATATAAAAATAGTATATTGCAGACATTTTAACTTGATTTTCCTTTTTGTCATCCGAAATTTATCAGTATTTTTATTTCGCGTTAACCGACAAAAAAAAAAAATTATAAAATGTAGACACACTTCAAGGTTGTTTCTGCAGAACCGACGTCGTTTCTGAATCTGTGCTATTTTCAACACAAATGTTGTGGTTGCAGTGCAGTTGCTCTCTGAGAAGAAGTAGCAATAAAATAAGAACCCCATTTTTCAGTCAAACGATTTGCTTATCCACTTGTTCTTTGTGGGTTCAACTAAAAGAAAAACAAATACTGTATGTGTTGGTTTAGATGGAAACATATGTCGTAGCCAGAAACGGAAATGCTAATTATGCTACGAGTTATGGACCTACACAATTTTGACATTACTATTGGGTAATTAAAGCTTGGCGATTGATCCAATTATAATCCCCACATTTCCTCTCAAGAGTGTTCAGTGTTGCGAAGTGGGTATTACATGGAGACTTTGCAATTCTGGCCAAAAAAATAAAAATTATTTAGAATGGGTGATAGATACATCATACGAACGTACCTTTCTGGCTAGCATGTTGGGAGACTTGGCAGATAATAATAAAAAAAGTATATAGAATCTTTATATTAAAAAAAAATAGAAAAAAAAAAGATGGGAACCTTTCGGATGAAATTCACTATTCAGAGACGATACTCGACTTTGTGACAACTAGCATACTTCACCTAGCTTTATATACTGCCATCAGCATCACGACCAAACAGAAGCCACCACCACCAAATGGATAAATAAAGTCTAATAATCACTAAGGTGGTTTCTGTCGTGTTGTTGCACATATATAGGCTCGGCTTGATTGTATGAAATGTGAGGGGCTAAGCTTTAGACTCTCTGTTGGTAACAATGGATACACGAATGAAGAGCTTGGTGCATGCATGGCTTACAACCATGGTTCAAACGTTTTTTGCCGATGTTCAAGTAGTGTATACATGAAGGGAAAACTACTCAGTGGCAGACAAGAGCTTGTCCCTTTAGCAATTAGCACACACCACCCAAAATCAATTTTTTTTTATTCTTCCATCTTTTTTTTAATCTTCCATCTTTACGTATTCATGGTTTGCTCTTTTGACCATGTAGTACAATACAATAAAATGACATGAAAACGACCGTATTTTATAACATTAAATCCTAACACTTTCTAGTTTACAAATGATTTTCAAAGGTAATATTAAATTTAAATATCTTAAAATTGAGCATAAAACTATTGTATAAACTATGAAGTCGTGTTGAAGAAAAAGCATGATTGAAATACAAATATAGAAAAAGAAAACTTAGTCAAAAACTCGAGTAGACAACCTTATCAGAAAAAAATAAGGAATTTACAATAGACAACGTGAAGCAAAACAAAAAAAATAAACGTTATCTTGAAACAACTAACTTCGTCGTCAAAGTAAAAACATCGTAATTATGATGATTCATAATTATCCATCAGAAAAAACGAAATATGTAGATATTTTAATTTCTTTATCAAAAAAAAAAAAAAAAAGGACATTAAAGTAAAGAGAAAGTAATAAAAATATCCTACGACTGATTCTTTGACGGAAGATCTTAAAGCCGTCGCATCACCGCCGCTCTCCTTCATCAACTTACCGGAAAACTGACTAATCACTCTGTTCATTTAAAAATTCTGATCCTTTTGTTAAAGAGATTTACTATTTACTATTTACTATTTACCTTTAACAAAAAAAAAAAAGAGATTTACTATTTACCAACTTAATTAAACCAAAATATTTGGAGAAAAAAAAAAAAAAAAAACATGTGTTTGGATCTTAGTGGAGGAGATATTAATTGGTACATGTTTGTAAGAGAGAGATAAAAAGTGATTTTTGTAACGGGGGAATAGGGGGAAGTTGTTACCGTAATTTTGGTTTAATGTCATATACTAATATACTACAGTATATAATTTACATATCAAAATGGACTTCGTTTGGGCCTGTCCCTGGCCCATATTTTACCATGTGCTTTTGGCGTGTTTATCAATATGGAAGAGATATGCGTTGCTAGCAAAAAGATCCAACGGTAGAAGAATAAAGCATTCTTTTGTAAAAGGGTTACAGTTGAAAAAACAAAAACACAGCCGTTTTAGCAATATAGAAGAAAGACGTACGTAGCGTTATTAAAGCGTTTAGTTAGGTCCGGCCCATTAACCCGTCGCATAATTCAACCCGCCGCCGCTGAAACTTTTCCGAAACTCTCAAGTCTCTTGAGCTTCTTCTTGATTCATCTTCCTCAGGCGATTTCCTATATTATCGAAGGTAATTTCTGTGTTGTTGGTTCGAAGCTTTTAATTTGTATAATCATCCTTTACAAAAAGGGAAATCTTTCTTTTTCATTTTTTCCTGTTTTTTTTTTTGGCTTCCTTATCAGTTTAGATTAGAAGAAAGGAAAAAACTTTTTCTTTGATAAATTATAAGACTTTTGAGAGGAAAAAGGAACTTGTTAATAAACCGCAAATTGATAGGGTCAAGAGCTGAGATCCCCTTATAAGACTTTTGTTAATAAGACTTTTGTAGACACGGAGTAGTTCTCTTAGATCTCTCTGCTCCCCCTCGTGAAGATGATACAAACCGCAAATTGTTGTGGTGTGAGTCGAATCCAAGACCAAAAGATAGTTTGTGGAGACAAGATTAGTGCATTGCCAGAAGATTTGCTCGTAATGATCTTGGATCTTGTCCCGACAAAAGACGCCGTGGCCACCATGTTTCTGTCCAAACGATGGCTCTCTGTTTGGACGATGAAACAGAGACTTGAGTACGAAGACATTGAAGAGGACGAGGATGCTAACCGGAGAGTCGACACTCATATTGATGACGATGATGATGAGCATGTGGACAGTAGTGATGATGATGATGAGGACAGTAGTGATGATGATGATGAGAATGAGGAGAAAGTGGAGGCGGAGGATGAAAGCAAAAAGAGCGTCTGGCGGTTTCTTGAGAAATCATTGCAACTCCACAGAGCACCCGTAATATCCAACTTGTGTATTGTACTCGGTCCAAGTTGTCCTACCGATGCTGATGTCGGGAAGTTGGTTGCAACGGCTGTTGATCGCTGGGTGCTTGAGATGAAACTCCAACTCCTCTGGTCCGCAGATCCAGCGAGCTTGCCCAGTACCCTTTACTCTTGCCAATCTCTCGTGACACTGACTCTCTCCAACAAGATTCTCGTGGATGTTCCTTCTTCCGCTTCCTTGCCATCCCTGACAACCCTCTGCCTTCACTATGTATTGTATAAAGACGATGATTCCCTGGTTAGGCTCTTATCGAGCTGTCCTCTTCTTGATGATCTGCAAGTCAAACGAAACAACGAGGGCGACAATGTGACCAACTTTACTGTGAAATTGCCTAGCTTATCCTTCTTAGCTTATGACAATTGTAGACGCTCGCCAACACCAACGCCAGACGACAATGATACTACTGGTAGGTGCTTGGTCATAGACATTCCATCAGACGTATCCTTCTTTAGAATCTATGATTTTTCGGGAGACTCTTGCTCGATCAATATGTCTTCTCTTGATACGGCATATATCGAATCTGATTCTTGTCCTGATGACAAGTTTCTAGGAACTCTCTCAACTGTCTTGTATCTTGTGTTGCAATTGACTGATGAACTGGTATCTATCTCTCTCTCTTTCTTTGCTTGTGATTTCATTGTTGTATAATATTTTACTTGAATAGGTTTGCTTTGTTCATCACAGGTTGTGTGTTGTAGCACCACCAAATTTTCTTGGCTTACAGAGTGCACGATATGTCCCCAAAAATCAGACTGGATGGAACCAACTATACATTTACTTGGAAATTCTCCAAAACTAAACTCTCTTACGATTGATTATGTAAGCATCCTCTACTTGTTTGATGGGCTAATGTGTTAAACATGTTTTGTTTAATATATAGTGGTCGTTACATCACAGGATAGTACCTCTGATCCTGAGGATCTCCCACTTTCATGGAACCAGCCGAGCTCTGTTCCCGAATGCTTGTCGTCACAGCTCGAGCTTTTTGAGTGGAAAGATTATGGAGGAAGACTAGAAGAAGAAGAGTTTTTGAAGTACGTTCTAGCCAACGCTAAGTGTTTGAAGAATGCAGTTGTCTCCCTGAGAAACACCTTCGATCTTGAGGAGCAACAGATGATGATGGAGGCGTTGAAAGACATTCCTAGGGTTTCAATAGAATCTCAGCTTATGCTCAAACAATCGTAGTTTGACCAACAAAAAAAAAAACATGATTATGTATCGAATAACTCTTTTTTTTTTTTTTAATATTTATTTATTGTATGTTCTTTACAAGATTGATTAGAAATAAGATTGCCAAAGGCCTCGAGGAGTTTGAAAGAATATTAATTCTTCTTCTTCGTTTGTTTTTCTCTGCAACTCTTTGGTTTGATATTTCTCTGCAAAAGGTCTTGAGGAGATTGCAAAATAGCCGAGTTTTGTTATAAGAATGTTTTTTATAAAAGATTAATTACTACATATAACTTATTTATAAAATTTACATTATTGAAAGAAAAAAAAGACTATAGTATATGCGTTAGATTTCAAAATTATATGACATTTTAGTGAAGTGATATCATTAAATAGTATAAGTAATCACTAGCTTATTATTGTTAACAAAAAAAAAATTTCTGGTGTTGCTATAGTTTCATTACACTTTTTTAATTTGGTATTGGTGATATTGTAACAGGTATAGACTCAATATCGCAGCTGATCATGGACTCATTCACCAAACCGGAGTAAAACTACCTTTAACCATCTTTGCTTTGCTTCCTCAATTCGTGCTAATGGGTATAGCTGATTGTTTCTTAGAAGTTGCAAAGCTCGAATTTTTCTACGATCAAGCTCCCGAGAGCATGAAAAGCCTCGGGACATCATATTCGACAACGAGTTTAGCGGTCGGGAATTTCATGAGCAGTTTCTTGTTGTCGACAGTGTCTGAGATAACGAAGAAGAGAGGAAGAGGATGGATTTTGAATAAATCTTAACGAGTCTAGGTTGGATTATTATTACTTGTTCTTTGCGGTTCTTAATCTCGTTAACTTTTTCTAACTTTTTCTTGTTCTTGGTCGTTGTTAGGTTTTAATTTTATGTTTATAAAGTTGAGGTTACTGATTCAGTTGATGTGAAAAAAGTGGAACTGAAAGATAATGAATGAAAATAATGTATAAGTTAGTTTTTTTTTCAATATCATTTTAGTAAATTTCTTTCTTACATTTTATGTTATGTTTCATTTTTTTTTTAATGAATATAAAATTTATTTAACCAGAAAACGTTTTTTACATTATATCAACCTTAGATCAAATGTACAAATTGAACATTTCCTAAATGTTTCGTTTTCACAAACATCAAAAATTAATTTGCACAAGTAAAGTATTTACATGCATGAATAAAATTAAACTGTGACATGAAAATAAAATGAAACTGATTTTTCGAATTGTTTCGATTTCAAGAAAAACAGATAATTTTCAATTGATTACCAACAACAAACATAAGCTGACCAATGATTGGTAGTTGAGAGAATCGTGAGATGCTTTGCAAATCACACCTACGATTAAGGTTTTCACCTGTTAGTCGCCGCTTAGCCAGAGAGAACCATAGTTGAAGAAGAGCTGATGAAAGAAGAACCACTTGCCAATGCCACACCTAATATAATTTATTTATGAAGAGAATGTAATGTTGCCACTTGCCACTATCTGGAAATAATTCTCACTTTGGTATTATGTGTTATTATAGAAATAAATATTTTCATTTCATGATGTGGCACTATATATGTTTCAACCACTTAAAAAAGAGTAAATATACTTAATTTTGTTTGAATTTCTTTCATTTTATCATGTTTCGGTTTAACAAAATATGAAATATTCCAAAAATGGTGAAGACGTGGCACTCTATGAAGAGAGCTTATCCTGGTATTACAGGTGTGATGATAATGATAATGATAATAAATTTGTATATTTGACCAGTTTTTGTCTACATTCATCTGTCAAAAATGTAAACTACGGAGTATATCTAAACTCAATTATAGTAATTAAAATATAAACAATTTCAAGTGTTATTTTTTAAAAAGATGGTGATGTACTGGCAAGATATATAGCTCATTTTATATGAGACCGTTCTGATTAAAAAAAAGACCAAAGCACCAACTAGCTTTCAAACAAAAGATCCATAAAAGCTATTGAAGAGAGAGCTCGGGAGAGCGAAAATGACAGTAGAAGAGGTAGGAGATGATTATACAAAAGATGGAACCGTTGATCTTCGAGGCAATCGTGTCCGAAGATCCCAAAGAGGCCGTTGGAAAGCTTGCTCCTTTGTCGTTGGTATTTTCTTTCTCTAGTTTTAGAAGTTTTTGTGTATATGATGATTATTAAGAATTAATGATATTTTGAATGTTAATATGATTAGTGTACGAGGTGTTTGAAAGAATGTGTTATTACGGAATATCAAGCAACCTAGTGATCTACATGACTACAAAATTGCACCAAGGCACGGTCAAGTCGTCGAACAATGTGACCAATTGGGTTGGGACTAGTTGGCTCACTCCAATCTTGGGTGCATATGTTGCCGACGCTCATCTCGGTCGCTACATCACATTTGTCATCTCTTCCGTTATTTATTTATTGGTAAGTATACTTTTTATATTTTATAAAAATATTTTTAGTTGATTCCACGATTTTTGACTTGAAATAACTGGTAGAAAATGCAACATACCTAACTTTTGGCAAGGATCAAATAACTATTAGGTCTTTATCTTTTGTAACACCTAACTTTCATATATATGTTACACTTTAGCAACAAAAAAAAAAACAAAATACAAGAAACAATAAAAGTGGTGTTTCCGCTTAGAACAAAAAGTAACGATAAAAAACATCAACCATCTTGGTCAAGCTTATGTAGTAAGATCAAAAGTTAAAAAAAAAAGCTTTGGAGATAACCAAAAAAACGACTACATTTTGTTTTTAACATCTCATATACAGTTGTGATTATTACATGTAGTCATGTAGAAGGTAGAACTCAAAATGTGAATCCAAGTCATGTTCCCATTAAACTAAGGTAGCCTTTAACAAAAACAAAAAACTAGACGTGAATGCATGAAAAAAAAAAGTGAAAAGACTGAGTCATAAAATTTATTTAATTTGCTTTAACAAAATAAATCTAATAAATTTGACTATAACAACTAAATGATGATCATATTTCTTCACTCTTTAATAAACATAGATGATAGACCCGTTATTGTTGATGAAGACTCATTAATTAAAAAAACTACATGGATTAACTTTGAATTGTTTTGCCTGTTTTTTTGTTATATATTGATACAGGGAATGGCATTACTGACAGTATCAGTATCTGTACCGGGACTTAAGCCACCAAAATGTTCCGCGGCTAATGTACAAGATTGCAAAGAAGCTTCAGTTTTACAATTAGCGATATTCTTTGGAGCGTTATATACATTAGCAATCGGTACAGGCGGTACGAAACCGAACATTTCGACAATAGGAGCTGATCAGTTCGATGAGTTCGATCCGAAGGAGAAGATTCATAAACATTCATTCTTCAATTGGTGGATGTTTAGTATCTTCTTTGGTACTTTCTTTGCCACAACTGTTCTTGTCTATGTTCAAGATAACGTTGGTTGGGCCTTAGGTTATGGACTTTCAACATTGGGCCTTGCTTTTTCCATTTTCATATTCTTGTTGGGAACTCGGTTATACCGCCATAAACTCCCCATGGGAAGTCCCTTTACCAAGATGGCTAGAGTCATCGTGGCTTCACTTCGCAAAGCCAGCGCGCCTATGTCGCGTGATTCGACTCGCTTTCATGAGCTTCCTTTAACGGAATATGCGAGCAAAGGGACATTCCCAATCCATTCTACTCCAACTCTAAGGTAATGAAATGATTAATCCCTACTAGAGTGAACATTTCGATTTGGTTCAGTTTGGTTTAATTTTATAGATTCTCCCATCGGTTTTACAGATTCTTGGATCGAGCTTCACTCAAAACCGGATCAAACCATAAATGGAGTCTATGTACTATCACAGAAGTCGAAGAAACAAAACAGATGCTAAGAATGTTACCTGTTCTGTTCGTGACATTCGTCCCAAGCATGATGCTTGCTCAGATAATGACTCTGTTCATCAAACAAGGAACCACACTCGACCGTCGTCTCACAAACAACTTCAGCATCCCGCCCGCAAGTCTCTTGGGCTTCACAACATTCTCAATGCTCGTCTCGATAGTCATATACGACCGTGTCTTTGTTAAACTCATGAGAAAGCTAACAGGAAACCCCAGAGGTATCACATTGCTTCAGCGAATGGGAATCGGTATGATCCTTCACATCTTAATCATGATCATCGCATCCATAACCGAGCGGTTTAGGCTCAAGGTCGCTGCTGCACACGGGCTAGCCCACCAGACCGCTATACCGATTCCCTTGACCATTTTCACGTTGCTTCCACAGTATGTGCTAATGGGTTTGGCTGATGCTTTCATAGAAATAGCGAAACTCGAGTTTTTCTACGATCAAGCACCAGATAGTATGAAAAGCCTCGGTACGTCATATACGACCACAAGTATGGCAGTAGGGAATTTCATGAGCAGTTTTCTACTTTCGACAGTGTCTCAGATAACAAAGAAGCACGGAAGAGGATGGATTCTAAACAACTTGAATGAGTCTAGGTTGGATTACTATTACATGTTCTTCGCGGTACTTAATTTGCTTAACTTCATCATCTTCTTGGTCGTGGTAAGGTTTTATGAGTACAGAACTGAGGTCACAGATTCAGCAAATGCAGAACAGACACAACCAACGATGATAGAACAGAACAATGAGTAAGGAAAGACATTCAGTTTGTAATACTATATGTATCATTAGAACCGATTTGGCAAGCCTTAATCCATTTATAAATTACCACCAGCAGAGTCACAAACTGTTATTTTTATGTTCTCTATCAGACACTGAGAAAACACTGAAAGATTGTTCTTGTCATTTCCTCAGATAGATATTACAACATAAGGCAGATAACTCTATTCGATAAAAGACTAGTCTCAGAAATTATATTTCCTTTTGACAGAGACATGGTCATCTTCATCATCCTCTTCTTCTTCTTCTTCCTCTTCTTGTTCTACTTCTTCTTCTTCTTCTTGCTCAACATCATCTTCCACGGTATTAACCCTCTCGCACTCATCGATCCATTCGCTATAGCTGCATTCGTTTCGAACAAACCAGTGATTAAAACAAAAGAGGTGAAAACAAAAGTGTAAAGATAAATGTTGATAAAGATCAGTACTTACATGTCTATGGCTTCAGTTAAAGCTACAAGAAACAGAACACAAAAGAATGATCAGATAACTAAAAGAAAGAAAATCGTTAAAAGTTCTGAAAGATCGAAAAAAAAAACCTGTGATAGTAGTGCTAAAGCTTTCTTCACAGATTCTACATTTTGCGTTACCAACCAGAAGCTTCATATCACTGAAAAAAACACAAAGGATAAATTTAGTGAATAATGTTTCAACAGTTTTCATTCATTCTCATATTACGATTCATCTTACATTTGGCATTCAACACTCGACCCGTGATTACAGAAAGGACAACTAAAGACTGTGTCAAGCTTGTCCATTCTCTTCGTAGGAGCAGGCTTTGCTCTTGACTTCCTCTTTCCCATCGTTTAAACACCTTCAATGAATCAAAAACACAAAAATCAATACTTTCACAATAACTACATTAATGCTTCATAACATCAAATATACGGATTGAGAAAAGTTTTCAACTTCAAAGAGATCTCATAAATTGATAAACCCAATCTAAAGAATCAATAGTGAATTGGAGAAAAAAATCATTACTTTCACAACACCAAACAAGATAAGACTTAATTGAACAAAAATTATAAAAAATTATACGGATTGAACAAAGTTTTCACTATAGATAAGACTTAAATCAACATCGTAATGATCAATAACCAGATTTATCAAATATTCGAATTGAGAGAAAGATTCAACTTCAAAGAACCTCAAAAAATTGCTATCCGATCTAAAGAATTGAAAACCTATAACTTTACGAATCTCCAAATTCTATAAAAAAAACCCCAAATTTAGATGAACTTGAAAAGCGTACAATGAAAAATCACAGGTTTTGGGGGAAACAAGATTATCAATTTGGTAAAAGATCGAAGTAGGGATTGAGAAGAAAAGAATGAATTGAGAGATAAACAAACCTGTTATTGCGCAAGATCGATTAGTCGAGGAAGAATACGAAACCCTAGATGACAGTGCGACGACGAGGTAAATCAAATCTGGTGAGGGGAAAGAAGATAGATAGATATTGCAATTTTTTTAGTATTTTCTTGAAACTTTAGGACAACGACGTCGGTTCTGCAGAAACAACCTTGAAGTGGCTACATTTTATAACTTTTCTTTTGTCGGTTAACGCGAAATCAAAATACCGATCAGTTTCGGATAACAAAAAGGAAAATCAAGTTAAAATACAGTATGCTTTTTTAATTCTATATATTAAATTTCCATAATTTTAATTATAGATTTAAACTTTTTATGGATAAAAATTTAATTTGATACTAGGATTTAACCCGGGGGATAATTTTTTTTTTAACATAATTTTAATTAAATTGATACAATTTCAATGTTTAATATTTTATTATTGGTGATGTTGACAAATAATAAAGTGATGATTTACCCTGTGTTAAAGCATCAAATTAATAATATTTTAAATTTATATGAAAGTCGATTCAAACCCGTCCCGCCATATAACCCGTTCAATAAAATTTTAAACTTTTTATAAGTTTAAATATTCATAATATTTTAAAAATTTTATAAAATTAAAATATATAGATATTGATATATTTCCAAAACCTTTTAAAATTTTAAAATTTATTGTATCCGGTATAACTAAAGGTTCAACTAAAAACCGAATTAAACCGAATATAAAATTTTGATTTAGATGCTTATTACGTTAAATTTCTTATCCAATCAAATTTGGATTCATTTTGATCTTCTTAGTAATATGACTATGAATAATTGTCTAACGAAATGGTATGTTTGGCACATGTCCGTTTTAAAAAATTTGAACCACAACATATGCAGAAAAAAATCTAGATTTTTATTAATTTTATGTATTATATGATGATTCAAAACAACTAAAAAGAAAATCAAATAAAGATGATAGGAGAATTATAATTTTAAATCTTAACAAAAAAATCTTTTAAATATCTATCTTATTAATGTTCTCTTAATGTTTTCTTTATTTTGAAAAATCTAATGGCATTCTTTGTAAATAAGTTGAAACTCTAAGACTACTTTACAAAATGTACTTCAATTTTAATAATATAGATATTAATTTTTCATAATTTTAATTATAGATTGAAACTTTTTATGGATAAAAATTTAATTTGATATATTATTTATCATTTTTTAATAAATTTAATAAAAATATTAATGGTTTATATTATATACTATTATTTTAATTTTGCAGAATGGATATATATTTTAGAAATAAAAATAAAATTGTAAAAAATAATAATTTAAAAGTTATTTTACCAAAAAAAAATTTTCATCAAAAATTGAGAATATTTTTAATAATATAAGGCATGAAAAAACACATAAAACAAATTTTATTTATATTTTATATAGAAGTGTTTGTTGCTACTTTGATAACACCAATATTATGATTATGTTCATGTCTAGTACAAGTCTACAATAATGTGATGATTTTTTATTTTATTTTATGGGTTACAGTTTAGTTAGTGAAAATCAATTAATTTCGTTTACAGTTTATGAGGATTATAATTAAAAGCTGGTGTTTGCTTTTTTCTAAAATAGTATCTATTTGTGTTTCAATGTATGGACAACTTTAAAATGGATACTTAAGTTGAACAAAAGCCTATCACAAATTTGATTAGTCCTCTAAAATATTTGATTAATTGTGCTACGACACCGTTTTATTCTACTGCAGTCTGCAAGACGTTTATCAACCAAGCGTCGTCGTTTTTGACTACACTAAACAGCAAAACGAGATAATGAGTAATGACCGTTCGATCTTTATATTCACACGGTTTTATAATACACCGTAATACAGAGGAACAAATCAAAATTACACTCAAAACAAACAAAAAAAATCCCCAAATCTCACAGGTGGCTTTTAGGGTTTTCGTCTCTTACTCGTAACAGGAAGAGAGGACGAGATCCTCCACTAATTTCAAAAAGCTAATCTTTTTATTCGTTTTCGAATCGATTCGTTTCTTGGGTCAAGAATCAAATTCTGTGGTTTTCGTTTTTCTATTTGCGTTTTCTCTTTCGGAAACTTTTGGTGTTCAATTTGAAACGATGGGAAGAGGCAAGTTTAAGGGTAAACCTACCGGCCAACGCCGATTCTCTAGTGCAGCTGAAATTCGTAAGTATTCAGATTTTGAGTTCGATATGAATCAATCTTCACGCAGTTTCGATTTGCTTGAATTTTTTCATATTTTTCCCTAAATTTTTTGTGCTCGCTTTATAGCTCGCTTGGAACTATTGAATTGGATTAGTTTAGTATACGTAAGGATTGGTGAATTTTTTATTTCTGATTGTTTTGCTGTTCAAGTCCAGATTTTTAATTGTTGTGTAGATTTATATGAGTAAGATGATCATTGGGTACTTATAAGTTTAGGTTTGATTTGCTGTTGCATGGTTTTAATCTGATTGTTTTGAGCTCAAATCAATTTTATATGTTTGCTATAGATTTGGTTGTTATTAACTTGATAAAAATTTTGTATTTTTCTTGTTTGCGTAATTTTGTGCAATTTTCATATTTGACGTTATTGGATTGCTCGACTTAGCCCTTTGGAAGTGTAGTTATCTATACTGGACTCACACTTGATTTGCCTTTGTATGATTTAGTTGTTACATTGTATGAGTTGATTGATTGGTTTCTAGCTTGGAGGATCTTGTGGTCTATGATGATAATATTTGCATTAGAAGCATTCAGTTTTGAGTAATTTGTGGGTGTTTCTGAAGCTGTGAAATTGAGATTTATGTGGATGAGTATGTATTTTAAAACTTGGTGTTCTCTGTGTGTTTTGTAGTTGCTGGCACTTCTGCTGCACGTCCTCGATCATTCAAACAGGTATATTTGTAGTTTTCTTTTACAATTTTGATACTTTTGCTGATATGTGTGTGTGGGTGAATCATTGGGCTTTTTAATGACTTTATCAGAAAGAAGCTGAATACGAAGCCGAGAAAGAAGATGTCGAAGACGAGTCAGAAGAGGAGTCTGAAGAGGAATCTGAAGATGATGCTGATGTGAGTGAAAACTCTTCATGTTATGTGGCTTCATCTATTATCATGGTTGTTGGATAATTCATCTTTTACTTGGTGTATATAATATCAGGTCAAGAAGAAAGGTGCTGAATCTGTAATCGAAGTTGATAACCCTAACAGAGTAAGACAAAAGACCTTGAAAGCAAGAGACCTCGATGTAAGTTATTTAATTCGTAGTCAGTTTTCGTAAATCTGTAATATATGTTTGTCTTAATAACTTTAAATTTTCTTCTCTGTTCGTCCCTTTTGTTAGGCTACTAAAACCACTGAACTCTCAAGGCGTGAAAGGTCTGTTACTACTACCAAACACTATTAAGCTCTCTATCATTCAACAGTTCTTATTAAGGAATCTCTTAGTTATTATTGTCTTTCTCTTAAATTTGCAGAGAGGAGCTAGAGAAGCAGCGAGCTCATGAGCGATACATGAGGTTGCAAGAGCAAGGCAAAACCGAACAAGCAAGAAAGGATTTGGGTAAACAACTATAAATCTCTTGTTCTCACTTGTCTTTTTCTATGTTTCCAAATGGGCTTATCGATTATCTTATTCCGGGTGTTTGTGTTTGTGTTTACAGATCGTTTGGCTCTGATTCGCCAACAGAGAGAAGAGGCTGCGAAGAAGCGAGAAGAGGAAAAAGCTGGTAAAAACCTCTGAAACGTTTACCTTTTGCGATGTCTCGGTTTCGAATACACACTCTTACTCATAGATCTTTTTAATGTCTCTGTTTAATGCAGCAAGAGACTCTAAGAAAGTCGAAGGACGCAAATGAGAAGTGATCACACTCAGAAGACCTACCTACTATGCGATTAAAAGATGTGTTGTTTTTACTTTGTTCCTTTTCTATTGGATAAAAGATAAAAAAACATTTGCTATTACTCAGGATCGTGAATATCTCTATCTCTCGATCTTTAATACATTTTAAGTTGTCCCAAATAAAGCATGTCCAATTCCAGTCATTATTAATTTAATCAAAATCTAGGATAAGATGTGTAATTTTAAATGTAAAATGTAGGTCATTGAGGTTCTAGTTTTAAATATAAAATCTATTAATATTTATATCAGTATAAAACAAGTACATCTGTAAATGTTATTTTATAAAGAGCAAACACAAACAAGTTTATCTGTATAGACTTGTCCGAGACGGCAAAGCTCTCGGTGGTTTGGTCACGAAGGAGCATTCTCAAGCCAACGTTGGAGTTAATCTCCGTCCTGATAATGCAGACATCTACGTCTCTAAAACGATCAGGGAGTAGTCCGGATCTTGGGTCTGTTAAGGCCATGCTTTCGAGTTTGATTGAGCGGCCAATAAGCGGATCTCCGTTGCTGATGCTGTCTCTAGAAGAAGATGGTTGTCGTTTGTACAATCCAGACGATGATAGGGTTTACGAGACGAAGAGTGATCTTTCAGGGTATCGATTCCTTGGAAACTCGGGTAAGTGGTTTCTTGTGGTAGATTCTCGATTGAAACTCTATATTATAGATGTCTTTAGCGATGAGAGGATTGATCTTCCAGCTCTTGAGTCAATCAATGGTGGCCTTTTTAAGGTTGAGCGTGTAGGAGAGAAGATAGTCAAAGGTATATTCACTCGTAATATTGGTTTCGCTTGTTGGACTTGTCATACTGCTGAAGATCTGAGAGGTCTTCTTTGGGTTGATGACAAGAATGGAGACTACATTGTTGTGTGGCATTTTGAACAACACGAATTTGTAGCCTTTTGCAAGAAAGGTGATGATCATTACCGCGAGATTACAACACGGACCGGTGTTCCAAGGCTTTTACAAGGCCTAAAAGATATGCGACTTGTAGGTTACAGTCTTTATGTCCTTGCCACCCGTTACTACATTCGACACCTCGATTTGTCTGGACAAGATGGTTTCAAGGATGTGTCTGACAACCATAGGTTTCCAATGTGTAGGCCAGGTCTGAGTATGGAGGAAACTGAATTAGGAAGAGAAAATAAGATCATCTCATTTAACAATAGCATTGCTGTTACAAGATCAGGTGAGGCTCTGTTTGTCTATACTTACGAGTCAGTTGCAAGGCATAGGATGTTCCACCTCTACAAGAGGGATCCTAAAGATCTAGACCCAAAGACTTATGACACAGAGCTTCATGAGGTTGATTCTCTAGGTGATGAAGCCCTGTTTCTGGATTTAGGTACCACTGTGCCTGCTGACCATACCCTTGGTATTGAGCCAAACTCCATCTATTTCACCCGCAGTGTTCGTGTCGGTCACAAGAAACCTACATGCCTTGACATCTGTGTGTTCAATCTTACAACAAAGACCATCAAACGTTTCCCTCGTCTCTCCAACTTAAACGTCAAGGATGCTCAGTGGTTTATTCCCTCTTGATTTCTTCTCCCTCGGTGACTCCTTACTCTGCTGAAATATTCTGCTGTTGTTGAACTATTCTACTTTTTGTTATCCTCTTTTTTTTTATAATTTAAATATATGTGAGCCAGACAATCGAATTTAGAGTTTAAAGTATGTGAAATGAATGAGAAAGTAAAGAAACTAAATTGCTTCTTAGGCAAGAAAAAAAGACCTGATCAAGTCACATGGCAAAGACTGACTAATATGAAAGAGAAGTGATCAAACTCAAGAAGACTATAAATCTTCTTATTCTCATCTGTCTCTGTCTATAAATATTTATTGAAAATTTATTAATATATTCATATTCATATAAAGCAAATATATGTTATTTCATAAAGAGCAAACATAAACTTAACTATAATCTTTGAAAAGATACGAAATAATTGAACCATAAACTGTATCAGAAGAAGCCTATATAAGCTCATTCCTTCTTTTGGTGTTTTAGACCGTTAGAAAAGAGCCTATATAAGCTCAGCTTGTTCCATTGTAAAGATCACCCTTCCATCTTGCTTTAATACACTACAACAAATTTGCATATTGATAGCATTATAAGATAGCACGAATTCTGTAAGTGCTGTTAAAGATAGTATTCGGATTTTAGCAACTATATTACAGCATTTTAGTAACACTAAACCCATTTATGGCAAAGCGGGAAGAAAAATCACTTTGGCGGCCCAATAATTTATTCTCCCCACTCCAACACTTAGCGGAAATTAGATACTTAGAGAAAAAAATAGTAAACACAGACTCGAAAAGTCTCAAAACCTAAAAGCAACCTAGATATTTTTTCACCAAATCCAAATTAGGTCTTCTAGTCTTTCATTATCTTCTTCTCCGCTCCCAATTTTCTAGAGATCTAGAGTTCTCACCATTAAAATCGGAACCTCTAGCTCCTACCGCTCAACCCAATCGAAGCCGCCATCTTCCTCAGAATAGACGAGCAAACTCTAGGAGCCTAGATCTACTTCACTGATTCCACCTTGTGCACCTCGATTTCGGAAAGAACCGGAGATTCCGTCGATTTCTCTTCCTCCGGCAATCCCTCGAACTCATCTTCATCCCTGAAATCGAAGGAGACGGACGAAGGCTTCACGGTCTGAGTCGGAGGATCCGATTTAGATGCCGGACTAGAATCGGATTCGGAGGATGGTTCCAGATCCAGAACTGTTGACTCAGATTGAGTCAGAAGAGGACGGAGCGAGTGGTGAAGCTCAGTGGAGTCCTCAAAAACATCGTCGTCTTCAGCGAAACCTTCGAAGTCGGAAGAAGAGGAAGTGGTAATGGTGGTGGTCCAGATCTCCGGATCTAATTTCAGTTAGGGTTAGACAGGTAAGGTAAAGCTCTAAACATAATCAATCATATTTGTGGTTGAATCTAAGGTAAAACTCTTTAGCTTTGTTGCAGATAAACACCATAGATCCATCAATGTAATTCTTGTATCTGTCATAGAAAGCTGGAACCGTCATAACCACCAAAACGCCTGCCAAAGTAAACAAGTGGATTGACATTTACTTACAGGTGTGGCAAAGTGTATGAAAATCTATGAGGCTTCCGATGAAAGAGACGAGAAACACAGACATGAACTCTTGATGCATCACACTTTTTATAATGGTGTTAAAATTCTTTGTCACAGCTTACTCTTCGTCGAGTCATGGACAAAGCAAAGCAGTCAACAAGTCTGGCTCTCTTAATGAGGTGTCAATGGTGCTGCTGAATAATCTCTTGTCACTACCTTTTGGCTTAATAAACAACATCCGATTGGATTTTATATTTCGTGTTTAATGTTAGACATTCTTCCTATTGTGTGGCAGTCTGGTGGGTTCATTAAACAAGGTTCCAATATCACTAGCTAGTCTTGTACTCTTCAAAGTCCCTCTCAGTCTCCCAAATTGGTTCAGCATACTATTTGGTAAGTAACACACTTACAGGGTCCTGTCATCTATCACACAAACGATGATTGATTATGTTCTATAAGTTAAAGGTGAATGAATTTGTGTATCTGATGGTTTTGCAGGTTTTGTGTATCCTACACTTCTCCACCTTGTGACTAACGTTAAGACATCATCCTGGCAAGCATGATTGCTGCATGTATGAAATGGCTGCACATAAAACCTCCATTCAAAGCTTTCGTAAGTAACATTAAAAGTCTGTTGATACATTTTGTTTGGAATTAAATTACATGATGTAAAATGTGAAATCTCTTGATTGCAGGATGTGCAGACATTGATCACCAAAATACACAAGTTGATAATGGATCCTATTCCTGCCATGTATTTTGGTGCATTGTAAGTCTGAAATAATTCTAACACTAAAGTAAAACTCTTAATTTAAAATACATGTCACTGACATGTTTTTTAAGAAAATATTTTTATGTATCCTTTTTAGTTTGGAGCAAACATGGGATCAAGAATTACAAAAGCCACAACCTTGGCTGTTGAGAGCATTGAACAATAGTCTGGGAGGAAGGTAGGGAGACATTCTGACTAGATTTTTTTTGTACTAGTATGTGAATTATCTAAACCTAGCTGACATATTACATATCTTCTAACTAATTTTCTTATCTGACAATATTTCTCATTTTGTATGTCAAACTATATGCAGCCAATGCTAGACGATGAGCAAAAGCTTGGATGAGTTATATCTGAAGAAGTTATGTTATCTTTATGATGTTAGTTTTATTTTGTTTAAGACTTAGCTATACTTAACGATGTTTGCATAATGTTTGGTATGATATTATGTAAGATTTGTTTTGGTTAATGTAATATTAACAGAATGTTCAAAATTTATAAAATATTAAAGTATTTTTTATATCTAATTAAACAAATTCTGAAATACAGGATTAAAATTTAGAAATTACATAAATCAAATTAAATTTATTTATATAGCAAAATAAAAGTGTTATGACACAATAATAAACAGCACTAAATATATGTTATAATAAATTATATTAAAACATTTGATTAGCGCTATAATAGATTGATCTATAATAGCATGTCAAAAAAACGCTATTGTATGGTGGGGGTCTATTATAACTTGGGCATACATAGCGTTCATAGAAACGCTATTGATCACATATAATAGCATTTATCCGACGCTAAAAATGTGCAAATTTGTTGTAGTGATAAAAACGTATAGCTTTCTTCTACAAAGCCGAGTGTCTTTGTTTGTTCTTGTTCATTTGAGTCTTGTGAGCGAGTCACTAGTCTCTTTTGTTCGTGCAGATCAGTTTCTTTGAGAGATTCAAACACTCTTGTTCGTCCCATTGAGCGAGCGAGTCAATCACCATATCATCCATTGCATCCCTACCAACGCTCACTTCCGCAACAAAAGCTTGTTTACTTTGACATCTTGTGATTCCAATCTTATATCAGAAAATCAACAATCCACAAAGTTGAAACACTCTTTAAGGTTGATAACAATAATTTGCTGCATAAGATCGATACGAAACATTCGGCTAGGGAGAAAATAAGCTCATCAACCTTATTCAAGTGTATGATCTTCTTTTACTTGATCTGTGGTTTTATAAAAAGAAGAAAAAGTGTGTGTTCTTACTTGTAGCTTGATTGTTTATATATTAATAATCAGATTCATATTTTCCATGTGTATACATTGTATAGATCAAGAAGTGGACTGCATTGCATGCATACATGTTTACTTTAATTTATTTATCAGATCGTTTTATTCTGATATGTATATAAACCATAATGGATAATCATTGTATAGATTCAAATAAAAGTTGATCAAGGTTTAGCCACTCTTCTCTCCTGAATATAATGTTAACACTGAACGTGCGAGCTAGACACTAAAATCTAATTTTAGATCATTTCAGATAATTTCAAATATAATGTTTGCATTGTTCTTCAAATTCGGCAAACACCAGAAAGAGAATCTCAGCTTCTTCATCGTATGCAAGCTCGTCCCTGGCGCGTTTGTAAACCTCCCTTGCAAACTCAACTTGACCATGCTTCATCTCAAACTTTGCATAACTAATATACACAGATACTTTCGGATGACAAAGCACAAATCTCTCGTATATGGATCTTGCACGTTCGATCTCATTATACCTAAGTTCCAAGTTACTAAACAAGAGCCAAGACTTTTGATCCGGTGACCAATTCATCCACCTCTCAAACATCTGTCTAGCTAAGGCAACATTGCCAAGTTTCTCCTCCATGTGAATATACTTAAACCAAAGCTGGTCCACTCCAATTCATCCACCTTTATTCCTTTCTTTTGCTCTAATAATATAACTAGGATCTAACCCGCAGACCGCCGCGGGTGTATATTTTTATACTTTATTGTTTTTATTGGTTAATGAAATGATAATTAGAGTGGTAGATGAATATTAAACGTATGTGATTAGAGGAAAGTTTGGAGTTGTTCGGTTTTTGTTTTGTAAAAATTAGAATGGAACATTAGTATTAACTAAGATAAATGTATTTTACTATTTGAAGTATATGATTGAAATCGTGATCCACCGCGGGTGTATATGTATTTATATTTTTTGTTGGTATATTTAAATTAATAGTGTTTATAGGTTATGTAGGTCTATTGTATTATAGAAAATGAATATTAAAATTTAGCGTTATATTGACAAAACAATCGTTAAAAAACGCTAGCCAAATATCTTGGATTTATTTATAATTAGTTACAAATAGAAAACTAAATAAATAAAAATTTAGCTAGCTATGAGATTTTTTTTTTATCGGATGTCCCCAAAGCTAGCTATGAGATTAATTCCAAAAATATATATGAAAAAGATAAAGAAAAAATTAATATATGATTTAAATAAACCATGACAAAGCAATCATTGAAGAATACTAGCCAACCCGTGAGCCAATGAAAATACCAATACATATATCATTTGAAAATTGATAATAAAAAAATTTGCCTCAACAATTATTAATTTCCCGTACTCTTAATAATTATTTTTAATGTTTTTTAAATTCTAAAATCGAGACTTTCATTAATTATTTCATAATAAATTTTCAACAAAATAGGAAAGTAGAATATTTTTGAAAATTAATATTAAATATTTAAGGAATATACGGTAGAGACAATTTAGGAAAGGATGTTAATTCACTTAGTAATCAAATTTTTTCCTTCTTAATATCCGATATAATTGGATTATCCGTTTGACCCATATCCAAGTTGTTCAATTTCGGATCAATTTTTAAAATTGACCCGATCCAATTGAAAAATTCTTTCCTTATTTGCTAAGTGTACTTCGATTTTAATATAATAGGGATGAGAGGTTACGGTGATTCTAAAGAAAACAACGACGGTGTGCGTAAAGACTCTCACGGTTCTAGGTCTTTCGACAAGTCTGTTCTTGATCATATCCCTAC
The DNA here is from genome assembly GCA_011420285.2 of Erysimum cheiranthoides. Taxonomy (NCBI): domain Eukaryota; kingdom Viridiplantae; phylum Streptophyta; class Magnoliopsida; order Brassicales; family Brassicaceae; genus Erysimum; species Erysimum cheiranthoides. The sequence continues at coordinate 865,298 of CM022181.2, forward strand.
TGAGGATTTGTACAGCAAGTCTGTGGCGTTTGAGATATTAGGACATAATGTCTCACATCGGAAGTTGTAAGGGATCCTAAGTAATATATAAGGGATATGGGCCAATCCACTCATTGCCAATTGGTTTTGAGTTGGAAGCCCATAGAACTTAATATGGTATCAGAGCCCAATCCGCACATACTCAATCCAATCTACTATTGGCCCGATCCAATAATTGGTCCGCCTATCCAACCCCAAACATACCGAGATCAATGGCCAGAAGAGCCATCATCTCGAGGGGGCGTATTAGGGATACAATATCCCATATTGACGTTAGGTTAGAAGAGACTGTTGGGAACATAGATAGGATAAGAGAAGTCTATGAGAGGGCTATTGCTAATGTTCCAACTGTCCAAGAGAAACGATACTGGCGAAGATACATATATCTTTGGTGAGTTTTTTCTATCGATATCCTTTACATATCTTCTTATGTTGATCATGGCTTGCATAACAAGGTAATCAAGTTTAGATTCGTGTAACTCATATGTGTTTGGCTGTCTTAGTTGTATCATCTTTAAGCACATTCACTAAATAAATCTACTAGAACAGATTCTTGCCTTCTGTGGAAAGCTTTTGTTGTTTTTCTTTCGTAGCATACATGGTTATTAGAGTATAAGATTGGTTTAGGAGTTAACCGAGTGGTTAATCTCGGTTTAATGTGTAAACCATGTATTCTCTATATATAGTGGATTCATTGTATGTAGACATTTTACAAGATGAATGAGAAAATGAGTTTGTTTCTAATCTCGTCTCTACTCTGTAACAAATCAGAAGAACGAGAGAAGAAGGTTGTTGATGTCTTATGACAGTTGATCAAAGTTTAGCCACTCTTTCTCTCCTGGAATACAATGTTAACTCTGAACGTGAGAGACACTAAAATTTCACATACTTTAAACTCTAAAATCTATTATCTGGCTCACATAAGTCCAAGATATTTAAACACTGGCAATGTCATAAGTTATATATATATATATATATATCAAAAGAAAAAGAGGATAACAAAAAGTTGAAGAGTTCAACAAGAGCAGAGTAAGAAGTCACCGAGAGAGAAGAAATCAAGAAGGAAGAAACCACTGAGCATCCTTGACTAAATTAATGTTTTAAAATATTTTTTTATCATAGACTGCCATGAATTTTTTTTTCCTGATTTTCTTTTGAATACTGTCCTTTTTATTAAGGAATTTTTTCAACTGTAATTTTTTTTTTTTAACTCCCACAATTATTTTCACGATTTTCACTTTATTTCAAATTTTATGAGATGACATCACCACAATTTTTGGTAATTTATTTTTGTTTTTAAACAATATTTTATTACGACACAAACAAACTTTTAATTAAATAAGTATTCCTACTTTTAAGCGAACCATGATCATTTCAAATCTCAACATTATATCTTATTTTACATTTTGTTCTTTACTATTTTTATGGAATTGTCTTTTTCCTCTATCAATTGCATCAAAAAATTGTAGATTTTTATTATTTATAATTTAGATTTCAAAACTAAATGTAAATTAAAAAAAAAAAGAATTTGTTGATTTATGTTATATATGAATACTAAATTTTATTTAAATTTCAAAATTACCTTTAAAATATAATATATTATTCACAATTACTATGTCCATGCATAGCAGAGGCCATATTGCTAGTGGTAAACTAAAACGTACATCAGTAAATGGTAACAAAGAAGAGGAAAACACATTTATTCATCATAGTCAAGTCTAACACATGCTTATAAATATATATTGGGCTCATTAACAGCCTATTATATTTATATTGGGCCAAGATTGAGATATCATAAGCCTAATATATTGAGGCCCATTAAGAGCCCATTATATTTTTTTGCGTATATATTTGTTAAGCTGGTTGAATCCTTATTCTTCCATCTTTTCCAAAATCAAAACGCGATCTCATGGCTTCAGGCGAACGTAATCTAGACGTTAAGCTTCCACGGACACGCAGGTGAAGAAATACATTGAGATCGAACTCCGGTTCCGGTTGGGAAACATAGATAGATGTAAAAAACTATACGAGCGGTATCTTGAATGGTCTCCTGAGAATTGCTATGCTTGGAGGACATATGCTGAGTTTGAGATGTTTCTTGCTGAAAAAGAACGAGCTAGAGCTATCTTTGAACTTGCAATATCTCAGCCTGCTCTAGACATTCCCGAGCTGCTATGGAAAGTTAACATTCTCAGTCTAATGCATCCAAAGAAGTGAAGATGTCTCAGACTTTTGAATTTTATTGCATCATTAAATTCTCTATATTGTTTGTGGCACATACATTAATTTTGAGATATCAGAAGGGGAAGAATCACAGACTACGAATCTTAAGATTCTTGAAGCTGCTTATAAATGGAAGAAGCAGAAGCTTGTTAAAGCTGCGGAATGCGTCTATAGTGGTTGGTTAACGTTAACATAATGTACTAAGGTGTAGGTGTTTATGTATATTATAATAGATTAGAACATATATTTGATCTATGTATGCTGATTTATGACTCAATTTAAACATATAAGCATCGTCACTAAATAAAGAAAATTAGAAGAGTATCATATAAACGTGATCAGAAGGCTTTGATGTCTTATGACAAGTTTCAAATGACAAGTGTTAGCCACTCTTTCTCTCCTGGAATATAATTTTAACACTGAACGTGAGAGACACTAAAATTTCACATACTTTAAACTCTAAAATCGATTGTCTGGCTCACATAAGTCCAAGATATTTAAACACTGGCAATGTCATAAGTCAATATATATCAAAAGAAGAAAGAGGATAACAAAAAGTAGAAGAGTTTAACAAGAGCAGAGTAAGGAGTCACCGAGGGAGAAGAAATCAAGAGGGAATAAACCACTGAGCATCCTTGAGGTTTAAGTTGGAGAGACGAGGGGAAGGTTCGGTGGTCTTTGTTGTAAGATTGAACACACAGATGTCGAGGCATGAAGGTTTATAGTGACCGACACGAACACTGCGGGTGAAATAGATGGAGTTTGGCACAATACCAAGGGTATGGTTAGCAGGCACGGTGGTACCCAAATCCAGAAACAGGGCCTCATCACCTAGAGAATCAACCTCAAGAAGCTCTGTGTCATAGGTTTTTGGGTCTAGATCTTTAGGATCCCTCTTGTAGAGGTGGAACTTCCTATGCCTTGCAACTGATGACTCGTACTCGTAAGTATAGACAAACAGAACCTCACCTGATCTTGTAACAGCAATGCTATCGTTAAATGAGATGATCTTATTTTGTCTTCCTAATTCAAGTTCCTCCATACTCATACATGGCCTACACATTGGAAACCTATGGTTCTCAGACACATCCTTGAAACCATCTTTTCCAGACAAATCGAGGTGTCGAATGTAGTAACGGGTGGCAAGGACATAAAGATTGTAACCTACAAGTCGCATATCTTTTAGGCCTTGTAAAAGCCTTGGAACACCGGTCCGTGTTGTAATCTCGCGGTAATGATCATCACCTTTCTTGCAAAAGGCTACAAATTCGTGTTGTTCAAATTGCCACACAACAACGTAGTCTCCATTCTTGTCATCAACCCAGAGAAGACCTCTCAGATCTTCAGCAGTATGACAAGTCCAACAAGCGAAACCAATATTACCAGTAAATATACCTCTGACTATCTTCTCTCCTACACGCTCAACCTCAAAAAGGCCACCAGTGATTGACTCTAGAGCTGGAAGATCAATCCTCTCATCGCTAAAGACATCTATAAGATAGAGTTTCAATCCAGAATCTACCACAAGAAACCACTTACCGGAGTTTGCAAGGAATCGATACCCTGAAAGATCACTCTTCGTCTCGTAAACCCTATCATCGTCTGGATTGTACAAACGACAACCATCTTCTTCTAGAGACAGCATCAGCAACGGAGATCCGCTTATTGGCCGCTCAATCAAACTCGAACGCATGGCCTTAGCAGACCCAAGATCCGGACTGCTCCCTGATCGTTTTAGAGTAGATCTCTCCATTATCAGGACGGAGATTATCTCGTCTAATTAAGAAAAAGGGAAAAAGGAATATCTATCTAGTCTGTTGATGAGATTAAGGGAAGGCGTTAAGTTGCACATATATATATTAGGTTATATACTCCATTTGGTACCAAGTCCAATAACCGCGAGAGAAAAATACATTAACGGGTCTATGGCCCAATATAATATCATCATGGACGTGTGAAACGATTGAGTCATAGTTTTTGCAATTTTATTCTTACTAGATTTGTGACCCAATTTTATTCTTACTAGTAAAACTCAACCAATTGTCAGAATGTAATGGATTCGGATGAATCCATTGTGTTGAGAGAAAGGGACGGATTGCTTGAAGATGGAGTTGGGGACTGAATGGCTTTCCGCTTCTTTCTCGAGGTTGTCTCATCCTCTTCCAAATCTCCTACCATCTCCTCCCCATGAATATGTGAAGGACCCGCACAAGAGAGTTTTTCCTTTAGAGCCTTAACTTCACTTTTTAGATGCTTGACCGTCTTCACAACTTTCTTGAGACTCCTAGTGGTCCACTTGTTCCATCGTTGGAGAACTTTGATGTGTTCATGGGCATGGTGAAGTGCTCTTGATGGGATTGGGTCTTCAAAGGGGCGGTAATGGTACCTTGCACTACCTATGGTCTTTGGGAGGCGTGGTGGTTGTGTTCTCTCATGAGAATCGTCGATTGGAGAAGGCGGATGCTCTTAGGCTTTCCCTTGTTGTTTCCTCCATTTGGTGTAAGTGGGGTGGTTGAGTATCACCATTGTAGAGGAGTCCTTCATTAGGGTTGAAGATGACATTCTCTCTTTCTTGAATTGATGTGGCTTCGGGGCTTGGAAGCAGAATTCTTCGTTCGACATCCCTAGAAGTGTAAAATCGACAAGCTTGCTTTGGGCCATAGCCTCCTCCCAAGAAATGGCATGTATTAAGATACAAGCCATCAATCCTCAAAATCACATCATTGCAAACTCCCAAATCGATATTACAATGTTCCAATATGGGTGTGATGACGCCTCCAATGTTCAATATTGGCGTGCTAGTTGTATCCTTTACCGACCACGCCCAATCACGTATTGTCATCAAGTGCTTGATGAAAATAGCAGCTGTACTCACTTCATCTCGGTCACCTTCAATTCGGTCTCCATACTTTGTTGTTTCAAGTAGCGGCATGATCCCATTGACGACAAAAAAACACCATTTCACCTTTATGTATTGCGCTGGTCTCTTTTCTTGCATAAAAAGTATTTGCCAACACTTTATGAGCGTAACCAATCGTCGGATTCCTTATGCTACCACCTTTAGTGTTCCCACATGAGTATCCTCCAATCCCAATTGTTTCCCAAACGTCCCTTGGCTCGTACTTGTAATGTGTAAAACGGTTGTAATCCCCTCTCGAAGCCATAAATGTCACTTACTTGTAAAAGGGACAACTCATAGTTTTGTCCTCCAACCTTGAACTTCACACATCCATGATTCCCATACTCGCGATGTCTAGCATAATTCACTTTAAACTCCAAGGAGGCAAGGAACTCACAAGTGGGAATTTGGTAAGCTTTAGCTTCCATTAAGAGAAACTGTCCGAGGCCCATGTTTTGGAAGATGGTTTGAACATCGTCAAACAACCCAAGCTCTCTAAGCAACTCTTGTTTGAGAGAATTTCAACGAAAGAAGCTTTTCAAAATACTCCTCGAAAGTTGGTTTCGGAGGCGGAGGGGAAGCATTTTTCTTGGCTTTGCCTTTCCGCTTAGGACTCTCACTCTCATTCTCACTCTCATTTTCGGACTCGGATTTTCTTGATTCTACAACCGGTTTCTTCTTTTTACATTTCTTGGTTGGAGCTTTTTGTTTAGCTTTTGGTGGTGGTGCGTTTTGCTTTCGAGTTTGAGATAGAGCGCTTGTCTTTTGAGTTTAACCTCTGGTCTTTCGTTTGGTGAGTGGTGCATTGGATGGATTGGACTTAGTTTTTGTCATGATCATCTATGAAACACTGACCACTAGAGATACCATTAGTATGACTCACTAAAACTCTCAACAATGAAAAGTATGAATGAACTCATAATTCAAGATAGTAATGTAAGAGTACAAACATCAATGCTCCAAATATAAATGCAAAACTCAAAATCAATGAACCACATTCAACTAAATTGTGCATGAGACGATAAATATATGAAGTTTAAACAAGTTAGTCTTTCACAAGTAGCATCTATGAGAAAAGAAAAATCTAATGAAACCACAATCTCTCATTTCCCCCAAAAATTTTTAATTTCATCACATCCAAGAACTCTAAAATCCCAATACTTCAAAGTTTTCAAATTCAAGTTCATGGTAAGCAAAAATCGATGGAATTGCAAATAATCAACATACATTCCTTTTTTAGAAGCCAAAATCGAGCAAGAAGTTAATAAATTGCTTGTCTCATGATGAAGTGTATAGCAAAACCTTCAAAAACCCATGGAAATTTCTGTAAAATCGGATTGGTACCTTCAAAATTTCGATGAATTAGAGGCGAACTCGGAGAAATAGCAGGAATTACTCAAATGTACTGGAAATTTCGAAACCAACAAGCTGGATTTCGCCAAAATTGATGAAGAATTGAGGGAGAAACAAAAGTTTTTGTGTTTTGAAGCTGATGAAATCGTAAAAGACAAATTGAGGAGAGAGAAAAAACTATCTGCCTGGAGAAGATGGTCAAAATCGGGTCAAAATTGGCTCTAATTCGGCCTGGTTTACTTAAATTGGACCAAATCGAACCGGTCAACTATGCAGAGAGAAGTCAAACTTACTTGGAAAAACGATCAGACCCGGTTCAGCTGGGGTAAGACCTCTGCATCGGACTTGCTGGATCGATATGAAGCTTCTGTTTCCGATGGAGAGTGCTGTTTTAGCATCAGACAGCTTGGATTGATGGGCTGTGATCAATGAGATTCTGACGTCTTCAGGGGAAGCTGCATCGGACTTGCTGGCTCGATGGAAAGCTAATGGAGAGTGCTGTTTTTGCATCAGACGCCTTGGTCTGATGGGGAATGATCGATGGGCTCCTGATCAAGTTGTTTTTTTCACCTTTCAACACATTGGATCTTCTAGTAATCTCCATATGGTCGATTCTTTCTCTTTTATGATCTCTCTTTTGAATTCTCATTCTTCATGATAATTGATACATGCTCCGAAACCTGTAAAGAACCAAAACCAATGCATATGCTCCCTGCCTAAGATAACGTGAAATGCATGAAACAAGAAACATTTACAACTAAAACCGACAAAAGCCATAAGATATCATTGCATAACATTAATTACAAAACAGAGTTTAAATTTTAAATTTTAAAACAGAGTTTAGAAGCCAAGAACTCTAAAATCCCAATACTTCAAAGTTTTCAAATTCAAGTTCATGGTAAGCAAAAATCGATGGCATTGCAAATAATCAACATACATTCCTTTTTTAGAAGCCAAAATCATTTAGCCCGAAAAAAAAAAAAGCCAAAATCGAGCTTATGATGAAGTGTATAGCAAAACCTTCAAAAACCCATGGAAATTTCTGTAAAAATCGGATTGGTACCTTCAAAATTTCGATGAATTAGAGGCGAACTCGGAGAAATAGCATGAATTACTCAAATGTACTGGAAATTTCGAAACCAACAAGCTGGATTTCGCCAAATTGGGGGAGAAACAAAAGTTTTTGTGTTTTGAAGCTGATGAAATCGTAAAAGACAAAGTGAGGAGAAAGAGGAAAAAACTATCTGCCTGGAGAAGATGGTCAAAATCGGGTCAAAATTGGCTCTAATTCGGCCTGGTTTACTTAAATTGGACCAGATCTAACCGGTCAACTATGCAGAGAGAAGTCAAACTTACTTGGAATGTATTAAAAAAGATCGAGAGATGTTCACGATCCCACCTACACCATGACTTGTTTTAAGCTCCCAAACAGCCTGTGTAAACGCATTCAGTCAGCACTCACGAGATTTTGGTGGGATACCAATACGGGCAGAAAGAAAATGTGTTGAATAGCTTGGAAAAAGATGACAAAGTCTACACAATGCGGGGGTTTGGGATTCAGAGATATCCAGAGCTTTTAATGATGCTCTTTTAGCAAAAGTAAGTTGGAGAATACTTACTAAACCAGACTGTTTGTTGGCCCGAGTTCTACTTGGGAAATACAGCCGCTCATCTCATTTCCTAGACAGCACAACACCAAACTCCGCTTCTCATGGTTGGCGAGGTATTGGAATTGGCAGAGACTTACTTAAATCACAGCTGGGGAAAGAAATTGGAAATGGCGAGACAACGATGGTATGGTCTGAACCTTGGCTGTCACTTACAAAACCTCAATGCCCGATGGGACCAGCTCCAGAATATGCAAAAGATTTGAAGGTCTCAGATTTGTTAAATCCAGGAACTGCTGAGTGGAATCTTGAATTGATAAGGAAGATTTTACCTGAATATGAAAAGGATATTCTCCTCCTCAGGCCGAGTAAACATGGTGCACAAGACAAATGGATATGGCTTCCAACAGAGTCAGGATCCTACACATCCAAATCGGGATATTATGAAGCAACAAAGCAGGATCCGATTGAACAGGAACCAAATCAAGCCAATCTAGGATTCAATTGGAAATCAAATATCTGGGCGCTAAAGAGCTCACCAAAAACAAAGCTTCTCCTTTGGAAAGCAATGCAAAACGCACTCCCTGTAGGAGAGAACCTGAAACAGAGAAACATAAACAGAGAAGCTCATTGCCCGCATTGTGGAGAAGAAGATTCGGTTACAGATTCGCGACTCAAACTTGGGATTTGTTACCTTACAAATCAACTTTGAATCTGTCTTCGATCTCCAACTTCCGTCAAGGTCTGGAGCACTCAAAATCTTTAATATGCTTACCGCCGACTGGCTTAGGAGCAGGCCCGATCGCACCATGGCTCCTCTGGTCACTATGGACTACAAGGAATCAGAAAATCTTCAACAAGCGTGACCTAAGCCCAGGGGAAACAGTGCTCCAAGCGATCCTGCGAGCCAAAGAATGGCAATTAGCCCAAGCCGAGAGAGAGACAGAACCTTCGATTCAGGTATTGACTCCTAAAAAACAACTAAGACAAGTTGAACTTACATGCAATACAGACGCATCTTGGAAAGCGGATTGTACTGCAGGATTCGGTTGGGTCTTTCGCAGATCGGGTTTACAAATCCACCAAGGCTCAGCAACAGCACGGAACATCAGATCGCCGCTTATGGCTGAAGCTATAGCGATGCTCAAGGCCATCCAGCACGCAATCACACTGGGATTCACCCAAATTCACTTCGCTTCAGATTCGACACTTCTTATCAAAGCGCTCAACTCGGAGACCTCTGCAAAAGAGCTCCATGGGATTCAATACGATATCCTCAACCTATCCTCTGATTTCGATGTAATATCTTTCAATTTCGTTTCTAGAGATGCTAATCGTGAAGCAGACTCTGTTGCAAAGGTTGCTCTGCAATCCCTTTATTTCATTTAATTATATGGGGACGACCCCTCTTTTGCCCAAAAAAAAAAAAAGACATTAAAAGATCTATGAGAAAGAGTTTGTATTCGAAACCAAAAACATCGCAAAAAGGTAAATGTTTCAGAGGTTTTTACCGGCTTTTACCGGCTTTTTCCTCTTCACGCTTCTTCGCAGCTTCTTCTCTCTGTTGGCGAATCAGAGCCAAACATATGATGCAAAGAAATAACAAATGTGTTGAGAAAAATGTAACTAGAGCCAAACGTATGATGCAAAGATCTATAAATCTTTGGAATGTGAGAATCGAATTCTAGCTAAAGCTTATTGTGTTTGAATCTTTTGCAGGTATGAAGAATACATTGATTATTTCTTCCCGGAAGAATCACAGACGACGAATCTTAAGATTCTTGAAGCTGCCTATATAAATGGAAGAAGGACAAGGTTAACAATTAACATAATGTTTCTTCACCTGCAGTTTCGCCAAACAAGTCTGGGAACTGGCTCCGTACAAAGAACCGATGAGACCTGCCTCAGATGCATCTCTCAGATCCTGCTATGAGAACCTGCGAAATGGTGTTTGCTTGCCACCAGTTGGAATCGGATCCGGACCTCTCTTCCCCTGGATCCTCTGGCAGATCTGGTCAGAGAGAAATCAGAGAATTTTCGCCAATCGACAAGCTTCCCCAATTGAAACAATCACGCATGCAATACTTTTTTGTCGGGAACGGCAAGAGGCGCAAAACGGTAAAGAAGATCCAAAACCAGTTCGATCTAAACCTCGACAGAAGCCTGTAGATCCGGATGTGATCATTTGCAAATCAGATGCTTCTTGGACAAGGAATCACGGAAAGCCGGATTAGGCTGGCTCTTAACAAACGGCCAAACCAACAGCAGATGCTCCAACTCGATCGCCGAATCACATGTTCGATCACCACTTATGGCAGAAGGACTTGCGATGCTACACGCCATCAATTCAAACACGCAAAAACTCTTGGTTACACCAAACTCTCGCTAGCTTCAGATTCATCTCAATTGATTGAAGCCATCAAATCGGAGTCCCACCAGAAGGAACTCCACGATATCCGCAAACTCTTTATCTTCTTTTGTGTTTTCTTCGTTTCCATCATCTATTCCTCGTTCTGAGAATAGAGATGCCGACGCTTTGGCTAAGGCAGCTCTAAGAAACTCTTCAATTTGCCCTCTTGGGCCTTAATTTAGTAATGAAAAGCCTTTCAGCCCAAAAAAAAAAGTTCTGAAATACTCTTCCATCTTAACAAAATATCATAATGTACAAACATATAATAGAATTTATATATTTAATTATAGTACAACATATATTTGATCTATGTATGCTGATTTATGACTCAAATGTAAATATATATAATCATCGTAACTAAATAAAGAAACTTAGAAGAGTATCATATATATAAACGTGATTAAAAGGCTTCAAATGACAGTTGGTCAAGGTTTAGCCAAGCACATGTTTAATAGGCTTGGGCCTTGGGCCTTGGGCCGGCTTTGGCTTTAATCAAAGGCTGCTTGCAAGTATTAGTGAGGTTCTAGGTCAAGGGTTCAGCAAAGTCTAAACAGGGCCTAACATCTGAGCAGGGGGCGTACGGTTTTCTGGTTGTTATTGAGTTGTTTTCTTTGCGTGCTTGAGTATGGTTTTCTGGTTGTTCTTGAGTCGTTAGTGCATGAGTATCAAACTGAGTGTACATGGGAGAGATCGAAGATATTCCCATATGCTTGCTGTTGTTATTGCTATAGTTTGGAGTTGTTTGATACATGCAAAAGATGGTGATCAAGTCAAAGGGTGAAGAAGATTACTTTCATGAGCTTGATGGGCAAAAATTAAGGGAGAGCCTAAGTTATTCAACTCAGTCAACAAGGGAGAGAATTTTGATATCATGTTGACCGAATTGAAGTTGTTTGAGGAAAACGTGCTACAGCTCCCAGATTGAAGGTTAATTAGAGGTTGCATATCATTAAGTATTGTCAGTCCTACAGCTCAGTCAACAAGGGAGAGATTGAAGATACATTGTGTTGACAGAATTGTAAGACTGACAACAAGGCGTAAAGGAGCAACATCATGAGAGTGATGAGAACATGAAGACTTGAAGACCATGAGAGTGATGAGAACATGAAGACTTGTTGAAGACCATCAAGTGAAAAAGGTTTAAGTATGCTTGAGCGATTGAAGTTATTCTTGATAATGTAACAAAGGGAGAGATTGAAGTTACATTTGTGTTGTTACTGGTTATGATACTCAAGAGAGTTGATCAAGAAGCTAAAAACAAGTCTGGTACATACAGTGATACCTCAGCCAGAGAATCTAAGACTGTATTGGTATTGGAGTTTTATTGAGAAGATCCAAGATATGAGAAAAGAGCCAAACGGGCTTTGAGTGTGTAAGAACGTCTTCCAGAAAATTGAGCAGCAACTTAGTAAACCTGAAACAAAACAGAGTAGAAAGAAGGTAGCAACTGTGTAATGCAACAGAGTCGAAAAGCTTTCTGTTGCAGCAAACAGTTGAACAGTCGTTGAACACAACCGAGGAGCAGCAAACATGGAGCGGTTGTGTCAGAGTAAAAGAATGGGTCAAGTTGACAAAAGGGAACAAGCTTTTACCCAAAAGACAAAAAGGATGAGCTTGAGGAACCTAGGGTTTTGAAGAACTCTAAGAGGTGGTAACAAGAAAAGGTTACACACCTTGAGTCTAAATGTGAGGGTTGCACATGTTGTGAGTGGTTTTTTTCCACCAACAAGAGAGAAAGATTTGTTGGTGGTTTTGTTAAAGAAACTACACTCGTTGAAGAGAAAAGGAGTGGTAGTTGTCTTGATCCATCTAGATAAGAGTGATAGGCACAAGTGTGTGTGCTAGATATCATTAGCATTGTATTTGTGTTCTTATTCTAGTGGATTGTTTCTGGACTAGGTCTCGGGGATGTAGGTTACTCGTTAACAAATATCGTGTGTCGTCTCTTTAGTTCATCGTTCTCACTCTCTCTACACATATGCATCACTCAAACGAGTGCATCTAGCCACATAGGTGTATTTTCATGTGAGAATCGAATGCTAAAGCTTAATGTGTTTATATCTTTTGTAGGTATGAAGAATACATTGATTATTTGTTCCCGGAAGAATCACAGCCGGCGGATCTGAAGATTCTTGAAGCTGCTTAATTATAAATGGAAGAAGCAGAAGGTTGTTAAAGCTGGTGGGAATGCGTCTATAGCGGTTAATATAATGTACTAAGGTGTAGGTTAGCCCTGGGCATAAAATCCGAAATCCGAAAATCCGATCCGATCCGATCCGAAAAATCTGAATCCGAAACCGAATTGAAGAGTCTTAAAACCCGAACAGATAATGAATTCTCCCATCCGAATAATCCGATCCGAATCCGATCCAATCCGAAATCCGAACGGATTATCCGAAAACCCAAAAAAAAATAGATATTCAAAAATATTAGTTATAATTTTATATTCAAAAAATAGCAAATAACAAAAAAATATTTGAAATAACCTAAATATCTAAAAAGTTTAAGTTATATTTGTTAAAACTATACAATTTTTCCAAAATATAACCAATTTTTTTTAAAAATAAATGGAATTTTTAGTTTTTTTTTCCCAAAAATCCGGTCCGAATCCGATCTAAATGGTCATAAAAATCCGAACGGATAATGAATTATCCTATCCGGATTATCCGAATCCGATAAAATCCGATCCGAATCCGATCCGAATAATCATAAAATCCGAACGGATATTAAATTCTCCTATCCGAAAAATCCAAAATCCGAAATATCCGATCCGATCCGATCCGAAAATCCGAACGCCCAGGGCTAGTGTAGGTGTTGATGTCTTTTGCGGTGTTAATATTATAATAGATTAGAACATATGTTTGATCTATGTATGCTGATTTATGACTCAATTTAAAAATATAATTAAGCATCGTAACTAAATAAAGAAAATTAGAAGAGTATCATATAAACGTGATCAGAAGGCTTTGATGTCTTATGACAAGTTTCAAATGACCGTTGATCAACGTTTAGCCACTCTTTCTCTCCTGGAATATAATGTTTTTCAATATATTGCTTGTATCATGGTTGTATGAAGAAAAGCTTTTATTCTATTTCCGCCTCTGTACTGAAACAAGAAATGTTTTTCAATGATCTATATATCAAATGCTTATGCAGGTTTTACTGCTATACCAGATGCCTGCTTAGCTACTCAAACCACGAGACTTGAAAATTGGAAAAAGCTGTATGAATTGGTTTTGTCATTTTCTAGTTTACATCTTGTTATCAAAGATGGCAAGATGCTTATTTTGTTGCCAAGGCACAAGTATGCACAGAGACTGTAGGCCGGATGCCATGGCAAGCAGAACCCAAACAGTTCTTGCAAGCCGCCATTCAAGTCGACTGTGTCCAAGATATTTAAAACACTGACAATGTCATAAATTAATATATTTATCAAAAGAAAACAGAGGGTAACACAAAAAGTAGAAGAGTTCAACAACAGCAGGTGAGGCAAACGAAACCATGAGGAAGAAGAAATCAAGAGGGAATAAACCACTGAGCATCCTTGAGGTTTAAGTTGGAGAGACGAGTGAAAGGTTTGGTGTCCTTTGTTGTAAGATCGAACACACAGATGTCGAGGGATGAAGGTTTCTCGTGACCGATACGATAACTGCGGGTGAAATAGATGGAGTTTGGCTCAATACCAAGGGTACGGTTAGCAGGCACGGTGGTACCAAAATCCAGAAACAGGGCCTCATCACCTAGAGAATCAACCTCAAGAAGCCGAGTGTCATAGGTTTTTGGGTCTAGATCTTTAGGATCCCTCTTGTAGAGGTGGAACTTCCTATGCCTTGCAACTGATGACTCGTACTCGTAAGTATAGACAAAGAGAACCTCACCTGATCTTGTAACAGCAATGCTATTGTTAAACGAAGTGATCTTATTTTGTCTTCTTAATTCAGTTTCCTCCATACTCAAACCTGGCCTACACATTGGAAACCTATGGTTCTCAGACACATCCTTGAAACCATCTTTTCCAGACAAATCGAGGCGTCGAATGTAGTAACGGGTGGCAAGGACATAAAGACTGTAACCTACAAGTCGCATATCTTTTAGGCCTTGTAAAAGCCTGGGAACATCAGTCTGTGTTGTAATCTCGCGATAATGATCATCATCTTTCTTGCAAAAGGCTATAAGGTCGTGTTGTTTAAATTCCCACACAACAACGTAGTCTCCATTCTTGTGGTCTACCCAAAGAAGACCACTCAGATCTTCAGCAGTATGAGAAGTCCAACAAGCGAAACCGATATTACGAGTGAATATGCCTCTGACTATATTCTCTCCTACACGCTCAAACTTAAAAAGGCCACCATTGATTGACTCTAGAGCTGGAAGATCAATCCTCTCATCGCTAAACACATCTATAATAGAGAGTTTCAATCCAGAATCTACCACAAGAAACCACTTACCCGAGTTTGCAAGGAAACGATATCCTGAAAGATCACTCTTGGTCTCGTAAACCCTATCATCGTCTGGATTGTACAAACGACAACCATCCTCTTCTAGAGACAGCATCAGCAACGGAGATCCGCTTATTGGCCGATCAATCAGACTCGAACGCATGGCCTTAGCAGACCCAAGATCCGGACTGCTCCCTGATCGTTTCAGAGTAGATCTCTCCATCTCCATTATCAGGACGGGGATTATCTCGTCTAATTGAGAAAAAGGGAGAGAGGAATATCTATCTAGTCTGTTGATGAGATTAAGGGAAGGCGTTAAGTTGCACATATATATTATTAGGTTATATACTCCATTAGGTACCAAGTCCAATAACCGCGAGAGAAAAATATATTAACGGGTCTATGGCCCAATATAATATCTTCATGGACGTGTGAAACGGTTGAGTCATGGTTTCTGCAATTTTATTTTTATTTTGTCCACAATTCATCTACTCCCCTTCAATCTATCTATTTTTACCTGCGGTATACACAAATTTTATATATCCTCATTAAAGGGAAAGAGTATTATCTATATAAGTAATTGAGAGGTACATCTTTGAAAATCAGACGAAAATACCCTTCAGTTCATGAAATCTAAAAATCGAATTGGGTTTGTATTCATATTATCTCAATGGGTAAATTCGTCATTGTGATTGTTCATTAATCGGATAGACACGCGGACTATCCGACCCGGGAGACAACCCAGGGGTCTCCGATTGGTTTTCATTTCGATGTTAACAAAAAAAAAAAAATTCAACTTTCTCCTCCTTCCTTATTCTTCTTCTCTCTGATTCTTCGTTCTTCAAGCATTTCTTCTTCATCTAGGGTTCATTTCTTTAATCTCTCTCTTATTTTCCGGCGAGAGATTCATACCAGAGGGAGGAAACCATTCGGTGTAGCAATTGGTGTAGAGATAGAGAGTGAGCGGTGGAATCTGTGATAAGAGAGAAGCTCTGGATACAGTCTCATACCGTCGTCGGAGACAGAGTTTATGTCTATTGGCTCTTGAGGTAAAATCGAGATCGCTGTGTTTTCTGTTTCCTTGTGATTTTAATGAAATCGAAATCTTAATTCTCTCTTCGTTCTATTGTTTTGAGCTCAATCGGATTGGTTTTGATTTGCTTTGAGTATTGTTTTATGATTTGAGTCGCGTTTCTGAGATCCTGTGGAGTCGGATTTGATGTATTCAGATTGTTTTTTTAATTGCAATTTTAGGGTTACGCTTTTGTACTTAAATCAATCTCATCGGATTTTCTTATATCTGATCGGACTTTCAGTTCCCGTGGAAGTAGACACGGAGATTTTTCTTAGCTCTGATCGGAGTTAGTTCCGGTGGAAGTAGGAGAGACGCCGGATTTTCTTAGATCTGATCGGAGTTTCAGTTCTGGTGGAAGAAGGATACAAGTTTTTCTACATCCCGTGTTTCTGTGCAATGGATTCTTCGGTTTGAGTTCCTGACTACTCCCAAGAATGTGGACTTAAGCAAGTATTACTGGCAATACTCAAAACGAATTTCTACTGCAAAGATTTGTCACAGAAAAACCCATAATCGCACAACACAAACCACAAATCAAAGATCAATAACTCAAAATAGGGATAAAATCGAATAGATGTTCGCAAGAAACACCAATCGATGGCTTGAATCTCAATAAGAGAAACCGGCACTTGCAAAACGGAGAATCCGTAAAAGTTCATACATAATTTTCGATAGAAATAAAACTGAAAGAGTAAAGTTACTAAATAAGCTGCTTTCCACGGCAAACATGAGTCGGTCACTCCTCAGTAGCCACGCGTTGTTGTTTTATTCGTCTGTCTTTTCTTCCTTGACTTCGCACGTGCCAGCACACGTGTGTTTGCTGTATCAAGATTCATTCTCTTCCTCTGGTTCTTTAGATCTTCTATGAAAGACTCTCAGATTTTGTTGTAAAACCTAGGAAACACTTAAATATCCCTTTTTAAAATTGCCAGTAATACCTGCTTAAGTCCTGTGTTTTCATCCTAATTCGAAACAAGTAATAAAATCAGAGTTTAGGTCTATATTGCACATCAATCTTACTAATATGTGCTTCTATCATCGCTAATGTTTTGAATCTTTGTTAAATCTATAGTTAGTGCTCAGAAATTCTTACTAATCACTAGCTTATGTGACTCTGACATCAGTAATGTATATAATCTGTGTGTGCCTGCCTTTATTGAATTGACAGTCTTGATGGTGGGCGTGGCAGAGATCACTTCTCTAATTCAAGTGGAGATCACAATTTTCAGGTGAAGATGATGTTTATTAGCCATGAATTGTTCCATAGTTCATGTGAAAACTCGCGTCGTCATTTATACAGGTGAAAGAAGAACTGGAAGCACTAAATAAGATGCGTGAGGCGCTTCAAGATGAGGTATGAGGTCGTTTATGTGTCCATATAGGATGTTTGGTAGATTTAATTTACATAATCACGAGCGATCGGAAGAATTTATGGGGTAGTTTCAATGTTAAGGTGCTGGTGATGGAAGAGAGATTGGAAGAAAAAGAAGTAGTTTGCTCAGAGCAAAAATAAAAGTCTAAGGTACGTATCTTCTATATCTTACAAATCCGAAAAGTTTTTACTATGGATTGGTTCTCATTCGAAATGGTTAAGCCAGAGATCAGAAGATTTGTTGATCAATGAAAAGAAACTGGTTTCATAACGCTGGAGAGAATTGACAACGTTAAGCATCGGTTGGGTCCAGTTTTCAAAAGTAGTTTTGTTAGGTAATTTTCGTTTGACATGTGGTCTATGTTTGTGGTAGTGCTCTTTGTGGTGTTTGCAGAAATTATCCACGATATACAAAGAGGATAGTGTGCTTTTATTTTTTCATTTTATGTTCATTCTATCTGGTTTGTTATGATTTCGAAACTTATCCAGACTTATATAATTTCATTCTCAGATTCACGATTAAACTATTTTGATCTTGCTTGCTTTTATTACTTAGAACTTTGATGAAATCTTCTTGCCTTTGCTATTAGCAATCTCACGCCAGCTTTCACATTCACACTTGCCGTTATCTTCAGGTTCCACCTCTTCAGGTTGGAGTACCTTCACAATCATGCAATTATGCACAGAGACATTAAGGTTGCAGAATTTCCCCATACCTTATAAGTTGCTCGGTATTTTTCTCTACTTTATAAAATGAAATTACTCTTTTCTAAATGGGATCTTATTGGATTGACAAATCAAGTTAAGGTTTTACCTTGGAAAAAATGCAATTGCTATGTTATTAGTTTTCTCTTCTTTGAATGGTTAGTAATCAAATGTAATTACAGGGTAATTGCCTAACAGTAGCAAAAATCAAGGTTTGATGATCTCAATCAGACATCATCTTCTTCTTTTAAGATTTTAGTTATTGGATAAGTTGAGGTTTGTTTAATTGCAGCAATCGGGTGGAATCTTAGAGAAATGTGAGTGTGGTGAATAACATCTCTGGTATGTCTCTCTTGCCACCATGGAGATTAAGCTTCTTCGTCATCTTGATCATGAAAACGTAAGTCACGAGAATTCTCAGTTTCATAATTGATGATTATAAGAAGACATGTTAGTTTAATTGTTCTTTGTTCTTTGTTCTTTTTGTAAGCAGACAAGATTGTGACAATGAATAAAGTATGTCCAAAAAAGAAGAAAAGAAAGGGTGTGAAGCAGTGGTTGAACCAATTTCAGCAGATGTGAGCTTTGCTTTTGGAGCTAAGAAAGAGAGAGGAAACGTGTTGATGCCTGATGCTCAGGTGAGGCACCTTAAAGATCAGCTGATTAGCAAAGGTTTATCTTTCACTTCCATCTGCAAAGGCCAACGCCCATTTTGTGAGAGAGCTTCGACTCCGTATTAAAGAAGTTCAACGAGCACTTGCAGATGCCTCCAAGGATTCGGATCTGTCAAAGACGTAAGTGCTTCTAATCTTTTCCCATCATACAAGTTAGGTGTTTATTTCCACTTTTTGCTTCATTATAAAATCAGTGATAATGTTGTTGCATATGTTGAAAAGACGGCTTAAATAGCTATAATGAAGCACTTAACATCGCTGAAGCATTGATTGAAGCTTTACATCAGGTTCAAGTCAGTAACTATTAAATCAAAACGTTCATAACTTTTTAACAAACAAACAGGGTTCTGATTACTACTTCATCAGATGGGAGAAGCTAAACTGTTGCTTGAAGATTGGGAAGGAGCTGTGGAGGATTTGAAGCAAGACGCTCAAAGCACTCATGTTGGTTAGAGATTAGTTTGTAAATCTTCAGTTATTCTGATATTCTTTAATGTAAGTTGGATCCTTAAACTCAAGAAAACACACATCTAACTGTATTAGGACATGGAAATTCATGAAGCACTTGGCAGAGCAGAGAAAGCACTGAAGATGAGCAAGCGAAAAGATTGGTATAAGATTCTTGGAGTTTCCAAAACCGCTTCTATCTCTGAAATCAAACGAGCCTACAAGAAGCTTGCTCTACAATGGCATCCCGATAAAAACATAGACAATAGTGAAGAAGCTGAGAAAAATTCCGAGAAATTGCTGCAGCTTATGAGGTTCAACAAAATTCCACATTACCCTTTCAATATTTACACACACATGGTCATTGTCTCTCTCTCATTCTCTGGATATCTATCATGTGAATTGACCAGGTTCTTGGAGATGATGATAAGCGGGCAAGATTTGATAGAGGAGAGGATCTTGAAGATATGGGTGGAGGAGGCGGTGGAGGATTCAATCCGTTTCATGGTGGTGGACAACAGTACACTTTCCATTTCGAGGGTGGGTTTCCCGGTGGTGGTGGTGGTTTTGATGGTTTCGGTTTCTAACTTGGACATGAAGGAAGCATGTAACTTGAGACTAAACTTTTCAAATTATACTCAAAACACATTTTCCTTTCTTTCATCAAAAAAGTTTTGTGCAATCATAGGAACTAACCATAACCAACTTATTTGATATTTAATAAAAAAAAAATTTTAAAATATTTTAGGAAAGTCTATACTTCGAAATTTTTGGAAATTTAGATGTTTTTAAAACATTATAGAGAAATTTTGAAAACTAGAAAAACTAAAATCTACATTTCCAAATAGCTAATAAATTAAAAAAAAAAAACAGTTATAAGACTGAAATTTTTTAGGGAATATGGGAGGGAATGGATTTTCTATCCAGAAATGGACAGAGCTACACTGTAAAAATTTGGATTCTTCTTTTTCATTTAAAATAATTTTGCGTAATTAAAAACTAATTTTTTATTATAATAAATATTTTTAAAAAAATATTAACAAAAATGATACAATTAAAACAAAAATATTATTTAACCTAGACGGGTAAGGAATAAAAATATATAATTTGATAATGAAAAATTCTATTCCGAAATATTATCGATAAATGCTGGATGAGCATTACGGGTAACGAGATAAGAATTACGGATAACGGGATGAAATTTACGGGTAACGGGACGGAAAATATGGATAACGAGATATAGATCAAACCTACCACTAATTCGGTTTATATTCATTCCCGGTCTAATCGTTGGATTTATCCGAATTTTAAAATATTGACTAACACACAAAAAAATTACCTTAAAAAACACCAAATATGCGATCACACTATCTACAGTAATACACACAATGAGCATACTTAAAAGAATTTCTGCCTTTGATGTATCACGGTTACACACTACATACAATAATACACAACGACCTGACACAAATAAATTTCTACCCGACACAGAAATTTTTGCCCGTGCTGTAGCACGGGTTATATACTAGTTAGATACTAGTATTAGACCCGTACTACATACGAAAATTATTTTTTTTTTTAATATAGTTAACATATTATTATTTTTTATAAAATAACTAAAACATATAATTAATTTAAAATATTATTAATTTAAATTTAAATTTTAAACAATGGAGAGAGAGGTTGAAAACTAAAAATATTTTGTTTTAATATATTTTGAAAACTAAAAAATAAAAAACTTATTTTTGTTACGCATATGGAGATACAATATTGAGATAGTGGGAGTGAAAAGAGGGGAAGGAGTTACAAAAAAATATTTATTCATTTAAAAAAAAAAATGAAAAGTTTAATTGTTTTTTTCTGTTTTGTTTTTTTTTAACCGTATTTTTAGTTGTTTAAAAAACTGAAAGTATAGATTTTGAGACTTAAAACAGGTGTCAGAAGGATAGGGTGTCAGTTTTTTGTGAATTCACTTGTGAATCTTATATAATAAGAGAGGGTTGTCTTTTGAAACTCTCTTATAAGCTGACATGTGGCTTCCTATCCATCTGACATGTGTTTCTTTAATTCTGTGTAATTAGTAATTATAATCTTATTTTGACCAACAAACAAAAAAAAATCTTATATAATAAAGAAGGGTTTTTTTTAACATGTTGATATCTATTTAATATACATTACTTCAACAGTTTCAAAAATGGGAAATTTTGTTTTTTAAAATAATCTTTATTAAAAAAAAACGTATACAATGAAAGATTACACCTTTAACTATTTTCGATATTTTTATATATAAAAAAAGAGTTTGAACTATTTGCATGGCATTCACCTAGGCACATAATCTCTGAAAGAAAGTTTTTTTTGAAACAAAATTTTGACATGTGACTTCGTCATTGATAGGCGTTTTAATTGCCGGCTCCATTCCTAATGTGTACCATGTAACGGCTTCTCTATGCCAAAATGAATGCAAGCAATTAATTATAGGAGTTTCCTCAAGTAACGCATATGTTATATATACTATATTTTATTTGGGTTTCAAAGATTTGGGTCCACTCCACCAAGGATCTGCCGCCGGTGAGGTCAGGCCAATGATGCGCCTCCAAGTACTCACTCCTTCCACATAAAGGAATGCTCCGATGTCTCCTCTCCCTATCCCTAATCTTTATTCCTCCGCCGGAGGCTAGCACATCGATATGATACCTTAGCTTCAAACTAACTCTTTACCTTTTATATAATTAGAAACCGAGATAAACAAGCTCGGTGGAATGACTATGTTTGCTTTTTTGTTCAGGTGTATTGATGTTGTTCGGTGCATACTGGAGGACGGATGTGGACAGGTTATTGAGATTTTATTGTTGACTGACATGAGAACCATTTACAGATACTGGACGAGATCCATTATAGCCAATGGCCTAAGGAGGGAACTGATGATATGAAAGCAATAACGACTTTTGTTTTCTTGATTCTGAGATTTTTTGTTTTTAAAACAGAGTCTTGACGAGACATGATTGATATGTATATATTGTAGATGCCTTGGATCGGTCAAGTTCCCAGTCTTCTATACATGCCAATCCTGTTGATATACTTTATCTTGGTCCAAATTAGCTTCATGGTTACGATAATGAAAAGGGTGTCCAATCAACGTTTTCTCCCCCAGCAGTAATTTCGGCTCGGAGTTCCACTATTTTATGACACGTGAGTTCTAAAAAAAGTGATTATGTTTGCTATTTTGCTTAAGCAAGCTCACAAAACCAGCAAACTTAATTCATTTTATCTGAACTCTGTCATCACTTAATGTATTGTTTGAATGCTATGTAGATATATTTAAATGCTTTGAAACAATATAAAACATTATTGGCTATAAAATTTGAACAGAGGCTTTCTATTGTGCTGGAATTATGTTCTAACTTTGTTAACTCCATTAGTGGTAATCTAAAGCTAGCTCAATGAATATGCAATGAGTTGGGAAGCATCGCATCAACAACCAGGGGTAGAGACATGGAGCTGAATGTAGAAACAAGTCTTCGGGAAGCTCGGACATTGCTTACAATAAAACAATATAGTCCGGTTTGGTTTGTAGTCATTACTTATTACTTAGTTACCATCTGCTATCTATAATTTCATGCCATGTGTCATGCTTTGGTAGGGTATCTTCATTTTGCTTTGGTACTGCCTTTTTATATGTAGCAAATGTGGCAAAATCCCTCTTCTGCACTTGTCATGAATTCAATTTGGAAATTGAAAAGGCCTACGTTCTTCTTATGCTTGTAGAGATTCATGATTGGCTGAATGCTTTATGCTTATTCTGTTTTCCAGTAAGCGTTGTTTGGACACATGGCGATATTAGCTGCGTATTTTGGACTTGGTTTTGAAAATATCAAAGACGGGGACTGATTCTTACTTTTTTTTGTTCTTTTTCTTGTCAGCCAACATGGGAGAATTCACTTCACAATTCAGCAAAATATTGTCAGATGAAGAAGTGGCGAAAGTGCAGAAGTTTGAGCATTGGAATGGATTGGTTATGACTGCATCAAATGAGCAATGTTGTAATCGAAAATGGAGCAGAAAATGAATCTAATGGAAATTCTGGTTCATAATATTTACAGGCCGGAATCAGATACAAGACTTCGTTCAAACTAAAGTTAGGGGTTTCATCTCCGTTTTGTCATTTCACAAACATTTCTGTAGCCTCTTTACAAAAATTATAAATGAAACCCAATTTCTTCTTCCTTTTCCCATCTCACTGTGTTTAATTTATTGAAAACTACACTTTTGGTTTTTCTCTCTTTTGGATTATTGTGTAAATAGTATGTCTATGAAAAAGAATGTTAATTTGGCCTACAAAGTTTATTTGGATCATCACAAAGATAATTATATGTTTCGCACCCTTGAAGGTAAAGATAACACAATTTTGTTATTCTCGATTTGCTTCTAAAAATATCCGCTATTTATTGCATAAATAAGTATACAGTATGCACATAATGTTGTTTAATGTTGTAGCATGCGTAACATCTCGCCTTATTTGTTGATATCAAAATAAAATAAAAAACATTATAAAAGAATCTAAACTTATTAGAACTACCGTAGGCGGCGAAAAAAAAAAAATTTACTAGAACTTCCGAACGTTAACATATGTATAATGTAAGTTTCTTATTTATTTATTATGATGTTAACGTATGTAAGTTATACCACAAAAAGTTTTGCGTAAATTTACTGTCATTTTTATAATCAAAGTTCTAAATGATAAAATTAGATTTCCCTGAGAGTGGTTAATACAATGTAAAGACATAATAAATATGTTCAAAGAGTATTACTAAGAGTCTAAATCTTCTTTACACAAAAAAAAAATCTTATAAATATCTATTTTTTAAATCACGAAACCCTAGACTAAATAAAATTTCAAACGGATGATAAGAGTTTTTAACTTCAGACGATGTTTTAAAGGGGTTGGCTAAAGTTTCATTAATGTTTTCACACCCGGAGGTCTGGGTTCAATTCTTGGAAAGCATTATTTATTGGTGATTTTAAGGAGGTTTTTAAGTAGGTAGTTTTAAGGAGATTTTAAGGAGATTTCAAGGAGACAAGTTTCCATAAGATCTTCTGCGTGGAGCAGGTGCAAGCACTATATATGAATTTTCATAAAGGTAAGACGGTATAATTATCTGTCGTAAGAGTAGACGATGTAATATTTATCATACTTTGCAATAGAATAATAATAATTTAGTGTTAAAAAAAAGGAGGTTGGCATAGATCAAATACTTTGAAATTTTAGAGAATCCATATGTGAAAAACCATTATCCGAATTTAGAGCCGCCAGAATTTATGATGGATATATGGATCCAATACGGATCAATCTAAAGTAGCTAAAATTATTTAAATAATAATATAAAACAAAATTTGATTAAAATATCCAATATAAATTTAAATTTGATTTTTTAATAAATATTTTATAATATTTTCATCATGTGATTTCTAAAGTAAACACTAACTCTAAAAAAAATAAAGTTCATTTTTGATGATATTTTGAGCAATTATTATATTTATTATGTAATATATAAAAATTTATAGACATATTTAGATAAAATCTTTATGTAAAAATGGATTTGACCCTAATCTTTAAATTGAAATATACCAATATAGATCCACAACTCCTTAAATTGAAATATCCAAATATAGATCAAATCCAATTACTATTAGACAAAAGGAGTATTTTAGTATATTAAGTTCAAACCCACGCAACGCATGGGATACACCCTAGTTATTATATAAAGATAATTATGATTAGGATGAATTGTTGATTCCCGTTCCATTGCGTCTCATAGTCACTTGTGGCATTGATGGCACTGATATAGATTTTGAAAACTCCATTAAAAAAACTTTGTTCATAATTAAATCATATAGCCTAATTAGTAAGGCACTGCCTTGGCAAAATTCTAAAAATCCACCTTGAGATCCTTCAAACAAACTAACATTAAAAAAAAATTAAAGACTAAAACTCAACCAATTGTCAGAATGTAATGGATTCGGATGAATCCATTGTGTTGAGAGAAAGGGACGGATTGCTTGAAGATGGAGTTGGGACCCATGAATATGTGAAGGACCCGCACAAGAGAGTTTTTCCTTTAGAGCCTTAACTTCACTTTTTAGATGCTTGACCGTCTTCACAACTTTCTTGAGACTCCTAGTGGTCCACTTGTTCCATCGTTGGAGAACTTTGATGTGTTCATGGGCATGGTGAAGGCGGATGCTCTAAGGCTTTCCCTTGTTATTTCCTCCATTTGGTGTAAGTGAGGAGGGGTGGTTGAGTATCACCATTGCAGAGGAGTCGTTCATTAGGGTCGAAGATGACGTTCTCTCTTTCTTGAATTGATGTGGCTTCGGGGCTTGGAAGCAAAATTCTTCGTTCGACATCCGTAGAACCGGTAAGCTTGCTTTGGGCCATAGCCTCCTCCCAAGAAATGGCATGTGTTAAGATACAAGCCATCAATCCTCAAAATCGCATCATTGCAAACTCCCAAATCGATATTACAATGTTCCAATATGGGTGTGATGACGACGCCACCAACGTTCAATACTGGCGTGCTAGTTGTATCCTTTACCGACCACGCCCAATCATGTATTGTCACCAAGTGCTTGATGAAAATAGCAGCTATACTCACTTCATCTCCGTCACCTTCAATTCGGTCTCCATACTTTGTTGTTTCAAGTAGCGGCATGATCCCATTGACGACAAAAAAACACCATTTCACCTTTATGTATTGCGCTGGTCTCTTTTCTTGCATAAAAAGTATTTGCCAACACTTTATGAGCGTAACGAATCGTCGGATTCCTTATGCTACCACCTTTAGTGTTCCCACATGAGTATCCTCCAATCCCAATTGTTTCCCAAACATCCCTTGGCTCGTACTTGTAATGGGTAAAACGGTTGTAATCCCCTCTCTTGAAGCCATAAATGTCACTTACTTTGTAAAAGGGACAACTCATAGTTTTGTCCTCCAACCTTGAACTTTACACATCCATGATTCCCATACTCGCGAAGTCTAGCATAATTCACTTTAAACTCCAAGGAGGCAAGGAACTCACAAGTGGGAATTTGGTAAGCTTTAGCTTCCATTAAGAGAAACTGTCCGAGGCCCATGTTTTGGAAGATGGTTTGAACATCGTCAAACAACCCAAGCTCTCTAAGCAACTCTTGGTTGAGAGAATTTCAACGAAAGAAGCTTTTCCAAATACTCCTCGAAAGTTGGTTTCGGAGGCGGAGGGGAAGCATTTTTCTTGGCTTTGCCTTTCCGCTTAGGACTCTCACTCTCAGTTTCTGAAACAATAAGTTAGTGGGTTTTGAATTAGTCGTTTTGTTATTTGATTCAGTCAATTTGAATAAGTCTTGTGTTAGTCTTGTGTTCCTGAGATGTAGGAAGCAAGTACAAGTTGTTGCAGTATTTTTCGGAACTAGTTTGTTAATCGCTTCTGTCTATTTAAGAGACAAAGCATCTTCTTCAGTTTAATAAGAATCACGAGTATTATTCAGTTCAGTTCTCTTGAGTTTTGTGTTTTGTTCTTATCAGTTTCGGACTCGGATTCTCTTGATTCTACAACCGGTTTCTTCCTTTTACATTTCTTGGTTGGAGCTTTTTGTTTAGCTTTTGGTGGTGGTGCGTTTTGCTTTCGAGTTTGAGATAGAGCGCTTGTCTTTTGAGTTTGTGCTCTGGTCTTTCGTTTGGTGAGTGGTGCATTGGATGGATTGGACTTAGTTTTTGTCATGATCATCTATGAAACACTGACCACTAGAGATACCATTAGTATGACTCACTAAAACTCTCAACAATGAAAAGTATGAATGAACTCATAATTCAAGATAGTAATGTAAGAGTACAAACATCAATGCTCCAAATATAAATGCAAAACTCAAAATCAATGAACCACATTCAACTAAATTGTGCATGAGACGATGAATATATGAAGTTTAAACAAGTTAGTCTTTCACAAGTAGCATCTATGAGAAAAGAAAAATCTAATGAAACCACAATCTCTCATTTCCCCCAAAAATTTTTAATTTCATCACATCCAAGAACTCTAAAATCCCAATACTTCAAAGTTTTCAAATTCAAGTTCATGGTAAGCAAAAATCGATGGCATTGCAAATAATCAACATACATTCCTTTTTTAGAAGCCAAAAAATCGAGCTTATGATGAAGTGTATAGCAAAACCTTAAAAAACCCATGGAAATTTCTGTAAAAATCGGATTGGTACCTTCAAAATTTCGATGAATTAGAGGCGAATTCTGGAGAAAGAGCATGAATTACTCAAATGGGCTTGAAATTTCGAAACCAACAAGCTGGATTTCGCCAAAATTGATGAAGAATTGAGGGAGAAACAAAAGTTTTTGTGTTTTGAAGCTGATGAAATCGTAAAAGACAAATTGAGGAGAGAGAAAAAACTATCTGCCTGGAGAAGATGGTCAAAATCGGGTCAAAATTGGCTCTAATTCGGCCTGGTTTACTTAAATTGGACCAGATCTAACCGGTCAACTATGCAGAGAGAAGTCAAACTTACTTTGAAAAACGATCAGACCCGGTTCAGCTGGGGTAAGACGGCACTGCATCGGACTTGCTGGATCGATGTGAAGTTTCTGTGTCCGATGGAGAGTGTTGTTTTAGCATCAGACAGCTTGGATTGATGGGCTGTGATCAATGAGATTCTGACGTCTTCAGGGGAAGCTGCATCGGACTTGCTGGCTCGATGGAAAGCTAATGGAGAGTGCTGTTTTTGCATCAGACGCCTTGGTCTGATGGGGAATGATCGATGGGCTCCTGATCAAGTTGTTTTTTTCACCTTTCAACACATTGGATCTTCTAGTAATCTCCATATGGTCGATTCTTTCTCTTTTATGATCTCTCTTTTGAATTCTCATTCTTCATGATAATTGATACATGCTCCGAAACCTGTAAAGAACCAAAACCAATGCATATGCTCCCTGCCTAAGACAAGGTGAAATGCATGAAAGAAGAAACATTTACAACTAAAACCGACAAAAACCATAAGATATCATTGCATAACATTAACTACTAGTCCAATAACACAAAACAGAGTTTAAATTTTAAAAATCCAAAACAGAAATACAACTAAAACAAATCCACAATATCAAAAGTTAATAAACTCTTCCGCTCCATTTTCTAACTCTTCTCCACTCTCTTTGGTTGCATCTTCTACTTTCTTACTCAGTTCTTCTCTTAATACTCCTTCACATATTTCTCCCATAATACCCTCTCAGGCCATTTTCTATGCGAATGCTCACGTTTGCTAAAAAGTTCTCATCCTTTTCAACACCTTCAACCATAGATTGCAAGTTTTCATCGCATTTAAACGCCGCAATCAAACCAATGTCATGAGCTGTTATCCCTTGAGAAATGGCTTTCTTCAAAAAAATAGCAAAAACCTTCATTTGCTCAGCATAATTCGGATTAGCCTCCCATCCACATCGAGCAAGAAAGTTGAGATCTTCATCGGGCTTGATTCGTGTCACATAATCGATGCAACGCTGAGAGAAGGCTGCATTGGCGTTTCCCTTCTCCATTAACCACTCAATCCAATAAAAGCCACATAGATTGTAGTTTTGTGCCTCATTCCCAAATGACATCTCATGATCTATAGGCACAAGATGAGCTGAACCGCTTTCGTCTACTCGGACCAGAATATTATCTCTGTGGCGATCCATATTCCCAAATCGAATATCAGCCACAACAATTTTCAGCATTTCTTCCAAGGTTATTCCAATATCACCACGTTCACCAATGGTACCCACTGTCTCAACGAATTCAACTAAGACTCCCATCTTCGTCTCGTTTCCATTAGTGAAACGCACAAAGATTGTTGGCGAAACACTAGAGAAACCATAGATGTCTGGAGATATCGATCTGTGATCAGATTCTGGATGATCCAAAAGATACACAAACGCTTCCTTCATTGCCGATAGTTCATCACCATGTAGGAATTGCTTGAATAAACACCTCAATTTTCCCTCTTCATCGAGAACTTCATAGATGTGTGGATTTCTGCGAAACCTAGGCAGATCACCCCGCAGATTCGCGTTGACTAACCAATCAACCATCTGTTGAAGGTGAGTCCTAAGCTGCTCTGGAAGCTGAGAGAGTATTGGAAATACTTCATCCATCTATGAACAGAAAAACTTTCTTGTTAGAGTTGTAGAATCTGTTACCATTAGTATGACTCACTGAGACCTACAAACTCTCAACAATGAAAAGTATGAATGAACTCATAATTCAAGATAGTAATGTAACTCACAAACATCAATGCTCCAATATAAATGCAAAACTCAAAATCAATGAACCACTTTCAACTAAATTGTGCATGAGACGATGAATATATGAACTTTAACCAAGTTAGTCTTTCACAAGTAGCATCTATGAGAAAAGAAAAATCTAATGAAACCACAATCTCTCATTTCCCCCAAAAATTTTTTTAATTTCATCACATCCAAGAACTCTAAAATCCCAATACTTCAAAGTTTTCAAATTCAAGTTCATGGTAAGCAAAAATCGATGGCATTGCAAATAATCAACATACATTCCTTTTTTAGAAGCCAAAATCGAGCAAGAAGTTAATAAATTGCTTGTCTCATGATGAAGTGTATAGCAAAACCTTCAAAAACCCATGGAAATTTCTGTAAAATCGGATTGGTACCTTCAAAATTTCGATGAATTAGAGGCGAATTCTGGAGAAAGGGCATGAATTACTCAAATGGGCTGGAAATTTCGAAACCAACAAGCTGGATTTCGCCAAAATTGATGAAGAATTGAGGGAGAAACAAAAGTTTTTGTGTTTTGAAGCTGATGAAATCGTAAAAGACAAATTGAGGAGAGAGAAAAAACTATCTGCCTGGAGAAGATGGTCAAAATCGGGTCAAAATTGGCTCTAATTCGGCCTGGTTTACTTAAATTGGACCAGATCTAACCGGTCAACTATGCAGAGAGAAGTCAAACTTACTTGGAATGTATTAGAAAAGATCGAGAGATGTTCACGATCCTGACTCCTGAGTAATAGCAGAGGTTTTATCCTTCTGAGTGTGATCACTTCTCATTTGCGTCCTTCCACTTTCTTAGATTCTCTTGCTGCAATTAAATGGAGACATTAAAAGATCTTTTTTTTTTTTTTGGAATCAGGGTAAACTTATGGGAATCAGAGTTTCAAAAAAGAGCCCTAGAGTGAATCACCTTCTCTTTGCAGATGATACCATGTTTTTCTGTAGATCAGATCCTGAGAGCTGCTCTGAGCTCATCTCCATCCTGCAAAGATATGAAACTGCCTCAGGACAGAAGATTAACCACCAAAAATCTGCAATTACTTTCTCTTCAAAAACTCAGCCTGCGGTAAGAGAAAGAGTCAAGAAAGAACTACTTATTGAAAAAGAGGGTGGACAAGGCAAATACTTGGGCTTACCCGAGCTATTTGGGCGCAAAAAGAAGAATTTATTCAGCATGATAGTGGACAGGATAAAGCAACGAGCCCTAAGCTGGTCTTCTCGGTTTCTCTCGCAAGCTGGGAAACTTATTCTGCTCAAATCCGTCCTCTCAGCAATGCCCACCTACACCATGACTTGTTTTAAGCTCCCAAACAGCCTGTGTAAACGCATTCAGTCAGCACTCACGAGATTTTGGTGGGATACCAATACGGGCAGAAAGAAAATGTGTTGGATAGCTTGGAAAAAGATGACAAAGCCTACACAATGCGGGGGTTTGGGATTCAGAGATATCCAGACTTTTAATGATGCTCTTTTAGCAAAAGTAAGTTGGAGAATACTTACTAAACCAGACTGTTTGTTGGCCCGAGTTCTACTTGGGAAATACAGCCGCTCATCTCATTTCCTAGACAGCACCACACCAAACTCCGCTTCTCATGGTTGGCGAGGTATTGGAATTGGCAGAGACTTACTTAAATCACAGCTGGGGAAAGCAATTGGAAATGGCGAGACAACGATGGTATGGTCTGAACCTTGGCTGTCACTTACAAAACCTCAATGCCCGATGGGACCAGCTCCAGAATATGCAAAAGATTTGAAGGTCTCAGATTTGTTAAATCCAGGAACTGCTGAGTGGAATCTTGAATTGATAAGGAAGATTTTTACCTGAATATGAAAAGGATATTCTCCTCCTCAGGCCGAGTAAACATGGTGCACAAGACAAATGGATATGGCTTCCAACAGAGTCAGGATCCTACACATCCAAATCGGGATATTATGAAGCAACAAAGCAGGATCCGATTGAACAGGAACCAAATCAAGCCAATCTAGGATTCAATTGGAAATCAAATATCTGGGCGATAAAGAGCTCACCAAAAACAAAGCTTCTCCTTTGGAAAGCAATGCAAAACGCACTCCCTGTAGGAGAGAACCTGAAACAGAGAAACATAAACCCTGAAGCTCATTGCCCGCATTGTGGAGAAGAAGAATCGGTTACACACCTCTTCTTCTCTTGCAGATTCGCGACTCAAACTTGGGATTTGTTGTTACCTTGCAAAGCAACTTTGAATCTGTCTTCGATCTCCAACTTCCGTCAAGGTCTGGAGCACTCAAAATCTTTAATATGCTTACCGCCGACTGGCTTAGGAGCAGGCCCGATCGCACCATGGCTCCTCTGGTCACTATGGACTACAAGGAATCAGAAAATCTTCAACAAGCGTGACCTAAGCCTAGGGGAAACAGTGCTCCAAGCGATCCTGCGAGCCAAAGAATGACAATTAGCCCAAGCCGAGAGAGAGACAGAACCTTCGATTCAGGTATTGACTCCTAAAAAACAACTAAGACAAGTTGAACTTACATGCAATACAGACGCATCTTGGAAAACAGATTGTACTGCAGGATTCGGTTGGGTCTTTCGCAGATCCAAAACTCTGTTGCAAAGGTTGCTCTGCAATCCCTTATTTCATTTAATTAAATGGGGACGACCCCTCTTTTGCCCAAAAAAAAAAAAAAAAAAGACATTAAAAGATCTATGAGAAAGAGTTTGTATTCGAAACCAAAAACATCGCAAAAAGGTAAATGTTTCGGAGGTTTTACCGGTTTTTACCGGCTTTTTCCTCTTCACGCGCTTCTTCGCAGCTTCTTCTCTCTGTTGGCGAATCAGAGCCAAACGTATGATGCAAAGAAATAACAAATGTGTTGAGAAAAATGTAATTAGAGCCAAACGTATGATGCAAAGATCTATAACTTGCCGATTTGATATCTTTGGAATGTGAGAATCGAATGCTAGCTAAAGCTTATTGTGTTTGAATCTTTTGCAGGTATGAAGAATACATTGATTATTTCTTCCCGGAAGAATCACAGACGACGAATCTTAAGATTCTTGAAGCTGCCTATATAAATGGAAGAAGGACAAGGTTAACAATTAACATAATGTTTCTTCACCTGCAGTTTCGCCAAACAAGTCTGGGAACTGGCTCCGTACAAAGAACCGATGAGACCTGCCTCAGATGCATCTCTCAGATCCTGCTATGAGAACCTGCGAAATGGTGTTTGCTTGCCACCAGTTGGAATCGGATCCGGACCTCTCTTCCCCTGGATCCTCTGGCAGATCTGGTCAGAGAGAAATCAGAGAATTTTCGCCAATCGACAAGCTTCCCCAATTGAAACAATCACGCATGCAATACTTTTTTGTCGGGAACGGCAAGAGGCGCAACACGGTAAAGAAGATCCAAAACCAGTTCGATCTAAACCTCGACAGAAGCCTGTAGATCCGGATGTGATCATTTGCAAATCAGATGCTTCTTGGACAAGGAATCACGGAAAGCCGGATTAGGCTGGCTCTTAACAAACGGCCAAACCAACAGCAGATGCTCCAACTCGATCGCCGAATCACATGTTCGATCACCACTTATGGCAGAAGGACTTGCGATGCTACACGCCATCAATTCAAACACGCAAAAACTCTTGGTTACACCAAACTCTCGCTAGCTTCAGATTCATCTCAATTGATTGAAGCCATCAAATCGGAGTCCCACCAGAAGGAACTCCACGATATCCGCAAACTCTTTATCTTCTTTTGTGTTTTCTTCGTTTCCATCATCTATTCCTCGTTCTGAGAATAGAGATGCCGACGCTTTGGCTAAGGCAGCTCTAAGAAACTCTTCAATTTGCCCTCTTGGGCCTTAATTTAGTAATGAAAAGCCTTTCAGCCCAAAAAAAAAAAAGTTACTGAAATACTCTTCCATCTTAACAAAATATCATAATGTACAAACATATAATAGAATTTATATATTTAATTATAGTACAACATATATTTGATCTATGTATGCTGATTTATGACTCAAATGTAAATATATATAATCATCGTAACTAAATAAAGAAACTTAGAAGAGTATCATATATATAAACGTGATTAAAAGGATTCAAATGACAGTTGATCAAGGTTTAGCCAAGCACATGTTTAATGGGCTTGGGCCTTGGGCCTTGGGCCGGCTTTGGCTTTAATCAAAGGCTGCTTGCAAGTATTAGTGAGGTTCTAGGTCAAGGGTTCAGCAAAGTCTAAACAGGGCCTAACATCTGAGCAGGGGGCGTACGGTTTTCTGGTTGTTATTGAGTTGTTTTCTTTGCGTGCTTGAGTATGGTTTTCTGGTTGTTCTTGAGTCGTTAGTGCATGAGTATCAAACTGAGTGTACATGGGAGAGATCGAAGATATTCCCATATGCTTGCTGTTGTTGTTGCTATAGTTTGGAGTTGTTTGATACATGCAAAAGATGGTGATCAAGTCAAAGGGTGAAGAAGATTACTTTCATGAGCTTGATGGGCAAAAATTAAGGGAGAGCCTAAGTTATTCAACTCAGTCAACAAGGGAGAGAATTTTGATATCATGTTGACCGAATTGAAGTTGTTTGAGGAAAACGTGCTACAGCTCCCAGATTGAAGGTTAATTAGAGGTTGCATATCATTAAGTATTGTCAGTCCTACAGCTCAGTCAACAAGGGAGAGATTGAAGATACATTGTGTTGACAGAATTGTAAGACTGACAACAAGGCGTAAAGGAGCAACATCATGAGAGTGATGAGAACATGAAGACTTGAAGACCATGAGAGTGATGAGAACATGAAGACTTGTTGAAGACCATCAAGTGAAAAAGGTTTAAGTATGCTTGAGCGATTGAAGTTATTCTTGATAATGTAACAAAGGGAGAGATTGAAGTTACATTTGTGTTGTTACTGGTTATGATACTCAAGAGAGTTGATCAAGAAGCTAAAAACAAGTCTGGTACATACAGTGATACCTCAGCCAGAGAATCTAAGACTGTATTGGTATTGGAGTTTTATTGAGAAGATCCAAGATATGAGAAAAGAGCCAAACGGGCTTTGAGTGTGTAAGAACGTCTTCCAGAAAATTGAGCAGCAACTTAGTAAACCTGAAACAAAACAGAGTAGAAAGAACGTAGCAACTGTGTAATGCAACAGAGTCGAAAAGCTTTCTGTTGCAGCAAACAGTTGAACAGTCGTTGAACACAACAGAGGAGCAGCAAACATGGAGCGGTTGTGTCAGAGTAAAAGAATGGGTCAAGTTGACAAAAGGGAACAAGCTTTTACCCAAAAGACAAAAAGGATGAGCTTGAGGAACCTAGGGTTTTGAAGAACTCTAAGAGGTGGTAACAAGAAAAGGTTACACACCTTGAGTCTAAATGTGAGTGGTTTTTTTCCACCAACAAGAGAGAAAGATTTGTTGGTGGTTTTGTTAAAGAAACTACACTCGTTGAAGAGAAAAGGAGTGGTAGTTGTCTTGATCCATCTAGATAAGAGTGATGGGCACAAGTGTGTGTGCTAGATATCATTAGCATTGTATTTGTGTTCTTATTCTAGTGGATTGTTTCTGGACTAGGTCTCGGGGATGTAGGTTACTCGTTAACAAATATCGTGTGTCGTCTCTTTAGTTCATCGTTCTCACTCTCTCTACACATATGCATCACTCAAACGAGTGCATCTAGCCACATAGGTGTATTTTCATGTGAGAATCGAATGCTAAAGCTTAATGTGTTTATATCTTTTGTAGGTATGAAGAATACATTGATTATTTGTTCCCGGAAGAATCACAGCCGGCGAATCTAAAGACTCTTGAAGCTGCTTAATTATAAATGGATGAAGCAGAAGGTTGTTAAAGCTGGTGGGAATGCGTCTATAGCTGTTAAGATAATGTACTAAGGTGTAGGTGTTGATGTCTTTTGCGGTGTTAATATTGTAATAGATTAGAACATATGTTTGATCTATGTATGCTGATTTATGACTCATCAATTTAAACATATAATTAAGCATCGTAACTAAATAAAGAAAATTAGAAGAGTATCATATAAACGTGATCAGAAGGCTTTGATGTCTTATGACAAGTTTCAAATGACCGTTGATCAAGGTTTAGCCACTCTTTCTCTCCTGGAATATAATGATTATTGTTTGTATCATGGTTGTATGAAGAAAAGCTTTTACTCTATTTCTGTCTCTGTACTGAAACAAGAAATGTTTTTCAATGGTCTATATCAAATGCTTATGCAGGTTTTACTGCTATACCAGATTCCTGCTTAGCTACTCAAACCACGAGACTTGAAAATTGGAAAAAGCTGTATGAATTTGTTTTGTCATTTTCTTGTTTACATCTTGTTATCAAAGATGGCAAGATGCTTATTTTGTTGCCAAGGCACAAGTATGCACAGAGACTGTAGGCCGGATGTCATGGCAAGCAGAACCCAAACAGTTCTTGCAAGCCGCCATTCAAGTCGACTGTGTCCAAGATATTTAAAACACTGACAATGTCATAAATTATATATTTATCAAAAGAAAACAGAGGATAACACAAAAAGTACAAGAGTTCAACAACAGCAGAATGCAGCAGAGTAAGGATTCACCAAGCCAGACGAAACCATGAGGAAGAAATCAAGAGGGAATAAACCACTGAGCATCCTTGAGGTTTAAGTTGGAGAGACGAGTGAAAGGTTTGGTGGTCTTTGTTGTAAGATCGAACACACAGATGTCGAGGCACGTGGGTTTCTTGTGACCGACACGAACACTGCGGCTGAAATAGATGGAGTTTGGCTCAATACCAAGGGTACGGTTAGCAGGCACGGTGGTACCCAAATCCAGAAACAGGGCCTCATCACCTAGAGAATCAACCTCAAGAAGCCGAGTGTCATAGGTTTTTGGGTCTAGATCTTTAGGATCCCTCTTGTAGAGGTGGAACATCCTACGCCTTTCAACTGACTCGTACTCATAAGTATAGACAAACAGAACCTCACCTGATCTTGTAACAGCAATGCTATTGTTAAATGAGATGATCTTTTTTTCGCTTCTTAATTTCATTTCCTGCATACTCCGACCTGGCCTCAACATTGGAAACCTATGGTTCTCAGACACATCCTTGAAACCATCTTTTCCAGACAAATCGAGGTGTCGAACGTAGTCACGGGTGGCAAGGACATAAAGATTGTAACCTACAAGTCGCATATCTTTTAGGCCTTGTAAAAGCCTTGGAACACCGGTCCGTGTTGTAATCTCGCGGTAATGATCATCACCTTTCTTGCAAAAGGCTACAAATTCGTGTTGTTCAAATTGCCACACAACAACGTAGTCTCCATTCTTGTCATCAACCCAGAGAAGACCTCTCAGATCTTCAGCAGTATGACAAGTCCAACAAGCGAAACCAATATTACCAGTAAATATACCTCTGACTATCTTCTCTCCTACACGCTCAAACTTAAAGAGGCCACCATTGATTGACTCTAGAGCTGGAAGATCAATCTTCTCCCCGCTAAAGACATCTATAAGATAGAGTTTCAATCCAGAATCTACCACAAGAAACCACTTACCCGAGTTTGCAAGGAATCGATACCCTGAAAGATCACTCTTCGTCTCGTAAACCCTATCATCGTCTGGATTGTACAAACGACAACCATCTTCTTCTAGAGACAGCATCAGCAACGGAGATCCGCTTATTGGCCGCTCAATCAAACTCGAACGCATGGCCTTAGCAGATCCAAGATCCGGACTGCTCCCTGATCGTTTTAGAGTAGATCTCTGCATTATCAGGACCGAGATTATCTCATCATGCACGTGTGAAATGGTGGTTCATAGTTTTGCAAACTCTTTTATTTTTTATTTTATTTTTATTTTTTTGTCAAAAAGTTTTTTCGACAATTCATCTATTATCTATCAATCTATTTTTACCTGCCGTATACACAAATTTTGTATTTATTTTAAATTTAATGATATTCTTTAAATTTTAATTTTTATTATTATAAATATATAGATTAGTTATTAATAGTTTTCCATATTAGAAATCACAAATCAGTTACACGAAACTAAACTTAACCATGATCAACATAAGAAGTCCATCACTGAAAATCTGTAAAGGATAAGGATAGAAAAATCTCACCAAAGATATATGTATCTGTGGAAGCCCCCTCGGTCCAGTGGTTGAGACCAAGGGTGTTAATTATGCTTCTACATCATGAGGTTTGGGGTTCAATCCCCGGGAGGCGTGATTTATTGGAGATTTTAAGGAGACTAGTTTACATGAGATATTCTGCGTGGAACAGGTGCAAGCGCTAGATATGGATATTCGTAGAGGCCAGACGGTGAATTTATCCGTCATATGAGTAGCCGATGTATTATTTATCATGATTTGCAATTGAATAATAATAATCCAGTGTTAAAAAAAAAAGATATATGTATCTTAGCCAGTATCGTTTCTCTTGGGCAGGTGGAACATTAGCAATAGCCCTCTCATAGATTTCTCTTATCCTATCTTTGTTCCCAACAGTCTCTTCTAAGCTAACGTAATCGAACCATGAATCATAGTTCAAAGGGTTCTTCCTCACTTCACTTCATCTTCATACTGAAACCTCTTCTTCCCAACAATAGCATCCTCAATCCCTTCCTTATCCCCATACTTGGTGTACAAATCCTCAGCTCTTCCTTTAGGGATATGATCAAGAACAGACTTGTAGATAAACCTAGCCCGTTCTACTTCTTTGCATCGTTCTTCAAATTCGGCAAACGCCACAGAGAGAATCTTAGCTTCTTCATCGTATGCAAGCTCGTCCCTGGCGCGTTTGTAAACCTTCCTAGCAAGCTCAACTTTACCATGCTTCATCTCAAACTTTGCATAGCTAATATACGCAGATACTTTCGGATGACAAAGCACAAATCTCTCGTATATGGATGAAACATAAACTGTATCAGAAGAAGCCTATATAAGCTCATTCCTTCTTTTGGTGTTTTAGACCGTTAGAAAAGAGCCTATATAAGCTCAGCTTGTTCCATTGTAAAGATCACCCTTCCATCTTGCTTTAATAAAAACGTATAGCTTTCTTCTACGAAGCCGAGTGTCTTTGTTTGTTCTTGTTCATTTGAGTCTTGTGAGCGAGTCACTAGCTAGTCTCTTTTGTTCGCGCGGATCAGTTTCTTTGAGAGATTCAAACACTCTTGTTCGTCCCATTGAGCGAGCGAGTCAATCACTATATCATCCATTGCATCCCTACCAACGCTCACTTCCGCAACAAAGCTTGTTTACTTTGACATCTTGTGATTCCAATCTTATATCAGAAAATCAACAATCCACAAAGTTGAAACACTCTTTAAGGTTGATAACAAGAATTTGCTGCATAAGATCGATACTAAACATTCGGCTAGGGAGAAAATAAGCTCATCAACCTTATTCAAGTGTATGATCTTCTTTTAATTTACTTGATATGTGGTTTTATAAAAAGAAGAAAAAGTGTGTGTTCTTACTTGTAGCTTGATTGTTTAAATATTAATAATCAGATTCATATTTTCCATGTGTATACATTGTATAGATCGAGAAGTGGACTGCATGCATACATGTTTACTTTAATTTATTTATCAGATCGTTTACTCTGATATGTATATAAACCATAATGCATAATCATTATATAGATTCAAATAAAAGTTTATCAAGGTTTAGCCACTCTTCTCTCCTGAATATAATGTCAACACTGAACGTGAGAGACACTAAAATCTAATTTTAGATCATTTCAGATAATTTCAAATATAATGTTTGCATCGATCTTCAAATTCGGCAAACGCCAGAAAGAGAATCTCAGCTTCTTCATCGTATGCAAGCTCGTCCCTGGCGCGTATGTAAACCTCCCTAGCAAGCTCAACTTGACCATGCTTCATCTCAAACTTTGCATAACTAATATACGCAGATACTTTCGGAGTACTACTTTATTCAAACATAAGAACCATAAGACATAGTCAATGAGGATACTAGAAACATTAGAAACCTAAGTGTTATTGATGGGTTTAATGTACACCCCAATTTGGTTGAGAGAAACTTCAGTCTTCCCATGAAAGCCAACAATCTTGTGACCTTTCTCCTCGAGTTTGAATGTTGTTCCCACGTAAGTATAATCCGGACTGTGACTTAAGACTTCATATGTTGTACGGTTCGTAGTGAACTTGAGCATCGTCATATAAGTGGGCCAAGGAAAAAACATGGCAGATGCAGTATTAGGTGATAACCTCTTACCATAATGCCCTTCAACAGATGTCAAGTACTCGTTGTTAAAGTAGAGCTTGAACTACAACAACAAAGAAGACAAAAGAAAGTTATATTTTATAAAACGTTAGTGATGTACTTAATACTAGAATAGAGCATATTAGGTGATAACCTCTTTCTTCCTATCATCTTCATGGATGGCTCCGTGAGGGTCTCCGAAACAACAGTGATCATAAATCAATCAACATCAAAATTACAATTATCAAAGAGAACATGAAACTAGCAATCCAAATGAATGCAAATATCGTTAGGATTTTGGAAGAAAAAATGTATCTACAGTTTTCGTCTGATAACATGAAGCTACGCATATCTACTAGAATTCGACTTCATTGTGATGATGATGAATCCATCAAAAGTCGAGGAGCTAGCTTGAGAGAGAGATGCAAAGAAAGAAGTAGTGGTGTCCTTAGAAAAATCACACAAAAGTTTTTCTTTGGTTAAAAAACCTCTATTGTCTAATCGAGAAAACTTGATGTATAATACACATGGTTTGATCAGATTTATGTAAGTGAAAATCAATGTTGAACAAAGAAACTACACAAGAAGTGCACATATCAATTTATGAGAGATTCAAACGAGAGTATCTATTGTGAGAAAGAAGAATTGGAGTGCGAGAGACAGATGATAATGAATAATTGTTCTGAGAATACTTTACAATGAACTATTAAGAGATCATTGGGATAGTAATCCGTTTTTGCAAGTTAAACAAAAATTAATTCAATTTTTTTTGCAAACTAACATTACGTCTTAGTGAGATTACTAAGAATGACTATTTAGTTCCTCCCTAATCAATATCACCGAATTAAGGCAAAGAAATATAAAATTATTAATCAAATTTTATGATAATAATTATAAATCAATAATAATATAATATAACTGAACTAATATAAATACTATATTTTTGTCCTACATATCATTAATTTATATTTATGTGGATTTAGCCACTCTCTTCTCTCCTTAATGACACTAAAATGTAATTTTAGACCATTCATATCTCTGCTTTTACACTCCCTCTGTTTTATAATCTAACTATCACAACAATTGAAAGTCTTGAGACAATTTCTATTTCTATGTTTACAATCAAAATTGTATTGTTTCTACATATATAT
Source organism: Erysimum cheiranthoides (assembly GCA_011420285.2). Lineage (NCBI taxonomy): Eukaryota > Viridiplantae > Streptophyta > Magnoliopsida > Brassicales > Brassicaceae > Erysimum > Erysimum cheiranthoides. The sequence continues at coordinate 906,202 of CM022181.2, forward strand.
AACGTGATAATGATCGAATCATATTTCTATTGTATATTGGAAATTATGGAAACTATTTATAAAAGCTCAATTCAGATGATTATTATGCAAACAGTTTAAGTTTAGTATATGGTTGCATCTATTGAAGGGAGAATTATAAGTTAAAATTTTCAAAAAAAAAAACTGATAAAAACTAAAAGTTCCATTAATAGAATATGACAACTTAACATGTACAGCATCAGTACATTGGGAAGAAACTTCACTTTTACAGCATCAGTAAATATATATCATATTGCTAAAATAAATCGAATCACATCGTCTAGTATAAACTCCACTTTCTATTTCTGTTTTAATCCTCTATCTTCAACATCTTCTAGATCAGGATCTGCAAAACCCAAACATTAAAAATGAATAACAGGTAACAGTAATATAACCCACATGAATGTATAAAAAAATTAATAATGTCACAGAAAAGATAATATACTAACATTTGTATACATTGGTTATCAGCAAAAATATTTTATAAATTGTTATTCTGTCAAAACTAATTAACTTATGGAACAAGAAAACATGAGGAGAAACAACCTTCACCCTAAGGAATCTCCTAATTGATGATGTAGTTATTTATAACCGGAGCTTGGTTTAGTTCTTTAACTCTTGACGGCTTTGTTTGGCATCACGAAGCTTATCTTTGAGACTAAATTTACGGTTGTGAAACCACTTGAAGACGTCTGCGTCTTCGACTTTTTCACCAAAATCTTGAAGTCTGATCGTAATTTGTTTGATATCGGTCAGAGACGGGTTAACCGTACCGCCGATGAAAAGTTGGTCGAGTATTTGAGCCTGATGTTGATTTGGTTCCCATTCTGGTTTAGGATCCGAGATGACTAATTCATAAGAAAGGGTGAATTGTTAGATTAGATCACACTGATTAAAAAGAAGTATATTAAATAGCACAAAAAGATGGTTATTAGTAAATGTAACAAAGAAGAGAAGAAGAAGGTTATATAATTTATCAAAAAAAGAAGAAGGTTATATATCATAGTCACATCTAACACATGTATATAATGATGGATTTGCGAATATTTAATACTTACCTGAGGTAGATGGAGAAGAAATGATGCAATTAAAGTCGTGCATGAATGATGGAGTGTGGATGTCATCGTGTTGGCCTTGATGATCATCATGATCCTTATGAGAATTTTTGTTTGAGCTAGAGGACATTATGACGATGATGAAGAAGGAGATTGATAGAAGTTCTTAGGCTAAGGAAAGAGGAACACTTAATCTCTTATACTGGCCTCTACATATAAATCAATAGCCATTTTCATCCTACGCGTCTCTCATTACAATTATATCGACGGTAGAATAATTAAAGAGAAACTAAAATTAAAAATTAAAGAAAAGCATATAAAACTGAGAAATCTTATCGAATGAAATATTATTATTGACTTGTGTTGTTGAATAGGTTACATGAACTATGGTTTATATAGGAAACCATAAACCTAAACTTCCTAATTTAATATGGAAATAATATATAAAGATAAATGCTAATCTTCCAAATCTAAGATATTAACATATATTTGTAATCTTCTAGATTCTTCTTGATTGCTTCGGTTTTTGGTTCTCGGTTTGCTTCGGTTAGGTCGATCTCATCGATCTCCCCAATACCCCCCGGCAATCTCATACGTGGAAGACACGTGTGAGATTGGACAATTCTTCAAAATAACGGCTTTATACCCGGCCAACGGGTCATAAGAGATGCGTCGTTATACCCGGACGACGGGTCATAAAAGATGCGGCGTTATACTCGGCCGACGAGTCATAAAAGATGCGGCGTTATACTCGGCCGACGAGTCATGAAAGATGCGGCGTTATACTCGGCCGACGAGTCATTAAAGATGCGGCGTTATACTCGGCCGACGAGTCATTAATAATGAAGCACTCACGTGATTGTGAGGTTCGAATGTAGCTCGCGATTGCGAGACGTGAAAAGAACTCGCGTTTGCGAGATCAACATACAACTCGCAAGAGCGAGAAGCCAAATCAAAAGAATATGTCATACTCACGAGGGTGAGAAAAACATCATCATCTCTGAAAATTAAACAAATACCGTAGATTCATGTTCATAATCGTTGACTTGATCTTCAAGAAGGAAGCAACTTTGCTAACCAAATAAATATCAATTTGCCATCATTGGCCGAATCAATAAAATAAGCCACCAATAGTTGATTAAGAAGAAAACACAATCACGTGCATGTTGATCGTCTTCTTCGCCATAATGTATCATCTTCATCTTCTTTTTTTTTTTTTTTTTTCAAAACAAAAACGTGGATATAATCCCACCGTCGTCGTCTTCATCATCGTCACCACCGTCTTCAACATCGTCTCCTACAACCATCATCGTTTTTTTAGTGCGGAAGCGTTAGATCCTCAAAAGATCGTTGGCTCTGATACCATGAGAAATCTTATCGAATGAAATATTATTATTGACTTGTGTTGTTGAATAGGTTACATGAACTATGGTTTATATAGGAAACCATAAACCTAAACTTCCTAATTTAATATGGAAATAATATATAAAGATAAATGCTAATCTTCCAAATCTAAGATATTAACATATATTTGTAATCTTCTAGATTCTTCTTGATTGCTTCGGTTTTTGGTTCTCGGTTTGCTTCGGTTAGGTCGATCTCATCGATCTCCCCAATAAAAACACACGCAAACGTATGAATTGCATACTAAGTTGGCTACATTTAGTAAAAATATACACGCATTACGCATAATATTTGTGAAAGAAACTAGAAGAAGAAGAAAATTCAACTAAGTTGAAACTTTTACTCTCGTCACTTTCTTTAATTTAATTAGATATTGATAGCTTTTATTGAGTTTGAGTTCACTGAAATAAAGTATACACAAAATGATGAGATATATCGAAAAATACACATATTCGGGTGAAAAACAAAAAGCGACAATAATTTGGTCTAGTGGAATAACGTGTAATACATAAAGATACGTGTGATATTGATTAATGAATCACACACATCACAATGTAGTTCTAAATACAAGTCTTAAATTTTGTCTAATGGAGTATAATGGAATAAAAGGTAAAACTCTGTGTATTTCTCAATCTGGAAATTTGTTGCATTAATAAAAAAGAGATAGGACAAGTAAGATTTATGTTACTTTGTAACTCTTTTTTTTTTTTACAGCATTACTTTGTAACTCTTTAGCAAAAGAATTATAAAATTACAGACGACATTTTGAATTTGAAATGTGTCAAAACCAAATATTCTAATTTTTAGGTAAAAGGTAAAAACCAACTCTGTAATTAATACTAATGAGGAGAATAATTAAAGTTTCGTTATGTGAATCCTATACTCATTTTACTTGTCCATTTACTTAATTTACGTCAGTATTCATACTTTCGTACTTAAGGAGCTTAATTCCCTTAAAATTGAAAGAATATATAGAAGAAAATATGAGACTGCAAAAGGTAGCATACAGATTTGGATTTCCTTTCACATATTAATCAAATTTTACAGACTAAAAAGTTGACTCATCTCATTTCTCTCCTAACAAATATACTATATAAAAAAAACTACTCCAAAAATAGTTTTGAAACTACTACGAAAGTATAATATAGTAAAGATAAGATTTATGTTCTGAAAGGAAAAAAATATATAAGTGACCATAAATTAAGTAGGTACATTGGAACAAACTTTAATGAATCTATAACTTAATTCCATTCTTTATTTTTCAAAGTCTCGAATATGTAAAAGTCCTGTAAATTTTCATAAATTTTAAAGATATGAAACGATGAATTTATATAATTAAGAACTAAATAAAGCACATAAATCTTTTATTATATTAAAATTCGTCCATAGCACCATAACAGTCGATCTTCAATATCCTCTAAATCTGCAAAACCAAACACAAATGTTTTGAATATTTCATACAAGAAAAATGAAAACTTTAACCAATAAATTTTCTTATCAAAAAGAAAAAAAAAACTCACAAGATAATAGACAGCGCCGTTTTGGAGAGGTTGAAAAGTAACACCAAATTCATCTGTAAGAATAGGCTGACCAAACGAATTGATCAAAACCGCATCGTTTCCAAAAGTTTCTCGAACATTGAATAATCCGGCAGCCACTTCAAAAGGCATGTCGTTAATAAACACCATCATTTTCATCGGAAAAGCATAATCCCCGACGTCGTCCCCACCGGATATTACTACATCTCGTTCTTATGATCAATGGAACACGTTTTAGTGATTAAATGTTAGTCAAAGTAATTAAATTGTGCACAAAAAAAAATTCAAAACAATTAACTAAAACTAATTTACCCCATGCAAATTTACTGTAAACGGTCAAATCTAAAGACCAAAACGTCTTTTCCACAAAACACGTATGCATGCGTTACTCGTTCCAAAAAAAAAAAAAAAAAAGGATAGTTGATTAGTAATTTATTTACCATATGACCTATCTTTAATTTATATATTTGACCAGTATATTTATCTATGTATATGTGACATGTAAATACATGCATGCGTATGGAAAAATGTATATTTACATGTGTATATGACAATACTTAATTTGGTATACTAATCATATATATGTAAGGAATACCAAATGAAGCATTACTTATACTAATATTTACTTCGAAATGATTAATTACCTTGAGACTGATTTGTGGTTAATGGAACAGGTAACGGAACAGGAGAAAAATAATTTCCACCGCCGTTTTCATCTCCGCCGTAAAAATTGATCGCCGGGATCTTATTTAAACTTTCATCAATCTCCAAGCCGTTATTAACGGCGGGGAATGCAACTCCTTCGTTCATTACCACCGGTACAGCAAAATCACCAAAACCAAACTCTGATTGATCCACGGTTGGATTATTTTGAACCGGAAATAGATAACCGGAAGGATCGGTTACCACCAATTCATTGTTTTGAACCGGAAATAATCCGGTTTCTTGGTTAACAAAACCAAAACAATGATCAGCATCATTACTAGGAATAATCATCTTGTCCTTCTTTGACATTTTAGGGCTTTTGTGATGAACACGAAGCTTGTGTTTTGCTCGAGATTTCCGGTTTTGAAACCAGTAAAACACGTTTGCGTCACCGATTTGACCGTATTCTTGAAGCCGGATCCTGATTCTTTGAATCTCCTCTCTAGGTGGGTTGACAATACCAGAATTGAAGATTGATTCGAGTATCCGAATCTGTTCCGGTTTAGGATTCCATCTCGGTTTAGGATCCGGTACACGATCTAAATCATAAAGCGGTTTATATTTCATCATGCATGTCTTAGCTTTTTGTACAAAATAATAGAAGAAAAATGAAGGCGATAATGTAAATTGTTGTGAATACCTGAAGAGAAAGAAGAAGATATGTTGCAATTGGAGTAGTGCATGTAAGATGGAGTATCGATTTCTTGATGATGATGATTATTGTTGCAAGGTTTGGATTTGAACATGCTTGGCCAATTTTTGTTTGGGGACATGATGGTGTAATGATGATGATAAATATGGCGAGGATGATGATGATGATGATCGAGAGAGATTACTTAGGGTTGATAGGGTAATGAGAGAATAACAAATCTACTCTCACGTTATATATTAGCCTCTTTACCTACCCATTGGTTTTGCATCATACGACATTTAATAATGCTTTTAAATAATTAATAGAAATTATAAAACGTAAAATTAGAGAGAAAAATAAAAAGAAGGGAAATTGCATATCGTATGTAATTTTCAAAAGAAATGATTTTTTCTTTTAATCAATTGAACTTTGTCTTTTTTTCTATGTTCATTTCATTTCATTTTTATCCATTTAATTCAGATTAACTTAATTCATGATACTCCTAAACTATATTTACAAACCAATTGTCAGGAAATCTATATGACGTGGTAAATTTTTAACTAATTATTAAGTGTTTTAGTTTTGTAATATGCAATAATATATACATATCTATTTTTAGATTCTTTTTTATAAAATCCTTTCTTTCTTCTTTCCTTAATATTAGGTGGACAAATTAAATAAGGTGGAAAAAACGTTTGTATTAGCGCGTCCGCTCCACGCGAGGAGCGATTTTTCTCTCTGCTTCTTCGTCTAGGGTTTCTTCGTTTTCTCCGTCTGGGCGGCGGCCTCCGGCCGGTCTCGTGCCGGATCTGAGGGTCAGCCACCCCCCCCCCTTCTTCTTTCCGTTTCGTCCTTTTTATTTTAGGGCTGGTCCGAGCTTCATCGCACTGTCCAACTGGGAGTAGGTCAGATCCGGTTCGACGGTGAAAGTTCCTCCCCGGAGATGCAGCGGCGGCCTCGCTTCTAGGTGGTCGGGGATACTCAAGCTGAGCCCGGTTGAAGACGTCGGACCACTCAAACCGAGTCTCCTCTCGGGTCACAAACCTAGCGCGGCGGCGGCACTGCGACGGAAGTCTCTAGTGGGTGGCGACTTTCTTCCGTTCAGCCGGGTGAGTGTGGATCTGGGAGATCCGGCAGAACCCCTCACCGGATCTGTGTAGATCTAGGGGCCGTCCGATCTGACCCAAGCTATCGGAGAGCGCCGGAAGAGGAGGAGGCGGGGTTAGATCTCGTCGGGGCGCTCAGATAGGAACCGACCATGGAGCTCCGGAGAGTCGGAACGCCAGATGTGACGGAAGGCTCGTAGCGGATCAGCGAGATCGCCGGAGGAGATTTAAGTCGGGAATCGTATGCTCCTGATGGCGGTCTCCTTGTCGGTGGCCTCGTAGTGAAGTCGTTGGCCTTGCATACGCCGTCGTTGGCATCACGGCGTTCTGCTCGCCGGAAAACACCAAGATCCGAGCCGCTTCTTCCGACGTCAGAAATGTTTACCGATTAAGCTTTTTTGTAACCGGTTTGGACCTGTAATTGGGCTCGGGCCCATCCATCTTTATTGATGAGGCCCATTGTATATTAATCTATTAATATAAGTTTTAAAAAAAAAAAAAAAAAAAAAATTAAATAAGGTGAAATTTTAAATAAAGTAGAAATAAAGTGGAATTTTGGATTGACTCGAGAGATCATATTTATTTTTACTCGTTAAATACTTAGTCAACCAAAAGAGAGGTATATTTCTCCACCAAAAAAAAGAGAGGTATATTAAAAAAATAATTATTTACAAATAAATTTACTTTTTACTATGCGGTAACAATATAATTAGATAAAAAATAATTAACAATTTTCATTTTCAAATCGTTTTTGAAATATGTAAAAAATAGACCGAAAAAAGTTAATAATAACTGGTAAGTGCCTTAGTGATGATTTGTCCGAACCTCAATACGGCAAAATTTCACTCTCTAATCTAATTGACTATGAAGAAACATACAAAGTAAGGAAAACTTTGAATCAAAGTGATTATTTTGCCGTTTTCATATTTACCATTTGATTTTCAACTTCTTCTTCTTTTTCTTTCGTTTCACTTTTAACACAATTATGAAAATTTCATGAGTTTTTTTATCAATTTCTTTTATAAAAAAAAATATTAACCTTAAATTCTGTTACAAAAAATTTCAAAGTAATCGTAAACATGAAAAATCCAACTTGAAAAAAACATGAAAAATCTTACATCAAAAAATCCGTTACACATATTTGTTCTTTTCTTAATATTGGGTGGACAAATTGAATAAGGTGGATTGACTCGAGAGATCATATTTATTTTTTACTCATTAAATACATAGTCAATAGAGAAATAGAAAAAAAAATTAAAAAAATTATTTTTATTATGTTCTAACGATAGAAGTAGTTAGAAAATAATTAGCTATTTTTATTTTTAAATCGTTTTATTTAAGTATGTGGAAAAATATATAGAAAAATGTTAGTGATAATTGGTAAGTGCCTTAGTGGTGACTTGTTTGAACCCCAATACGGTAGAGTTTTCACTCTCTAATCTAATTGACTATGAAGAAAGATACAAAGTAAGGAAGACTTTGAATCAAAGTGATTATTTTGTCGTTTTCATATTTACTATTTGATTTTCAACTTCTTCTTCTTTTTCTTTCTTTTCTTATTTCACTTTTTAGACAATTTGGAAATGTCATAAATATTTTATCAATTTCTTTTACAAAAAAAATATATTAACCATAGATTCCGTTACAAAAGATTTCAAAGTAATTGTAAACATGAAAAATCCAACGTGAAAAAACGTGAAAAAACATGAAAAATCCTACATCAAAAATCCGTTACACATATATTCTTTTCTCTCAAATTCAATTTCAAACAACTTTCTCTCAAATTCAAGTTCAAACAACTTTATATATTTATTACTAAAATGTTTCCAATTTTATATCTTGTATAGTACTTAAGGAGTTCATTTTTAATAGATTTTAATCTAATTTTTATTATATTTTTTCAAGAAACATCTTTCTTTTTTATGATGAGAATTTTTTTCACAAAGATAATTTTGGAGTTCATTTTATATAAAGCGGATCACTTATAACAATAACATAGCCAAAGTTTTAATAGTAAGCACTTGATTTCATGAGTTATGATACATAAGAGAAATAGTGACAGTGTTTTAGGTATTTGGGTTTCTCTGAAAGAATTCGAAATTTCGAACCAAAAATATAAGAAAGATGGTTCAACTAGTATATATTTGAATTAATCTACAAATCTAAACAAAATTATATGTTCGATTATTGATTTTAAAATTTTTATAAAAATATTTGTTTAATTTCAAGAGATTTTAGCTAGGATTTGGTTTCACTTCGAAATAGTAGAGTAACTTTTATAATGTTCATTTGTAAAAGTAAACTTTATTACTTTGAACCGATTTTTAAATACTAACTAAATTCTACATATTAGATAAAACTAGTGAGTTTTACAAGAAATTGTAAATTCTACATAGATTTACTTAGATCTTTCAACTACTTAAATCTAATAATTTGGTTATAATATGCGCTATGTATCAAATTTGATTGGGGCTAATCACTTCTTTTCTTTTCTTTTTTTTGAGTAAGATAATCTAAAATGATCCAAATGTGGTTAGACCGTTAGAGGGTCACTAGCTTTGGCGCTACATTAATTCGGGAAAAAGATGATTTACGTTTGTGGATCGACCACATATATTATCGATGGTTATTTCCAGCCGAAAAAAACTATAAATCGAAGGCCTAAAATCTATTGATTATTAATAGATATAAATATATAAAATAATATATATATATATTCAACATATCGTAAATCTAGTTCTGGTATATGAACCGACCCTCAATAGATGTCTTGCTTTTTGTTTTCACGTATTTTGTTCATCAATCATATTTCTTACAAAGATGTTTATCATGTCTGACTATAAAACTTTCATGAGTGTTTTTTATACCTTAGTATAATCATATTAATGTTTTAAGTTTCTTTCTATACGGCCAGTATTATTTCTAGAACCCTAAAATGTTATATATATAATACTATATTTAATATAAATGAACTAAGACTTCTATGAACCCTTGTGTCTGTAGGATAGATCTTGGTCGGTTTGAAAACATTGGGTCCCAAAAAGTGTATTTTTATAGTATATGTTTACATAATGGTTCCAGAGACAATATTTACTATGCGTTACTATACATGCACGCATATCATTCCTTTCAAGTGTGAACACATTGCATATAGTTTTTTGAAACAAAACCAAACATATACAGTGAATGATTAAATAAAGATGAATGTAAATGGTTCATGTTGATATGCAATGAACAGTAGAGTGGGCTTATTTCATAGGCACGGAGACAAATATATTTATTTCTTTTTGACTTACGTTTTCTAATTTTGTCACTTTTACCATTGCTACACGCTTCTAATGTTTTTCGCCAATACCCGCCGCTTTAATGATTATCAAATATGACACATTTTAGTTTCTTGATAAAGTGTTAATTCATCATACCATCGCAGTCTCTTAATAACTTTTATAATTATAACAAAAAAACTTAACGACGAGTTATATATGGTAGAAAAAACATTTAAAAGTTTGGTATATTTGATTAAAAAAAAGGAAGAAGCTAAATTGAATATTATTTGCAGTTTGAAATTTATCGATCATATATATATATATGGTAGAGAAAATTTTATGATGAAGAAAAGTCCTCTTTGGGAAAAAAAAAGAAACAAAAAACAAAATTTCAAAAGACATGTATATATAATTTTTATTTATTTAAATGTTCAAACATTAGAGAAAAACGCATAATCTTGATCTCTTAGTCTTCAGTGGCTTTATCTTCTTCTTTGCCTTTGGTGGCCTCAAAGCTACTCTTATCGCTGTATCAAACACTGCCTTCACATTCTATTAAATATTGACAAAGAAAAAAAAAGCAACTTTTGATCAATATACTTAATTTAGTGGTATGATTTCAACACAATGTTCATTAAGTATTTAGATTTTACTCATACAAGATTTAAATATAATACCTGTTGGGTTTTTGAGCTGCACTCTAAGTACCTAACGGCTCCAATCATCTTCCTTAATTCTTCTCCCTGTTACTCAAATTAATTGATACTTTCAGAATCACAGTTACCATGTTCTTAAAACTATATATTATATATCAAATTTGTAAGATTAAGATTAATTAACTAATCTATTTATTATGGTACCTGAGCAGATGTTATAGAAGCTGCTCCTGGATTATCCTTCAAGAACTGCTTGTCCTCCCTCAAATCTGTATCCATTTTTGTGTAACATTATTTTTCTAGATAAAAGATGCTATAAAATAAAATAGGAATATGTATAAATTATACAGCCTAGATGGGCCACTGCTCCAAAGCCCATTAACGACCCAACTGGACTACATTTTGCGGCATTTTAGCATTTTTCTGCTGTTGGATGAATATAAATTATTACACTATCGAATTTCTTTAAGAAACTAATATGGGGAAAAATTTTATTACCTAATTTTGTTCCGACGAGCACAATGGGGATGCTTGGCGCATAATGTTTAAGCTCCGGAAGCCACTATTAATCAACAAAGTAATTAATCAGTCTCAACAACAATACTTTTAGAATTGTTTTACCATATTCTTAGAAAAAATAGATGTGAATATTAAAAGTTACCTTTTTGTAAATATTCTCGTAACTGGCCTTGCTAATTAGGGAAAATGCTAACAAAAATACATCTGCTCCTCTGTAACTCAAAGGCCTAAGCCTATTATAATCTTCCTGCCCTGATAATTCCACAATAATTATTATCAAACTGATATTTATTGGGCAATTCTCTAAAATACCACTATTTTTGTTTTTAGGACAAAAATACCACTAAAATAAAATATATTTTTTAAATTTTTAAACTTTAAATTCTAAATTCTAAACATTAAACTCTACCCCAATCCTACCTCATAAATACTAAACCCTAAATTGCAAAATAATCAACCCAAACCAAAGATTTAAAATTCCATACCTATGAACAATAATTTGATATTAGTGGTATTTTTAGAAAGAAAACTAAAATGGTGGTGTTTTGAGGAATTCCTCGTATTTTTATATTTATCGATATTCAGCTTTTGTAAAATAAAGTGATTATTATACGTACCGGCAGTATCCCACAGACCGAGGTTCACGGTACTCCCATCGACCACCACATTTGCACTGAAATTGTCGAAAACTGTCGGAACATAATCCTGTAAATTAGATAGTTAAATATTTTATATCCGAAAAATATAATCAAACAATGCACAATACAGTAGGCATTTAACGTATTGAATCTTGGGTTTGATTTCAAATTTAGGTCCAATAATTAAAAGAAAATATTTGCATTTAACGTTTACACATGTACAAATTTCAAAAAAATATATGGAAAAACATTAAGATATAATCTCCCTTTTTCAGTATATATATAAATATAAACATAAATCTAAACCCTTACTACTGGAAAATTGCCATGAATATGCATCAGTACTAAAGCAAGCTATATCAAAGCAACGTAAACTCAGCATGATCTTCAAGAGAAACATACAATCTTAAATCTTCAATTTGAAAAAATTTCGAATATATAAAATAATTGTTAAGAAAGTAATGAATTAACTACCGTAGGAAAAGTATTGCTGGTATATGAAATGAGCATACAAGTCTTTCCCACTGCTCCATCTCCGACAGTCACACACTTAATGAATCTTGCTGTGCTCATTTTCTTTGCTTTTGTCTTCAATTTCTTTTATTTTCTCTGTTAATGAATATGTGTATGTTCAGAAGAGAAGAGAAGTGGTGGAGGGTTCTTAAGAAGCTTTTTGTGATGATTATAATTGTTTATTGGTGAGAAGGATGATTCTGATTACAACTTTTATTATTTGCTTATTGGTAAGGGGAGGATATTTGAAGCAAAACATACCAAATTAACCAACCTAATACCGAATTAAGAAACTTTATAGATAGACTGGTTTTGTGTATTCTGATATCCAATATACCAAGTAAACCGAACAAACTCTCACTGAAACAAATAAAAGATAGAATTATATTGGCCTTGAATAAAAATGTATTAATTATATTTAAAAAGTTAATAATTATAATTTTTTTTGTTTTACCTATTTCTATTTTTTTTTCTAAATTTAATTTGATTTTTAAATCAATTCGTGCCAAAATAAATCACATGGTTTTCAACCGAATCGAACCAATTCAATCCCAAAACTGAAATGCTATCACCTTTGCTTCTCTTATTGGTTAAACATTTTTAGATTAATTTAAATTAATGGGTTAAAATGATTAGGAATTGAGTATATCTTTTACTTCAAGTGCAAGATCATGTGGTCACCGAAAGTGATGTGGCCGTTTGGTGTTGGTTGTGAGTGGATTTTATAAGTGTTGGAGAAGGAACTCTCATCTTACTTTCTTTAATTTTTTGCACTTTTCTGTTGTATCAATATTTTATGTTTGTCTTATTTGATCCCATTTTAACAACATTGGACAAGGATAGGATCGACTTAAATGTTACGTCTTTTTAATGTGTTCTTATAATTTATATACTGTATATTTCTTCTTCTACGCCTCACATATACATTTTAGAGTGAATTATTTAAACATTGTTAAATATGTTATTATTGGAAAATATCACTCTTTGTAATGATGAGTATCCAACAGTTTTTCATACGTCTTCCAACCGTTCTTCTTACGTCATCCAACAGGTTTTTTTTTTTTTTTAATGATTCTTTGACATATATTTCGTATGTAAAACCCCCGGCAAAATATAGGATGATCCAGATAACTTTTTGATATATCATTAAGTTCATAAACTCAGTTGATTCATGTTTACTTTCTACGAAAAGTTATTTTCTGTAATACAAAATACACTTTAAACTGAGTTTATGGAAGTAATTTGGTGCTTCATACGTAATCACTTCTTCGAATATAAGTTACCGTTTGAGGCTATGCTGCGTAGAGCACAAGTTTAAGCTCTTTTTTTTTTTTTTTTTTTTTTTTTTTTGGCAAAGCACAAGTTTAAGATTAAGTAATCGAATTCATTCTTTTTAATATATTGACTATGTGTATATAGCTTTCTTATTATAATTTTCAATAAGACTTTTGCATTAATTTTATAATAAAGAAAAAATAGAATAGATAAGAAACTATAAGATAACCCCACTCAAACTAACTTTAACCAAATAGTATCCAATTTCTCTTTGATTGTTTAGATTAACTTAGGGAAAAACAGAGTTGGACAAATTTACTGGCAAGAGCTAGTTGCTAAAAGCTAGTTCCTCATATTCTGTTTGTGTATATAGCTAACTGAATCATGAGTATGATGTGTTAACATGTATGAAGCCATGTGTTAGCATGCATGAAAAAAGATTAGGTGTCATTATGCATGTTAATTATCTATTATCACTTAATTAATCTAGCTAATTAGCAAAACCACCAAATTTTTTCTTATTTCTTCAAGCTTCACTGTCTCTCTAATAATCTTTAAACATCTAGCTTCTATCTTAGACCTTCACCACCACCACCTCCGATCTTCTTTTTTCTTCTTTTTCAATGAGTTTGAAGCCTCTTAGATTGTTTTTTTTTTAATTAGACCTCTTAATTTCTGTAATCATATATCTTAAATCTATGATCTTATCGAGAAGAAGAGGAAGAGACCAAGAACCGGTGGAAACCTCCTAGAAGGTTTGTCGGATAACTTTGTAAGTACTAACATAATTTGAGATCAAAATTTTGGCAAAAATAGGATCACAAGCTCCTAGACCACTGGTGTTCAAAAAAAAAAAAAAAAAAAAGCTCTTAGACCACTATGAAAACCACCGTTTAACGCTGGTCAACAGCTAGTCAACACCATTGACCATTTGATCTTTTTGCCGACTGAACAGTGCTTAGAGGCTAGGCAAGTTGCGCCAAACACAAGTTCAACGTTTGCATTTTAGAGCATCTGTAAAATAAATACAAACGCAAATGTATTTTCTATTATAAAAAATGTACTGGTTCCATTTATAAAATCTTTTTTACTAATATTTTTTTGTCTAATTAATAAACAAGGGCATGTATTGTTAGGAATTAATTAATTTAAGGATTTCATTTTGTGCCACCAAATAATGGAGATATTTAATAACACCACCACCGTATAATAATTATAAGCTATCTCTGTCAGATTACCAATAAGATTGTTTGTCTTATTTTCTCAATGAAATTATCAAATTGCTTGAACCTTTTTAAGGTATTGAGTACTGTATACTATTAGTAGTAATGTTATAATTCGAAATAAAATTTTATACAAATTTTTTTTAATATATCATGTGACAAATCATAAATGTAATGAATACCCACAATTTACAGAGTTACAACATTTAAAGCTTCACCTAAATAATTTCAGATGCAAGTTGTTGCATTAACTAATTGGTCCACTTGATTATTCATTAGATAATTTCCGTTTTAAGTACTATCCGCAAGTTAAACTTTGTTTTGTGAAAATTATTGGTTCAATTATAAGAAACTACATTACCCCTAATAAAGATGATTGGATATTTTTACCAAAATGGTTCAAAAAAAAGAAAAAAAAAAGGATATTTTTACCAAAAAAAAAAAAGATGATTGGATATCTTAATATATATGTGCTTACACTAGAATATCAACCAAATTTCTCATTTGTCACCACTCCAAACGTTCACAACAATGAGAAGTCATCACACACATTCTTCTTCATCTTTTTCCTTCATCTTCTTCCTCTTCCTATTCTTCATATCCTTCTCATTCTCTACATCAAAACTTGAACCTGCAAAACTTAAACCTAAAAGAAAACATTCAGTCTCAGCTATTCTCGTGTTCGGAGATTCAACCGTGGATCCGGGCAATAACAACTACATCGATACAATATTCAAGTGTAATTTTCCACCCTATGGACTCGATTTCAAAAACAAAATTCCCACCGGTAGATTTTGCAACGGTCGACTCGTCACAGATTTCATTGGTTAGTATTCATATATGCAAATGAAGTATATTGAATCTATGTATAATAAATATATAAATATCTCATATTTATGTATAGGTTCATATATTGGAGTGAAGGAGAATGTGCCAGCATATTTGGACCCAAATCTTGGAATAAATGATTTAATAAGTGGAGTTAGCTTTGCTTCAGCTGGTTCTGGATATGATCCTCTCACTCCAACCATTACTGTTAGTATCCAATCTCCATTTATTTTCTATCTTTTTAGTTCTCAAAGTCTATTAGATACATCTGGATCGTTATTTTATTATTACCATAATCATGTTGCTGGTTATGGGACTTCCAAACCTATATTTAAGCTCAAATAGATATGATAGTTTGATAAAAAAAAATTTAAAGATGATTATTAATTACTACTTTCTTTGTCAACTGGTCTAGGGTATAATTAACCAAAAATTAATATAGGGTAAATTCCCATAGATATATTACGTTTTTTAAGGACTACAAATTGAGGATAATTGATGTATTACATATTTTCAACTTTTTAAAAGAGAAGAAAATATGGGATGACATCTTTTTTACACGAAATAATATTCGAGGATAATATATAGACGTATGAAGTTATGATCGAACCAATCATTTATATTTGTTGGGCCTATTTCATTATGATATTTCAAAAAAAATTGAAACCTCATATTCTTATATCCAAATAAAAGAAGTAAAACCTCATGTTTATTCGCTGTTAGGTTCTAGACTGCGACGTCTAAATCAACCAGAATGGAAGAAATTAGTAATATAATGACAAAAAATTAATTAATCACTATTTGATGTCGTTGACGACAAATAGGAGTTCTCTCTTAAGCTAGCTTGAGGTAGCTAACTATATTCTCTTCAAACAAACCGCACACTTTCAAATTAACCAATTACTTATTTCTATTTCAAGTAAGATGAAAATATGCGAATTTTGGAACATTTATTGTAACTAACTAATCCAATTTAATTGATGTCGAAAAGAAAAACTAATCCAAATTAATAGTGTTAAATCTAAAAACAAATGGTTATTTGGATTATGATACTTTGAATCTTCTTCATTTTCAATTCATAAATTATAAGTAGAGCTGTGCCATTATAAAAAAAAAAAAGTATGCAATATGTGATTAATAATAATATTAAATTATAATTTCTCTGTTATGTATAAAAGTTATAATTAAGATCAAAATATTATGAACTAATGAAAGTTTAAAACATCAAAAAAAATGTAAATGTGGATTTTTTGTTGTTGATATGACCACGTTAGTTAACAAACACAAATATCTCTATCCCAAATAAGTTCTTTAAATTAAAGACTGTCAATTATCAATAACACAGGAAAATATTGATAAGTTGCAATAAAAGTGAAAACGATATAATTTTGACATATTTTATAATTTATTTATTTATTTGCATATTTTTGGAAGAACTTTAATTAATTGTGTTGTTGGGTGTGTTGTTGCTTTCATTCGGGTGGTACAGAACGTGATAGACATTCCGACTCAGTTAGAGTATTTCAGAGAATACAAGAGAAAATTGGAGGGCAAAATGGGAAAACAACAAATGGAAAAACACATAGAAGAAGCTATGTTTTGTGTAAGTGCAGGAACCAACGATTTCGTCATTAATTATTTCACAGTTCCCATACGAAGGAAGACTTTCACTATCGAAGCTTATCAACAATTCGTTATTTCCAATCTCAAGCAATTTATCAAGGTAAATTCATATTTCATGATTTTCGATATACCTAATGGATCAATGTCGATTTTAATTCAGTCAACTATGACTTGTAGATTTTTTTTTTTCTTAAAAACAAAAACATTAAAATCTAACCTAATATTTTTATAGATTTAAATATCTGTTCCGAATATAGTTTTCTTATAATAAAATGGACCATTAGTTCTAAAAATTCAAAATATTTTTTTAATGATTTTCTTCGTTCTTTGGGTTTTTTATAATACAAATAAGAGTTCTAGAAACAAAAAAAAAAAATACTTAAGATGCATTTCTTAAGAAAATACTTAATACATGTTATTAATGGTTAGGGTTTATGGAAAGAAGGGGCAAGAAAGATAACGGTGGCAGGTTTACCACCGATTGGATGTCTGCCGATTGTTATTACATTATTCTCCGGCGAACCATTGACCAACCGTCGTTGCGTTGACCGTTTCTCCGCCGTGGCCACAAACTACAATTTCCTCTTACGAAAAGAATTGGGCCTCATGCAAATGAGTTTGGCCCATCTTGGTTCCAAGATCTTTTACCTCGACGTCTATAATCCAGGGCATGAGATCATTCATAACTACCGGAAATTCGGTAAGTACAAAACAAAACTAATAATTTTCGGATGATTAAGATAAAATTTCAAAAATATTATATTTTAGCGTTTACATTTTGGTTTCAGCCTTTCAGGACTTTCTTTTATGTTCACTTTGATTTTTAGGACTTATGGTTTAGGTTATATGGAAGAGTTTCTAATTTTAGAATATGTCGTTATGAAGTTTATGTTTTTTTACACTTACAAAATGTGGACCATTATTTATAAAATTTAGGCTATATTTGATAAATTTTCAACTTTAAGTGGCAATTTATTAAATTCTACGGTTCTAAAATGGACCAATGATAAAATTATAAAAAATTTGGATCGATGTTTATTATTAGACTATTCTGTATTATATAATAAAATAAAATTTTCCACTAAAAGATTATGATATTTTCCCTGGTTACGGGTGCTAGTCATAAATTTGATTTCAAAGACATTTTCAATTTTTTTTTTTTGTATGTTAGGGTTTGAGGAAGTGAGCAATGGATGTTGTGGAAGTGGATACCTAGAGGCATCGTTTTTGTGTAATCCAAAGTCATACGTATGTTCTAATACATCTGCTTATGTCTTTTTTGATTCTATCCATCCAAGTGAGAAGGCTTACTTCAATCTCTTTAGATCTCTCCGACCAGTTTATGATTCTATCCTCGGTTCTTTTTGAGGGTTTTTAATTAATTAATACATCTGGCTATGATCACTATAAGCTAAGTGATAAGTTAATTTCAATATATTGATAGATTTTCTTCTTCCTTGATTAGTGATAGTTTATATATGTTAATAACACAAAACAGTTGTACACTCATAGAAATCATAATAATGAAGCCAGTTTATACTTAATTTAAAATAAGTTCATAAATTTTCTTCGTCCACGATTGGTGATGAAATGTAGTCAATGTATGTATTAATATTTCAAATTAAAATGAAATGAAGTTATATTATATTTGCTGTTTTTTTTTTTGACACATTAGTCACACAACTTACCCAATCGAAAAACAAATTTTCATATGACTGACAAACTTTTATTTATCAGACTTATGTAGTTATAATATAGTTAACTAATGTGGATAAAATCTTAATGAACTATATGAAATCAAAATTGCTTATACTAAATTGCAAATGGCACTTTCATAAATCTATTAAAGAATTGTTTTCCATTTTTATTAGTAATAAGTATATTAGTGTAATATTTATTTTACACATAATTCTTCTCACTAGAAGGTTTAAACCATTAAATATAAAATTTTGAATCTTTTTCAGTTACATCCTCGAATTTTTCATAAATCATGATAGTAATAAGAAAATATATATTCTACACAAGAAAATCTTCACTAATGGATGCAATTGCCTTCTTAACAATGATTTGATACATTCTTTGTGTTGGATGAACAGCGTCCCAAAAAACATATTTGGTAGGATCTTTGCATACTTGCATGTCTTTGCATGTCTCACCATATTCGTATGTACCTGTTCCACAACAGCCTTTCGAAGCCTCGATGAAACCTACAGGTTAAAACCAAAAATAACATAAATGAAACCCCTATTGTTTTCCCTTGATTGCTAAATTTATCACAAAGTTATATTTTAAAGCAATTCTCACCAAATTTTCTTGGATTTTTAATGGCTTCTTGGATGGTCGAATAAGCATCAACGAAGAGGGTTTTCAAACCAATTTTCGACTGGAGAAGCTCGAGATTCTTGATGATTTTGGAGTTGAAGGAGAAAGCGATCTGGTTTAATTGATCTACACAAGTTTTTTGGCCTCTTAGGTATTTGATTAAGGGCATGCATCCCATGGGAGGAACTCCTACCACCACCAACCTTTTAGCTCCAAGCCTATGCAACATCTATAAAAAGAATAACAAGAAAACTCAAAAGATGCTTTGAATCTTTTTTATGTAATACTTAAATGTAATCCTTTAAATGAGGTCCTTTGTATGTCCATATTTCTATTATAGTTATCAATTTTGCTTCGATTTACCAAGTTAACCCAAAACTACTTGTTAATTCGAATCAAATAAAGAGAATTAATATATGTCTAGCAATTTAAAATATATTGTATATACTTGGAGTAAATCTGAATTTATGTTTTTTTTTTCACAAACCAATTTTTAATTTCCAGTGTGTAACAAAAATCCCATTGGACACTTCTACTGGCTACATGACTATATTTATGTTTCCCAATAAATGGGACATAGTCTATGACCATAGTGGCTCAAGAAAGTAAATGCTGAAAATAATTTCTGAAACTAACAAAAAAAAGTTTATATACTTGTGGATATGAATTGTGATCCATGGACAAGTTACAGAGACCGTACCCGACATGAAAAACCGAAAATTCATGATTGTAGGGTAGAAATTATGTATTGAAATTAAATTCTCTCAACAACCAGATAGAATTCGTATAATTTTCTTTGTACACTGTCTTTTTTATTTTCTTCTATTATTGTTATAATTTATGACTTTTATGTTTGTAATTAATTATCAGGACCCACACACATACACATACACAAGATATTTGTAGAATATTTTAATGCCAATATTCTTCTACTATTAATTTCACACACACAAACACGTTCTTCTTTTTTTTTTTTTTTAAGTCAATTAACAGGTTTTCTTCACCAAAAAAGAAACATGTACTATATGATTACATATATAGACTATATAATATAGTTATCGTATATACATGATGCATACATAGACGAGGGTGTAGTGGAGACGTATACATACCTTGGCGTCGTAAAGCATACGGTGAGAGAGAAACTCGATGTATTGCTCAACCGTGAATTGCTTTTGTCGAGTAAAATCGACTAAGTAATTCTGAAGAAAGTCATTAGATCCCATACTCATAAGAAATATCGCACTATTTATCATTTTGGAGCTCTCTAATGGACCGACCAATTTCGTCAGATGAATCTTGTAATGCAAATAGTAATTGACTTGCGTAGTGAAACTCCACACGTTCTGTTCAACCAACAAGATAATTTAACTTTAGTTCGAGTTTAAACTTAATGTTTTTACTATAAGGTAAAAAGACAAAAAAAAATGTAAAGCCTTACGGATATATTAGCTGTGAGATCGTCATAGCCAGAACCAGCAGAGGCAAAACTTGCACCGTAAGTTAGATCAGCTTTGGTTAGGGTTGGATCAAGAAAAGCCGGTATTGGAGGATGACCCAGGGCTTCCGCTGGCAAAAACAAAAAACAAAAATCCATTTTAGTAATTTTTTTTTTATATACTCTATCAGCTGATTCGAACTTTAGTTTCGTAAGTGAAAATAAAGTCATCAATTATTATGACTAAAATAAATACTACAATGTAAAGCTTACCGATAAAATCGGGAGCGAGTAATCCATCGCATAATCTTCCGGTAGGTTTATGGTTTATGAAATTTCCACCATAAGGAGGAAAATTCCCTTTCAAATCGGTTTTAATGAAATTATTGTTTCCTGAATCGACACTTGAATCTCCAAACACAATTATCGTTGTCACATTGTGCTTAGCGGCTACTTGCCGGAGAAGGTGAGCGTCCAAAGCCACCACTGGCGGCTGCAAAGCTGCTGCTACTAAAAGAGTCACAAACACAACAAGCAACATTCTGAAAGATAGAGAGAACGTGAGACTTTTAACTTATTTTATTTAGAAAGTTTCTTTTTGAGAGAATGTCATATCGATTGTGTTGAAAGTGTGGTTATATATAGAAGGATTTTTCTGACAGCTTGGCTTTCTATTGTTGGTTGAGACATATAATGTTAATTGGCCAACAGAGACATTTAATTTGGGTTCTTCAGTTAGCTTTTTGTTATATAATACTCCTATATCATATCGTTATGATTTTCTTGTCTCTCACATCTAATTTCGGTATCTTTCATTTATATATTTGTTAAATAATGTACAATTTTGAGTTTTAAATCGGTACTTCTCTCTTCAGATTTGAAACCGAACATAATAATAATATTCAAAATTTGACTAAGAGATATATAAATTAATGAAATCGGTTGTCAAAAAACAAAAAATCATATAATTAATTTTTGATTTGACTGTACAACAACAATTATTTTGTCACCGAATAGGTGAATTGTACCTTCTCAACCAAATTTCATACTAACCCCACAAATTTAGAAAGTTACAGTCATCATATAAGTTCGACAAATGAACATAAGTCGATCACGGGTCTTAAATTAATAATAGCTAGAGTGAAACTAAAACACCGACCAAAATATTTTTCCAAGAAAATAGAATTTTTTATAAAATATTAAAACATTATAAGCACCCAATTATTTCTTAGGGTTGTATTCAAGTACTGATTCCATCATTTAAGTATTAGGTTTAAGTGTCGTGTACATAGCGTTGGAGCAATTAACGCAGCCACTTTTGGTCATAATGGAAATAAAGATACATAACTAATGTCTTAATCTGGTAACAACCTCTTTTATATTATAAAGTACACTAATTAAACAAACTGATACATCAAATAATTATACATCATACATAAGATCATTGCCACATGTCTATGCATGTATTTATCTTCTTTTGGGTAGAGACCAAGAGGTAATGTGTCGATGTCTAACATGTAACTAGAGGCTAATTTGTTAATCGCTGTGTCCAACACATCATTTATGGCTAATTTGTTAATCGCTGTGTCCAACACATCATTTATGGCTAATTTGTTAAACATGTACTCCCTTGTTTCAAAATGTAAGATGTTTTAGAATTTTTTTTTGTTTCAAAATATAAGATGTTCTCTATTTTCTATGTAAAATTAATGACAAATTATTGAATTCAAGAAAGATAACTAAATACTATTGGTTTAGAGTTGTTGAAAATTGTAAATCACAAAAAATAATGCATTTTAAATATGGTTTCTTAATATGTGTGAAAATTCTAAAACATCTTATATTTTGAAACAGAGGGAGTATCTCAGAACTCAGAAGTCAGATAATTCATTTAGGTCAATTTGGTATGTAATCATATAGAGAGACTTAATTGGGTATATTATGACTTTTTTTATTTGCAAAAAAAAAACATGTAATTGGAGTGCTATTTATTTAAATAACATGCCATTGTAAATAGTTTGTTATCTGGTGCTATTATATATATATATATATATTGACAAAAAAAAATATATATATATATATAATTTTTATTTAAAGAAAAAGCATTGAGCAAAAAAGAGAAGAGAAATATCATTCCTTTGTATTTTATTGAAATAAGAATATTCCATAATCATTTACCTAATTTGTTTTGGTTAAAGGATTTAATCATTTACCTAATTTAATAAATGTTGATGATCGTTTAGTTCAATTGTCCATTCTATGCGAAAAAATATGTTGTTTTTAATTTACCTCTTAAAAAAATTTTACAACAATAGAAACCAAGTATTGTTCATTAATTGTTTTCGACAAACAATTGATTTTGGAAAAAGAATTATAATTGATAAACAATTTCTATCTTTCATTTTTTATATAATCATTTCGTCTATCTTCTTCAATATTATACTCCTCTCATATTGTTTTCAAGTTTTTTTCTGTATAATTTATTATATACTCTATTATAATTATAAAAATTTAGCCTTTAAGAGTTTAAACATGAAACATATATCACTCGAAAAATTCATCAGGCAAGTAATATATATGAGTGATTAAACCAAAATGTTATAAAAAAATCACTAAAAAATTGATGTTGACATTGGCTTTGTTAGTGACATGAATGTTTCCAAATAGTATTAGGTCACCTAAATGTGTGGAACTAAACAGTTAGGGAATGGTCATGTATTCTTGCCGGAGTATTAATTAATTAGAGTCCATACCAATTATCATTGACATTTTTTAAACTATTAATGTGTGTCTATCTTTAACAAAGAAAAAAAAAACTACTAATGTGTGTACATATACACAAGGTCGGGTCAATACATTTATTGAGACAAAATTGGAAATCATTTCTTATTTTTAAAATACTTGAGAAAAATAATGTGACAGATTCAAAAGAAAAAAAAATCTATTCTTTTGGATAAATAATGCCAGAAATTAATTTTCTAAATGGACTACCAAACAATATACATAATCCAGTCCGTTTTGTTTTTGGCAAATTTTAGAATCCAATCCATTATGTATTAATATAGAATTCATGTTGTTTCTAATCTTTAATTAAATCGAAAACTGTTATAAAAAAAACAAAATATATATATAGAATATATGAGTCCATTATAATGATAAATCCCAACCTTTAATAGAAATTTTGTTTTTTTTTTTTAATTGCCTATGAACCAAGAATTAAAATTTTCAAGAATTTAGTGGGAATGGAATATATAATAAACAAAAAATATGATACGTAATTATTTTTTTGATAGGTAAGAAAATGTAGGTGACATTAATTGCTATATAACTTTAAATAGAGAGAGTAGAATGATACGTAAGTTTAGGTGGTTGTGTGACCATTATTTATTAGACACATCACCCACTTTTGTATATCTCTTTTTTTCTCACGATCGACTG
Source organism: Erysimum cheiranthoides (assembly GCA_011420285.2). Taxonomy (NCBI): domain Eukaryota; kingdom Viridiplantae; phylum Streptophyta; class Magnoliopsida; order Brassicales; family Brassicaceae; genus Erysimum; species Erysimum cheiranthoides. The sequence goes on from CM022181.2 coordinate 930,398, forward strand.
TCAGCTGTACACTACAAAATTGAATTATTGTAGAAAATTCTTTTTAAAATCAATTCAGTAGAATAACATATTTTATTTTTATCATATGTACAACAGAATATCTAAATATAAAAAAGGTTCAAGAATAATTTTATTATTAGACGAAAATGTATTCTAAAACTTATATCAATTAACAATGATAGTATAGTGATTGTGATTGTAGCATTGTTGTGTTATCATCAAATTTCAATCTGAAATATTTGATGTTGCTGACATAATTTTGTTTTAAAAAACTGTCATATGTTATTACTTTTAGAAGCCTTCAAATTGATAAATAATATTTATTAATTTTAAAGAAATATTTGCTAAAATATTCAGAAAACACGTAAGAAGAAAAACCACGTAAAAGAAGCTAAAAATCTCTATGACTCTATCACTCAAACCAAGAAGAAGAGAGATGCAAGAAAAGAAAAACTCAACCAAATCTTCCACACTAAACTATCAATAGCATTAACTAACTAGTAATCAAATTATTCACTTAATTAATACTTACAATAAGCAAATCGGGTTATAGGTTTGGTTTCGTTTAAACCGAACCGTTCAGATTGAAGAAATACTCAACTGAATAGTTTGTGCATAGATTTTTGGTTCAGTTTGATCCAAATCATTAAAGTGCCGACCAGGCACCACCAACAATATCAATTTTGTGGTCTCAATTTTAAAAAATATTATTTTAGTAAATTAAACAAAAATATATAGTTTTCGACTCTACAAAATTTGTTCATTGATACAATATTAAAACTTTTAGATGAATCTATTTATGAAAAAATAAAATGAATGACAATGTAGTCCGAATGAAAATGGTAACAAATGTGGTTAGGACTTTAAATCCAAAATATCATGTGATTCCTTTATCAAGTCTATATTTATATAATTTGACAAACTTTAGAAATCATATTCTTGTTTTGTTGTAAATGAAGATCCAGGATCTGTTACCAAAACAAAGTCTCTTTATTCAGATCTGAAGAAGAACAAGAAGAAACATAGTTCAATTCTTTAAGTCTCTGTTTCCAATATGTCAACAGATTCTACCCAATTGCAAATTCTGATCCAACGGTTTCAAGATTACAAACCTCATCTTCTTCAACATTTTCCTGCAAAATCTTCAGCTGTCTTAGTTTGTCTATACCAAGAACAAAGGGAAGACAAAAGCGAGCTACGCGTAATCTTAACCAAACGCTCCTCTACTCTCACTTCTCATCCTGGTAAAATCAAAATCTCTCTTTAGACATTTTTCATAAAGTAAAGTTTTCATCTTTAAACCAGAAACAGAGGAATCTGTTAAAAACAGGGGAAGTAGCGTTGCCTGGAGGAAAAAGAGACGAGGAAGATTCAGATGATATAGCTACCGCGTTGAGAGAAGCTCGCGAAGAAATCGGTTTAGATCCTTCTCTTGTTACAATCGTTTCTGTGCTTGAACCATTTGTTAACAAGGTAAAATTTGCATCAAAACATCTAAGTTTGAAGTTACTATATTGGTTATCTACTGTTTTATCGGGTTTTCGATATTGCAGAAAGGAATGTCTGTTGTACCAGTTATCGGCTTTCTAAACGACAAGAACGTGTTTAAACCGTTACCAAATCCAGCTGAAGTGGAAGAAATTTTCGATGTTCCATTAGAGATGTTCCTCAAGGTTCCTTAAACTGAAAAATCCTCTGTTTTCGGTTAAAGTCCAGCTCCAAGCTTTAATCTTTAATGTCTCTCTCTGTCTGATTTTACGCAGGATAAGAACAGGCGGGCGGAGGAACGAGAGCATGAAGGAGATAGATATCTGCTTCATTACTTTGATTACTATTCTGAAGATAAAGAGAGTAACTTCATCATATGGGCACTCACTGCTGGTATTCTGATCAGAGTTGCCTCCATTGTTTATCAGAGATCACCGGAGTTTCAAGAACTTAAGCCAAGATTCTGGAATCAGCCCAATTGATTTCTTCTTTTAATCTGATTGAAAAAATGAAACTTTCATGTAAAATAAGCGATACAAAATCGAATCTTCTTAGTGTGTCGAAGCAATATGTTAAATGTGTTTCAAGAATCTGTCTTTACTCTAGCTGAAAACCTCGTAGAACTTCTCGGTAACGAGAATTCCCGAATCCATAGACTCCAACGGGTCTTTTCTGAGTCTGTGTCTTAAGCAATTCGGTATAACGATACCAATATCTTCAGCTGTAACTTGATCTCTTCCTTTGAGTGCTGCGAGTGCTCTAGCTGCTCTGTTTGTCACAATGTCTCCTCTCAATCCATCAACGTCCAGCTCAGCACAGACCTTAGAAATCTTCACTTTCAAATCTTGATCGATCTGAACTGCGGAAAGATTGCTTCTTGCAGTTGTAATCTGCTCCTGAAGCTTCAGTTGTTCTGCTTGATAAGATTCTCTAAACTCCTTCGGGTCACTATCGAAACGAGCTCGCTCTTCAACAATCTTGACTCTTAGCTCGGCGTCTCTAACCGTCCCTACTTGCGCGTGCATCCCAAACCGGTCAAGAAGCTGTGGTCTAAGCTCTCCTTCTTCTGGATTTCCTGAACCAATCAGAATAAACCGAGCAGGGTGAGAAATCGAAATCCCTTCTCTTTCAACAGTGTTCCAACCCGATGCAGCCGAATCAAGAAGAACATCAACTAAATGATCATCCAAGAGATTAACTTCATCAACATAAAGAATCCCTCTATTAGCTTTAGCTAGTAACCCAGGCTCAAACGCCTTAACACCTTCAGTCAAAGCCTTTTCGATATCAATTGTTCCGCAAACTCTATCTTCTGTAGCACCTAAAGGAAGATCAACCATGTTGATTTTAGTTTCGATAACCGGCAATTCTTCTCCCTTTTGAACTTTCTCTCTTACTTCTTTCCCCATACACTCAGGATCTCTCGGGTCAGAGTTATACGGATCACCAGCAACCACCGTGATCTCTGGAAGCAAATCAACTAATGATCTAACAGTTGTTGATTTACCAGTTCCTCTATCTCCCATTATCATAACACCACCTATCTTCGGGTCAATCACATTTAACAAAAGACATAACTTCATCTCATCTTGTCCTACAATAGCAGCAAACGGATAAACCGGCCTAGCACTTTCCTTTGTATCAATCTTCTTTGCCTAAAAACCAAAAACCATACTTTATAAACCATTCCAAGATTCAACCTTTATTTTGTTTCTTTATCAATTTCATAAACATAACAATGTGAAGAAACTCATACTTGTTCAATAGAGTTAATCTCTGTAGCGACATTCATAACAGAAACATGGTAACGAGATCTGTTCTTCTTATGCTTTAATTGGATTCTTCCACAAATATTCCCTACAAAAACAAAGTACACAGACACATTACTTGAACAGATAAAAATGGGTACTTTTAAGGTTTTATAAAGAGAGGTTGTTTAAGGTTAAAAGTTCGAACCTGGTCCAAAGCAGACAGGGGAGATTGAAGGTGTTGAGGAAGGAGAAGAAAGACGAGGGCAAGTTAAGATTGAAGGAGATGTTCCCAGAAGAGACACCATTGTTAGTGAGCAACTCTGATTTCGTCTCTATCTCTTCGAGAATTTGTTTTGTCTTGGATAAGGAGATAGAGGGAGGATCGTAGATTCTCTCCTTCACTCTCTCTTTTACAGGTACACAAGATTTTAGTACAATTAGTTTAATTAAATATTGTATTATTCAACTTTTATAACACTTATTAATGGATAAATCAAATTTTGAATAATATGGGCTCCTACTTATATAAGGCCCAATTTATCTGATAGATGTATTGGCCCTTATATTCTAAAGAGGTTTTCTTTGTTTGGGTTTTTTTTTCGATTTGGTTTAGTTCGGTTCAATTTTTTTTGGATATTGCAAAATAGATTCGAACCAATGGTATACGTTTTCAATTTTTATTTTTTTTCATGAACATGTTTGTATATAAAGTAGACTATAGAGAAAACCAAAAAAAGAAGCCGTTAAATTAATCAAAAGGTAAATATAGTTCGATAAGAGAGAATTATTATATCACTGGATTAAGTAATTTCGTTAAGAAGCCGTTATACCAAACTACATAGTGATAATCTAAGGCATCAAAACTCAGCAAAGGCTTTAAGTGGATCCTTTGGGTCAACATCTTCAATAAGGGGAATGTCCACGGCTAAGTCCTCAGCTCCAATGCCTTCTTCTTTAAGCTTCTTTGCTACTTCTTCAAACACTATTTTGTTACCGACCCGACTCAAATGTAACCCATCCCTAAAATTCGAGAAAAAACATAGAATATAATTAATCACGCGTTGAGTAAAAATGCACCATAGATTAGGTGTGGTTAGTGTATGACCATAGACATTCTGTTTGCCAATTTGGAATTTGCTGCATTTTGGACCAAAGATCAATGACCGAAACTTGACATTCCTCAGCTACTGCTACACATGCCTTTGCGTATTTTCCGGCTACTTCATTCGTTCTTTCTGGCAATCCCGTCGTGTTTTCGATATAAGGATATCTAAGAATGGATCAAGATCAGTGTGTTAATTAGATCAAAAATTTGGTGGCCAAAATGATAAAAACAAGAGTGTATGAAACTGAAAAATAAATAAAGTTTGGGATCAAAATAGTGAAAGACTAGAAAGTTAAGAGGACTCGTACCTGAGGCGGGCCTCTTCGTCTATTGGAGGAGGAGTTATGAGAATAATGGCCATTTGTGGCCATCGGTTCTGAAAAAATCATAACAAAATTTTCTCATATAATAAAATCTAGAAATTATAGGATCCATTATTTATGTAGAAAGAAGAATGTACAAAATAGTTTCACTTGTTCGTGGTTTCATAAAGTATATATATATATATATATACATTTGATGATTCTAAAGTTTTACTTTCCCAAAAGGAGATATATATGATCAAAGCTTTGGTCAAAAAGACAACATATTCAATAATTTAATAGATTAATGCTAATAACCTATAATACCTTTTGACAAAAATGCTACTGATACCATTTTTTTTTTTTGTAATTTAATATACATGCAATTTGTTTATTCTCTTCTGTTTATTCATTTTTTGTGTGGTCAATTGACCTTCTTTTCCACTTCCACGAGGTAGCTATCAGGATCACCATTCACCACTTTACAAATTCGAACAAATATAAAAATTTCTTCGACCACAAATGATTACAATCTAAAAATAATTTTATTAGTATTAAAATAACAATTAAAACTAAATATGTGTGCACATGTCAATAATCCGCTTTTTCGAACACTACTCAATATGTGATGCATACACTTACTTACCTCGTGCAAGATTTTAATGAGATAATATATAAAAAAATTGGTCACCTCGAGAACAAGATTTGTTAAAAGGGTTCCAATCAAAAACAAAAATTAAAATACGTATGCCGTATGTGCATTGCTCAATTATTTATTATATGAAAATATGAATATGCAAGATTTCAATGAGATAAAAAAAAAACATTGATCACCTTGAGAAACGAGACAAGAGAGCGAAGATTCTGCTTGAACTCGAGAAGTGGCACATGCTGAAACCCCGAGCATCTCTCCGGCAGACACGCATCGTTAGCTCCAAAGAATATAGTCACGGCCGCCGGAGATTCTCCGCCGTCTTCTTCCGCCGCCGGAAATACTCTCTCCACTACTTTCAACGCCCACCTCGTGTTGTATCCACTGTATCCTCGTAGCACTATATCAGCCTAATAAAGTTTATATATCAAAGTATTTGTAATTTTAATGATAAAAATAACAAAAAACTCATACAAAGTTCTTATAGTATTAAACATACTCATTCCGCATTATGGAAAAATCTTAGAATATTTTTAAATGCAAAATAAGGTAATTTTACGGTGTTAACCATATCAGTCTAGTTAGCAACTAAATTTAAAAACTGTGTGAAAATCCCTAAACATACAATTTAAAGAACTGAGAGAGTATATAAAATTGTAAAAATTGCTTGCTGAAAGAATTATTTAACGAACATTATTCATTTAGCGTATAATGACTTTAAAAAAGCACAATTATTGACTCTCTCTTTTTGACATAAAAAAACTATAGAGTCTGAAGAGTTATCAACAAAACCTATGTATAGAATTAAAATCTTTACTACATCATAGATGGAAATATGTATGTATGTATGTATGTATACCTTGCGTCGAAGAAGATCGGCGAGAGTAGCGCCCCAGCCACCGTCACTAAAGGATTCTTCAGTGATTGAATCACCAAAGAGAAAAATCTTCTGTCTCATCATCTTCCTCGACCTTTTCTCTTACTATAAATTTTCCTCTCTGTTTTTCGTGAGAAAATCTAAGATGAAATGGTGTGTAGTGGACTAGTGGTGCTGAAGTGATCAAGAAAAAGGGTTATTATTGGGGGAAACAAAAAACTAAAAAAAATAAATAATACAAAAGTCGATGCACTAAATGCTTTCACCCACTAGTCACCGACCTTTCATGATGTATCGTCTAATATACTATTAAAAAGACATACATATGTAGATAACACATGTCTTCAGAGTGATGGTAATTAAGAATCAAGTTTTTGCTGATAGCAACACTCTGAAATCTTGCTGATAGCAACACTCTAAAAGATCATCCTCAACCCTCATGCCATCATCCATTTCATCCTGAATCTGAACTCTTGGAGTGTTGCTATCAGCAAGATCTTTATTTTTACCATTATTCTGAAAACGCAATACCCGGAATTCTTCCTCTAGTTGCGGTACAACGGTTATTGATGTTTTCTGCAATTTTATTAGACACAGTTTAGACAAGGAATCTCATTTTTTTTAAGAAAATAGAGTTCTCTACAAATTCCAAATCAATGAACATCCTGTTTCAGTATGTATATGTTACCCAATATTCTCTTTTCACCAAGGTCACAATTTTGCCAAGCTTATCACCATTTTTGTATCGACAGATAATTTCTCAGTTTCATTAAAAGAACTTCCTAGAATGCATGATACTCCTTTTTGTTTTGATTTTGATTGTCTTAAATTGAGTACAACAACGTCGATATATCAGAGTCTTTTGGCTCTATTGTTTCTTTTCTTGAGGTGACCAATTTTTTATATATTATCCCATTAAAATATTTATATACGATCAAACCTATCTTTTTTATGGAAAAAAAAAAAATCATACAACATATCTTTTTTTTTTTTGTTAAACATGCAACATATCTTTCTTTTTTTTTTCTTAAACATGCAACATATCGTTTTGTGGACGATAAGACACTAATAATTACTCCGTAGTAATTATTAATGATTGAAGAATAAAACAAAACACAAAAAACATTCAGATTTGTCAACGGATAAACATATTGACAGAGAATCGAGAGTAGATCTAAGGTTACATGTAAGGGGTACAAGCAGATCTATGGTGAAATAGGTTGAAATGCGAAATGGCAGAGAAGGAAAACACAGACCAGAAAATGGAAAGAAGTAAGAATCAAATGGAATCGGAAATGAGAACAAATGGAAGAGAAGGACGGACCATGAACCCCTACGAAGAAGAAGCTCCTTCGCACAATATCTCTCTCTCTCTCTCTCTTTGTCAAATTTGTTGGTGTGCATGTTTGTTTTTTTTTTTTTTTTTGGTTAAAGAAAAAACATGTTGGAGTACTACATATTGCGATTAATTTAAAAAATTGTGTGAAAATTCTTAAACATACAATCTAAAGAACTGAGAGAGTATAAAATTGTAAAAATGGCTGATGAAAGAATTATTTAAGGAACATTTTCATTTAGTTTTGGAAAAAATAGTAATGACTTTTAAAAAGCACAATTATTAAATCTCTTTTTTTTTAACATCAAAAAACAGTTATTAGCTTAAAACTGGCGTGAATAGCTTAAATACATAATCGCAAAAGAAAAAGAAAAAAAAATCTACTGAATGGAGAAACTAAACCAATTTTTTCATGAGAAAACTAAACATATATAATATGTTGCTTGTGTGTTTCTTCGTATCAATTATCCATATGCTGCCTGTTTCCAATTTATAATTTAAGCTTATTTATTACTCAAAGAAACAGTCACAACGTAACAACAACAAAATGTGATGTACGTTTTATAACATTACTCTCTAGACTCACCACCGTTATTATATATTAATGACCCTTTCTTATAAATTTCAGTATAAAATCTTACTCAAAATGTTCATGAATGAAATAACTCAAACAGAAATCAAATTTGAAAGAAAAAAAATGAGAATCAATATGTTATTCATCATGGCATTCTCTTTTTTAGTCTCCGTTCGGTCATTACCGATGAAACAAACTCTAAACTACGAGTCAATCTTTAACTTCGGCGATTCTCTAAGCGATACCGGAAACTTTTTAATATCCGGTGATGTTAACTCTCCGGCCATCGGAAGACCACCGTACGGAACAACCTTTTTCAATCGTTCCACCGGTCGTTGCTCTGATGGACGTCTCATCATCGATTTCATCGGTTTACTTCTCATCTCTCTAATAAAATATATGTTATTATAACAATTCTTTTTTATTATTATTATAACAATTCGATTCAGTATATAAACTATATTGGCGCAAAATGAAACTTGTGAGCACAAGATAAAAGATCTTAATGTTTATAGTTTGCATTATGTGACTAATTGCAGCTGAGGCAAATGGACTACCGTACATTCCACCGTATCTCCAAAGCGTACGGACGAATAATTCGGTAGATTTCAAGAAAGGAGCAAATTTTGTGGTTGCTGGAGCAACGGCGAAGGAAGTTAGCTTCTTTAAAGAAAGAGGTCTTTCACTAACATTGTTGACGAACAAGACACTGGATATTCAACTTGATTGGTTCAAGAAGTTGAAACCTTCTCTTTGTAAAACCAAACCAGGTAAAAAATAAAAGAAATTAGCATAATTCTATATTGATGTTTGGTTGATGTCATAGATTGATCTGTAATAATATACCTTAAGAAAATGTATTATATAATCTTTCTGTTTGTCATAATCTTAGGTTTTTTTTTTTTTTTTTTTTTTTTTTTGCAGAATGTGAAAAATATTTTAAAAAATCTCTATTTTTCGTCGGAGAAATTGGCGGAAACGATTATAATTACCCGCTTATGGCATTCCGAAGTTATAAAACTGCAATGGATTTGGTACCATTCGTCATTAGCAAAATCATGAACGTCACAAGTGTAAGTTAGAAACGTATACATTAAATTTAATATCTTGTAAACGTTCATTAGTCCAAGTATTCGTTCATTAACTAACGATTTTGGGTTTGGTTTAATTTTGAAGGCCTTGATAGAGGAAGGTGCGGTGACACTGGTGGTTCCAGGAAACCTTCCGATCGGTTGTTCCGCGGTTCTATTAGAACGGTTCAGTGATAACAAAGGATGGCTCTATGACTCAAGGAACCAATGCTACCAGCCATTGAACAATTTTGCTAAGCTTCACAACAATAAGCTCAAGGAAGGCCTTGAGGCTCTAAGGCAAAAGTACCCTCATGCCAAAATTATATATGCTGATTATTACAGTTCTGCCATGCAATTCTTCAACTCACCTTCCAAATACGGTAATCCGACTTCGAAATTATTTCATATAACTAGTCATTGATTCTGTGGTTAACAGTTTTTGAAAAAAAAAAAATCTGAATATTGGTATAATCAATTTTCATATTTTGTTTGATACATTCTTTTCATAATAGGTTTCACTGGAAGTGTCCTAAAGGCATGTTGTGGAGGAAAAGAGGGGAGATACAATGCGAAACCAAACGTGAAGTGCGGAGAAAAGGGTTCGACGACTTGCAAAAATCCACCAACGTACGCAAATTGGGATGGATTCCACCTAACCGAGGCGGCTTACCGTCACATTGCAACTGGTCTCATCTCCGGCCGTTTCACCATACCTTCTATAACAACAGTTACATAACTTGTAAGATGTAATTTAATTTTTGACACAAACGATACTACTTACAAGTTCTAAATGAAATTGAATTCTATATTATTGTATCAAACCAAAAACAAAGCAAAAATTTAAATACAAGTACAACATTATTAAAAAAACAAAAAGTACTAAACGAAAACACATAAAAATGGGTCATATTCATATTAGTCCCGGTCCAGAGCATAGGCTTAAGAAACCATCGCTTTTGGCGTTCATTTGGCATCTTGTACATAGATCTACCAATATTTAACATGCTAAATAATAATCACAGATTTATATGACACAAATATAATTCCGTTTGATAAACTAGACGTCCACATATTGTTGTACAAAAAAATTTACATGTTCCGCAACAATTAAAATAGAGAAGTAAATATACAACAAAATATTATTTAAAAAAAATATAGAAAATATTACTTTTGATATATACATACATATAGTATATAATATCATTAAATTTTTATTGTAAATAAACAAAATTAAGGGCATTGAGAGACCACCTCCAGCAGATAGACACCCACTAGATTTCTTAAATCTAATATTTTATTATTTTTAATTATTTATTTAAAATTTAAATTAAAATAAAAAGTTAAACTAATGATAACAAAGCACATGTAAAATTATTAGTATGAGCAACTGTTCTTAATCTCTCTCCTCCTTATATTGTATATATATTTTGCTCAAAAACTCCATCAGCAACTCCCACGGGAGTTGGGCTGATAATTGCAACCACACAGGAAGTTTTTCTTGTTTTTGGACAGAACGCAACCCGACAACCCCTGCCTCTTCAACACACACATCAACCCACACGCTTGGCTATCACACGTTTTCCCTACCGACAGAATTTCACGACAACTATATGGTGCTGGATTCACATTTCCGAACACTCCTGTTTTTTACACCAAAATTTAAAACAAATAATATTGTTTTTGATTAAATTAAATTAAATATCGATGTTTGACGACATAGCACATCTGAATTGATATTACAAAAATAAAATGGCATTCACAAAAAAAAAAAAATTAGACTGATTATTTGTAATATATTTAGTCGATTTTTAATATAGATACATACCAAACACGAAGATGCTGAAAATTGCTAGAACGGTGAACAATAATTGAATGTGTTTCCTCATGGTAGTAATAAAAATTGATTGATGGTATTGGTGTTTAACAAATGATGGGACAAAAAAAAATAGAACAGAGTGTACGTTTATGTAAAAAGTTATGTCTATTTAACTTTTAAACAAATCTAATTTTAGCTATTTATCTCCTTAAATTGTGATTTGAATTGATTAGAGTTCACGCAAACTCCGCTTATTTGAATGGATATGTTCTCTGCAAACTCTATATTTTTTTAATATATAAAATCTTTAAATTCGATTTTTTACTCCAAAAAATATTTTTTTATAAATTTAATTAAAAGCTATGGTTATAACTAAGTTCATAAATCTGACTATTACATATCTACAGCTACATCGTCATCATCAGTATCATCGTCTTCCCAGTCGAGGTTAAATGAATTAGCAGCTTTCTTAAGCTCAGTTAAACCGGTAAGATCCTCCAGGTATGTAGGATGGTTAATAGCTTCAAGTATGAAACTGTTTCCTCTCGATCGATACTCCGATATCACCTGAAAATACAAGTTATAAAACATCATAAGAATAAAACAAAACACAAAAAACATTCAGATTTGTCAACGAAAAAACATATTGACAGAGAATTGAGAGCAGATCTAAGGTTGCATGTAAGGGATACATGCAGATCTATGGTGAAATAGGTTGAAATGAGAAGCAATGGAAGAGAAGGACGGACCTTAGAGCTGACGTTAAAAACAATGAACCCCTACGAAGAAGAAGCTCCTTCTCACAATCTCTCTCTCTCTTTGTCAAATTTGTTGGTGTGCATGTTTCTTTTTTTGTTTTTGTTTTTGTTTTTGTTAAAGAAAAAACATGTTTTGTTTTTTTTGTTTTTGTTAAAGAAAAAACATGGTGGTGTGTGCATGTAGCTCTTTGTTCTGGTCAGATTGGGAATGGCAAGAGTCAGAGACAGGGCTTTAAATGGACGGCTCGTGGGTCGAAGCTAGAGAGAGAGATTTTTCTGATGACACCTTTAAATTGATAAACTAATAAATTGATGGAGTACTATATATTGCGATTAATTTAAAAATTGTGTGAAAATTCTTAAACATACAATCTAAAGAACTGGGAGAGTATAAAACTGTAAAAATGGCTTGATGAAAGAATTATTTAAAGAACATTTTCATTTAGTTTTGGAAAAAATAGTATAATGACTTTTAAAAAGCACAATTATTAAATCTCTTTTTTTTTTAACATCAAAAAACAGTTACTGTTAGCTTAAAACTGGCGTGAATAGCTTAAATACATAATCGCAAAAAGCAAAAAAAAAAAAAAAAAAAATCTACTGAATGGAGAAACTAAACCAATTTTTAAAATGAGAAAACTAAACATATACTACTATAATATGTTGCTTGTGTGTTTCTTCGCATCAATTATCCATATGCTGCGTGTTTCCAATTTAGTACTTCCTCTGTTCTTAAAAAAATGATGTTGTAGATTTTTCACACATATTAAGACATAATAAAGTTTTAATTTTTTAATTAGTTTAAAATTGTTTTATGAGTGGAAAGAAAAAATTTAGACAATTACTTACATGACATGTGGTAAAAAACATAAAGTAAAAAAATCATTACAATCTTTAAATTTAGAAAATCAATCTTGTAGGAACAATACTAAAACTCAAAACATCAATAGAGAGAGTATAATTTAAGGTTAGTTATTACTCAAAGAAACAGTCACAACGTAACAACAACAAAATGTGATGTACGTTTTATAACATTATTACTCTATACTCACCACCGTTATTATATATAAATGACCTTTCTTATAAACTTCAGTATAAAATTTTACTCGAAATGTTCATGAATGAAATAACTAAAACAGAAATCAAATTTGAAAAAAAAAAAAAAATGAGAATCAATATGTTATTCATCGTGGCATTCTCTTGTTTACTCTCTGTTCGGTCATTACCGATGAAACAAACTCTAAACTACGAGTCAATCTTTAATTTCGGCGATTCTCTAAGCGATACCGGAAACTTTTTAATATCCGGTGATGTTAACTCTCCGGCCATCGGAAGACCACCGTACGGACAAACATTTTTCAACCGTTCCACTGGTCGTTGCTCCGACGGACGTCTCATCATCGATTTTATTGGTTTACTTCTCATCTCTCTAAAAAATTATTATAATCACGCCTATATAAATAGATTTGGATATAAAATTATATGTTATTATAACAATTTGAATAATCGTAATATGATGGAGCAAAAAAAATTTCACAAAAATTGTTTTTGGCTCAAAATGAAACTTGTGAGCACAAAATAAATGATCTTAATGTTTATAATTTGCATTATATGACTAAGTGCAGCTGAGGCAAGTGGACTACCGTACATTCCACCGTATCTCCAAAGCGTACGGACGAATGATTCGGTAGATTTCAAGAAAGGAGCAAATTTTGCGGTGGCTGGAGCAACGGCAAACGAAGTTAGCTTCTTTAAAGAAAGAGGTCTTTCAGTTACATTGTTGACGAACAAGACACTGGATATTAACTTGATTGGTTCAAGAAGTTGAAACCTTCTCTTTGTAAAACCAAACCAGGTAAAAAATAAAAGAAATTAGCATAATTCTATTATGATATTTGATAGACAATGAATTAATTTACTGTTTTTTTTTTTTTTTTGGCAGAATGTGAAAAATATTTTTAAAAATCTCTACTTTTCGTTGGAGAAATTGGTGGAAACGATTATAATTACCCTCTTATGGCATTTCGAAGTTATAAAACTGCAATGGATTTGGTACCATTCGTCATTAGCAAAATCATGAACGTCACAAGTGTAAGTTGAAAACGTTTATATTAAATTTAATATCTTGTAAACGTTAATTTAGTCCAAATATTTGTTCATTAACTAACGATTTTGGGTTTGGTTTAATTTTAAGGCCTTGATAGAGGAAGGTGCGGTGACACTGGTGGTTCCAGGAAACCTTCCGATTGGTTGTTTAGCGGTTATATTAGAACGGTTCAGTGATAATAAAGGATGGCTATATGACTCAAGGAACCAATGCTACCAGCCATTGAACAATTTTGCTAAGCTTCACAACAATAAGCTCAAGGAAGGCCTTGAGGCTCTAAGGCAAAAATACCCTCATACCAAAATTATTTATGCTGATTATTACAGTTTTGCCATGCAATTCTTCAACTCACCTTCCAAATACGGTAATCCGATTGCGAAATTATTTCCTATAAACTAGCCATTGATTATGTGCTTATAACTTATTATCACCAGTGTCCTAAAGGCATGTTATTTTCATAATAGTTTTCACTGGAAGTGTCCTAAAGGCATGTTGTGGAGGAAAAGAGGGGAGATACAATGCGAAACCAAACGTGAAGTGCGGAGAAAAGGGTTCGACGACTTGCAAAAATCCACCAACGTACGCAAATTGGGATGGATTCCACCTAACCGAGGCGGCTTACCGTCACATTGCAACTGGTCTCATCTCCGGCCGTTACACCATACCTTCTATAAAAATAGTTACATATTCAAAGGAGAAAGAGAACCAGCCCACCATCAAACCCAGCCAATGCTTCACAATCCTTCCTTGCTTCATGGTTCAGTTATTTTCAACGATAGTACAACTTCACTTTGAAGACGTAAATCATCGGTCACGATTTCTTGCTTCACTTAAGTTTCTTTGTCTTATTCGGTGTCTTGCTTCATATGATATTTTATCTTTTCATTTCCCAGTTTTAAAATGTAATTTTAAATGATACCTTGAGAAAAGGCAGTGGGAAAATGAATAAAGAAGTTTAAAAAAAAAAAAAAAAAAAAAAAAAAAAAAAAAAAAAAATAGTTACATAACTTGTAAGAAGTAATTCAATTTTTGACACAAACAATACTACATACAAGTTCTAAATGAAATTTAATTCTATATTATTGTATCAAACCAAAAACAAAACAAAAATTTAAATACAAGTATAACTTTATCAAAAAAAAAAATGAATTGTACCTTCATTTTTCATTCTCGTACATGGATCTACCAATATTTAACATGCTAAATAGTAATCACACTTATATGACTAAAATATAATTCCGTTTGATATACTAGATGTCCACATACAAAAATATCGTTGTACAAAAAAATTACATGTTCTGCATGCAACAATTAAAATAGAGAAGTAAAATATACAACAAATTATTATTTTACAAAAATATAGAAATTATTACTTTTGATATATACATACATATAGTATATAATATCATTACATATTTATTGTAAATAAACAAAATTAAGGGCATTGGGAGACCACCTCCAGCAGATAGAAAGTGAAACCAATGATATTTTATTATTTTTAATTATTTATTTAAAATTTAAATTAAAAATAAAAAGTGAAACCAATGATAGCAAAGCACATGTCAAATTAGTATGAGCAACATTTCTGTTGATCTCAGATAATTACACACACAAAAGCTGAATGCTTCGTTATTTTATTAGCAAAGATACTGGGCCTTTAAATAGGCAAAAGTGAAGACTCAGTCTTCATACAACAACGTGAATCAGAAATTGCAGGAAATTAACAGAAACAAACCGAAATACTAGGTCCACTAATTGACTCCCACTCAATCACGATTTATTCTCAAACTGAATTGACCAAAGACTAAAACAAACCCAACAATTTCTTGAGTTGTTCATTTGAGCAACTGTTTTTTTTTTCCTCAGAAAATCCGTCTGCAACTCCCAAGGGAGTTGGGCTGATAATGGCAACCACACAAGAAGATTTTCTTGTCTTTGGTCAGAACGCATTCCGACAACCCCTGAAACTTCGACCTACACTTCAACTGACACGCTTTGCTATCACACGTAGGCCCTTCCGACAGAACTCTACGACAACTATATGATGCTGGAATCACATTTCCGAGCACCCCTGTTTGTTACACCAAAATTTAAAAACAAATAATATTGTTTTTGATTAAATTAAATTAAATATCGATGTTTGACATAGCATATTCTGAATTGATATTACAAAAATAACTTGGCATTCACACAAAAAAAAAAAAACATATATATAGATTGATTATCTGTAATATATTTAGTCGATATTTATTAAAATAGATACATACCAAGCACGAAGATGCTGAAAATTGCTAAAACGGTGAACAAGTAATGAATGTGTTTACTCATCGTAGTAATAAAGATTGATTGTTGGTGTTCAATAAAGGATGGGAAACAAAAAAAAGAACAGAGTGTACGTCTTTATAAAAAGTTATGTCTAATTTTAGCTATTTATCTCCTTAAACAAATCTAATTTTAGCTATTTATCTCCTTAAATTGTGATTTGTATTTATTAGAGTTCACGCAAACTCCGGTAATTTGAATGGATGTGTTCTACGCAAACCCTATATTCAATATTTTTAGGATCTTGATCAGTATTCTTCTCATGTCGTTTTCGAACCCAACAAAACGGTGTCGTTTTTACCACCGTTATGTTTTTAACGGATGTCACGTCATTAATACGGGAAAGATTTATATTGCGGGTGACTTTTGATTTCATGGTATTGACTTGCATAAGTTCGACTTAGAGAAAAAAAAAAGTTCGACTCAGAGGGTTAAATTGCAAAAAAGATTCACTTGAAGGGTTTTTTTTTACAAAACCTTATGTTTTTAACGGATGCCACGTCATCAATACCGGAAAGGTTTATATTGCGGGTGACTTTCTATTTCATGGTATTGACTTGCACAAGTTCGACTTAAAGGGTTAAATTACAAAAAAGATTCACTTGGAGGATTTTTTCTCACAAAACCCTACTTTAAAATATACACTTTAAAATCAACGCAAAAGCCAAAAAAAACAAGACACATCAACAGTTTGGTTTCATCTTGTCTCTCGTTCTTGAAAACATATTTTTCTTATGATCAGAGTTTGGTTTCATCTTCCTTTTTGTACTATAGTTAAAAAAAATGATAATCAAGAACCATAAATGAACCATCCTGTGAATATAATAGTCTATGGTTATAACTTGTTTAATAAATCTGACTGTTACATATCTACAGCTACATCATCATCATCAGTATCATCGTCTTCCCAGTCGAGGTTAAATGAATTAGCAGCTTTCTTAAGCTCAGTTAAACCGGTAAGATCCTCCAGGTATGTAGGATGGTTAATAGCTTCAAGTATGAAACTGTTTCCTCTCTCTCGATACTCCGATATCACCTGAAAAATACAAGCTATAAACATCATATGATTCGCGCGAGGTTGGGTTTTCTTAGAAAGATGTCATGTGGAAACTTACAGTTTCAGAACACGCGGTACAGCTGTTGGAAGCTTGACCAAGTAGTGTGATCTGTGAGAACTGAGAGATTGAGCCTCGAATCTGATGAGGTAATATCCCAAGAGGCGAATCATCAGCGTTTCCTTCATTACTCAAGCTCAAATTGTCGCCTTTTGCATTGATACTGTAATAAACATATGTAAGAAGATAAGCCTGAAAATTGAATTTTTAACGTATTTGATTTTCGAAAGACTTACCCAAGTGGGTGTTGTAGGACTCCGACTAAGAGTTCAACGGCGAGAGCTCCTGCAATAGGAGCTAGACCCGGGCGTGTAACAGTGCATTGTTGGTCTAGAGTTCGATCAGTCATAGACTGCAAAAAAAAAAAGAAAAAAGCGAATCACGATGAATCAGGACTGAACTGGAGGTAACACGAAACAAAACAATCAAAACCGAAGAAGCCGGAAATTACATCCTGAGGTGCAACCACGTCGTTGCAGAAGTAACAACCAAGTCTCTGATTGTTTGTCTTATTCATGTCAAGATTCTGCATATCATCAGACAGGGAGGTGGGGCCAGCGCCATGGCGCATTACCATGTAGCTGTCGAAACCTAAAGCAGCGTTTATAGCGATCTGAAATTAAAATCAAACACGATATATTAAGCAGAGTGTTATACTTATATAACCAGCACGGATGAAAGAAAGAAGAAAACAGAGTTTAATTACCTTATTGGCATTAGCACAAAGAAGAGAAGGTAACCACCGGCTTTCTCTTGTATCGGTTAACAAGAACACCGCATCATGAGATTCAATCAAATCACTAAGGCGTTTACAATCACCGAGAACAGAATCTTCTTCTTGGCTAGAAATCGGATGACCAGGCATCGGTATAGCCATAACAACTCCACTAGATTCCATTGCTGGAAATATCTGTTTAAGGCTTTTAACAGCAGCAACAGCTTTAAACTCGCCACGGCCTACACAGTCTTCAAATGTGTAGAGAGATTGCCTCACAGGATTAGACATAGCTACTTTGCCATAGTCAACAAAGGTGATATTGCGGATTCCCCAACCCTAAAGAAAGAAAATATAAACAAGTTCTTAATTAATCAGTGAGTTTGTAAGATTGTTTAATCTTGCACTCTCTTCGATACATACCATAAGGGTACGAGCAACTTGGCAGCCCAATGTACCAGCTCCAAGAAGAAGGCATTTGACAGAGGACAAAACATTTAAGTTAAGAGACGGTAATGCTCGCCACCTCATTAACTTTAAGTTTAAATCAACAGCAGAAACAGCCAACCTGCGAAAGGATGTGAATCCGTTTCTCTAATCAGATTTCACCTATTTAGTTGACTAAATCATTGACAAATAGCAGAAAATTTACCTTGTTGGATCCATGGAATTAGCAAGGCTAATGGATCGGGGTACTCGTTTCCCTTTGTTAAGCTCCCATCCCACTGAGTTAGGTACAGTCTCAGCTGATTCACCTGATGAAAGTGTAACTGAGGCTTGACCAACAAGGGAAAGGTTCAAGTCAGCGAAACCGCGACTCTCTCTATAGCAAAAGAACCAAACTGTCTCGAGGTTCCATCTTGAGTGAATAAGTGCTAAGTAATTTCGAAGCGGCCAACCAGGATTACTAGGAAGGTGACACGGGTCATAGAAACCGAAAAGCAACTGCAGGAAGAGAGACAGATAAAGATGAATTATCTTTTCGGTTTCCAACGTATATGGAAGAGTTAGTTAACACATACCTTTTGATGATCACCTTGACACACTTCCCAGTCTTTAAGATGTCTGATACTAGCTTTTGAATCAGAAGAAACCGAAACCAAAAAGAATGGAACATCTACAGCAAAACACACGGATACATAACAAAGATTCTCAGCTACTACTAGTACTACTCAATCAACGTGAATAATACATAAATAGAACAAGAATGTTAAGTACCAGTAGTTAAATCTGAGTCGCGCCAATCATTACAAGCAGCGGATACCGATTCCGCCTCTTCAGAACTAAAATACTCTGAAGCTGGTTTTAATTCTATCAAACTTGCAGGAGGATCAAGTACAAGTGCAGGGAAAGCAAACCAATAACGAAAACTCCATTTCTTAAGGTCAGCAAACGAGATAACAAGGAATCTTGATAACAAAGCAGGGTCCTCAAGAGCTTTTCCTGATTGAATATCCTCCCAAATCTAAAAATCCACCAAAAAAATTGTTAAACTTCTGTAGACAAGAACCAGAGATAAGTTTTGTATTAACCTTATTTGCTTCTGCTTTGAGTAGACTTTGTTTGTCAAGCTTATTGAAGCTTTCAACGGTATTGGTGTTATAGAGAATCCCAGGAACAGGACACTTATTCCTATTTCCATGATTAGTATTCTCAATCAATGATTGTTCATCTAAAGGCAATGATTCTGATAATAGAGTCAAATGATTTGAGACTTGTGGATGTGCACATGGTCCAGAGAAACCTGAAAATTTCAACCATTGAATCTGAAATCAAAATCTGAATTCATTATAACGAACAAAAACAGAGGATTTTAAAGTTTTCAACTTTTTTTGTTTCTCAAACCTAAACGGATCAATAGCCCAGAATTATTGAAATATTGATTTATTGGGTAATTTTTTAATTCAGTGTTTATGTGTTTACCGGTGATTGAAATCGGAGAATCGTCGATTCCGAGTTTGTCGAGTTTCAGAGAAGAGAAGCTATGCCAGAAACCTTCGTCGACGGAACTGTTCAATGGAGCGAATTGAAGTAAGATTGGTGAATTTTCCTTCTCAGCCATGGCTGATGTAATCTCTGTGTGATTGCAATTTTCTTATGAAGAGTCAATGAACTGTAAGAAAGAAGAAGACGATGACGGAGAAAATATTAGAAAGAGGAATCGTGCAAGGAACAGGGTCAATCCGGGTCGGGTCGGCTTTAGATCGAAGCAAACCAAAACCCGGTTTAGTTTTTTTAAATAAAAAGCTTAATTGGACGGTTTGGCTTCGTCAATAAAATTAAACCAAACTGAACCAAATTTGGTTAACTATCGTCTGCTCATTGGTAATGGTTAAGAGTTTGCTTGAGGTTGACCATATATTATCCAATTTTTTGCATGTATCAAAGTGTAAAAAGTAAAAAGTAAAACACAGTACTACAAAAATTTTAACAACAATATCTCATACTTCCTCTCTCTTTCATAAAAATTATCGTTTTAGGAGTATGCACACAAATTAAGAAAAAATTAATTTATTAATTTTTTAAAAACAAAAACATCATTAACTTTCTACCTAAAGACAATTCAACCAATAGCAAATTAAACAAAATATAAATAATTATAAAACATAAAATATCATTAAATTTTGCATTGAAAATTGAAAACGACTTTTTTTGTGAAACGAAAATAAATCTCTACAACGACACTCTTTGTGAAACGGAGGGAATATTATTTTTAAATATTTCTATTTTTTTTTATGCAAGTTCGTCGGTATCTAACTTAAAAAGAAAAAAAAATCTGATTACTAAACAAAATAAAATATTTTATTAAAAAAAAAAAGTCAAAATACAAAAAAAAAAAAAAAAAACACTTCGTCAAATTTACTTGGTGTATATGTCATTCATTTTTTTTTTTTTTTTGTCAACTAAATATATTGATTAGCTCAAAATAGCCAATTTTGCGGAATGTTGTTTACATAGATAACAAAGTGCGGCATGGTACGAACATTTCGTGCCAAACGGATTGGTGTATATGTCATTCAAATTATCCCTAATTAATAGTCTAATACCTTCTAAGTTATTATATTCAAACAAAAAAAGTAATACCTTTCCAAATTTTTATCGACTTAAATTTAAAAGAAACATTTCGATATTATCAATCTTTTGCATCACATAAGCTTACAATTTCACAAAATGCATACAACAGTCTAAATACAACTTTTTTAACACAAACTATTCAAATTATTTTTAGACATCAATCCCCACACATATACACAATTAAAAGCTAAACCAGGTACTGAACCGGTTTTGATTTCATACAATTGGGTAAGAAGCTTTCATGGCAAGACCACATAGTCCTTCTTTATCCTTGACATCTTTTTGAATCCTCATATATCCACTTTCTCCCCATTTTGTTCCCCAAGAGTTTTTAATGATCCAATACTTTGATCCGTTTGTTGATTCACTATATCCAATAGCAGTCACTGCATGATCAAGATACGTAGTGCACTCTCCGGTAAACACACCGGACGAATAGAATTGAAAATCAAAACCACCTCCTTCAATTCCAACGCTAACCGGTTGGTGTGCCACTGCCTTCATCAGTGCTTTCTCGTCGTTAACCGGGACATCTTCATAACCTATGATGTGTGAACGTACAAGAAATTATTAAGATTCAAAATATGAATAATATCTATGGATATCTAGCTATTTCACTTGGTTCGGTTTGGTTATTTTCGGGTGTGAGCTAGAATTGTGAGTGAATAAAATTGGTTCAGTTCGGTTAGACAAATAACAAATCTTTTAGTTAGTTTCGGTTTAGGATTAATAATTTATTTGTAAATAAAAATCTGTAATTTATATGGTATGGTTTGGATCAGGTTCGGTTAAACAATTTTTTTTTTTTAATGAGACAATATTTAATAGTCTAAAATTTGGTTTTTTTTTCCTTTTTAATTCGGCTCGGTTTTGGATCAAATATAACTTATTAAAGTGTAACCTGTGATAGAAGTTGCTTTTGGGTTGGTCTTTTTGGAATTGCAAGTAGCGTCTTCGCCTTTGTAAGGGTAATTTGATTCAGTCGTCAAACCGCCAGTCGCCATTATATGCTCAAACGCAGTATCCATTAAACCGCCTTCGCAGCCATAGTCGTTTGTGTCGCAGTCAACAAGCTGTTGTTCAGACAAAGATAAAAGTTTTCCTTTCTTTATCTGTGTTGCTCCTTCAATAGACGCAACCGCCGAAAACGCCCAACAACATCCTACACAAACATCACTCCTTAGTTTCACCATCATAAATATTTCATGTACTAAACAAATATAACAAAATTGTCATAGAGATGTAAAATCTTTTTTTTTTCCTGTTTGGAGCATTCGTTAAGATTCAGTTATTTCAAGAAATAATTGTTCACCTGTTTATTACTAAATAGTTTTAGTAATCTTATATCAAACAAATATAATCTTTTACACTTAAATATACAGTATTAATATAACTAAAAATAAAAATTTAATAAAAAATTGTTATTCGATTCGGTTTAGTTACACTAAAAATTGGTTTGTTTTTTTTTTTGTCAGCAACCAATATATTAAAATAAGGACTCATAGAGCCAAACCAAAAAGTGGTTTTGTTTCGGTTTATTCAGATTTAAGAAAATCAAATTGAATAGGGAAAATAAATTTCAGTTCAGTTTCCATTTAAAAAATGCCGGTTCAATTCGGTTTAATTTATATATATGAATAAAGATTTCATTTATACCGCAACTGCCTTGATTCTTGATAGGGGTCACAGCTCCTTTTGTCCTCCAGTCAACAGAAACCGGCAAAGCACCAGCAGAAACGTTTTGGTACCTAAACGGCGTCGTTTTAGTTTGGCTTTGACTAGATAACACCGAGTTTCCTTTGTAACCAGTGTAGATAGAACGGAATTCTTCATTGGTTAAATCAGCAAACTGATTCACCGCAAGTTTAAACGTTCTTCCAGTAGGAACATTGTTTAAGTGTACAATGCGTTCAACGTTGCGTTTGAACACAACGTAGCGATTGTTTTTCTCTTTCACATCTGCGTAGACACGATCGTGTTGAGCCATCCACTCCTCGTGCCTCTTTTGCATGATGAGTTCATTGTCTAGTGGACGAGAAAGAGTGATGGAGAAATATATTGATGAAAATAGAGAGACCAAGAGAAAGATTTGCATCACTTTGAAAGCCATTGTTTAGGAAAGTTTAATGATGTTTTGGTACTAATTTGATTACTCCAAAAGGGTATTGAGATGAGGTTTTATAGTGAAAAAAGTTTGATGTTAATGGTAATGTTCACATGAAGTGATTGATCCAAAGCATTTTTAGTTTACAAGTAATGATCTTATACATTCATACATAACTAATTGATGTTTGATGTTTGCTATATTTTTTTTTTCTTATATCAAACTGAAGTCAAGCCTTGTTCACTTCACTTTTGCTTGGATTTATATTTTTAGTTGCACTATGTTAAATTCAGTGATCCGAGATATGTGTTGATGTTTTGCATAAAGACCATGTTCATTTGTGTATCTGAATGTTGGATTCAAACACATGAAAATATATATTTAATTTGTTTTGATAAAGAAAAGAAAATAGTTATTGAAAGTAAAATTTGTTAGCACTTAACATACTTCTAGTTTTATGTAAATATATATGGTTACTCTGTTTTTATTAGGATCATATCTCTTTGAGAAAAAACCGGCTAAGATCATATCTTCTATAATTCGAGAATAGGAAAATGATATTTTTGTGTAACAGTAAATTTACTTTTGTAACTACAATCGTTTGTTTTTGGCGTTTAATAATGAAAAAATATTTCTCGGTTACACCAAGTATGATCTGTTACATGATCACATATTCCAACTAAGAAAATGCGTAACTACACCAAAAAACAACTACACATGATAACATGCATCAAACAATGGAAAATGCATAGCCAACATCACTTCCACTAGATTAACCATGGCTGTCGCCCAATAAACTTATAGACTATAACTTATTGTGAAATCAAAATCAACTCTTTCTTTTTATTCGGTTTTATCCGCCAAAATCAATTATATTTTAGAGTTAAGATTGGTTAAATTCATCCGTGTCGGATTTATTTTATTTCAAATTTTGAGTTGGGTTCTAGCTTTTTTAAATTATTTTTAAAACCAGTTAACTAATTACTAATATCGTCACAATCAGATGCAAGTCGTGACCGATTTAATGAAATTATATCAATTATGTATTTTCCATTTTTTTGAGTATGTCACTATGTATAATTGTTTCTTCGTGTATAATTATGAATATATGTAGTTAGTAAAAATGTTTTCTCTATTACACTATTTTATTTCTGTCAAAAAAAAGAATAACACTTATTTATTTTCCCCGCAGGAAATGGAATCTACATATTTTCTTCCATCTCAGTTTTATGCTAAAGATTTTTGTCCACATATTAAAAAAGTATAATATTGGATTTTTTTTCTTTTAGCGGAACAAAAGTCCATATTAGTCGTAATTCGTAAACGTAGACTACGTTGTTACTAGTTACGTACAGCAAAATCACTAATCTCATCAAAACATGGAATCTTCTTTTGTCTTTTTATTAATTAATTAAGTTGAATTCAAAGATTCCGTTCATTTACAAGAGAACCATTCGTGCAAGTTAAAAGCTTAAACAAGGAAAGAAAAAAGGATTCGACATGATTAACAAATTCGATCAAATCATCGAATCATAGTCATGCAACAAGTGAACTTCATTACGCTAAGTATTCTTTTGCAGATAAATCGATATGATTTGCTAAAAGTTTCCTGTTCAATGATGTTTCCCACCAATTTCATCTATTTGAATCTCTTTGAAAGTTTCTTTTTCTCCTTCAAATACAATATAATTGTAGTTAGGGTCCTTAGGGATAATATATAGAAGAAAAATTTAATCATTAGGCGACAAGAGGGATACGTACGAAATTGCATTTTGGACTTAAATCCAAAGCATATTTCGCTGAAGTGATAACGTCTAAAAGACTCAACTGAAATTGACAAATAACTGTATATTTACTACAACTATAATGATTAGAATATTAGTTTTCTTACACAAAAGAATATATATATATATATATATACATATATGATACAATTAACACAAAAATAGGTCAGACACATTCTTCACATGCTACTTCAATAATATGGTAAAAACGCTATAGTTGTAACCTCGTGTATAAAAATAAATTCTTGTAAAGAAAAAATGCGATATAAAATCGATCTTTCACAAAAGTAGCGAAAAATGTTCAAACGTTTTCAATAAAATGTTGTCATTGTGAAAGGAATCACTATAGTCAAATCAACAAATTAAAATCACAATCAACTCAAGAACACAGCTGATTTAACTAAATCGAGAGTTTTCGTTGAACCAAAGGTACGTCTCATGCGAGTTTTGACTCGCAGATATCCAGGGAATCGACTCACTACCAACTAATGCGAGTGTCTCTCTGTTTTGTTGACTTAAGTCCAAATATAACTCATATTTGCTTAGCTCGTTGGTATCAGTTGAGATTTTCTGAATCCCACCCAAATTTGGGCTTTGTAACTCAGTTTTATTGCTCTTTTGTATGTCCAGGGAATCAAACCATGTGAAGGTATTGCTGAGAAGCTCTTTCTTTTAACTTGTAATTGTATTGTCTTTTTTTTTTTTTTTTTCCAACAAAAACCTTTTATTAATATGAAAGAGTTACAAAGAATACAGAATTAGAATTACTGTAACACAAACTATTACATATGCAAATGTATGTACCATATACTGAAAAAAATACAGTAAAATGGAATTTGACGATGCTTTCCGAAGAATAGCCTTACTCGCTAACCGATCATAAGATCCGCAATCATCCAACTTCATATTTGCTTTTCTCTGATACGATTTGAATGCAGCTTCACTTGGCTGAACTTTATTTTTGCAAAAACCGCAACTTTAAACCCGATGTGTGTATATATAACTCCGAAATGTAGACATAATGGTATCAAAACCTCTATACCAAAGTCTCTATGAGATATTTTGACTCTGTAGTCATCTTCCACATAATCACATAGTTTTTTGCCGGCTATAGTCTTGGTTATTATCATCCCCTTCTCCTTAAGATCAGAAACACGTAGTAACACCACACCACCGTCTCAAAGAAACTCTCTTCCTCTTCCATGACCTCCATTGATAACATGTAATGCCAATAGCAATCTCCATGTGATTTTTCCATTAGATCCAGATGAAACATACAATCCTTAGATTCAACGTTTTTCATATCTTCAGCAATTCCAAGGGTAACCTTAAGCAATGTCCTATACCGATCTCCTTCCATTACTAATAAAAAGATGAAATTTCGGTAATTGTATTGTCTTAAGTGCATTTTAATAAGTCAGAAACTATACTAAAAACTAATATGGCCCAAACTAATTCTCGAGAGATCCAAAACTAAAATCCTATAAACAGGTTGGACCAAAAGATAGTATTGTTTTTCTTTATTTTATTTCCAGTTATTTGACCGTATAATAATAGTTATGACCTTCTTCTAATTTTAAGAAACATCAAAGAGAGAAAAAAGGGTGGTCAAAAAACAAATTTAGAAATCAATGCTATAATTAAGCTACAATAAACTAATCATTCTTTTATTCGAATAGAAACTAATTTTAAAAATTTAACAATCAACGATTTTACCTTTTTGTTTCAGTCTAAAAATAACAATCGAGCTTTTAATATAAAACCAAACTCGGTGCTCCACGAGAATAGTTGTCCTCTTCTCAAACATATCTCAACTTATTGTTTGAATATAAAAAGAGATATCAAAAAGAAGAGAAGACCAAAAAACAAAACCAAAAAAAATCTCTAACAAAAATGGCCTCCAAAGCTATCTTCTTCTCTTTCTTTATCGTCTCCGCCGTGTGTTTATCCTCTCTCGCCAGTTTCGCCGCTGCTGATGCTGATGACTTCGATCGTTTCCAGATTCAGGGATCAGTTTACTGTGACACTTGCCGTGTCCAATTCGTTACCCGTCTCAGCAAATTCCTCGAAGGTACATATATATACACACACCATATTCACGTATGTTGTATGTTCATATACATGTGTGTACATGGCTTTTTTACCACGTGCAACCGTTGCATTGGAAAAGGAAATTAACCTACGTTATAAAAAAAAAAAAGAATTCATCATGAGACTTTAGAATAGTTTGAGACGGCCATGTATGCATGTTAGAGGATGCATGCATGCAATGTCGTAAAATTACTATATCAATTTCTAAATTTGAATGCGTTGAAGCAATTGGCAAACATCTTAGAGCATTTCAACCACAAGTTTTTAATTTCTTTTAATTCAAATTTATATATGTTGAAACAATTAGTTAATGGTATAGCTTGACTTTAGGTTTTAGTCATTAGTGCTAGTGATTCCTTCATCCCTATGATTAGCACTAATGTCTAAATAGAGAAAAGCTTGAGATTAGAACCACAAAAACATATTTCTACATTTTTCAAATATCTCGTACATCGGTTTATAAAATTTATATATATTAATTAAACTTGAAGCGAGTATATGTCACGTAACATATTTTAATTTTACAATTTTTTTTGTGTGTGTTTGTGTAGGTGCGAAAGTGAAGTTGGAGTGCAGGAGCAGAACAAACGGAACCGTGACATTGACCAAAGAAGCCGTTACTGACAAATCAGGAAGCTACAAGATGGAAGTAACCGGTGACCACGAGGAAGAAGTTTGCGAGCTCGTTTTAGTCCAATCACCAGACAGTGGTTGCAGTGACGTCAGCAAAGAGGCTTACTTACGTAACGCCGCTAAGATCAGTTTGACAGCAAATGACGGAATCGTCTCTCACGAGACACGTATCGTTAACCCTCTCGGTTTCATGGTTAAGACTCCGTTAGCTGATTGTCCCGCTGCTTTCAAGGAGCTCGGTATTGTCCCTGACGTCACATTCTAAGCGAAAGAAAGAGAAAAAAAAACATGTGACATGAGAGATTTTCTATTTGCTTAATTTTATCAAGATTATTATTATTATAATGAATGAATTAATATCATCATTAATTAACTTTTTCGCGTTTTGGTTTTGTTTAATTTGACGTGTGAGTGATATTTTGTTGTTCTCTAGTAAAAAGTATGTAATTTGGTTACATACGGTTGAGGAAATCCAATTATCAATTATTAGTTTATTACAAAAATAAGAAATTAGTCAATAAAAGTTACTGTTGAATATTGGATTTTAAATCTAAACTAGATTTAGAAGGAAATAAGGCTCTAAAAAATAAGCTTTCTGATATAATTGCCTAATTGGTTTTCATTTGTCCCAATAATTTTTCAAACCTAAACATGTATATGGGCCTAAATTGGGCTTAACATGTATGGTCTGATAATTTACTTATTCCCCGCCCTCGATGACTTCCTACTTTTATACAACACTGGAAAACTCCAAAGCTGTATTTTCAAACTAGTTTTTGTATTAGTTTAAAAGTGCTACAGGAAGTGATACAGAGAAAAGTATAGATTTCGACAAAGAACTGAAGAAAAAAAAAAGATTTAAAGCGGTTTGAGAAGAAATTCAGAAAGCTTCTCAAATAGCTTCTTATAACCTTCTAAGAAGCTCCTGAATCTCTTCTCAAACCTTCTTAAGTATTTCATTTTTCTTCAGTTCTCTATCAAAATCTTTACTTTTCCCTGTATCATTTCCTGTAGCACTTTTGAACTAATACAGAAACTAGTTCAACAGCTGCATCTTCACTTTATTCCAAGAATATAAATCGATCAATTGATTAAAGGCGTTTTCAAAAATTTATATTGGAGGGGATAAAATAAAATTAAGAATACGATCCACCTACTTTATGTATGAAAGTTTTTAAATAGACATGGTGCATAAAGAAATTACTAACAAAATAATTTCATAAGTATGATCCCAGGTGAAAGAAACATATTGACCCATGTCCCACGTGAGTGGACTATTTCTATCTTTTAATTTTTTTTGGTATATAGTGGATGAGTGTATAGATGTTGCAGACTAAAAGCATAGAGAAATAAATATATATTGCCCCCACTCAAGATCTTCTCTTACATGTCTTGTCTAGATTACAAAAAGCTTCAAGGGTTCTATTCTACTCATCGGATTCTGATTTTTTGATCACCGGAATCCAAACATGTCAGCGTCGGACAACTTTTTCCCGACAAAGGTGTACCTCCATGTTTGAGCATATAGATTTTTACGTGCTCTGAATATTTAATTTGTCTGTTAATTATTATTATGTCCTTGTCTAACTAAATGACCTTATATTTTCAATCTTTTTTCAATAATTATTATTTTATGCTTTTTAGACCTTTTTCTGACTTCTTGATTATTCCATGAAATGTGCTCATATCAATATGCAAAACAAGGGATATAATATTTTTGGATATTCTTGTCACCTAATCTCTAAAGCATTTGAAATGTTCATTTCTTACTAGGTTTTATAATAAACTTTCTAATGTAACGTCGTTAAGATCCCGGGCTTTTTTTTTTTTTTTTGCAGCACATATATTGTTCTTTTGTTTTCTTCCTTTTTTTTTGGTGCGGCCGTGGGTCAAATAGTGGAGGGAGATCATGATTTTGTGCGTACGTTCTTATAAATAAAATTTATTTTTCTGCGTCGTCAACTCTACACTAATAATATTAGGGATAACAATATCCCACATTGGAAAGGACAAGGGATCTTGACTAGTATATAAGATATATGGGCCAATGCACTCATTGCCAATTGGTTTTGAGTTGGAAGCCCATAGAACTTAACATGGTATCAGATCCCGATCCATACGTGTCCAATTCCACAATCTGCCCGACCCAATAGTTGGCCCGCCGATCCATGCCCAAACATACCGAGATTAATGGCTAGAGGAACCATTATCTCGAGGGGGCGTATTAGGGATAACAATATCCCACATTGGAAAGGACAAGGGATCTTGACTAGTATATAAGATATATGGGTCAATCCACTCATTGCCAATTGGTTTTGAGTTGGAAGCCCATTGAACTTAACAAATAATGCTTCAATAATCATATATTTTGACAAAATCAAATACGTTTCTTATAGACCACTCTTTTTATAAGGATTCTAATCAAGTTCTCTAGACTCTACGTATGTTCCTATGATTCTTTCCGACGGTAGCTTAGATATTTCGTCGATTTATTGTTGTTGCTGCTACGATGGAGCTAGATGACAAACTAAGACTATGACGAAACGACATCATAAGCTACATTATTGTCATGATTGCTATAAGAATGATTTAAATATTAGGTATCTATATACTATATAGTTAGTTTACTAAGTTATACAGTAGGCTATATTAATTCAACAACAGCCACTAAGACAAGCAAGTTGATGAACTAATTAATCAAAAATTCATAATAAGAAATAACTAAATACCAGCATAATACAAATGATTAATTTTCATTGCTAGTGGTGCAATAGATAGCTTAAAATATATGCTTTTTTTCAGCCTAGATAGTAGTAGCATTACGATGGTAGTAGCATAAATTACTAGATTATTTGTTTTACTCAGTTTAAGTCATTATTATTAGTATTTTAAATTAAATTTGACAACATATTAATAGTGTGTGGTGTTAAAAAAAAAAGAACATAATAGTGTGTAAAAGGTGCATCCATGACCAAAAAAGAGAGTTGAAAATATGCAGAAATAGAAAAAAACACCCTCCATGACCAAAAAAAAAAAAAAAAAAAAAGAAAAAAACACCTTCTCGTGGGTCCAATAATGACAGGTCACCTCAATATATCGTATTGTTTTAGCCCCACTCAATAAAATATATTCTCTTAATTTTCTTTCAATTTGTCTAATAAATATTCTTTATGTAAAGTAAATTCTTTAACGCTAATATATGTTAAAGATATAATTTGAAAAATAAAGAAGAAGAAAAAAAATAATCATATACATATGTCATATGGTCCTTAACGCTAATATATGTTCTCTTCGCTCAATGATGGCAAAATGTTTCAAAATAAATTTAGCCAAATTAGTCATTAAAGATCCTAAGATTTAATATATAGTTTGGAGCTTAAAAGAAAAAAGTTTGGTTTTATTATTAAAACTTTGATTGGTAACCACAAAATAAATAAAAATTGTCATTTTTTTATCAATTATATACATATTTGTAAATTGTAAACTTTTTTTTTTGGTAAGAGGAAGGGGACCAAGGTCCCCCCCCCCCAATTTATTAAAAAGAATTAAACAACTACAACCAAATTCTTCGGGAAAACGCAGTTCCCCTCAAATCCTCATCAAAAACTGAAACAACAAAACTTGGACAAACGTCAAATAAAACTACCCCTAGGGATTGAGAGAATGCATAGTTTGCTAACCCATCCGCAAGACGGTTAGCTTCCTTATACCCATGCGAAATATGGACTAACCAGTCCTTCGATAAGAAGCCATAACACATATGTACTAGGGGAGACAGAGGATGAGTCGCGCCTAATCCCTGTCTTAAGAAAACCAACAACCAACTCCGAGTCAACCACGAGCTCCAGTTTGGGAACTCGTTTGTAAATTGTAAACTAGACACTAGACAGTTTAAATCCTACTTCAAAACAGACAATTTGCCAATATTATAGTACTATGTGGTTGAATAATCGGACTTTGCTCATAGTCGAATTCAATTCAGACAATATATGTATTTTCACATTTCAAACAAATTTAAAAATTATACTAAAAAATAGTTAATCTAGATTAAAATTTGTAGTTAAGTTTTTTTTTTTATCAAATTTAAATTTGAAAAAAACTATAATTTAAATTTTATTCTATTTTCGAATATAAATTCACTTTACTATTCTGAAATATTTTTTTCCTATCATAAACTCATAAGTATTATTCACATGCATGAACACTATATATATATATATATATATATATATATCATGTTGCTCTCTTGGAATTTCACGTTATATATATACTTTTGAAGTAATCACATATAGATTTTATTATATACACGTTTCATTAGATTCTAATGCATATTTGTTTTTTAGTTAATTAGATTATATATAACGCATACTAATTTTTTGATTACATTTTGACATGTGAAAAAGTTGGATACAATTAATTAAAAAAAGTTGGATACGTCTCAGTAGAATCGTCTCAATAGAATCCACACGTAAAAAAATTTTAAATAATTAGATTACAACATTTGTTTATAAACTTATTACATTATAACATATGTCAAATATTTGAATTTTTATTTTTTTATGTTTAAATAAAAGAAAAAATTCTCATTTTAAAAAATTATATATCATAAAAAAAAATTGAATCCAAAAGTTTCAAATTATAGTTTTTGGATTTAATTTTAAATATATGCATATGTTTACTTTATATACATATATAGGTCCACTTATAATTATGTCTGGTTTTGAAATTAACCAATCAAAATAAAATATGAATTTTGATATATTCGCATGATATGACTGAAACCTAGTGAATATTTTATTCTTTTACAATATAAACTTATATTTATCTACTCATTCTCTTCACTTTGACACTTTCTTTGGCCAACTATCTAATCCATATATTCCCTTAATTATTTTTTGTCCGAAACCTCTCTTTCTCTTACTTTTTTCTTTTTTTTAACCCCAAAATAATTTCAGTCTCCTTTCCTTTCCCCATCTACACTAAACTTCCTCAAACCATGTCTTCTCACAATCCACCAGATCAACCTTCTTCCTCTTCTAACTCCGGTAACCACAACTCACAACCGCTTCAACCGCAACTTAGCCGCTACGAATCGCAGAAACGTCGCGATTGGATCACGTTCTTACAATACCTCAAAACCCTAAACCCACCCGTGACAATCTCTGGATTCGACCACACACACGTCCTAAGCTTCCTCGACTATTTAGACCAATTCGGTAAAACCAAAGTTCATAACCAAGTTTGTGTCTTCTTTGGACAACCCGATCCACCATCGCCTTGTCCGTGTCCTCTCAAGCAAGCTTGGGGAAGCTTAGATGCTTTGATCGGACGGTTAAGAGCTGCTTACGACGAACATACTGGTGGATCATCCGGTAAAAGTCCGTTTGGAAACGGGTCGATCCGGGTTCATTTGAGGGAAGTGAGAGAGTCTCAAGCTAAGGCTCGAGGAATCCCGTACAGGAAGAGAAATAAACGAAAGAAGACCAAAAACGACGCCGTTGTTGTTAAGAAAGATATTTCAAACTCTTCGAGGTCATAATCAGTCCACTTGATCTCGATATGGCTCAATCATATTAATATTTTCCAATATAAGGTAATCATCTTTTTTTTTTTTCTCCTTTCTTGATTTGCATTATTAGTTCACTCAATACATTAGACTTCAATTCTATAAAGGAAACAAAAATTACGAAACTACTTGGGCCAGTTGGTTAAAGAACCCTAATGGTGACTGGTAAGTTCTTTTACCAAAAAATAAAAGAGTTCTTGAGAAGAACCCTAATATGAGCATGATCAGATAATGAGAAATTATGTTGCTTATGATCTTTCAAACCGTTCTATTATCATCTATGTTTATTAATTATGTACATTATTAAGAGAGTAAAGTAAACTCTCATTTAGTTCTGTTAATAAAGTTTTATTTTCTTTGTTGTTTTTGGTAAGTTGTGTGGATAAATTTTCTTTTCCCTTTCATCTCTCTCAAGCTTCCCTGAGTCTCTCTATCGAACATGGTATCAAAACAATTTCATACTTTATCTCTCAGGTTTTGGTTCACTAGGATGGATTAAGATAATTTTACTTTTATTCCTTAACATGAAAAATTATTTTGTTCTTCCCTTTATTTTTAAGATAATTGATTATAAGATATATAATCTTGTCAAGATATTTTTTATTCCCAACATTTTAATATATACTCAATGGATACTTTAATTTAAAACCATAAAAAAAAAAAAAACAAAAACAGAAACTCCATAGACCTATAACAACTGGGGTATACAACCTAATTATCTGTTCAAATTTATTAATTTTCTTTTGTCCTTGTAATTTTTCTTTTCTGTAGATGTATGAAGAGGGTATCAAGATGACATAAAAAGGGAGAAGATGGACTCGATCAGCATTGAGATACAGTCACACAGCGTCCAAATTTATGGGTACAGTTTTTAAGCCATTTTATCATGCCCGGCCGGTTATTAGATTATAATTTGAATCCATTTCCAAACTCTTTCTAAATGTATTGATACACACATGTTACATGTATATATCATACATGTCAAAACAATATATATTTATACATCCAAAACTTAAGGAAACTGAATTAACTCAAAAAAGAGAGTTCGAATTCATTGATTGAATGTTTTTGTTTGTGATGGTTATAATTAGCTGGTTCAATTTTCTTTGTCAACTACGGTTGTAATTTCCATAACTCGGTTTGAAGAGCAAAATAATTTCAAATCTATGACATTTGGTTGTAACTCAATTGTTCAAACTTCTTTTTTTTTCTTTTTCTTTTACATGTTCTCTCATAATTATAATCCAGGTAGTATAATGCAATCATCTGTGTTACATTATTATTATTTTGTTTTTTTTGGGCTAATCATCTGGGTTACATTATATGGTGTTTCTTTTTGAACTTTCCGAAGACTACCAATTTTTTTTTTTTTTGTCTTCAAATTTAAACTTCAATTTAGATTTTGGCTAGAACTTTCATTCTCAAAGATTGATTGTTTTCCAAAAGTTAAGCTAGGTGTTAGAAAGAAAAACCATATAAACCGGAATTACCTTTTTTTTTTTTTTTTGATCAAAATCGGAATTACATTTTAGTATAGCTTTTATATATGTTTCCTGTTATGCTGTTTTGGGCTTTAACTGGCTCTATAAATTTTAGGCTCATTGGGTCTTTTCTCAACTTGCCGTTTTAGAATGCGTCCTCCTCCCTTTCATCTCTATTTTTTTTTTTTTGTGAGTCGACTTTTTTTTTTTTTTAGCAATTGTGTGTGTCGACTATGTTCATTCTTTACAATATAAATGTGTGGTAAACAAGTGTCATTCGTATGGACGAAATCGACGACGTGGATCCATTATTTGCCACTACTTTTACCACATTGCATGTCATAACCTTCCAAATTTAACCGCAATACATTCTTCATTACTATGTCGACGTTACGAAACAAAAGGGTTCATTATAGTTTTTAAAATTATTGTTATATAAATATAGAGATATATAGTCATCATATGCTACACTGTCTATTAACTAATCAATACTGCTTTCATATTTTGAAGAAAACAACAAAAAAAAAAACATTTTATTTTCAGTCGGCCTTGTGTTTTTTTTCATTTTTTTCATTTTTAGTCGGCCTTGTTGTATAGATATTTCTCATATAAATACTCAAACTTATCACTCATAAAGATTTGAAGATACAAGTATACAAGACAACGGTAGATAGAAAAGACAAAATCATAAAATACCAACAAAACACAAATGAAAACTTCTCAAGAATATCATAGGTGTGGTTCGACACTATTACAAACCATTGATGCTCCATTACCTCTAGTCTGGTCAATACTACGTCGTTTCGATAACCCAAAAGCCTACAAACAATTCGTGAAAACGTGCAAACTAAGCTCCGGTGACGGAGGAGAAGGCTCCGTCCGTGAAGTGACGGTGGTTTCTGGTCTTCCGGCAAGTTTTAGCCAAGAAAGACTAGATGAGCTAGACGATGAGTCTCATGTGATGGTAATAAGCATTATTGGTGGTGATCATCGTTTGGTTAATTACCGGTCGAAAACGACGGCGTTTGTGGCGGGCGAGGAGGAGGAGAAGACGGTAGTAGTCGAGAGTTATGTGGTGGATGTGCCGGACGGAAATAGTGAGGAGGAAACGACGTCCTTTGCTGATACCATCGTTGGGTTTAATCTTAAGTCATTGGCTAAGCTCTCGGAGAAGATGGGGGCTCATCTAAAGATGTAAACTTTTAGACGTTTAATCATGGGTTTTAAGGAGGTTTTAGATAGCAACTAGCAATAGCCTTGTTTGAGGGTAGACAAGTATGCATATGGAATATGTATAATTACAAAATTTATGTCTATGTTACGTAGTTTCGTTTGTTCTTTTATTTAATATTTTTATATTACTGCACGCAAACTTTTGTAATATTTTAAAAATTAAAATAAAATTGCAAAACTATAATAAGTCTATTACAATGTGTTTTTTTTAGCTACTTGAAGCAAAGGGCCGGGGATCACTTGAACCCTGTTTACTTCCAAATTCTCCCTTCTAGTTGTTATGTAGACAAACTATTGCACCCCTTAAAATTTTATTGTTGATCAATACACCTCAATTGTTAATTATACCTAATTTAGTCTAAATAAATTACTTGACAACTTTAATACTTTGATCAAAATTTAGTTCACACATAATTTCAGTTATTTTAATTAAACTTCAAGTCATGCTTTCTATTCGTGTTTTTAATACTTAAATTTCATTTAAAAAAAAAATAAATTTTATAAATACCTATGCTGAGTTTTACTAAATGTATATATATTTTTTTATACAATTTACTATCACAAAATTCTTTTTGAAGTTTTAGTGTTTAACATTTTTGTTTCGTATACAACTCATTCACACTTATTTCCAAGTTTAAAGGTAGTTTCAATACTACTAGATATAATA
Source organism: Erysimum cheiranthoides (assembly GCA_011420285.2). Classification (NCBI taxonomy): domain Eukaryota; kingdom Viridiplantae; phylum Streptophyta; class Magnoliopsida; order Brassicales; family Brassicaceae; genus Erysimum; species Erysimum cheiranthoides. The sequence continues at coordinate 967,023 of CM022181.2, forward strand.
TTTGAAAATAAGATTCTTTTATATTAAAAAAAAATAATGATTAGTTTGTTGATTTTGAGTTTATGAAAAAATTTATAAGATGTATAAATAATATTAATATGTGTTCATATTATTTAATAATATTTTTAATATTTTTTACTCCCAATAATTTATAGGTACCACTGATCTTCCACAAGAAAAGTTGTCACTAAAAAAATAATTTCTAAGTCTACCTCTGCAAAATTGCAAATTAATGGGTTTTGTTTTTTGGTTGATGAAACATGCCCAAAAATTGAAAGTCTACACACTAATAAATGTATGTAGGACTCTGTGGCTTTTTTTCTTTCTTTTTTTGGTCCAAGGGTTTTAAAAACTAATTAAATTTCATAGAAAATTATATATATATATACATATAATATTGGGTATATATATAATATTGGAAGTAAATAAAGGAGTTTTCTGCAAAACATCTTCCAAATAACAATTCTCTGCATACTTATTTTTAAATTAAAAAAAAATAAATTTTACTTGCTATATAACTTTTATATGTATTTAATTTTAAAGAGTTTTTACTTTACATACACTAAATTTTTAAAAAATTAAAAAAAGATCTCTATTACTCATCGCAATAACTTCCATTTAATGTATAATTTATAATTTAATAATGTTACTTTGAAATTTTATTTTTGTTTTACTTTGAAATCTTACAACATGCATACAAGGGCACGCTGGTATTAAAAAAGTTTCAATCTTTCCTTTTTCTTTTGGTCATTCTCATGCTCAAACGGGTTTTTTTAGTAAATTTCCCTTTTTAATATTACTTTTCAAACCAATAAAAAAAACTTGTGTTTTTTTTTTTTTGATTAAAAAAAACACACTATTAAAATGTTTGTCCTTCTTTCTACTACATAAGAAACAAAATTGCCGCTGGTGAATTCAATGAACATTTACGGACACTTTTGAAGAGTTTGGTAGTTAATAAATTCCAATAAATGACAATATGAATAATTTGTTATCCTCTTCACCTTGTTTCGATGCATCTAAGGTCCACATTATTGACTTCACGAAGGTACGCCTTGCTTCTTTCTGGAATTGTTTTAGAAAAGCAAAATGTATAGATGAATTAAAAATCGACCATGCATAGGTTGCTATTTTTATTGTCTCTACCTTCAAAATAGTCCAAGAAAGAAAATGAACAAATTTTTATCAAATAACGATTTATCTACATAAGTTATTTGGTCAATGATAAATCAACAAGATATAATGTATGAGCAAAGAAAATGAAAGTAAATTTTCCCCAAAAAAAAAAATAAAAAATAAAAAGTAGACTAAGATAATGATTGGACATTATTTAAGATGAATAAATATAGCATGGCGTGACATTATGCATGGGCCTGAAAAATTATCAAAAACGTTGCGTGGCCCCGAAAAAGACGAGAGCATGTGTTACATTACTTATGAATTGGTCTTTCTAATCAAGAATGAAAACGACTTAAATATTTTGAAATTTTAGGGGCTCTACATTTGTCCGATATAAAATGTAACTATCAGGATCTATTAAACTTTGCTTATGCAAAATTGGCTTTGCGAAAATATACAAAAATAAATTTAAGAAGTTAAAACTTTTATGATTTTCATTTGATCAGTTTAATTCAAATACTTTGTTAAAACTTGAAAAGTATCAAAACCATACACTTAACAGGTCTTTAGTACCGTAAAAAAGAAAGAAAGAAAAAAAACACAGATCTTCTGAAAAACATTATTATCTGGATTTTCGAAGAGATTAACGAAAAATAAATCTAAATTTATGAAAGTATCATTTATTAGTATTTTTGCCTTTTTGGTCGTTTCCCAAACACTACGCAGTGTTGTTTTTGGATCCAACAAAATTAATTTAATCTTCTGTGTTTCATTATAAATTGTCATACGCTCTTTGTCCCTGCTCCATAAACAGAAAATGGAAAAATCATTAAGAAAATAATGTATATAGTACAATAACATATGGATAACTTGGAAGTTTATATATATGAAGAACTTTTGGATGAACTTTTATACTGGAACTGCAAGTATGCAAAAGTGTGTTAGAAACAGAGATAAATCTGAGCAATCACTATATGACTTGCGAACCAAGTAATAGCTTGTAATTTCATTTATTTAAATTTGAATATCCTTTATATCTAAGAAAAAGATAAATTATCACGAAAATATACGAAGTAAACAATATATTTCAAGAACGATTATGAGATTATCCTTTTTTTTTTTACGCCATAACGTTTATGAGATTATCCAAATTACCAAAATTGGCTCCGAGATATTCCTCAGTTACAATTATTTGAGTACATTTATTATATTCCAGTTTGTATAACTCAAGCCCTCCATGAGGACTATACTTTCTCACTTTCACATTAATGGAATATATCAGACGTTAAAAAAAAAAAAAAAAATCTTTATTTATTTATTTATTTATTTATTTTAGAGGAACAGCTTAAGCAAAACTACTACTCACGTTCTACCGGACAAAAAAACATTTGTTTTGGAATATGGTCATTGGTCAACGATATAAAACGAATTTTCATTTCCAATGGTTTCAGATTCCGATAAGCAAAATCTGCAAAACTAACACTATTAATTTCTTATTATGCTTTCTGTTTTAATGGAGTTGTTCACGAGAATCACCACATAATAGTCCAACAACAAAAGTCGAATAGATCCTATCGAAAGTCACCTTCTTTCAAACACGTAATTTAATCCGATAGTTTTAAGTTGAGAATCAAATTAGATATGAGAATTATAATAATTTGGTTTTACAATGACCAAATTTATATATCTAGCTAGTGCGGATTAATTCTACTGCAGGATATCTCTTTTTGTACCATTTTCTATCAAACAAAATTATAAATGCATTGCCATTTTTATACATACCACAATCTCTTATTACCATCTTTTACCGCTTCTGACCACTCTAGTTTTTACCATCTCTTGTCGCTGCTAAATTGTCTTTCTCTTACGGTCTTACCATTTGGACACTTTATTTATTGACAGTGCTCCTAGCATTCATTCTTGGACCTCCCAATTGGCCCATATATTTTCTTTAGATATTTTTTTCTCAATAAATGGTGTTACTTTTCTGATATATATACCAAAGCAGAAAACATCACTAACTCTCTTGATTCTTTTTCTATATTTTTTATTTATTTTATACATTCTTGATTCTTGAGAGTTCTTTTTGAAGGTTTTGTTTTTCGTTAAAGAGAGTTCTTTATAAGAATTTTATCTGAAGCAACAATGGAGGAGAAGAAACTGAATTTAGATGCTCCATTCCTATCCGTGAGGCGAGTTCCGACCAAACCAGATCATCCAAACGAATCAGAGAACACCAAGAAGAAGACGACGACGACGAGAAGGAGACAAGTCAAAGATTCGTGGCAAGAAACAGAACATGAAACTCTGATTCGGTTATTACAAGACCAGAGTTTCGATCATGTAATGGAACCATCTTCAGTTCCTTTCAATTGGGAACAAACACCTGGAAAGCCAAAAGATCAACATACACTAATCGAAGAATCAGACCTAATCAAAGCTTTGGAAATGGTTTCTTCAACCGCAAGTTTCTCTGTTAACTGCAGTTCAGATGGAGTAAGTGAGTTCGAGAAGAATGGAGATGGAGACAGATTGAGTCATGTATCAAGAGATGACGTCATTCTCGAATATCGTGATCTCATCATGTCCAGATTCTTACAAGCTGCGAAAGCAATCGCCATGAAACAGAAGAAAGAAGCTTCTCGAGCTGAAGAGAGGAAGAAGAAACAGATCACTGCTCTACAGAGAGTCTCGATGGCAATTAATCAAGATTTGAACAATGACGATGATGACGATGATTATGATCATAATCATGTTGATGGTATTGACGACTCAAATGATTCCAAGAAAGCTCAGTTAGGGTTCTTGCCATGGTTCTGTTCCAAGAACTCAGTGGATGTTCTTAACCCGGTTCTCTCTCGGATCAAGACATGTCAAGATATTGGAATAAAACCGGGGAATATCATTAACCCGAAGTCACTAGATTCTGTTTATAAAACCAGATCAGCATCACCGACAATCTTGAAATCAAACAAGGTCATAAGTAACTCTCACGAAATCTATGCAACACCAAGATTTTCAAAAGAGAGTTCTCTACAGAAATCCGGAGAGACTCTCCAAATCCCGAGAAATCGTTCGAGGTTGCGACGAACAACCGATCAGAATCAGAAACAAGAAATTAGGTTTCTTGTGGAAGAAGTTAAGAGAAGGAGCAACAGAAAGAAAAACAGGTCAGAGAATCTGTCCGTTTCTCAACCTCCATTGCCTAAAACTCCTTCAGAGTCTTGGCTTTGCCGGACACTTCCAAGAACCTCTGCCGCAGCTTCCGTCTTCTCCGGTCAATTCGCTGTCGTTGTCTCCGGTCAAGCCGCTAGTTTCAAGAAGAAGATGGAGCAAAAGACTAATCCTAAGTCTATAAAATGGGAGACGATTGTGAAAACCTCCTATAAACACCATGATCAATTTCGCTACTCAGAGGTATGTATTAATCTGTCCTAATTATAAGAAATTTCTTAACAATCTTTGGTTTTTTTTTTTTTGGTATTTTTATATGTTTGGTATTGATTAATTTGATGATTTTTTGGATTATGTGTAATTGTGCAGGACCTTATTGTCGGCCATCCCTCTCGTCAACACAAATCCTAAAACCGTAATCTTCTCTTCTATTACGCTTGTGGATTGTAGAATTTGTTGTACATGAGATAATGATGTCGGATCAAAACCCAATTCCGTGTCGGACCGGATCGGGTTAGGTTGAAAATAGACACATTATTTTCACCAATATCAACATCAATTATCAATTTCAGTATTTAAGAAATTGTATTGATTCAAACATTTGGAATACAAAAAATGTATTCATCCAAACATTTGGTATGGAAACTTGTATTTGTTCAACATTTGAAACCAAATTCCTTTAAATATTCCATGTTAATCAGTTATAAATTTATTCGTTTTCATTTATGAATTTTGTCCACGGTGTATTAGAATGCTTTTCTCGTCAAAGGTACAAATTAAGATTCAAATTCATGGTTTTAAATAAGAGTATCCAATATGTATAAGGAACCAATCTAATATGAACCGGACAAAAAGAATCTTAACCAATAACTGAATTAAGTTCTACATTGAACAATTTACTTTTTAAAAAATAATTATATGTATGATTGAAACCAAAACCTTATCAAACTGATCAATACTATGATTTTGTTCGTTTGACAGTCACTTGCAACTGTGATTGCGACCAGCAAGCAACCGTATGTTGTTTGTTTGACATTCGTTGCGATTAGTTGCTATGTTGTTTGTTTGTCAGTCGATGTATTGTTCATTTGTCTGTCTTTGACCAATCGTTGAGTTCTTCGTTTCACAGTCGCTACAACAGTAAAAAAAATAATAATATTTAGATATATATAATCTTCTATGGTTTTTAGATAATAAAATGCAAATTGTGTAGATATAAATCAATGGGAAAATTATAAAATTAAATTATAATTAAATTAAATTTACAACTATAATATCATAGTTAAAAACATTAATTATATAACAATAAGATGTCTCATAATAAAAGTAATAAAAGTCGTGAAAAAAAAATAATAATAAATAAAAGTAATAAAAGTATTTAATAGTATAAACCGACATACTCTACCAATTCTACTCGTGATGTTACATCATGCAAGTTTTCTATGGCTATATCACTAGTGGCACTTCATCTTTGTGTTTATTAATAATCAGTTAATCACCATGAGCATGATATTATTCTGTCATTTACCAATGTACAAAATCATAATCTTCTAGATGTGAATTCACAAATGAAGTTATGTAATGTCAAATCATTGAACTATTAAAATCTTCCATAGCCATGATGATTCGACATGATCTGCACTTTTTTCTAAGTTATTTTTTGATAATTTCATCTTCAACAATCTAAAAACTAAAAACATGTCAATCAAGAATATCATTATATATCCATATCAATTATCAATATCAATATCTAAGAAAATATATGATTTCAAACATTTTAAATGAAGATTTTTAGTCATCCAAACTTTTGGAATGAAGAATTGTACTTATTCAAACATTTGGATTACTTTTTTGAAAACAAAAAAATTTCATGTTATTCAATTATAAATACTTAAATAGTATTTTAAATATAATATTGTTTATTATAATATTTGTTAATGACCTTACAAATAAATATCTTTTGGTCGTAAGTTGTGACCGATTTATGATATTATTTTTAGTCGTCAACTATGACAGATTTATGACATTACTTTGATTACTAATAGTGACAAATTTGTGACTTTGTTTTAGTCGTAATCTGCTACTAATTGGTTACACAAATTTGGTAATAAACTGTATCGAATTAATGACTAATTCTTTGTTACAAATTGTGACGTATATGTTACTAATTCTGTCATAAACAGTGCCGAATTTGCGACTAAATTTTTGTCACAATTTTGTTGCGTATTTGTGACAATACAAATAGTCAATATACTCGTGACGAATTTGTTACTAAACAAAATTTGTGATCATTTTATTGTGACCTTTTAGAATTTGTCACACATTGGTCACAATAGAAGATTTGTGACTAAATCTATGTGTATTGTGACTAAAATAATTGTCACAATACACTCATTTTCTTGTAGTATAATTTAGATTGGGTTGACCATTACAACTTGATTGCAAGTCTGACCATTCAAACTCAAAAGATATAAACAAAACAAATTCAAGTTAAAAAAGAGAAACTCAAAAGGGAATAACTTAAGATAGAAAATCATGTTTTCCATAAGTGCTCAATATTTCTGTTCTTCAATTACATTCAACCGTGTAAAGTCCATAAACTTTTGGGGAAAATTTCTATAATATACTCCCTCTGTTTTTTTTAATTTGATTTTCTAGTTTTTCAGATATAAAAAACAACTCTATTAAAACACATTATTTTTTGTAATTTTTAATTTCCAACAACTCTAAACCAATAATGTTTAGTTATTTTTCTTGAATTCAATAATTTATTTTTAACAATTGTACATAGAAAAGTGAGAAAATTCATCTTTTTCAAATCAAATATTTTCAACAAAAATCAAATAAAAAAGAACAGAGGGAGTAAAAAGAAAAGAAAACAAAATATGATTAGATTGATTCGTGAAGACTGTAGAAGGTCCATAAATTCTAGTATTCATATATAACATTAATTCAACGAATCATATTGTTTAGATTCTAAACTACAACATTTCGACATTATGAGTCTAACTTTTTTTGTCAAAAACATAAATTTAATATGACATTTATATATGATTAGTCTAACTTCTAAACTGTAAAATAGTTTAAATTGTAAATTGGTTTAAGAAAAAATTCATAAGCAAATTTGTTTTTATACAAAAGAATCACAATAAAACATTGTTCATGCATCACTTTCTTTTTATGTTTATTTTAAATTATATAACATACTTATTTAGAAATCATATACATGCCATAAAATTATAAAAATCCACTACAAATCTATAACTTGACAATTCAACATGTTGAACATTTTTTTTTCAACATCGAAAAATATATATATATATATATATATATATATCAATGGAATCATTATCTACATCAACTATCAATATCAATATCTTAGAAATTGCATGCATCCAAACATTTTGAAGTTAATTCTAGAAAGTCAAAAATTCAAATTTCGTGCAGATTTTGAAATAACTTTTGGCTTTTGATTTTACAAAAATCAATTAATTACCCATTTATGATTTTAACAAAAGTAGATTCTCTAAAAGCTAACAAAATCATATTTTGAGAGATTTTGGTTATTTGTTCATAAAATACAAAAACCAAAATTTCTGGATTTTTTATTTTTAACGTGACTTGAGGTTTTTTTTTTTAATTTTTTTTTTTTTTAAAAATTAATACAAAATCTAAAAACCATAATCTAAAATCCAAAAACCAAAATTTATAATCCAAAAATCATCTAAAAACTTGCAAACATTCATGGCCAATTATATGTTTTGATTCCAAGTTTGAAAGAATGTATGTCCTCAATTCATAACCTCTTAGTAACAAAAAGAAAGAAAAAAAATGTTACAAATGTATTTTTCAAATGGTAGTATGATGTCTGATTGGGTTAGAAATTATGAATGATTTAGACTTTTATTCAGATTCAGGCCCAACTAACAGTACAACAGATCAAATTCATTTTATGATTCATAATTAAGCCCAAAAACAAACAGTTTTCAAGAATGATCTAATCATACAATGAAATCAATCGAACTCACTTGGAGATTCCAACTAATAACCCAATATTATTATTATTTTTAGAAAAATTTACTATATAGAGAAAATAATTAAGGTTGACTACACAATTAAAATTGATTAAAAATATAAAGTAGTGGATGACATGTACTATATATAGCACATGACTCGAAAATTAATCCCATGTAACTGCGCTTATCATATATACGCCGCGTCACTAAACACTAGACCTTTGATCATCACACTAAGTAATATCCAACGGTCTAAAATTATTAGATTCGTTGAATCCAATAAGCCGCGGCCACATGGTCCTAAGTCAACTCAATCATCTTAATTAATTTTTTAACTAATCTTTCGCGCCATATATATGTCTGGTACGTTATTCAACAACGGGAGGAATATAAAGACAAAAAATGAATTAATTTCTCGTTTATTTTTAATTATAATAGTAAGAATACAAGATTTCTATAATTATGGAAAATCTAAAGGAAGTTAATAGGGCCTTACTCATTGATTGGGAATTTCAAAAAAAAAATAATAAAAAAAAACAGAGACAGTTTTGTGGGGGAAAATTGTTAAAAAAGAAATAAAAAATAGGAAAAATAAAGATTCGGCAAGAGAAAGAGAGAGAGAGAGATAGGAAGAAAAAGGAAAGAGAGAGGAAGGAGAGAGAACCCACCACCCTTTGGCCCTGGAGAGACCAAAGATGGTCGAAGAGAGAAAACTCTGAGATCATCATCATCATCATCAGCATCATCCTGCATAAACAAGGGCAAGTTCAAGAAAATATCAGAAAATATAAATTCAAAATTCTTATACAAAACCTATCTTTTAGTTTTTTAATCATTTTTATTTATTTTCTGGGGATATTTTTTTTTTATAGTTTTTGATTTCTCAAACCCTACCCAATTCTTGGCTAAGAAGTTTCTTCTTTTAAGGTAATTTTATTTTTTCTGGTTATTTGTTTTGATTTTGTAGACTTTATTTGCAATGATTTTTTTTTTTTTTTTTTTGGGTGGGTTCCATGTTTTTCTACATATTGCTTCTTCAAGAGGGTTATTCGTATTCTCTTTGTTTTTTTTTTTTTATTATTGTTTTACATTTGTTGTTAAAGTTTTGATATTTGTTTGTTTGTTTCTTGTTGTGTTTTTTTTTTTTTCCAGGATTAACGAGAAGAAGAGAATTAAACGAGTTGTTGACTCTTAGGACATAAACTTTTTTTAGGGTTTTGTGATTTTGCAAAACTGGAAACAATGAGAGACCCTGAGTATTCAATCATCAACCTCGTCGTCCTTCTCCTTCCAAGGATTCTGTAAAGTTTTTTTCTTTTATTTGTTCATTTAGGAAAAAAATCTGGCGATTTTGTATAGCATTGGTGTATACCTAAAATGGGTTGTCGATGGAATCCAATTGGGTTCCAATTCTCTTGCTTCATGTTCTTGATCATTACCCTTCAATCTCGTTCCTCGTTATCTTTCGAATCTGAAGGTAAACAAAATTTTTTTTATTTCTCAATCATTGTGTTCTTTTTGTTTCAAGGGTTTTTGAGTTTGTGATTCAATGTAGGATTTGTGTTGTTGAAATTCCGGGCAAGAGTTGATTCTGATCCTCATGGAACTCTTGCAAATTGGAATGTTTCTGATCATGATCATTTGTGTTCTTGGTTTGGTGTAACGTGTGTCGACAATAAAGTGCAGATGCTGTAAGTATAATGTCTTTTTGTGATTCTTGTATGCAAAATTTGTCATGAATTTTCTGATGAATTCATCCGTTTTGTTTTGTAGGAATCTTAGTGGTTGTTCTTTGGGAGGAACTTTAGCTCCTGAGCTTAGTCAATTGAGTGAATTAAGATCTCTGTAAGGGTTTGTTTTATTACTGATCTTTTTGCTCTGTTTCTTGAAAGAATAAGAACTAAAGAAAACCAATTGTTTTTTTTTTTCTTTTGTTAGGATACTATCCAAGAACAGTCTCTCTGGTGACATTCCAAAGGAATTTGCGAAGTTTGCGAAACTAGAGTTCTTGGATTTGCGAGATAATAAGTTAAGCGGAGTAGTTCCACCCGAGCTAAACAAAGTGTTGACACCAGAAAACTTGTGAGTTAAAAGGCTTGTGATGCTTTTGCTTTAAACCAAATCAGTGTGTTGATGAAGAAAATGTTGTGTGTGTTTTTGGTGGATTCAGGTTGCTTTCTGGTAACAAATTTGCGGGTTTTATGACCATAAAGTTCCTGAGACTTCAATCGCTGTATAAAGTCCAGTTGAACAAGAATCGAGAGCTGTCTTCTACTTCTGCTGATGTCCTCGACTGTATAAATAGAAAACTTGGATACTGGTAACCAAAATTTTAGTAATTTTCTTGTTAAGAAGGAGAAATCTTTGCATTGAATTGACTTGTGTTTTTTATTTGAATTCATTTGACAGTGTTTCAAGAAGAAGTTTATTAAGAACAAACAAGGCAAAGGCTTTTATATTGCGGATTAAAGCAACGTCTTCAAGACATTACGTGTAAGCATTTCTCAATCCATTTGGTTTAATTTGTATGTTCCAATCTTCCAGTGTTACTGATTTTCTATGTTCTATGTCTCCTCAGGGTGCAAAGGGAATCTCACGGGAAGAATTATGTCGCGAATTATGTCCCAAGTAAGGCTAAAAGATGACTGAAAGTTCTGCAATTGGAAACATTAAGAAACTAATAACTCAAAGTTTCAAATTTTCTCACTTTTTGCAGGTTATTCAGAGAACGAAACGAGTATCTTCAAAAGGCGTGAGTTACTCGAGGGAACAAGTAATTTAGCGGCTATGCCTGCGCCTGATGCTCCTAGTCCTTCTCCTGAGATTGTAACCAAAGTGTTTCCTCTAAGCAGTGGGTCTTTTCCCGCATTAGCTAATGCAAAGAAGAGAATACCTCCATTGATCCCTCCTTCTTCTTCTTCTCCTCCTCCTACCAACAACACAATTGCTAATGATCCACCGAGGAAGTTTGAAGAGAAATCGAAAGGGTTAAAGGATGTTTGGTTGTATGTTGTTATTGGTGTTGCTGCTGTCGTAGCGATGGCGATAATAGTAGCGGTTATATTCTTCTGCCGGAAAAGAGCTGTGAAGAGTATAGGTCCATGGAAGACTGGTTTGAGTGGACAGTTGCAAAAAGCTTTTGTTACAGGTAAAAGAAATGTTAAAACAAACTCTGTTTTGCTCTGTTTCGGTTTAACGTAATGTGAGAAATGTTTTCAGGTGTACCAAAGCTAAACCGGTCTGAACTAGAAACAGCTTGTGAAGATTTCAGTAATATCATTGAAGCATTCGATGGTTACACTGTCTATAAAGGAACTTTGTCAAGTGGTGTTGAGATTGCGGTTGCTTCAACCGCGATTTTGGAAACTAAAGAATGGACAAGAGCTATGGAAATGACTTACCGCAGAAGGGTGAGTCCATTTTTAAATTTCTAAAACCGTTTCTCTTTAGCCGTTTTTGGATAATCTTGATTGATGTTTGGAGATCTTATATTTTGCAGATTGACACAATGTCAAGAGTCAACCATAAGAACTTTGTGAATCTAATTGGATATTGCGAAGAAGATGAACCGTTTAATAGGATGATGGTGTTCGAATATGCTCCAAATGGAACTCTTTTCGAACATTTGCACGGTAATAAACATCTAAAATCTGTCTCCATATCAAGATCTTGTTTGGCTTATTATTATTATCACCAACCAGTCTTCATCTTTATCTTCTTGTTCAGATAAGGAAATGGAGCATCTTGATTGGAGCGCGAGGATGAGGATAATAATGGGAACTGCTTATTGTCTGCAATATATGCACGAGCTTAATCCGCCACTTGCGCACACTAAACTTGTCTCATCAGCAATCTACTTAACCGATGATTACGCAGCAAAGGTTCTTGCTTTCTTGCTTAACAAGAAAACTGTTTCAGTGGTTCTTTCTTTCTTGCTTGCTTCTTAATCAAACCCAGTGGTAAATAATATTTCATTTTGCAGGTCGGAGAGGTTCCTTTCAGCGGACAAACCGCGAGTAAACCGAGAAAACCAATGAGTGGTGATTTAGACCAATCTTCATTGCCATTAATCTCTGAACCGGAGACTAATGTCTATAGTTTTGGAGTATTAATGCTTGAGATTATCTCTGGAAGGCTCTCAGATTCAGATGAAGAAGGATCAATTATAAAATGGGTAAAACTCAAAAATCCAAATACTTCTTAAACTTCTTTATCAAGAAAAGAAAAAAATTCCTTCAACTTACATTAGTAATGTAACACTTTTGTGTTCACAGGCATCAAAGTATCTGGAGAATGATAATTTGAGAGATATGATTGATCCTACATTGACAACATTTAAAGAAGAAGAACTTGAAGCTATATGTGACGTGGCACGACATTGTCTTAGAATTGACGAAAGTCAACGACCAAAAATGAAAGATGTGGTTGAACAATTGAAAGAAGTAATCAACATTTCTCAAGAACAAGCAACGCCGAGACTCTCTCCTCTATGGTGGGCAGAGCTTGAGATCTTATCCTCTGAAGCTACATAACCAGAAGAAGAACGAGACTCTCTCCTCCTCTCTCAACTTCTCTCCCTCTCTCTCTCTTCGAGTCGCCACACGTGTCAGAGGTTCACACGCTCTTTCTCTCTGTCTGTTTACACTAAACGTCGTCGTTTCTTAAATGTTAAAAAAGTTTTTTTTTTTGTTATTCTTCCTATTAAATTTGTTTTCTTGGTTGGTTTTGATAGTGTAATTGAATCCACATAATATAACGATGTGTTTGTATAATTGTATACTATCATACATATACCTATATTACGTATATTATTTGTACGTATTTTGTGGTGAAAAGTTGTTTGTAACTATTAACTTCGGCTTCTTTTCTAAACCCATTATATGATATTTTCTCATTAGTATTTTATTTTTTATTTGTGTCTTTTACAACAAATGAATTTCTTTTGTTTGTAATAATGTAAGGCTAAGTAATGTAAAGTTAATTAGTTCAGTAACAATTAAAGAACACAAAACTAACAAAATATTAAAATTTACCTTAAAATCAGGTAGATTCCATTTACATATGTTTAGACAAAATTGTTTGTATATGCTTCATCTTAAAATAAACCTATTTTGTTTGTCCAAAAAAAGAAACCTATTTTTTGAAATAGGAGAAGTCGAACTCTAGGTGAGAAAAAACAATCCTAGTAGAAGTTTGCTTGTTTAAAAAAAAAACAAAACTAGTAGTAGATTACAGTAGAGCTCGTTTCTCTCAAAAACCTTCTTTTTAGGTATACATTTTTAACCCGACGAAGAAGAGTTGGATTGAGTCCATTACGTGCACTCCGCAACATTTAAGAACTCAATAATGTTTAGTTATTTGTTTAGATTTTCAATGAACTATATATAATGCAAATACCCAATAATGTAATAACAAAAGATATCGATATTTTGTTAAGCACGTTACACGAAGAACTCGCGTGGCACGTGTCAAATCTCTTTTCATACGTGTCTGCTATATATGGAACCAATTATATCACTGGTAACGATATAGTCTTTGGTTTTTTTCATTATTTTAGATATCCAAGAAAATGCTTGACCATAATTTCCTCGGTTACCAACACACGTAAGTTAATCTAATTTATTATATCAAAACTCGACCTCGTGATTTTGAGGTGCATTCTTTCTTTTTTTTTTTTTTTTTTTTCTCTTTTAAAGGTTTCCTAGTACATAAGTACACATCGGTGGATAAAATTTTTATTTTAGTTCTAGAACAAACTTTTATATTTCATTTCAAAAATGAGATACATTTTTTTTCCGGCCGCTTTCACTTGATGCATGTGAATAAAAGACAAAGTACGTTTCCAAGATATTCCACACCCTTTATAAGTCTCTGATCCCCAAAGACATGAATATATATATTTATATAAAATAAAAGACAAAGTACATTGAATAAGCTGGTTAAAATCCTTAAGTTGGAGAGAGGATTCGTTTCCAAGATATTCCACCCTTTATAAGTCTCTGATCCCCAAAGACATGAATATATATTTATATAAAATAAAATAAAAGTTGTATACTTTATACAATCTGCGGTCAATGAACACATCAAAACTGTGATATCTATCTTTGAGAAATTTAATAATAAATACATTATTTTGTGTAATTAAAAATTTTCAATATATAATTTTAAACCAATAATAATTCAAGAATTTTAATTACTTTTCTAGAAATTTACAATTTATCATTAATAATTATTAAAAAATGCATAGAAAATTTACAAAATTTATCTTTTTAAAAAAAAAAATTATCTTTGAGAAACATAGGGAATATATAATAGTAATTAAAATTTTATTCTTTAGTATAACATCGAGAACTATAATATTAAAAGTTTAACAAATGAAAAAACTCTAATATGAAAGCAAAAAGAAAAGAATTTTATAATTCCCACAAAGACAAAAAAAAATCAATTGATAATAACGAATTAGTGATTGATATATATTCTCCAAAATTTTTAATTTAAATGAAAAAGATAAATATATGCTAAATTCTTCGGTTTCTTCATTCAAAAAAATTCTTCGGTTTCTTTTCCTCTTTCAAGATAAAGTTGCCACACGGAACATTTGACACCATGCATTTTGAATTTCTGATTCCTGAAGTTTGCATCATATCTTCTCATGTAAGTATTGGATTAGAACTTAAAAGAACCATAGTTAACTTATTGTTTTATCCTGAAAAATACAAAAAAAAAAAACAAGATTTTACATGAATAGGTATTATTAATTTGGATAAAAACAAAAAGTGGTTGCACCAGCACTATGCTGAAAATCTCATGTAAACTTGACTCTACGTTCGCCGGAAATTGAAACTCAGATCTTCAGGTGGAAAACCCACCAATAAATCTTCCAAGTGGAAAATTCACCAATAAATCGTAATATTTGGGGCTCGAAACTCAGACCTTTTGGTGTAGAAGCATTAATCAACACTCTTGGTCAATTACTGGACCAAGGGGCTTCCACGAGTGAGTACAATTTTTAATTAAGTAATAATTGATCTCCATGCTGAGCTGTGGGCTCCTTATTGCTCATCAAGTGTGTCGGCTTCCGTTACTTAGATGAAAGGTTTGCACTTTTCTTTTTCCCGATAATGAAGAACAAGAATATACAACCAAATTTATACAAAATTAATGGCAAACTATCTAATTTTGGAACGACAAGTTGCACTCTCTATTTGTCCTCCACGTAATGCATGCTTCGATTCCCCGCAAAGCACGTATAAGCTTCCAACTTTCAATACTAATACTGAAGTAATACTCGTTCTTAAAAGGTGTCCAATACTTGACCAAAAACAAAAAGGTGTCCAATTAAACGTTTTTTGTCCAAGTTCATTTTCGACTTTTTTTCCTTTTTTGTTAAATCATTTTCGACTTTCTTGTCGTCAATGTTTCTCTTCTAATAATAGCTATATAGCTATATTTAATTAGCTAAACAAGAAAAACCTAACCGAATAGAATAATTATCTATTTTATTTGGAATATATAATTAAAATGGCTTTTATGCACTTCAGTTCGTTCTATATCAGTTAATTCCGGTTAATTATGGACCATTAAACCGGATTCGACGTTATACTAAATATTATATTGTATAATATTATTTTTAGAGATAATCATTAATCAGAAAATAAAAATTGGGTCTGGTCTATTTAACTTATAACTATATAAACCCAACGACATGGAACCAAAACACAAACACACCAAAAGAAACCAAACCAATAACCAAATTATCCATCATTATACCCAAAAAATAAAAAATGGGATCTTCTTCGAAGAGCATCGAACAAGCTCAAGAAAGTTGTTATTTTGAGTGGATGAGTTTACAATCTCAACACATCCCTGAGCTCAAACAAGCCTTAACTGAACCAAGGTCTCACGACACTCATGACGCCGACAATGATAACAAGCTCCGTGAGTTAACAGGAAAGATCATCGGAGATTTCAAAGATTACGCCGGGAGAAGAGCTGATCTTGCTCACCGATGTAGCTCGAACTATTATGCGCCGTCGTGGAACACTCCTTTAGAGAACGCTCTGATTTGGATGGGTGGTTGTAGACCATCTTCTTTCTTTAGGCTCGTTTATGCTTTGTGCGGATCCCAAACTGAGATCCGTGTGACTCAGTTTCTCCGCAACATCGACGGCTACGATTCTTCAGGTAAGTGTTTGGACGTTTTTATAGTTTATTCAGTTTGGTTTGTTTTGATTCGAGTTTTTTCGATATAAGAATAATAGAATCTATGGATTTTTATATATTCTTGTTTGGTTTCAAGTATTACTCGTATAGTTTTCGGTTCATTTTGTTTGATACAAATATAATATACTCTTATGTATTTATATATAATCCCGGTTCGGTTTCAATTTATTAATTTGGTTCGGACTTTTTTTTTTGGGGGTCATCTGTAATATATTGATACCAGGATGAGATACAGGTTACAAAAAAATCAAACCAATACTACACCTGCGAAAGATGATATATCTTCTCAACCAAAAAAACCTTACTCTAACCACTTTACACTGATAAAGGTGATATTTGACGTAAAAACATTATAACTTGGTTTCGGTTCGATTTGTGTGTATATCGAAGAAGCCGTATAGTTGAGGTAGTGTACCAGAGTCGACCCATTTGTTTAACATAAATTAAATATTGAAACCAATATACACTTGTTTTTCTAAACTGGTTTGGTTTTGTTTATAGTTATTTTGGTTCTGTTTAGTTCAATTTGGTTTGGTTCGGCAGGCGGCGGCGGCGGCGCATCACTTAGTGATCTAACGGCGGAGCAGCTGGCGAAGATAAATGTGTTGCATGTGAAAATAATCGACGAAGAAGAGAAGATGACCAAGAAAGTCTCGAGCCTACAAGAAGACGCGGCGGATATTCCCATCGCCACCGTAGCTTACGAGGAGGAGCAAGTCGGAGGGCCTAACGAGGCGGTGGATAAAGCTCTCGACAAGCAAGAAGAAGCTATGGCTGGTTTATTGGCCGACGCCGGGTAGATACTTTAGCGAAGATCGTCGAGATTCTGTCACCGGTACAAGCGGCTGATTTCTTGCTCGCCGGGAAAAAACTTCATCTTTCGATGCATGAGTGGGGAACAATGAGAGATCGTCGCCGTCGTGATTGTATAATTAACGGCGAAAATGAGGCCGGAGGAGAGGAGGAGAGGTAGTCGTTATTATATTATAGAGATGATATTATAGGTACGTACGTACGTGCAGGGGCGGACCCACGTGTAAAAGTTGGTGGCAAGTGCCACCAGTAACATATAAAGAAATCAAATTTTAGGACTAAATAAAGTAAACAATGTGGTAAAATGGTTAGTAATGCCACCATTAAATGCCTTAGGTGCCAGGTTCGATTCCACTTAGTTACAATTTGCACCCACTAATTTTTTTGGCTGGAGCCGCCACTGCGTACGTGTCAAATATAAAATTGCATAATAGCAAGGTTTATAATCTTGATATTATAAAGTTATATATATGACATATATTTTAGGGATATATAACCCTTATATATGTTAATTTTGTTTTCCGAAGACTTATCGTAGGAGGGTGAAATGCGTTACGTTAGTTTTTATATAATTAAAATTTTGTTTTGTATAAGATATTTTTTTTTGTCATCTTTTTTCATTATTAATAAAACTTTTGTATAAGATATAGAAATGTTTTTTGAATGCTGAAATATATTTTAAATATAATCCTATATATTTGTATATAATAATTAATGTTTCGTTATATATTGTCGCTTTTAAGAATAATAAATTAATTTAGTAGATTGATGTTTCGAAATATTTTCTTAGTTGAAAGATATCTTTTGAGTATTTTCATTTTAGAGTTTATATGCAAGTGGCATTTTTACTTATCAGATGATGCATGTACAACTGTTTATAATGGCGCACAGCGACGACAAATAGTCAGAAACATTAAGACTTGTGTTTTTACGTGGCAGTAACATGTTCTCGTCTCGACAAGTCAGCTGGGAGATTTTGATCCAACATTTCATTAGATTTTATTATATTTTAAACAGATTTCTTCTTTAGTTTTATTTTGTGTTATTAAAGACACTTGCCCCACCATGTGAACCTTCATTTTCATATTTGTTTTGGTTAAAATTTCTGATTTTATTCCATTTATAAAGGGACGATTACAATAAACTGAATTTCTCCTTAAAAAAGAAACCATCCATGGCTACAAATCAATTCATCTGAAGACTGGTACATCGATGAATCCCATTGCGTTCGATTCAAACCAAGCTCATGACGCACCAATTTGATAAAAACAGAGAACTAATCTTCAAATTGCTTATCCACTTTGAAGAGAGTAAACTAACTCTGAACCCTTGAATCACTAATGGTCTCTTAAAATGATTGTTGAGTGTAACAGCATATACTCCTTTAGCTAGCCAGAATTTGGACGTGTCGTGCGGCCGAATAAAATGGCCATTCCTGATATATGAAGTGCCCCTCTCTGTATTGCAACTTTAAGATTTCTCCGCCACTTATTTTCAAATCATGAAATGCGACAAACTCTTAATTTGAATCATCTAAAGATTTATGACAACCATTCAAGTTCATCTATATTATTAATTGTTAAATTATCAAATTCATTTATCAATAATTTTTAGATTTTTCTAGAATCATATCTTTTTAATTTCTATATCTTGAACTTGTCATCTTAACCGTTAATCTCCGTCGATTTCTGGTTCCCTATCTTCTCAATATTTCTCGGCCACTTATTTTCAAATCATGACATGCGAGACAACTCTTTAATTTGAATAATCTCAAAATTTATGGACATTCAAGTCCATCTATATTATTAATTGAAAAAATCTGTAAGATACAAAAAAAAAACAAATTCTGGAATATTCAGTATTAACAACTAGCCTCCACTATATCTAGGAGATCCCTACTCGAAGCATAACCACGACCACACAAACCTAGATCTTTTCTTGTATTTTTTTTAGAATTACTATTTTTATATATGCACAATTGAGACCCAAGAAGAAAAAAACAAATTGAAACTTAGTATTTTTTTCCCTCATGAACATTTCCAGAATTTGAGCTCTCTCCCCATGGAAGAAACATTCCAAGACGAAGTTATTCAATAGCTCATTCCTCTGCTTTTTTTCATCAAGTTCATTGTTCCCCAAAAGAGCGTCACACAAATGGATAAAAACGGCATCGTTTTGATGCGAAAATACGAATTAGGTCGTCTTCTAGGTCAAGGCACATTTGCGAAAGTGTATCACGCACGCAACATAAAAACAGGAGAAAGCGTAGCGATCAAGGTGATCGACAAACAGAAAGTCGCGAAAGTCGGGTTAATCGATCAAATCAAACGAGAAATCTCAGTTATGCGTCTCGTTCGTCACCCAAACGTCGTCTTTCTCCACGAAGTAATGGCGAGCAAAACAAAGATATATTTCGCAATGGAATACGTTAAAGGCGGTGAGCTTTTTGATAAAGTCTCTAAAGGAAAGCTTAAAGAAGACATTGCTCGAAAATATTTCCAGCAATTGATAGGAGCAATTGATTACTGCCATAGCCGTGGGGTTTACCACCGCGATCTCAAACCGGAGAATCTTCTTCTGGATGAAAATGGCGATTTGAAAATATCTGATTTCGGGCTTAGCGCGTTGAGAGAGTCGAAGAAACAAGATGGCTTGCTTCACACGACATGTGGAACCCCTGCTTATGTGGCACCTGAAGTGATCGGCAAGAAAGGTTATGATGGAGCTAAAGCTGATGTTTGGTCTTGTGGGGTTGTGTTGTATGTGTTATTGGCTGGATTTCTTCCGTTTCACGAGCAAAATCTTGTGGAAATGTATCGGAAAATCACGAAAGGCGAATTCAAATGTCCGAATTGGTTTCCTCCCGAGGTCAGGAAGCTGTTGTCTCGGATTCTTGATCCTAACCCTAATTCAAGAATCAAGATCGACAAAATCATGGAGAATTCTTGGTTTCAAAAGGGTTTCAAGAAGATCGAAACACCTAAATCTCCCGATAGTCATCAGATCGACTCGCTGATCAGCGATGTCCACGCAGCGTTCTCCTTACAACCGATGTGTTACAACGCGTTTGACCTAATCTCTTCGTTGTCTCAGGGATTCGATCTCTCGGGTTTGTTTGAGAAAGAAGAGAGATCAGAATCAAAGTTTACAACGACGAAAGAAGCGAAAGAGATAGTGTCGAAATTCGAGGAGATAGCAACGAGTACTGAGAGATTCAATTTGACAAAGAGCAATGTAGGAGTGAAGATGGAAGACAAAAAAGAAGGAAGAAAAGGACAGCTTGCGATTGATGTTGAGATATTTGAAGTGACAAAGAGTTTTCATATGGTTGAGTTAAAGAAAAGTGGAGGTGATACAATGGAGTATAAGCAATTTTGTGATCGTGAGCTTAAGCCTTCTTTGAAAGATATTGTTTGGAAATGGCAAGGAAACAACAACAATAGTTAGCAACAATGA
Source organism: Erysimum cheiranthoides (assembly GCA_011420285.2). Taxonomy (NCBI): domain Eukaryota; kingdom Viridiplantae; phylum Streptophyta; class Magnoliopsida; order Brassicales; family Brassicaceae; genus Erysimum; species Erysimum cheiranthoides. The sequence goes on from CM022181.2 coordinate 987,824, forward strand.
GAGAAGATTGTTTCAAGTCATAAATTAAATGTGTTTTTCTTTATTTAATTGTTTGTCTTTTAATCTCTCGTGTGTAAAATGTGAGATTTATGATAATTAATGGCTGCAATCATAATCACATACCTTAGATTGTTTTTCTTTATTGGGGTCAATATAGACAATAGTTACACAAAGATTTCAAGCAGAGGAAAGTGACAGAAACAAAAAATTTGGATTAATTTAAAATTTAAAATATAAGAAAATTTAACATATTCAAAAGAAAAAGAAAAGTTATAATTTTCTAGCGACAAATGTAATTGAGATTAGCTAATGGTGTAGTGATCTTTCACACCTTGAATATATCAGAACTAAAAGCTTTAATTTGGGCTATCTTTTGTATGCTTTTCTAAGTAAGATTTAAAAACAAAATACCAAAGATCAAACCGTAAAATAACAACCTTTTATTCAATATATGTGGTTTCCCTTTCTATACATCAAGATTCATCATCTCAACCACTCTCTTTAGCTCTAAATTCTAATGTCTCTCACACCATTCAGAGAACAAGAACATTACAAATTCGTTAAACTCAACATATGATTGACAAATCTAAACAAAAATATTCTTATATATTGACGACAAACAAAAAATTTGATATTTTCATCTTCCTACTCAGTATCAGAAAGTAAATAAGTTGGCAAAGACCGCGAATTAGAAACTGATTCACCATTTTCCGCGGACAGATTCTGCAACTTCGGTTTCAATTCCTTATTACAAAACTCATCATACTCCATTTTATCACCTCCTTTCTTCTTCACTTCAACAACAACCAAAGCTGGAGTTAGTTCAAATATCTCAGCAGCGATTGTCAATGGACCTTTCATACTTCCTTCTCTTGAACCTTCAAGGCTCACTTTACAATCCTTCTTTCGCACTGTAAAGCTCACGATTTTCGCGATTTCCTCCAACTTCGATATAATCTTAGCCACAGGAGCTCCAGAAACAAACCTAGAACCTTCACCATCATCCTCAAACAAACCCGAAAGATCAAAACCGGGCGAAAATGAAATAATATCGAATGCATTCAAACTAGCGGGTCTAGGCATCGAATTCGCTCTTCTCCTCCCATCAAAAGACTCCAAGTCCTCCGGTTCAGAAACCGTAGAAGATCTTCCCGAAACTGACTCAATAGATTCAATCTCATCATCATCAACAACATTAGAAAGCTTATGATCATCTTCAACATAAAACTTAATATGCTTAAAACCTTTCTTGAACCAACTAGTCTCCATAATCTCTGGCATTGTAAACCGTCTCTCCGGTTTAGTCTCCAACATTCGAACCAATACCCGGTTCATCTCAACCGGAAACCATCTCGGACACCTAAAATCTCCTCTGTAAATCTTCTTATACATGGCCATAACATTCCGATCATGAAAAGGAAGAAACCCCGCCATTAACACAAACAAGATCACTCCACAAGACCATATATCGACTTTAGCTCCGTCGTAACCTTTCCGAGCAAGAACCTCCGGTGCCACGTAAGCAGGGGTTCCACAAAAAGTATGAAAAAGCCCATCTTGTCGAATCTGATCAGAAACAGCACTAAGACCAAAATCAGAGACTTTTAGGTTTCCGTTTTCGTCTAAAAGAAGATTCTCCGGTTTCAAATCTCGATGATAAACACCGCGGAAGTGACAAAACGATACGGCTGAGATCAATTGCTGAAAATATTTACGTGCGATCTCTTCTTTTAACCTTCCTTTAGCTACCTTGTTGAACAATTCACCTCCTCTAACGTATTCCATTACGAAATAGATCTTCGATTTCGTCGCCATGACTTCGAATAGCTGAACGATGTTTGGATGACGAACACGACGCAAGATCGAGATCTCGCGTTTAATGTGTGCGATTAAACCGCTTTTGAGAACTTTCTCTTTGTCTATTACCTTGATCGCTACGCTTTCTCCTGATGTTGCGTTTCTTGCGAGATAAACTTTAGCGAAGGTTCCATGGCCAAGAAGCCTACCCATTTCGTATTTGCCAAGGATTAGAGTTTGTGTATTGCTCTGATCCTGTTTCTTCTTCATTGATTTCACTTTTCTCAGCAAATCCGCCATTTAAACAGAAAAGTGAAAATGGTGAAGAGATTTCGGATTTTGAGATCAGAATCGTCTCGATTTGAGATTGAATTTTCGAAAATTTGTCACCTTTTTTGTGTTGATTCTTGAGAGGTTGTAGAAGAAGATGATCTCTCTCTCTCTTCTCTTCTCGTCTTCCACTCTCGATCTCTGCTCTGTTTTTAGGGTTTTTTCCAGAAATAGGAATTTTTTTTTTTTTTGTATATTTGGAATTTGTTTCAGAATTGGTAAAAAAAATTTTGTTGATCAAAGAATTGGTATACAAATAATTCTCATTATTGGTATGTACACCGACACATATTTATAGCCTATTGGTCAACTGATTTAATTTTTTGCTTTAAATGCTTTGATTGCTAATACCATGTTAAAAAAAATTCACTGAGATGGATTTTTGAAATTTTTTTAATATATTTAATTTACTCCTATTGCAAATAATTTTGATTGTCTGAAAATTTCAAGGACTAGAGCATTTTCCAAGCATCAAGACTCGAATCTAAAACCTTGAAACGCAGTCTCTTTGAAAGATCCCAAAAACACCTAGATGCATTGTAACTGCTACTGATCATTTGCCAAAAGAATTTTATAAAAGAGTAAAAAACGAAAATGATCACATCTTGGCATTATAGAATACTCAATTACAAATCGTATATGTCATTATCATTGTAATGGTTTCTTTGAGTTTCTACATTTTACGTGTTTGCCTACGCATTTTCTCAGAACGAATCAACAGCTGTGAATAAATATAACCATATTGTACGGAGTAGATCCGTCGATAATAATATTGTATTTCCTTAAGAAATTATAAAAGCTTAAGAAATTTACACCACAAAAAATTATATTAGTAATGAGTAGACAGGTACTGAATCCTAAAACACATGACTAATTCGAAAATTGAAGTATCACCTAATTTAAAAACGTTTATTAGAAAACTAAAACACATGACTAATTCCAAAATTGAAGTATCACCTAATTAAAAAACGTTTCATTAGAAAATATATAGGCAACTTTTCACATTTTCACATATTTAAAATATGGTTCCACCGATACTATTTTTGCATAAAATGATAAAATTTGAATAATAACAATTTTTGCATAAAATGATAAAATTTGAATAATAACAAATAACTTTTCTTTTCATTCGGCAGAATCTATTGTAGTCTTTGGTGTTTATTTGACGAGTCAGCTCAATTTAAAATTTGTATTAACTGTTTTTAAATAGAAAACCAAAATGTAAGTCAAAGGTATGAGATTATTGAGGGAAGTCGGTGGAGCCATAAGTCAACGTAACATATTAATGGTCGGTCAAGATTTAAGTATAAGCAAAGGGACAAAAATGAAAAGTTCCCACTTGTCGTGAAATTGAACTAATTGCTGGGTTTGATTAGATTACCAACAACCTAACTAACATAATCTTATTAATATTATTATTAAGAGTGCTACATATATTCAAATCTAGGTTTTTAATTTGGACCGTACATTTTGATAATAACGTGCACGTATCAGGCCACACTTGTAGTTGGTGAATTAACCTCTTTTGACAGGTGTGTGTGATTCGTGTGAATTAGAACAATTACTCAATTCTTTTCTTTTGACAAATTTATTCATGTTAACTTTTTTCTATTAAGATTTTTTAAAATTTGACGGAAAAACAAAAATGTAAACTTTTTTCTTTTGGGATTTGGGCTTGCCCAAAACAAAAAAAAAAGACAAATTTATGTTAATGCATCATCATGGACGAGTTAATTGTGCTGGATTTTATTTCTTTCTTATGGGCCTATAAGTTCAAAATGAATGAATTCGGCCCAAGAAAATTGTCAGTGTCTAAAACAATTTATCTATGACAAAATTGTGATTTTTCCGCTATCAGATTACTCCAGGCCCAAAACTTGGTTAGTTGGTTGTTTTGATACAAATTATTAATTATCACCGGCTGGTTAGCTCCAATGGTTTAGTTATATAAACTGTTCCTTTGTTAACCAAAGCCCAAATAAATATAAAATAATAAAATTCTATTTTGCTCTTTAAAAACGTACGTCTTTATAATTTTATTTAAAAGTATTGTTTGTGTTGAAAGATAATAATCAAGAAAATTGCATAAGTTCTTTCCCATTCACATACAGATACGATTAGTTTAAAGTTTAGATTATCACACAGAGGCAACGCTGATATAACTGATCAAATCATAAACTCTGGTCAAAGCTCCAGTCAGTAACATAAGAATAACCAATTACATTAAAAAAGAACAAAGATCGCACACACATAAAAGCACATGGACCAACGATGTTGGGGTGAGTGGTTAAAATGATAAAATAAAGAATGTGGATTAACTTTTAGGTTGGGCTGCTCAAGGAGAGAATGTGAATATGTTAGATACTTTGTGGAATATTAGTTGGCATTCTATGGATCTTTTCGTCTTGGGATTTAGTGGATTTGTTTGGAATTTCAGAATGTCCTTCTTTCTTTATTTATTTAATTAATTAGTTGTTATTCCAAGGTTATTTTAATATAAACCATATGCAGCATATTAATTAATACTTTCACAAGAATTACATGTTGTTTGACGTGTTATGTACATTGTGATGCTCTAGCCTCTAACTATGAAGAAGAGGAGGCTCCGACAAAAAAATTTAGATAGTTCGAGATTTAGTAATCGAAAACAAAAATGGTATCAGTCTGAAATAAAACCATTATATAAATAAGTGAAATTAAATTTTGAGAAATTTTAATCTTCCTCAATGCTGAGAAAAAATTGCCAAGAACATAAACCATTTTGTGTTTTCACAAATAGTGTTTTTTTTTTTTTGGGGTATAATTCACAAATAAGATGTTGCAATATGTAAAAAAGAAGAGGGCAAATGACTTGCTCTTATTTCATTAGTGACTTAATTAGTAGTGTTAGTTGAATTCAATGTTTAGTCCTTATAAAATTCATGTAATATATACATATATATGTCTTGAGGTAATCTAGACTTTTGTTTAACAGATCTAATTACTAATGTTATGTAGACTAATAAGTGTCGTATATATGTTTTTCTTAGACAGCTAAAACCACAATCAACGCATGCATTTGAGGGGAGTGTTATATATTTAGAAAACTCTCTAAAAGATGAATGATATAGTAATGAATGATTTTTTTGTGTGGGTATAACTAGCTAGGGCAGAGATCAAATCCTTTAATCTGCAAATTTTCACTATTAGGTTTCTTTTTGCCACAGTAGACGAAGCTTATAAACAAATTAATAACCGGTTTGTGCATATTTTGGATATTATATTAAGTTTAAATTTCTAGGTTATAATAGTAGTAAATCAATAAAACATGCTTCCACATTATCCGATGCAACTGATCTCCTTGTGGTATGTACCAAATATTAGTATACACTAAGTCACTAACTAATGTCCATTAGAACATTAAACTATGATCTTTTATCCGGCGGACATTTCTTAAAGTCATAAAATTTGCAAAATGTTTGAAATTTTGAAAATAGTGACACTAATATTAAATTCATATAATTCAAGGCGACTTTGATTTTGTGTGATTTCTCATGGGAATGTTTTGGACAACGATATATATTACAATTATCAATATTATAATCAAGCTTTTCGGAGTTAATTTCTAAAAAGACAGGTTAGTCCTCTCGAAATAAGTTCATATATAAATTTTGATACTTCAATAACCGATATGTATCAAAACAGTAGACTCGAACAAATCTGGTTATTCAAAAAGTACACCGTTGTTTTATTTTACTTCTGACGTCAACTACTACACCATTATTTACTTTCAACCAAACCCATCAACAAATAACCGATAGTAATAAATATAAGCATTTATTATAAGGCGAACAGAAAAACTAGTAAATTCTTAAAACACGTTTTTTTAATTAATATTTTACAGAAGTATTGGATATATGAAATTTAACACCTAGGATACAACATCGAATGAAATATTAATGAATTTTGTTTTTTTTTTGGTAAAAATGAATTTTGTTTTAGATAGGGTCCACGTTTCTATTTCTCATCATCTGCATCAACTACCACACAAAGTCATCGCACCAACCATACCCCTTTGCTTACTTCACTTGAGTTTCAAACCCATAAACAACAACAACACAATATACATAAGGCAAAATAGAGAAATATAATTTTTATTTTTATTGTAACGTTGATTATTCATATCATGTTGACAATATTGCACTTTAATATTACTTGTTGATATAAGTTTTTGTGTGGTGAACTATATGCTGTAGTTTCATGAATAATTGTTTTCATCTCAAAAATAATTGACAGTAAATACAATAGTTAATTTCTCTTATATACAGTACTTGTTTTTAAGTTTGACGTGTGACTGAAGTTTTAAACACCTTTCTTGTATATAAATGACAAACTAGTAGTCTATATCAAATCAAATTCCACTAATATCAACGAAATATCCAATTAAACTCAAATACAAGGTCCGTGTGCACCGAATTTCATTTCCAAACTAATGGACAATTATATAGTAAGATAATTGTTAATGCACGTCTTTCGTAAAACTAATCCTTTTTGAAGTATACAGATTTGTCCATGATTGAAAAGAAAATGGATTCCATGATTTCTCTTTTGATTTATAGGATACCAATCATGTACTTATCATCATTATCTTTACGAGGTACTTTTTTCTTTGCCTCTCTTTTCTTTTTAAAAAGTGAAAGATAAGTTTCTAGAGATGATTATCAATTATCCGAATCACTAAAACTATAATTGATTCACTAAGTTTAATCTATATATTCTGAATATATATATATATATATATATGCATTTTTTTTGTTGATGCAAATAGTTCAATTTACCACAAAGTAAATTCCATGATTCTTTTTTTTTTGTCGACAAATTCCATGATTCAAATGATTTATTTTGTCTTTTTTTCCTATATAAACTTTAGTTCACCTTTCGCTTTTTACAAAAGAAAAAGAAAAAAGTACCTTATAAAGATAATGATGATAATAAACACATCATTACAGAATCCTATAATCCAAAAGATAAATGATTCAATTCAACTATACAACCAGAATGCTCATGCATAGTTTTTTTTTTGTCAAAGAATGCTCATGGATAGTTTTGAGATATTATTTATGAATGTTTTTTTTTTTTTTTGGTGCCATGTGAATGGTTTTTAACTTATTTTACCTATTTAAATAATTTATCTCATCTTAGTAATATTATTTGCCATCATCCACTGAGTAATTTAATCGAGCTAAGTTTATAACAATTTGACTTTTATTTTTGCATCATAATCCACGTCACTGTTGGAATATCTCTCTCTCTCTCTTTTCTGATAAACCTCACCAGCTCCTTTCAAATTCTGCAACTACTAAACCCTCTCTCTCTCTCTTCACCATTTCTCTATCTTCCATGGAAGAACAATGATAGACAACAAACTAAACATGTTTCTAAGGTTGTTTCTTCTTTTATCTTTGGTCTCTTTCTCACACGCAGCCTCATCCACAGTTTCTTGTCCAAACGGTACAGACTTCCGTCAATTAACCAGAGTTTTCCGTTACGTCTCCGGCTTCAACTCTTCCTGGTTCTCCTCTAACTGCTCCGCCGTCATCACTCACGTTGTTCTTCCGTCAAGAAACTTAAACGGCACCGTTTCTTGGAACCCTTTACGCAATCTTACGCGCTTACGTGTTCTTGATCTCTCCAACAACTCTCTCGATGGTTCTCTTCCCACTTGGCTCTGGTCTAAACCCGGTCTTGTCTCCGTTAATCTCTCTCGGAATCGGTTTGGTGGTTCTGTACGAGTAATCCCCGTTAATGGTTCTTATTCTTCGGTTAAGGAGTTGAATATCTCGTTCAATCGGTTTACCAACGCGGTTAACCTAACCGGATTTAGTAACCTCACAGCTCTCGATCTTTCTCATAACAATCTCGGTGTTTTGCCACTTGGTTTGGGTTCTCTCTCCGGTTTACACTACCTTGATATCTCGAGATGTAAAATCAATGGTAGTGTTAAACCGATTTCCGGTTTAAAGTCGTTGGCTTACTTGGATTTATCGGAGAATTCAATGAACGGTTCGTTCCCGGTCGATTTTCCGAATCTCAACCATCTCCAGTTCTTAAATTTATCTGCAAACCGGTTTTCCGGTTCGGTTGGATTTGACAAATACCGAAAATTCGGCAAATCGGCCTTCTTACACGGCGGCGATTTCGTCTTCAACGACTCCAAAATCCCTAATCGCCACCGTCTCCACCATCTCCCTCACCGGAATCCGCCGCCTCCACCGCCACGTCATCGAACCGTCAAAACGCATCGTATTAATCACACTCCTTTGGTTATTGGCTTGTCATCTTCGTTAGGAGCTTTGATTATTCTAATCTTCGCGGTGGCTATAATTTTAATCCGCCGTAGAATGAAATCGGCGAGGATGAAATCGAGATGGGCGATTTCAAATCCTGCACCGTTAGATTTCAAGATGGATAAATCTGGACCGTTCGAATTCGGAACGGAGTCAGGTTCGTCATGGGTCGCAGATATAAAAGAACCAACGGCGGCTCCAGTTGTGATGGCATCTAAGCCGTTGATGAATCTTACTTTTAAGGATCTGATTGTTGCCACGTCACATTTCGGAACGGAGTCTGTTATATCTGACGGCACGTGTGGTCCACTTTACCGTGCTGTTTTACCCGGAGATCTCCACGTGGCAATCAAAGTGCTTGAAAGGATCAGAGACGTTGATCAAAACGACGCCGTTACGGCGTTTGAAGCTCTCACTCGGCTTAAACATCCAAACCTTTTGACTCTCTCCGGTTACTGTATCGCAGGTACTAAACTAATCTTTCCCGACCAAGTAGCAAAATATATTTTGTGCTATATATAACTTTAAATAGTATGTAATATAACAAAGAATTTTCCTTTTTTAACTAAGTTACTAAAAAAAGTATAAACGCTAAAAATCTCACAAATTAAGTACGTACTATATATCTTTTCAAGCAAAAAATTAGGAAAATAATTTTTTTTTTTAACAACTAAATTAGAAAAATAGCTGAGTTTTGCTTTTCGGAAACAAAGATAAACGATAAATCATGTAATTTTTCCGCTAATTTTGATGGAATAAGTTAATTTAGAACTTAAGACTAGGATTTGATTATTTTATTCTACAAATATTTTTTTGCTGGGGGGTTGGAATTTGAAACCAACAAAATTTCGAGGCGTAGACGTCATTTAATGAATTTTTGTCTCTACTTTCACGGGTTTTTGGATAAACATTAATGAGGCATTAAATGCTGAATAGGATCATATTGTACAGACGAAAGAAGTCAGTTATGATGATGGTACGTCACGTAAAAAGAAATCTAATTTTTTTTCGTGCCATGATTACTAGATTTTTATGAATTTTCGTGACCTTAACGTAAAAATGTATAATTATTCCAAAAAGTTTTCCAGAGAAAAATAAAGTAATGTGTGCGTGATAGATTCTTTTACAATGACTTGTTTTTAGGGTTGTTTCATTTGTTGTTTTTGTGAGTGGACTGAGACGACTTTAAAAATTGTGCAGACAAGTCACATCCCTTTGCTTTGGGACTCATAGAGATTATAGCTTGTCGGGTTTCAACAATCTTTTTCCTTTACGAATATGCTAATTATTTTTCTTTCTCATCTTTTTTACCATCTTCACCCTATGTATTTTGCAGTAAATGCAATCTATATAACTTTTAATCTTTTATTACTTAGAATTAGTTAACTTTTAAATTCACCATTTAGACATGAACATGTATTTAGGGTTTCACATAGTAGAATTGATAGGTATAGCCTTGAATATATAACTTAATTAATTAAGATTTACATTCTATTGAATTTAATTGGTATGGGTAAATTAGAAATGCAACATTAGTTTTTACATAGATTTACATAGATAAAATATTTTCTTTCCTAACTAATAATAATGTGGTTTACTGTTTTTAGGAAAAGAGAAGCTTATATTATATGAATTTATGGCAAACGGAGATCTTCACCGATGGCTTCACGAGCTCCCGGCGGGAGAAACCAACGTGGAAGATTGGAGTGCCGATACATGGGAGAGTCACGTTGGAGATTCATCACCAGAGAAAACAAATTGGCTTATACGTCACCGTATCGCTATTGGAGTTGCACGTGGTTTAGCCTATCTTCATCACGTTGGTACTACTCATGGACATTTGGTCGCTACCAACATCCTCCTAACCGAAACCCTAGAGCCACGAATCTCGGATTTCGGTATCAACAACATTGCGAAAACCGGAGAGGGTACTAGTAATAACAATGTAGAATTCGATGTGTATAGTTTCGGGGTGATTTTGTTTGAGCTATTAACCGGGAAGCAAGGTAATGATGAGAATGTTAAATCCGTTCGACGGTTGGTTAAGGAGAGAAGAGGAGAGGACGCTCTTGATTCGAGATTGCGGTTAGCGTTTGGAGAATCGGTTAATGAGATGGTCGAGAGTCTTCGGATTGGTTATTTTTGCACCGCGGAGATGCCAGGGAAGCGACCAACAATGCAACAAGTGTTGGGTCTTCTTAAAGACATACGTACGGTTTCGTGTTGAGTTAGGAAAAAAAGAAAGTTGGGTTTAAGATAAGTCATGTGAGTATTAGATTTGGGTGTTGTTGTTTGTGGTGTGAGAGATATACATGCTTTTGTCGAGGTATTTTGTATTTTCTCTGAAACTATAGAAAAATATTTTAAAAATCGACAAAATTTTGTTAACTATTGCAATTGTTTCTTTTTCTCAAAAACTAATGCAATTTTGTGAAGAATTTATTCAAAGAAGTATCTTAATCTTGTATTCAATAACTAAAAAAAATTCAGAACTATAGTCTATATGTATGTAAATGGAGATTATCGATTTGTACAAACATTCTACTCATTGAATTTTATGTCTCGAGCCGTACTACTCCACGTGATATAATATTGAGGAAGAAAATGTTTGATGTGGGCGACAAAACAAAGTGGGTAAGGTGGGAAAATATTCGTAAGATAATATGCTGAGAAGCCGTTGAGAGCTTATTTGTCTCTCTTGTTTGTTTTTCTTACGAGTTACGACGTATACCTTATTTTAGTCTAAGTATATCGGATACAATAAAATACTAGCTTAAGAAAAGATGTAGTTTTGTTTCTTTTGATTTAAATCAAACAAAACAAATCATTTCTAGTATAATTGCAATTAAAATAAAAATGACATAATTTTTTTGTGAGAATTATGTATAACGATAATACTAGTATAAACTATAACGTTAAACACCTCAATCAAAATACTATATATAATTATACTCTTTTGATATTTATGCCTTTCTTTTCTATTGGCTGCCTTCATTTTGTTTTGTCTGATCCATATTTTTTTCATCTTTTTCTCTTTGTTTTGTTATGAATTTTACTTTATTCCGCTTTCAAACTTTTTATTTATGTATTATATTTCGATGTGGATATATATTCTTGTCATTCACCAAAAAGAGATAAACCAAACTACCAAAGTACTTAATCCTTAGCACTTTCGTCACGTCTATTTCTTCACATCCTTTCATTCTCTTCTTCACTTTTCTTTTTCACTTTTCTTTCTTTGTTTGGTTAAAACTTTGTTACTTTTTTTATATAATAAATAAAACATTCTATTTGATCTCTTCACTTTTCAGTTTTACTGGAGTGTTTCTAACATTCACTAACACTTTAATATCTGTTCCAATTTGCAACAACTTTCATATCATAAAATTACAAGCAAGTAATAGTTTTAAAGCATTTTACAATTTTCATTGTCATTACATATAATAAGACTATTAGTAGTTTTACTCTATACCAAGAAAGATGTTCATGAGCTTACTACGTTAATACTCTTCTCTAGTTTCATGAGCCTTATTGGGCTTAAAGTCATACAAAACCTTTATTTGGAGATTTGATAAGCCTTATTGGGCTTCTAATCAGAACCCACCAAATAGTTTCTTGTTTGCTATAATCTCATATCATAATTACACTTATGGCCACAAATGTAGAGATATGAGACAGGATCATCTAATTTGTAATTTGCACAAACAACTTCAATCTGATACACTTTGAGAATTTCATACAATAAGATTGGACTTTTGTACAAACGTCATTTCTCAAGAATTGGTAAGACCCAATCTCCATCTCTCTCTCCTTCCCAATCTTCATGAGAGCTAATGAAAACATCTCTGTTCTCTTCTTGATGGCTTTCATCTCCGGGTTGTAACAACTCTTTCGAATGACGGTTTTTCAACAACACAAGATCCAGCATTTTCCTCCGCACATTGTATATTGGATTTGGCTCAATCAAACAGCCTTTACTATAAGCTTCTCTTAGAAACAAAGTCTGTGTACTTCCTTTCGTCGATACATAGAAAATCCCGGGATGTTTCAATAGTACTTCCCTTACATTTACTTCAATTCCAAGATCCTTTCGGAAATGAGCTAATCTCTCAACTTCAACCATTTTCTCTACCGTTAAGCTTAGAAGCTCATGGATAACTGCAACTACTCGCTTCTCGAATCTCTCTAACCCTCGGGAAATCTCCTTTCTCTCGTAAGGTTTCACATAAGGAACCCTTTGCCAATTCCTTAACTCTTCTCTGAATCCTTTCTTGATCTTGAATCCTGTTGGAAGATGAATCGGAAACGCGTAATTCGTCTCAAACTCACTCAACCATTTCTCTCTATATTCAACTTCTCTCCACTCCTCAACTTTAGCCACACACAAACTCTCATAATCTCCATCAACTAACTCCAAAGTCTCCAAATCAACTAACCTAAAATCTGAAGTATACTTAGCCAAAATCGAATCTCGAAAATCCTCAGGCAAACCCAATTCCCTTCTAATCAACCTCAAAGCATGTAAACGAATAACACCCTTTTTCGACATCAACAACAACTTCTTAACCCTTCTCACAGCATCATCCTCACACTCTCTAATCACATTCTCTTCCTCATCAATCAATTCCTTCAACTTCTCAGTAATCTTACAACACAGATTCTTCCTACAAGGATGTTTAAAGATCTCAAAAGCATGAGGATACTTACCAATAAAAGCTCCAACATTTACATTCAAACCAACGAGATTCTTCCATCTAGACATTAACTGCAAAGACACAAAAGGACCACGCTTTTTGCAAGACATGAGTTTAGAAATCTCGAGGATGATGTTTAGTTTCCTGACCTGAGCAACGAGTTTGTCTAATCTATGATCTATCGTTCGATTCTCTAACCTAGTTTGAGCTGAATCTACAGGCTTTAACCATCTTCTCTGATTGTAGAAGTAAAGGGGACATAAAGATGAAGACTTTGTTGGATCTTGATGAGTTAAAGCTTCTCTAATGCTACTGTACCTCAAAGATTTTAGAGAATTCATATCTTTTTGACTGTGAATTTGGGGAAAAGGAAACAATTTTCAAACATGAACATCGATCGCCATTTCTCCAAGGCTAATTCTAAAATTTGGGTTTTGGTAACAGCAAGAAATTTAAGAGAGAAAGAGAGATAAAGCGGCGCAGAAGGAGAAAGAACAACAAACAAGTTTAGAGGGTTCGTTTCAGTGTTAGGATAAATTACCGAACCGAACCGAACCAAACCAAACTTTTATCGAACCGAACTTAACCAAATCTTAGAATAGTAAATGTGTATACAGTAAAACCTCTATAAATTAATACTCGATAAATTAATAACTTCTATAAATTAATAATTTTATCCGGTCCCGAGTTGGGACTAGTGTAAATTTTGATACAATTCGATAAAATAATAAGATAATAATTTTTTAGAAAATCCTATGTAAATATATGGTTCCATTAATACTATAAATTAATAATTTTATAAATATATCAAAATATATTTATAGATACGTTATATATGAAAATATTTAGTGAAATATGACTCTTGTGTTGTTTGTTTTTTCTGGAATTTGCATTAGTTTTTGTTAAAATTCATTTATAGTATTTTCATTGCATCAAAAACTTTGATATTATTTAGATATGATAATTATTTTCTTACTTGTAACTGATTCCAGAAGAGTATTGATTATAACAAAAAAAAATAAAAACTTAATTTTTAAGTATATTTTTTTAAAAAATTATGAAATAAGACAAATCTCCCTATAAATTAATAAATTATTAATTTATGGATAAATTAATATTTCTATAAATTAATAAAATTTTGTGGTCCCAACACTATTAATTTATAGAGGTTTTACTGTAGATGATTCTGCTTACTAACTACTTGCTTCTGCTTCAAACAAAAGGTCTCGCTCCATGAACCATGAATGAGAATTAGTTCAGGGTTAAGCATTGATCTTCTCGATGTTGATTTATTAATCAAATCAGATTCAAGAGTGTGCGGTTGTACCATTGTTATCATAAGTTTGATCACAGAGGATCTACTCTGTCACTCACTGACACTATCAAAAAGTCAGATACTCCCTCTGTTCCATTATATAGGTTGTTTTAAGAGTATTTTTTTGTTCCATTTTATTTGTTTTTTTGCAAGTTTCTATGCCAAATTTATTCTTATTTATTATGTTATGATCATTTATTGTTTGCAGTATCTTTTGTGATTGGTTAAAATAATTTTAATAAATTATTAAATAATACTTTTATATTAAAAATGATATACATTTATGATTTCTTAATATGCGTGCTTTTAACTAAAACAACCTATATATTGGAACAGAGGGAGTATAGAAGAAAACAAAAAAAGTCTTGAGAGCAGAAGACAAGGGAACAATAATTTGACATTTTCGAGAAATTTCCCGCTTCCATTGCTAAATCTTCAATTTTTTTATTTGTCTTCTTCTTCATCTCGATTCAATTCTTACATAATTTAATGCAAAGTTTTTGTCTTTTTAATGTTTTTATAATGTTTTTAATGCTCTGCCCTAGACGAAGGGGCAAATGTAATTGCACCAAAACGATAACAACATTGAAGAATCACACAAAAAAAATAAAAACTTTTTCTTTTTTTTTCTTAGATGGAGATGTTGATAAAGTTTCTATTTTTAGGAATTTGGGTTCTTGATTCTGTTTCTGCAATGGATAGTCTTTTATCTCCCAAGGGTGTTAACTATGAAGGTGAAGAATCTTTCTATTATTGTGTAAAAAGGTTTTAACTTTTGACAGATTTTTTTTGTTTCTTGTAGTTGCTGCTTTAATGTCAGTGAAGAACAAGATGAAAGATGAAACAGAGGTTTTGTCTGGTTGGGATATAAACTCTGTTGATCCTTGTACTTGGAACATGGTTGGTTGTAGCTCCTCTGAAGGTTTTGTGGTTTCTCTGTAAGTTTCTTTTACACACCACTTGTTCGACTTAATGTCTCTTATTGCAAATTTGAATTGTTTTGTTGAATCTTGTAATGCAGAGAGATGGCTAGTAAAGGATTATCAGGGACTATATCAACTAGTATTGGGGAGTTAACTCATCTTCATACACTGTGAGTTAAATGAATTTGTGGTCAATCTTGGAATTTAAGTACATGTGTTGTTGTATCTAATTGGGTTAGTTGTTGTTTTTGTTAGGTTACTACAGAATAATCAGTTAACTGGTCCAATTCCTTCTGAGCTAGGTCAACTCTCTGAGCTTGAGACGCTTGATTTATCTGGGAATCGGTTTAGTGGAGAAATCCCAGCTTCTTTAGGATTCTTGACTCACTTAAACTACTTGTGAGTTTTGATATTTATGATTCTTGATTTGGTTAATGTTGTAATTGTTGTTATCTTACAAGTCTCCTTTTAAGTCTTTTAGGCGGCTTAGCAGGAATCAGTTATCCGGTCAAATCCCTCATCTCGTCGCTGGCCTCTCAGGTCTTTCTTTCTTGTATGTTTTTCCTCTACCTAACATTACCGTTTATCGAAATTTATTTCGTATAATGTTTCTTAGACTAATGTTTTGTATGAAAAACTTGAATAGGGATCTATCTTTTAACAATCTAAGCGGACCAACTCCGAATATATTAGCAAAAGATTACAGGTAAGATAAGCGATAAACGCATGATTATTAGCCGTTGCAATGTATGTGAAAGCTTCTTGATAAAGCTTTCTGTTGTAGGATTGTAGGAAATGCATTTCTTTGTGGTCCAGCTTCTCAAGAGCTTTGCTCAGATGCTACACCTGTGAGAAATGGTATGTTGCATTGAAAAATCTCTACGAAATTGAATAGTTCTAACGTGTTGTTATTTTGATTTGCAGCGACTGGTGTGTCTGAAAAGGATAATAGCAAACATCACAGCTTAATGCTCTCTTTTGCATTTGGCATTGTTGTTGCCTTTATCATCTCTTTAATGTTTCTCTTCTTCTGGTTGCTTTGGCATCGATCACGTCTCTCACGGTCATACGGTACACATCTCATAAGTCTTTCTCTGTCAGTTGTTTACGGTAAATGCCAAGACTTTTTCTGAAATCTGCATTTCTTTTATGGATTTCTCAGTGCAGCAAGACTACAAATTTGAAATCGGGCATTTGAAAAGGTTCAGTTTTCGCGAAATACAAACTGCAACAAGCAATTTTAGTCCAAAGAACATTCTGGGACAAGGAGGATTTGGGATGGTTTATAAAGGGTATCTTCCAAATGGAACTGTTGTGGCAGTTAAAAGATTGAAAGATCCCAATTATACAGGAGAAGTTCAGTTTCAAACTGAAGTTGAGATGATTGGTTTAGCAGTTCACCGTAATCTCTTACGTCTCTTTGGATTCTGTATGACCTCGGAAGAGAGAATGCTCGTGTATCCGTATATGCCAAATGGAAGCGTCGCTGATCGCTTGAGAGGTTTTCACTTATATCATTTCTTGTTTTGTTCTTCTTTTCCGATATAAATAGCGCTAAAAGGTTCTTTAAAATGTGACTTTTTTCGTTGTTGTATCTTCAGATAGTTATGGAGAAAAGCCATCTCTAGATTGGAATCGAAGGATAAGCATTGCACTTGGTGCAGCTCGAGGACTTGTTTACTTGCATGAGCAATGCAGTCCAAAGATTATTCACAGAGACGTCAAAGCTGCAAATATTCTACTTGATGAAAGCTTTGAAGCAATTGTTGGCGATTTTGGTCTAGCAAAGCTTTTAGACCAGAGAGATTCACATGTCACAACTGCAGTCCGAGGAACCATTGGACACATTGCTCCTGAGTACCTCTCCACTGGACAATCCTCAGAGAAAACCGATGTTTTCGGATTCGGAGTACTAATTCTTGAACTCATAACTGGTCATAAGATGATTGATCAAGGCAATGGTCAAGTTCGAAAAGGAATGATTTTGAGCTGGGTAAGTCCAAAGACTCAATCTTTCTATTATACTAGATTTAGGACCCGCGTATACGCGGGTTTAAAATAAAAAATTTATAACCCGTTTAGAAAAAAAATAATGTCCACGTACCTGGTTTTATAACTAAAATTTTTATAACCCGTATAAAAAACAAAATTATATATTCTATAAAATATTTATAGATAACTTAATTAAAATTTTCTCTTTATTTATTAAATATATTAATAGATTTTAATTATATAGGTTTTTTAAAATCAATTATTTTTTAAAATGTTATAATGTTTCATCCAGTGAAATCAATCCTTACCCATCAACCTCCTGAACGTTCACAAAAAAATTTGTAACTTATCAAAACGTGTAGAAGTATACGAAATTATCACATTTATATCAAAACATTTATTATAACACAATAGTCATATCAAACGTCTCTAAATCCTCGCATCCACAAAAATATTAGTACACTAATCCTAAATAATCACATCAAAAGTAAAACAAATTATACATTGTAAAAAAATTTACTTATCCAATTATTGAAACAATTAGGTTTTGATCAAAACTTACCTTATCATACGATAATAGCTTTTAGAACAATCAGTTGAAACATCACCGAAATCTTTATGCATCGATACATATGGTTTGTTCCACATCTTCCAAATTTACAACCATAATAAAACGCAATAAATCCATATGAGCTCATACGAAAACCTATCAAGGTATATATAAGAAACTGAGAGGCGATGAAAGTTTAGTTTTTTTTCCATTAATTCGACGATATATTTAAAAAATATATCTATATTTACCCGTAATTATCGACGTAGTTTTTAAAAATATTCAATTTTCATGAAGTAGGATAAAATTCATCCCTATAATTATCTTCTTAGACTTTTTAAAATATTTAAATTTAAAAATTTCTTAACATTATCTTTTTATACTTTTAAAATTATTTAATTTATAATTTTTTTAACATTATCTTTTTACATTTTTAAATTTTAATATTTTCTCATAATTATATTTTTACATATTTAAAATCGTTAAAAATAAATATTTTTGACACGTGTTAAAGTTTATAACCGTTCGATATGACACGTGTCGCGATCCCGTGAGTTGCTAACTTCGAAAACCCAACTTTATATAATAAGATTCTTTGAGTCATTTACACAAAGCAAGAAACTTTCCTTTAGTTATCGGTCTTTGTTGGATCAGGTAAGGACATTGAAAGCAGAGAAGAGATTTACAGAGATGGTGGACAGAGACTTGAAGGGAGAGTTTGATGATGTGGTGTTGGAGGAAGTAGTGGAATTGGCTTTGCTTTGTACACAGCCACATCCGAATCTAAGACCGAGGATGTCTCAAGTGTTGAAGGTATTAGAAGGATTAGTGGAACAGTGTGAAGGAGGGTATGAAGCTAGAGGTCCAAGTGTGTCTAGGAATTACAGTAATGGTCATGAAGAGCATTCATTTATTATTGAACCTATTGAGCTTTCTGGACCAAGATGAGACTACTTAAGTGTATTATTTATTGGTTTCCATGGTTTTGTTATGATTGTCATTAACTGTAAATTGTTTTTCTTTTTATTTATTTTTATTTTATGTTATTTTAATTTTAACTCTTTTTAGTGTTATCTTCCAAAAATAAAAGAAGATTTGGTCATAATCTATATTTCAATCTAAATGGTAACGGAAAAAATGTCATAAAAATCCTCAACTTACCAAAAGTGTTGAAAAAATGCCTCAATTTTACTTGTCGTGAATTAAATTGCCAACTTTTATTGACTTTCCAATTAAATAGTTAATTTTCATTGACTTGGCCAAATAAGGAATGTCGTTAAGTCAACTGATGGACCAATTTAATCTAAATAAAATTAAAATTTTGGTTATTATAAAAGTGGTTTAGTTTTGAACTTGAAAGTTTAATATTTAGAAGAAAAAACAAATTTTGTTGATAATATTATTTGGATAAGTATATGTGTTTGTGTGCAATTCTCAATAAAACGGTTTAGCTCATGTTTTCAGTAAGAACAATTCTAATTCTCCAAGCCACCATTAATGATCTCACTCGGTTAAACTCTTCTTCTATATCTCGACACATCCTCACTATCACTGCTAATCTCACCCAATTGATCAATCCGAGCCTCGAGTAGTGTGATTACGTTCCCATGTAGGCTGATAATACACTTTTGTTGATTTAGTTAATTTAATAACATCATTAAATTATGAAATATTACAAAAAAAAACAAGATTATGTTTCCGTTTAGAGCTTCCATTAAATACAATGATGTCGTATCCATAATACCACAAATTTATGTTTTTCAACAAAATCACACAATTAATGCATTTAATGACATTTTCTCCTTTTTTTCAATCCATTTAAATCAAAAAAAGTATCGTAAAAAATAGTAAACCAATATTGTTTTTTCCTAAAATAAATTTATTTACGGTTTAACCTTATAACTAAGAATTTCAGACATTTTGGATATTTGAATAAGATTTTTGATTTTAAATGTAGAATATTACTCAACTGATTAAAAAAATAAGAGATATTTGTAAGTTTTTCGGATAATTGAGTAAAATTTCTGGTATTAGAGTAAAATTTCGTTAAAAATTCCGGGTATTTGAATAAAATTTAGAATACTGTATATGGATACTGTATTTTGAATATAATCGGATAAAAAATATTTGAACAAAAAGATATCCAATTTTTTTCGGGTATTAGTGGTTCTAGAAATCTAAACCGGACTAAGATTTGAAACCAAACAGCTATTTTAGAGTTATCCTACTGTCAAGGACAATTAAAAATGAAAAAATGAGAAAAGAATTAAACAGCTATTTAAGATTTGAAACCAAACAGCTATTTTAGTACTGTGTCCTAAACTAAGGACAATTAAAAATGAAAAATGAGAAAAGAATTAAAAAAGGCCACTAAGAAATAAGAATTAATGTGTTTACCCAAGGCCTAAAAGATTGTGTTATATGTTCGTAGGCTTTGGCCCATTATACCATTTGTATAACCCAATTTTCCCAAAGGGATAAAATGGTCATTGCTTGTATAAGAAACCCTAAATCCCCATTCATATAACTCCGACGCAGTTTCGTTTTCGCAACTCTCTTCTCTTCCTCTCGTAGCTCGACTTTGATCTCCTTAAAAATGGTATTTGTTTCGTTCTTCTCTATAGATCAATTCAATGAAAATGTGTTTTAGTTCAATGGGTTTATGATTGAGCTTTTGTTTTTTGTTTCTTAGGCGTCAGAGAAGAAGCTCTCAAACCCCATGAGGGACATTAAGGTTCAGAAACTTGTTCTCAACATTTCCGTTGGTGAGAGTGGTGATCGTCTCACTCGTGCCTCAAAGGTTCGGTTTTGTTAATAAAAATCTTTACTTTACGATTCCCCATTGCTGTAATTGGTCCAAAACAATGGATTTAGATCTTAGTGAAAAGTTGTGATTTTGGTCATTTTGTGTAGGTGTTGGAACAGCTCAGTGGTCAAACCCCTGTCTTCTCCAAGGGTATGTGAAATGTTAAATCTCTAAAAGTTTCTACAATTTGATTTTGTGTTTATCTTGAATCTGATGTATGTTATGTAACAGCGAGGTACACTGTGAGGTCTTTTGGTATTAGGCGTAATGAGAAGATTGCGTGTTATGTGACTGTGAGAGGTGAGAAGGCAATGCAGCTTCTTGAGAGTGGTTTGAAGGTTAAGGAGTATGAGCTTCTTAGGAGGAACTTTAGTGACACTGGTTGCTTTGGTTTCGGTATTCAAGAGCACATTGATCTTGGAATCAAGTAAGCTCTTTTTGTTCATTTTGAAATAAATTTCTTTGAATTAGATACATTAATGTCGTTGCATGAAGATTTTAGTACTTGGATTCTTCATGTATCTGTATATGATTAGCCTCCAAATTTGGTGATTTTAAATTGATTTAAGATGAAGACTTCATTGGTTTTTGTTGAATGATAGATTTGTCTTTTGTGGAAATGTTAAGTTTGAAATGGATTAAAGCTTAGCCTGTTAGTGGTTTTTGTTGGAACTTTACATTTGAGCTTAATTAAATACTGTCATTTTATTGAATCTTAGATTTGGGTTTAGTAAAAGATCAACGCTTTACTTGTTTTTGTTATTCTTATCTGTATTAATTTGTGTATTTTTAGGTATGATCCTTCCACTGGTATCTACGGAATGGACTTTTACGTTGTCCTTGAACGTCCTGGATACCGTGTGGCTCGTCGCCGTAGATGCAAGGCTCGTGTTGGAATTCAACACAGAGTAACTAAGGATGATGCAATGAAATGGTTCCAAGTCAAGTATGAAGGAGTTATTCTCAACAAGTCTCAGAACATCACTGGTTAAAAATAGTGTTTTGATCTTTAAAGATTTTGGTTGATTCTAGCTTTATTTCAAGTTGTTATCTTTGGATGTTAAAAAATTTCTTGTTGTAGTAAAACCTCTTTTTGACATCAGTTTGGTAGAATCTAAAATCTTCCAAGAACCTTGGAGATATGATTTTTATTTTATTCATGTCATCATCAAAACTACAATCAATCAAAGCACCTCCTTTGATCTGTCCTTTGAGCTTATCCTTGCCAATTCTCTAGATTCACGTTACAAACTTACAATTAAGTCTCAGCTTCGATTTTATATTAAAATGGATATGATCAAGCTTAACAGAACAACAAAACGCAATCACTCTATTAACCATTTTGTTACAACGTTTAATAATCTCAACCGGCTGATCCTTTTGACATGAACCAAGCTCTAAACCAAGCTTAAATCAGAGATTAAACCAGTCTCAGTTAGGCCTTCAATTTACCAAGATTACTTCAAACCAAGTTTACACTCATACATTTAGGGATGTTAAGTAGAGTTTTTTGGCCTAGGTTGACCTTGAACAGAGTAACTTATAATTTTAATCTTCTAAATGAAAATATACTTATTTCACTCAAATCATCTTCAAGTGGTGATCTCGACGACGAGTCATTAACCACACAATTCACAACAACAAAACTTCGAAAAGAGTTAAAAAAAGCGTAAAATACATAGCCAATAACGCAATAATTAGTCATATAACAAACCAAACACATAAACTGGACTTCAACCGGTTTCGACCCAATAATTTCTTCAGACCGGTCTGGTTATTTCTCAAAGAACCCTTTTTGTTTCTTCCCCAAAAAGATAACATTTTGGGAATTTCTGAAACTCTGTAAAGATCAGACCTTTGTTTCTTTTTAAATCCAACGAAACCTTTTAGCAAGATAAAAGAGGAAGATGATTAAGAACACAAGCGAGAAAAGAATAATGCCGAGACCAAACAAAGTCTTGTTAGAACCTTTATGTTCTTCTTCCTTCTTCATCTTTATCTTCGTCTTCTTCTCACCATCGTAATCGCTGTAATCGTTTTCACCTGACAAAGATTCCTCCTTTTGCGACGGAGTCCATAAAGGAAAACCATATTTATCACACGGAGCAATACCCTTTAATTTCAATTTAGATGATAGAACAGTTTTGTTGTAACAGAGCTCATTGTTCCCTCCGATTTTGAAAAAGTTGAGATTTTTTATGAAGCTTTCGTTGAATGGTAAAACTCCATGGAAGAAGTTATCAGCGAGATTCAAGTGTTTGAGATTCTTCATTTCGGAGAAGAAACTTGGAATGGTTCCGTTTAGTTGATTCATGCTTAGATCCAAATGTGTGAGTTGAGAAATTGAGGAGAGTGAGTTTGGGATTGTTCCTGATAGTTTGTTTGAAGATAAAGACAAGTTTTTTAGAGAGGTTAGGTTTTTGATTGTGTTTGGAATTTGGCCAGAGAGAGAGTTATGAGATAAATTTAGTGAGTTGAGGTTTGTGAGACGAATAATGGAAGTGCGTATTGAGCCTTTGAGTGAATTGTTTGATAAGTCGATAAATGTGAGGTTGGAGTGGAAAGATTTAGGGAGAAGGCCGGAGAGGTTTGAGTTTGAGATTGCGAGGGAAGTGAGTTTATGCATGTTTCCGAGGATGACGTAAAGACGACGAGAGGTTGAGATTGGGGTTGAAGAGAGTTTGAGGGTTTTGAGGTTTATGAGACGAGCGAGGAAGAGGCTGGAGAGTCGGTTATGGTTGTGGAGGAAGGAGGAGACGGCGGTGAAGGAGTGGAGGGAGAGTGGGAGGTGGTGTGGAGGAGGGAGTGAAGGACAGTTTGTGAAGGAGAGTGAGAGGAGAGATTTGGAGAGAGGTTTGAGGGTTTTGGAGGTGAGAGATATAGTGGAGGAGCAGTTTGTGAAGGAGAGAGAGGTAATGTGGCGGTAAGGAGAAGCGGTGTCACAAGTTATGGAGCAGGAGTTGCTGCAAGGATCATTGGTTGGTATAGAGATGTTGAGAGATTGGAGAGCTTTGAGCTGTTTTGGGTCTAATGGAGAAGCGGTGTCGCAAGTTATGGAAGAGGAGTTGCTGCAAGGATCATTGGTTGGTATAGAGATGTTGAGAGATTGGAGAGCTTTGAACTGTTTTGGGTCTAATGGAGAAGCGGTGTCGCAAGTTATGGAAGAGGAGTTGCTGCAAGGGTCATTGGTTGGTATAGAGATCTTGAGAGATTGGAGAGCTTTGAGCTGTTTTGGGTCTAATGGAGAGGCGGAGACGGTGGCGAAGAGTAGGAGGACGAGGAGAAATGGCGGTAGCGGTTGTGGCTGCGGTGGTTTCATAGTGGGAAGGAGAGAGATTTGGGAATGTTCGAAAGATTGGAATTTGAAAGAAGGGTCTTGTGAGTTGTGTGACAAGTTAGAAACTTGTTTACTTTTAAGTGGGAAGTTTTTTATTTTCATTGTACATATTTACGCTTTTGTGTCCTCGTCACTGCACAGTTAGAAAGTTTGTACTGGTCTATAAGACATGTAGATGAATTCAATATTGTCCTAAACAAGCTAGTTTATCCGATATGACTGTTTCCTCGTCTTGAACGATTGATCCAATGATAAAATGTCACCAATGAAATTTCGTTATAGTTGTGTCTTCTTTTGACATTGTTACTGTTCCTAAGCTTTGAACTTGTAGCTAAAACCAAAGAGCCTTGAGCATCTCAAGCAATCTAACTTGAAAGACTCCAAAAAAAAAAAGAAGGGCTTGTTGCTCGGAGTTGAGATTGTTGGAATGGTAGGTTATTTTGTGTATTTTATATATTTTTGATAGGATTATGACACAAGTTATTGTAAAATAAATTGGATTTTAACTTCGTAACAAATTCTTAATTTTGTAAATGATGACAAGAAAAATCTGATGGGGATAACCTATTTTGTATGTTCCCATAAATATATTGTAGAAAACTTTGATCTAGGCAAAAATTGAATATATAGAACAAACAAATGGTACGTAATAAAGTTGATGATAGTAAAAGAACTTAACATTTCAATAATTAGTTGAAATGTAATAATGAGACTTTTTTGTCCACAAAATAATTACAAATTTAATTTCTTTTTGTTAAAGTAAACATCTTAAAAAGGAACAACCCAACATTTTAACATGAAACGTAAATACAAAAAATCGTTATCCAAGTAAATATAATTTGGTTATCAAAAACAAATAACTAACTTGTGGATCAAGTTACATCTTGAGAAAGTCCAATAATAACAATGTGAAACGAAGATGAATATTTCAGTCTATTACTCTATTTATGACCCATCAGGCCCAATTAAGAGATTGAGTAAACCTTAACTACTCTTGTTGTGTCACAGACAACAAGATTCTCCGAATCAGATTGGTTCGTGCAAAGCCAATTCACCTGTTTAAAAAACACCAAATAAATGTCAGAATCATACAAAAGAGAAAGAGCAAAAGAACAATGTGAGCTTTAGTTACCTTCTTGCTTAGGTTAATATTCAAATGGAGGAGATCTCTGTTAATGTCTGGATCAAGACATTTAAAGCAATCCCAGATTTTAACTGTTTTATCATTACCACCTGAGATTAAGAATCTCCCTTTCTCCTGAAACTGAGAAAACGCTACACAAGAAACAGCAGCATTGTGTCCACCAACAGAGTAATCTAAACAAACCCTTTTGATCGCATTGCTGCTGCTACTACTTCTTCCTTTTGATGATGTTCCTTTCCGGGAAAGTTCTGATTCGATATTGATCAAATCGACGATTCCATCACCTCTAGCAACCGCGCATATCTTGTCTAACTTATCAACCATTTCCATTTCTGGGATTGCTATAGAGTGGACAAACGCAGGATTTAGGCATTGTCCTGAGTTACTATGTGTATCAGATCCTGAAAGATTACAGAGATGACTTGCAAAAATCAGACTTAATCCATATACATATGGCTAAAGAAACCCGAATCAGTAGCATAGGCTTTACCAAAGTCTATAATCTTTTGCGAGCGACCTTTTGAGAAATCCCACAGTACAAGCTTTGAATCAAGTCCACCAGTTATAACTGTAGGAAATTAGACATTTTAAAAACCTAAAAAAGGAGTCTATATAGACAATAACAAAACACAATAGTTAGTTACCTTCCCAAGGTCTCCATGGAATGAATTGCACAGAACTGCATATCTTAAATGTCACATTAAGGTATTGACTAAAAAGAAAATTTTCGAGGTTAGTAGAATTTCATAGATGCGAGGGACCATAACAAGGAAGTAAGGATACGCTTGTATGACCAGCTCTTAGTGTTTTATAAAGGCATTTCTGACCAATGTCGATGATCTGTGTTCAAGTAAACTAATCAAACCGAGAAAAGTCCCACAAAAATTCAAGTTTATGTGATCTTGAAGTATTAAGAACAACCATTGAGGTACCTTAACATCACCAGAATCATCAGCAGAAGCAAGAAAAGATGATCTTCCGTTGCATACAACCTAAACAAATCAAAAGACATCAACCTCGATTTCGTAGGTAAATATGATAACTTTTCGAAAAGTCAAGGTTTTTAGTATCTGTACCTGGTTTACTTCATCTTTGTTGTAATTGTAACTCTCTAATGGCTTCCAAGAAGTAGCACTCAGCTATGGAAATGCAGAAAGAGAGAAGCTTTAAACCTAAGTGAAGACTTTGTTTTATAGTTTATCAAAGTTTCAATTTTAATTACCGTATGAACATCGAAAGATTTGATTTCGTTTCCATATGAAGCATAAAGAATGTTCTCATTACCTGAAATCAAACAAAAAATTATTACTCACCAATTGAAACAAAGACATAAACTGAGAGAGATAAAAAGAGACAAAAACCTGTCTTGAAACAAAGAGATGAAACAGGTTCTGTTCCAACGTCGATGATGAATTGCACATCTTTACATCGCAAATCAAACCAGCAAACGCAACCATCCTGTAATCGAATGTTCGGAAACTATAATAATGAATCCCTAAATTCATCGAATTTAAAGGAATAAAGAGGTTTGAGATAGAGATTTTGAAAACCTCGCCGGAAGTGAGAACAAGTCCAGGCCTATCACGAGAAGATATACAACAAGTGGCAGTTGATTTATGGCCTCTCAGCTTCCTCGGCTCCTCCATTGCCATAGCTAAATTAACAGTGAGTTTCTCCGGCGATTGCTCTGTTTCAGCTATGTTGGGTTTAAAATAGGTTAAACCAAACCAAAATGGTTCAACCAAAATTGAACCAAATATTTGTTTTGTTAGTCAAAACAAAACAAAATCAAAGACTTATAATTTTTTACCCATTTTTTTCAACAAGGTAAAAATTGAACCATTACTTTTCAACAAGCCCATTTTTTTAGACAATGTAATTTAGGGTTCTTAAAAATTTGACAAAAGGCCACAGAATTAAAAGCATTTTCAAACAAACAATAGCATTGATAAATTATATAAGTAACAGAAATACACCAAATGGTATTAATGAACCTAAAAGCAATCTTCATATTCGAAAGAACCGTTAACAAAAACCGATCCTCCTCAGGTCGTTAACAATACTTCTCTACTCTCTTATTAGTTTGAGCAGCATCCGGCTTTCTTCACAGCGGAAACATCTTTACCGATATCGATCTTGTCTCCTTTCGATGGAACATTAGCGGATTCGCTCGCAGCTTCCATAGCCTTCTTGCTCACAATGTGGTGAATCTGAGTGAGGACTTCCGCGAAAGCATTCTCAACATTGGTGGCTTCGAGAGCCGAGGTTTCCATGAAGTAAAGAGATTCTTTCTCGGCGAATGATTTCGCATCTTCGGTCTGAACAGCCACGAGATGACGGAGATCAGATTTGTTGCCCACAAGCATGACTACAATGTTTGGATCAGTGTGGTTTCTGAGTTCTTTAAGCCATGTCTCAACGTTTTCAAATGTCGAGTGTCTAGTTACATCATAGACAAGAAGCGCTCCAACAGCTCCTCGATAGTATGCACTAGTGATGGCTCGATACCTATTCAAAAATCGTCAACGAAACTGAGAATTAAGCTAACCAAAAACATCAGAACATAAGTTAACACGAAGAAGAAACCAAGAATAGCACATTATACTAAGCAAGAAGCTTTTCAGTTTCGAAATCAGACGAAGTAAAGCTCTAAGAAACTAAACAGAGAAACCGAGAATCGCAAATTATACAAAGCAAGAAGCTTTTCAATTTCGAAATAAGACTAAGTAAAAGGTCCAAGAAACTGACATCAGAAAGAAGAGCTAAAGAATCGTACAAATGAAGTTACTGAAACCAATCAAGCTCTCTCTTACAAAAACTATCTTAGCAAAAAAGCAACAGAAGAAATTAGATTAAGCTAATAACTTTCTAATCATAATCATAGGATTCTCCAATCTAGATCTCGGCTCAAACAATTGACAAAGATCTAAACCCTAAACAATAAGACAAAACTTTCCACAAAAAATTTCAAATCTAATAAAACCAGATCGAGAAAATGAACAATGTAGTTGGAAAAAGATGAGACCTTTCTTGACCAGCAGTATCCCAAATCTGAGCTTTGATGACTTTATCATCAACATTCAAACTACGAGTCGCGAACTCAACCCCGATCGTTGATTTAGACTCGAGGCTAAACTCATTCTTGGTGAATCGTGAAAGCAAATTGGATTTTCCCACACCTGAATCACCAATCAGAACTACCTTAAAAAGGTAATCGTATTCATCATCTGCTCTGTAACCCGCCATTGATTGATTCTCTCCTTTTCAAAGCTTCTTACTTCAACAAAACCCTTATGATTGAAAAAACCCTAATGAGATTTGAAAGTTCAAAATCTTTTCGATTTGTAAAGAGAAAGACGCGGAATTGAAAATATCAAATGAGAAAGAGAAAGGACTTGTGTTGTGTCTTTATCACAAAAATCTTGGCATTTAAATTACTAAAAAGCCCTTGCTCACGCGTTCTGATTTACAGCTTGCTTGTTTCGATAAAGGCGAGGATACTTTCGTCACTTTCATAAGCATTATCTAATTTAAAATTAGTTTAAAATATAAAATGCGTCTGCCGGGAGTCGAACCCGGGTCTATTGCTTGGAAGGCAATTATCCTAACCGTTGGACTACAGACGCTGACGATATACTAATGAAGAAATAACAATATAGTAATTCAAAATGATATGACGTGGCAAGTAAAGTTACTATAAAAATCGGAGAGGTTTGTTTCACTTTTCTCTCTTAACAAACTAATTTCAGAGTCAAAACGGAATTGACGACGACGACTCTTGAAGACTTCTCCGGCGATTCTCTCTCCCGCCGTGAAACTCTCATCGGCGGGAAATTTTCTCTCTTTCGGCTCCGGTGTTTTCGAAGCGACTTCCAATTTTAACGAACGATTCGAGAATGGGATGTATCGGATCTTCTCAGGCCAGAAATGAAGGCGGAGGTGAGTGGATTCGACATTTAAATTCTCGCGCTCCGTTTGTCTCTCTTGTTCGGCTGGAATTTGTCGTTCATGTTCTTACGATATGATATATACTTGAGTTGTAATGTTGTGATTCTTGGAGAGATTATGAACGGAATCTAAAGTTTTGAGTTGTTAAGATGAATCAATCTTGCAAATTTTTTGTGATTCTTGGTGTGATTTTGAACGAAATCTCATGGTGTTGTAAACTTGTAATGTTGTGATTCTCAATTTAGTTTGTTAAAATCCTAAAAGCTCCTCTGCCTTTATTTGTACTTAATGCATATGATTATGTGTAGATTACGATCTGAGAAAGTTGTTATCAGTGGTGTGATTTGAATTGCCATTTACTAATGTTACAACCTTCCATTGTACCAAGAAGTAAACAAGATCATCCGATTCTTCTATTTTGCCTTCTATTATTGCTTTTGTCTGGTTGAAATCGAAACTTATGTTGTAGATGACTTTAATATTGATGTAACTGCTAAGAATTGGTGTTACTTTATATTGATCTCTTATGAGTTTTGAATATTTGTGTGTTGACAGTGAAAGGGAAGAAACTTCGGAAACCTAAACCGTGGGCACATACTGCGCCGATCACAAGAGCACAGCTTACGAATATGCGTGAGGAATTTTGGGACACTTCTCCACACTATGGTGGTCAAAGAGGTATATATACAGTATCTCTTTTCTTATGATCTGCATTGCACTATGAACATTTGGAAACTGAGTTAGATTTACTGGTAACCAGAGATATGGGATGCGCTTCGAGCTGCTGCTGAAGCTGACTTGAAACTAGCACAAACTATTGTTGACAGTGCAGGCATCATTGTCCAGAACCGTGACCTAACATTGTGCTGGGATGAAAGAGGTTTGCAAAAACACAATCTGAAGTCCTCATTCATTCCTCTCGTTTCTTGTTTTGTAACTTTACTGGCTTGTTCTTACTCAAATGCAGGTGCTAGATATGAGCTTCCTAGGTATGTTCTAAGTGAGCCAACAAATCTGATTCGAGCGGAGGGACTGTAACTAACGCTTCCAAGAACTTTGATACAAAAAGAAAAGCTTAGTACGTAGCAGAAGAAGACTATAATCTGAAGTAAGGGTCTCATATTCAATACTTGTTGTAATTGATATAGTGTATAGAAACGATATAGTAGTACTACACATTCTCACTGGTGGGAGATGGTGACACATGGTGGTTGAGGTACAAATGTACAGTCAGGATTTGTGAACTTTTTTGGGGTCAAAATGATCTAATGTACTTTTTTGACTGTTGACAACTTAATTTTGCTTATTCTTTCTTGATCAGCTTTGAGTTTACATAACAAGGCAGGATTAAAAATAAATTGTGACAAGAAAAAATTATTTTATGAGATGTCACTAGGTTTGATACAAAATGATTCCCTGCACTTTTTTGGAGTATAAAATTTATCGAGAATCACAAAACTTTCAAAAACATTTGTGTCAGAAATGGTCTTCACTCTTTGTTTCTCAAGTTATCATGTCTTTTTGTTCCTTGGATTTTGGAGCTATGCATTTATTAACTAGCCAATTACAAGATTTGTTAAACATTGAGTTACATGATGAAAAAGTATCTATGTAATTAACAATGCGTGTCAGTATAACAGAATTAACAATAGTTCATTTTCAAAAAATTGATGGTGAATTGAGTATTCCTCAAGTAGAGTAATAGTTACGTGTTAGGACTTAGGAGTCTAGATCTAAATTAATTTCGTACTTATATTATGATCAAAGGCCAGAGTGATCCCAACCTTGACTGTTTGTTGTTATGAAAAACCAAAAAACCTTGACCGTTTAAATGAATGATTGGATCATTAATTTTGTATTTACTACCTACTTGATTAGTTCTTTTATTTTTTATTTTTTTTTGTATAATTATATAAATGAGTTCAACTACATTGTGTATATCTTTGGGTCCCTAAAAAGACGATAATTGTCCTTATTAGAAAATAAGATAACAGTGATTTAAATAGATTATATTAAAAAAATCTCAAGGAGTCATAGTGCTTTTGAGTTTTGACGAACCCCAACCAATTTTTTTTTGATAATCGAACCCCCAACTATTTTTTAATAAAAACTTTACATGCGTACATATTACTGTTATTTTTCCCTAAACCACTTTACTGAGTAGATTATGCATCTTCCGAAAACATATGCATTTGTTTAATTGTTTAATCATATAAATTTAATTTCATGTCATTGACCATCGTATCGTCCTAAGTTTTATATTTTGTTACTTCGTTAGTTTAATCCGATTTCTTGTTTTCTTTCTCTTCGAAATTTCTTATTTCCATCATTTGAATTATTCTTACTGTTTTAGTATATTAAACAACTGAACAAAATAAGTGTTCAACTGTTATTCGTACACTGTCCTCTCAATCATTTGGTGAGCCTAACATTAATCTTTATAAGTTTGAACCTAATAATAAAACCAAAAAAAAAAAAAAAAAAGTTTGAACCTAATAAGTTGTATATTGATATGGGAAGAGATTCTATAAATTGAATAGCTTTTTATAGCTGGGTCAAAGGCTAACATGATTCTTTATAGTTTTTAGTTCGGAACTTCTGCATAGTACAAAAGATTCGAGTAGGTTGACACTTGACTTTGACAGCATTACAGCAAGCAAACAAATAATCAATCATATTATTAGAAAGAAACAAGAACGAAAATATGGATCAACGATAAAAATCGTTATAGCTAAAAGTGTTATATATTAGTGAAAATGACAAATTATTGGTAAAAAGATATAGTGATATGATAGATTATTGTTAAAAATAAAATGATCTATTTTCTTATAGGGGAAAAGTATAAATTTTGGAATATATTTTTACTTAACACTTTTAAAAAACATTTTAAAATTTGAGAAACTAAACATTAAAGAGTAAAAACATTTTTTCTTTCTTCTTAACATCTCAAAATAACAATATATTGTAGTACTTTTTTTTTTTTTTTTGGGCAACACAATATATTGTAGTACTAGTATCATTTTTTCTCTTTTGTATCGTCAATGTAGGCACCACCAATCACATCAATAACTACTTTTTGACTCCGGATTCCGAACAATAATACAAAGAAAAACACAGCTAAATTCAAAGGTCTTCAAACTCTTTGGTCTCCCTCTTTTTTTCTTCGAACCCAAACAATTTTTTCAAAATATTTTATAGATTATTTTGCTTCAACACCAAATTATTATTATTATCTTTTGTTTTCAACATCCCACCAAAAAAAAAATATTTTGTTTTCAACACCAATATTTTAAAATATGTATTTTTATTATATTCTATATTTCACTTCCCGGAAACGGACAAACCGCTTTATTGGCAATGTGCTCTGCTTCATCTCTATTGCCTCAGTGTTCGTGTCCGTAAACAGATCTCAAAAAACCCTTCTTTTCTCTCTCAAGATTCTCACGCTTTCTCTCTTTAAACAGTGAAAAAAACAAAACCTTTCAAAGTTCAAAACCTCTCTCTCTCTATCTACACTCGAAAAACAGCTTTATTTCTTGCTTTTTCCTGCCAAAAACAATCGCTTTCTCCAGAGAAAACCTCTCAGGTTCTCCATGTGAATGTTTGGTAAAGAAACAGGAGGAGACATCTGTGACTGCTTTCATAAACGGTGTCGTTCTCATTTCCCCTTTTATTCCCCCCACTTGCTCTACCTTCTTTGAAACGTACCCTTCAGTTTTTTTTTGTTTGGTCTCTCAATAGATAAAAGTTTGAATCTTTTCTAAAAAGAAACAGAGCTTTTTAGATTTTAGCATTCTTGGTTTTGATTCTGATTTCTCATTTTACCACTTTCAAATGGTTTCGTGTACTATAGAAGAAGCTAGTTTACACTTTTGCTCAAATGGGTCAAATTAGGGCTTATTACCATAGTCAGTGAAATCAGTTTCAAATTTGGAAAGTTCAAAGATTTAGCAGAAGAAAATGAGATACAGTTCGATTTGGTTCTTGTATAGATACTTAGACAAGATACTCTCGATTAAAACAGAGCACTTCTTGTGATCATGGCTAAGGTTGGTTCTTCTCGGATTCTGAAAGATTCAAATAGAGATATCGGTGAGCATCTTCGTAACCATATTCACTTAACCAACTGTATTCACTTGAAGAATCATATGCACAATAACAACAACAAACAGAGTCCGGTTTTGACAGACCGGTCTCTTCTTATGAGAGATCTTGTCGTTCTCCAGAGATCAAGATCACTTAGAGACCCATCAGCAAGCCCGAATTTTAAAGAAGATGGTAAGGATTCACGTGAGGGAAGAAGAAGATCTATTGATCAGAGTGTTGTTAAGAAATCTGGTCTTAGGTTGTCTGGTTCGTCTCCACTTGTGAATTTTGGAACATCTAAAGTGACTCCTTCTGATGAGAAGTTTGATAGGTCGAGTAGGAAGAGTTATAGAGTAGTAGAAGATGTGAATGAGGTTTATAGTGTAGCTTCGGCGAAATCGGGATCGAAAGATAGGGTTAGTAAGGTTAATGAGGCTATTGTCAAGACTCTGTCTGATCAGTTAAATGAGGTTGGAGGTGATAGTGATGATTTAGTTTCTTGTAATGTTAGACTGCGCGGGAATGGGCGTAAAAGACGGAAGTTTAGAGGGACTAGGAGAGCGGGACGGGCGGTTAATGTTAGAGACAATGTTGGTAATGAGAGTGAGATGTCTATTGCTTCTAACTCAGTGCCTCGTGGTGAGAAGTATGAGGAAGAAGAAGGAGGAAGGCATAGAGAGCAGAACATGAGTGGAGCTGTTCCGAGAAACGGTTGTGGAATTCCGTTTAATTGGTCAAGAATACATCATAGAGGCAAAACTTTTCTTGATATAGCTGGTAGGAGTTTATCTTGTGGAATGTCTGATTCAAAGGGAAGGAAAGGCGAAAACGATATGCCAATGTCGTCTGATTCAAGCTCCTCTGATCGCGAGGCGTTACCTCTTTTAGTCGATAGCGCGGAGAATGAAGAATGGGTGCATGATTACTCGGGTGAATTGGGTATCTTCGCCGACAATTTGCTCAAGAATGGCAAAGATTCAGGCTTTGATAAGAAGACTAGCCGTAGAAATGCTCGGTGGCATCAAAGTTTTACGCAGAAGTACGCTCCAAGAACATTCCGAGATCTTTTGGGACAGACTCTGGTGGTTCAAGCTCTATCTAACGCTGTTGCTAAACGAAGAGTTGGACTTCTTTATGTATTCCACGGTCCTAATGGAACCGGAAAAACTTCTTGTGCTCGGATTTTTGCTAGAGCTTTGAACTGCCATTCTACGGAACAATCAAAACCTTGCGGTGTATGCAGTTCGTGTGCTTCTTATGATGATGGTAAGAACCGGTACATT
The DNA here is from genome assembly GCA_011420285.2 of Erysimum cheiranthoides. Classification (NCBI taxonomy): domain Eukaryota; kingdom Viridiplantae; phylum Streptophyta; class Magnoliopsida; order Brassicales; family Brassicaceae; genus Erysimum; species Erysimum cheiranthoides. Next base: position 1,022,355 of record CM022181.2, read on the forward strand.
CGGGAAATGGGTCCTGTAAAAAGTTTCGACTTCGAGAATTTGCTCGATAAAACGAACACTCGTCAGCAGCAAAGGCAGCACCGTGTGTTCATATTCGATGATTGCGATACTATGTCAACAGATTGTTGGAATGCGCTTTCGAAAATAGTGGACCGAGCACCACGTCGTGTGGTTTTCATCCTTGTTTGTTCGAGTCTTGATGTTTTGCCTCACATCATTGTTTCGAGGTGCCAAAAATTCTTTTTCCCTAAGCTCAAAGACGCAGATATCATCGATTCTCTGCAACGGATTGCATCAAAGGAAGAGATTGATATCGATAAAGATGCGTTGAAGCTTGTTGCTTCGAGATCAGATGGTTCCTTGAGAGACGCGGAAATGACACTAGAACAGCTGAGTTTACTCGGAACAAGAATCTCTGTTCCTTTAGTTCAAGAAATGGTAAATATCAAAACTTTTTCTTTAAAGATCGAAACCTTTGCTTCCATTGACATTTTTCTCACTATGTTCTTGTTTTCTTTTCAGGTTGGTTTAATCTCTGATGAGAAATTAGTTGATCTTCTTGATCTAGCCTTATCCGCGGATACTGTAAACACCGTAAAGAACCTAAGAATAATAATGGAAACCGGCCTAGAACCATTAGCTTTGATGTCACAGCTCGCAACCGTCATAACCGATATTCTCGCGGGAAGCTATGATTTCGCTAAAGATCAATGTAAAAGAAAGTTTTTCCGGCGACAACCATGTGAGTTTTCAAATATTTCCGTCATCCTAAATAAGATTTGTAACTGTATTAACCGATTCTTCGTTGTTGCAGTATCTAAAGAAGATATGGAGAAGCTGAAGAAAGCTTTGAAAACGTTATCCGAATCAGAAAAACAGTTGAGAGTATCGAATGATAAACTAACTTGGCTCACTGCTGCATTGCTCCAGCTAGCTCCTGATAAACAGGACTTGCTTCCACATGGTTCTTCTGCTGATTCTAGCTTTAACCATTCTCCATTAACGGATTCGGATCCTCCAAACGACGCTGCAGCCGGTTTAATAAGAGATAGTAGTAAGCAAGGTTTCAGTTGCAAAAACCGACCTTCTGTTGAAGATATTTGGTTAGCGGTTATCGATAAAGTTCGAGTTAACGGTTTAAGAGAGTTTCTTTATAAAGAAGGGAAGATCTTTTCGATTAGTATCGGCTCAGGTAAATACATATACAGAGCATTGATCATATAAACCGTTTATGTCGATGATTCTAACTTCCTATTTACCGCAGCTCCTACAGTGCAGTTAATGTTCGATTCGCCAATAGCGAAATCAACGGCTGAGAATTTTATAGATCACATTTTGAGAGCGTTTGAGGCGGTTCTTGGTTCACCAGTCACGTTAGAGATCAGAATAGAGTCAAAGAAAAACGTCGATTCATCGTCATTTCAAGGTTTAAGCAACGGTGAGAGATACCGCGAAAGCGGAAGAAGCGAAATCATTGAAGTAGCTGAATCTGAATCTCCAATGACTCGAGTTAGAAGGAAACACTTGGAAGCGAGTCAGAACCAAAGCATTGTGAGAGGAAAAGTTTCATTAGCTCAAGTGATTAAACAAGCTGAAGGAAACAGTTGGTCGAAACACAAAGCTGTGTTGATTGCAAATAAGCTTGAACAAGAGAATATGTAAGAATATTAACCAAGACTTGTTTCTTAAATAATTTTGTTTTTAAACGTTTTTTGTTTGATAAATTCTTTGATTTTACAGGAGACTTGAACCAAGATCAAGAAGCTTGATATGTTGGAAAGTATCAAGAAGCACTCGTCGCAAGGTAAAAACATTCAACTTTGATTTTTAACTTATCACTATATATTATTATAATATGTTTAAAAGGATTTTTGTATATATTTAATCAAAATTATTAAGTTGATTATTATTTATAATTGAAACTTTGAAATTGTAGCTATCGAGATTGAAGGTGAGGACAAGAAGGATACGATTACATTCGTTGTTGAAGCTTGTCTCATGTGGGAAATGTCTATCAACAAGATCTCCTCCTAGATAGTTTTTTTTGTTTCTTTCTTCTCTTCTTTGATCATATGCAGATTTTGAATGTAATCTTTGTAGCTATTATAAAATTTTCTTGAATCTTTTTATAAAACCGCAACATTTCGTTGATCCGAATTATATTCTTTCTTGACTAACTTAGGGGGGTGTATTGGAACTAAACTTTTAGAGGATTTTATGGAATTTTAAGAATTTTGGATTTTGAGAGATTTAAGTGGATTTGTAGAATATTTGGTAGAATTGTTGGATTTTTTATTAAAAAAAAAAGAAAATCTATGTGATTTGGTGGGATTTTAAAGAATAATATAGGGTGATTTTAGGAGATTGTTAGAAAAAAAAGTGGATTTAAAAACAAAAGATTGAAAAGGCAAGAACAGAGCAAAACACCCACATCGTAATCATGTGTATTTTATCACGAGACCATGAGTGCCATATTCTCATATATTCCTACTAATTTTGAATAATCATCATCATATCAGATCGAGACCACGTGCTATGATAGTTGAGTTAATGGCATGATTCTTCAGCATTGTTCTGTAACAACGTGAGTGATGCCAGTTGAAGCTATACGTAGGCGTCCAAACTATACATCGGCACTCATCACCAGAGCTTCTTACATGATTCTTATCAACATGACCAAGCTGCTCTGTAGCTTTCTTGTAAGCGTCTGTCCCTGGAGCTCGATTTTATCTAACAGAATTGATAAGGCAATGAAATTGAATAAGCAGACAAAGAATACAGTCTCACGACATGAAAATAGTACCTGGAGATTAGAAAACTTCCCGATTAAGTCATAACCAACAGACATGAGCTGAATCTTAGCCCAGTTCTCCTATTCAGCTAATTCCTTAGATAAGAGTACCCGCTCAAACACAAGCAAAAGAAACGTGTATGTGAGTGTTGTTCTTGGCCAAAATTCCAGAGTTTGGAGTAATCGGTTATATATTCTAGACTGTGAAAACTACCAAAAGAAATTGCATATTAAACATCAAACTTTTTTAATCTCAAAGACACTGGAACAAGACTACGCAAGCAATTGAATTGAAAAAAGAGAATACCATCAGAGAAAACTCCACAGTCCACACTATATATATTTCATCTCATATGTAAAGAATCAAAACAAAAAGGCATAAAGAAAAACCAAACATCTGTAACAATAAAGGACGAGTGAATTGAATAGTTTTTCCATTTAACTTTAGACCATAGAACCATTGCATTGTTACTGGAGACATGAACTTTAATTGAATTCTCCTTTGAAAATGAACTAAAATTGATTGAGAATTAGAATCTGCATAATGCTCTCCTTTGGCTTCACCTTGTTGTCCCTTCTCTTCCTTCTTCTTAGCGTGATCCTCCGCATACTTCTTCTGCACCTCCGTCAACTCTCCCTGAACAACCTCCTTCGTCCTCGACGAAGGACTCTTCCTATTCTTCATAAGCCAAGCTTCCGTCGCCGGATTCTCAGCTTCCGGTTGAATCTCTTCCTTTTTGTCTTCCCCTTCTCTCTTCTCCTTATTCTTCTCAATTTTCCTCCGCTTCTGCTCGTTCTGAGGGATATTATAAACCGAAACACCATCGTTCTGCTTCAAAGCCTCCACATCGCCGACCTAATCCTTCAATTGGATTGATTCGACTATTGGAAGTGATTCGTTTCTCACAATCCAATCACGATTCTGATCTATTTTTGTTGAAATCCTCTTTGGCGGAGAATGAAGAACAAAAGAGGACGATGGAAAAAAATTTCTATCTTTTTTTTTTCTTTTTTGAAATCCTTCGGAATACCACCTCTAGAGATGGGATTGTTTGAGTTCCTATTTTCAACTAAAAAAGTATCGAAAGTCTCCCAAAATCCTTGTTCATGATTTTTTTTAAAAGTACTTGTTAGTTTTGAATAACACTGGATTTCATATGATTTTTGTAAATCCTTTATTGAATAACAGGGATTGTAAGATATTTTAAGTGATTTTGTAGAAATACTAGATTCAAAAACACTGGATTTAAAAAGGGATTTAAGAATCACACATTGAATAACACTGGATTTTAATAAAAACCCAAAATCTTTCAAAATCCAAGTTTCAATACACCCCCCTTAAGGGTTAATGATTAACTAAAAAATTATGAATATTCATTCATTTAGTTTTTCATTTAATTTAATTTGCATTTACTAGTTTGTTTTGTCAACATTATTTAATTTTCTATAATATATAGTTAATATAAATATACTGAACATCAAATCCGATGTCGTCCAGCGGCTAGGATATCTGACTTTCACTCAGGAGACCCGGGTTCGATTTCCGGCATCGGAGCTTTTTAGTTTATTTTTGGAATTTTATTGTTTCCTTTTTAGACTCTCTTTGTTGTTCATATGCTACAAAGTACAAACAAACCTCACTGGCTACAGAAACTGAAATATGCATTTATGTTACTCCTGTCTCAAACAATAGAGAGAATAGGTTACAGAAACAAGAGTACTAATGAACACAAATACAATAGCCTCAGATGAAGCAAAACCAAAAAAAATCTATTTTACAAAAACCTCATTCATATTAAGCTTTCTCTGTAATGTTATTTACATTCCCTGAGTTCCACCAAAACGTCTTTTGATTTCCGATTTTGTTACCGTTATCATTATCGACATCTCTTCTCTCTGACTGAACTTCCTGTTGCTCGGTTGATCCCGGATTCTCTGTCAAACACTGTTCCCAAAAGTCGTCGTTAACACCTGTTTTTGGAGCAGCTGCGGTAACGGGCGGCTCTGAGTTCATATCAATCTTTGATGATTTGGGTCGGGTATCGCCAATACTTAGACTTGACTCAGCTGCATCAAGATCCATGCTTGATGACTGCCCACCGCTCTTCTCGTATGATTCTGAAACAAGATTCTCCCAAAACGTTAGAGAAGATTCTAACTTTTCGACCTGCTCGATGTGTGAACTGCTTGGAGGAAGAGAAGTCTCTTGTAATCTTCTTTTTCGTCTTTCATGGTTTTCGAGGTTTAGAGAAAGTCCTGGTTTTTCCAAAACCTGTGAAACATATGCCACTATTGATTTCTGATGTTTCTCCATATGTTGTAACCGATCTTTCAATGCCGTTACTTGCAGCTCAAACCCTTTCCGTTCTTGCTCTTGGGTTTGTAACTCAACAAGAAGGCCTTCTTTCTCCTTTTTCAGTCTTTCGATCTGATCCTTCATGCTCTGTCTTTCTGATTCCGTCAAAGGATTTTGCGCTTGTAACGAGTGGCTATGAACCGGTTTTCGTCTATGAATGTTCTTCATAAGGTAAGGTCGACCTCTAACAAAATCATCATTCAAGAATTCCCATTTCTCAGGATCGACTTTTCGAAAACCCTACGAAAACAAAAACCGCAATAAGGTTAATCAAAGCAAAAACCTATCCACAAAGAGATGAATACAAAGACAAAGACTTTACATATGTATTAAGCTGACGGATGAAACTCGAGAAATTCTTGTGCTTGAAGAATTTCGGAAGAAGGTCTCTCGAAAACTCCGCAGGGTTCTTAACGATGAAACTTTTGTTGTTTTCGCTCCACGAAACAACCGAATCAGAAGACGAATCATCTACCATTTCATATGTTTTAGTAAGGAATGGTGGAAGTGAGCTTGAACCTCCATTATTTTCATCCATCTCTTAACCACTTCAAATCCAAGAGGTTGGTTGAAACCAAACACCGAACAAAACCGCAATCTCAAGTCCCTTGATTCAATCTTTATTGTCTGTTAGATATAACAAAAGGTTGCAAATAAGCTCAACTAGAGAGACTCATTGATTGAATCATTAAAAGCATAAACACTAAACTCAACAACTACAATTCAAGATTTGATGAATTAACTATCAAAGAAGATACGAATCAATCTCTCAATATTTAAGAAAATGCATAATTGACAATCAAAACCAAAACTTTCCATCACAAGTCACACCAAACAAAATCTTGAAATGAATCTACAAACAACCCTTAAGCCAAAAACCCTAATTCAACCCCAAATCTATCCAAATCCATTAGAAGGCAACACGAGAGGATAAAAACAAAACCCTTTTTGCTTCAATAACCAAATGATTTCAAATCAAACAGAATCAAACATTTCTATTCATCTTATGTTCTTGATTTGGAATTTGTCAAACCGTACCAGATGATGACTAAAGAAGATTTGACTCGATCTCGATTGATGCTAATTGGAAAGAAAAGCTTCGAAGCCTCTTGATTGATTGATTAAAGGAACAAACTTTAAGAATTGAGAGAACGTAAAGCAAAAGAGAAATATCGAAATTTGGAGGATTTGTAAGGTTTGATTTGGCTTTCCAAAGGTTGATGAAGCGCGTATGAATGGCAACAACAACTGTTGTGTCAAAAGATGGGTTTGGTGGTTTATTATTATCAACTCTTTTTTTTTTTTTTTTTTTTTTAATTAGAATAATAAAAAAAAGGCTACAAAATCATTATACTTAATTAGAATTTAAACATTTTAGAAGAATACGAATTACATATATAAATATTACAAAATTATTAGTGACTAAAACACGAGAAACATCCTCCTCCAGCCTCAGATTCATTCAAAAATTTATCTAATTTCTTCTTGATTTTTTGCTCATCGAGTTCTTTTCCCTTCACAATTATTGTGACGTCGTCCACATCAAAATCAACAAAAGAAACTCCTATAAAAAAAAAAACATTTGTACACATTATTTTAAAATTTTTAGGGTATTTAAAATATACAAGTTATTTTGTTGTAAAAAAAACTAAAATATTAAGCCTAAAGTAAAATGATATAGATTCAAGTATTCAACTGTTGTATATTTCTAATGAATGAATTATTTTGGCTCAATATATCTATTTGATTGTGTTAATGTACCTTTACAATGAGCGATACATCGTAGTGCTTCCTGTCTAGTGCTTTCGTCAATAGGGCCAACCTTAAATTGAAGTTTCTCCTTCTGTAAACGATGAAATTTAATAAAGTCTTTAATAAATTCATAATATAAGCAATAACTTCGTTGAATATGTATAATTATATTTTATGTTTTGTTGTACAAGCTTCTTACAAAAAGTATAACCATTTTTCAGAAAAATCACTACTTTCCACTTTCTAGGAACACGTCCAATATTTGAATTCACTAGAATAAAAAAAGTAAATATAATTATGACAATAACAACAAATTTAAAAACTTTGAAGTTGGAGAAATATGATCCAAACAGATGTGATTGCAACTTAGTGACTTGCTCATCAATCTCTATTTATATAGGATTATTATAAGAAACAAATTTTGGATATGTTTTAGGTAGTCTCATAATAGTTTGACTCACATTAATATTAATTAATTTAGCTTTCAACATATGTTAGATTGTCACAAAATACATATCTTAAAGATCTCTAAGATTATGTCCCAAAATCCCAAAATAATAATAACAACTTTAAATATAGATTAAAAAATAAACATTTTTGTTCTCAAATCATGATGGATATATATAAAAAAGAGAACTAATTTTGAAATATAAATTGATTTTTAATTTACTTTGTAATTATTTAAATCTAATGTTTCCTAAACCTAATATGGCATTTAGTTAAATACTTCTTTATGACTTTTGACTTGTAAAGCACAACGTTGAACAAAAAAAAAATAATAATAAGCCAAATAAAAACCCATATTTTAACTTTTATCCATAATTCATGTTCACAAATCTTTATTAAAACCCTTTAACTGAAATTCTTTCTGCAAATAATAAAATTGAATCAAAGCATTAATAAATCACTGTATAAGCAATAACTTCGTCGAATACTGTATGTATAACTATATTTTATGTTTTGTTCTACAGGCTTCTTACGTAATCTTTGCTCATTTTAAAATAATTCAAAAAATCTAAAAGCTTGGAAGATGGAGAGAGATTAAGAGGATTGATTAGTGGCATTGCTCATGAAACTCTATTTATATAGCATAATTATAAAAGGCAATTTTTGGATTCGTCTAATTAGTCTCATAATAGTTTGACACATAATAGTAACATATACCGATATACGATTACATATGTTAAACTTTTAGAAGATACAATCTTAAGATCTCTAAGAACATGTCCCAAAAGCAAAAAGAAAAAATATAACTTGAACTTTAACTCTATATTAAAATATAAAAGTAAACTTAAACTAGTTAAACCTGATCTTATTGATTTTTGACATGTTAAACAACAAGATTAATAATAAGCTCAATAAATGCCCATATAGTTCTATTAACTAATTTTGTTTTTGTTTTTTTGTTTCTTTTTGTCAAACTCTCTATCCACGTTTCAAATGCAAAATCTTCATTTAAAAAAACCTTTAATTAAGTCAAAGAGAAAACACTAATCAAACAAATAAACAAATTGCTTTTCATGAGGATGTTTACACAAAGACAAATTGAACAAACAAAGCCATTGTTCATTGTCTTCTTAATCAATCCTCTTAATACAACAAACATTAATAAATTCAAAGCTAAATCAATATTAACCAAAATCATTAATCTCTTCCAACAAACTCCTTCAAAGCAACTCTCATATCTTCAAACTTGACACAATCACCATTAAAAAACTCTTCCAATTTCTTCAACTCAACATCTTTCAAATCATCAGAAAACGGTTTAATCGGAAACGCATTCTCCGGTTGAAGCGCGTACGAGTTCGGATTATCATCAACAATCACCACGCGCCTTAAATCTCTCATCACAAACCCTAAATCTTTAACTAACCTTCCATCGATTTCACTACACGCGTCTCTGTAAAAGCTACGGGAGATCACGCGCCGCTCCGGATCCAATTTATCGAGCACGAGCGACGCGTATTCTCTCAACCCCGCCGTGAAAACAACGATTTGGTACTTTTCTCCGATCTTCTTCAAAAACTCGTCCACTCCTGGCCGTTTGATCACGAAAAACGTTAAGATCTGACCGTCGATTTTGGGATTCACGACGAAATCGTACGGAACTTCTGGTTTCTCCATTGATGAGTGAACAAGAGTTTCGTCTAGATCTAACACGATCGTCTTCTTCGTCTCGTCGAATGATTTACCAGATCTTTCAAAATACAGAGAATTTTGAAAATCGTCTCGAGGTTTGAGGATTTTGAATCCTTTGGTTCGAGGACGAGAAAATAAACAGAGAATGCTTCGATGACATCTGTAGATCGATTTGTTGATGGTGGCGATTACGGTGGTTGCCGCCGGTGAAGGTGAGCATCCGATCTGAGGTTTCCGGTGACGGCGAAGGTAGTTTCGTTGGTGACGATTGATTGATTTTGTCGTTTTCTTGATTATGAGTTTCGTCGCCATTGAAGAAGAAAGAGAGAGATGAGAGAGTTTGATTGTGAGAGATTTTTGGGAGAGAGAGAAGAGAGTGAAGGTTGTATTTAAATTAGGCTCGGTGTAACGGTCATGTGTTTTTTTTTAGGTTCGGATTCCGAAGCAAGCTAGATTCGGGAGTAGTGTTTTTAAGTTTGGACCTACACAACACGGAGTTAACGTTGTATTATTACCGTTGGAGATTCTATATTAATCTCGAGATTCATGTCCCAAATTAAGCAAAATAATGTATATATATAGATTGCACAGAATAGACAATAAATCATTTATAGATCTTATCTTATTATATACATTTTACTAATGGTAAATTATAAAAGTATTCAAAGCCTAAACATTTTAGATTTTACACACAAAAAAAAACAAAGTATTCAAAGATTTTGAGAACGTATACTTATATATATATATACATCCTTATACGTTGTAAATTTGGAACTAATAGTAATATTCTTAAAAGTTAAATCATTAGAGGTCTTTTTTGTAGACCAACTTATAACTAAAATTTTGGATCACAATGAATATAGTCAAAACTTCTTTGTTAAAAAAAAAATTACATGAAATTGTTTTAGTTGTAAACTATAGTATTCATTTTTTTTGTCAAAAAAAAATGAAAAAAAAAAAAAACTATATTCATTGCGACCCAAAATTATCATAAACCAGATTTAACTGATCTAATTACGTAATGTAATCTATGTGAAGTCTAATCGGAACAAAACTAATACACCAACTATATGTTGACAAAAAAAAAAAATAATACACCAACTATAAATAAACCTCCTAAAACTCATTTTATGTCAAAGATAGCCGCATTAATTATGTTACTTAGTTGTCATCACTTCTAGATTTTGATATTTTGAATTCATATATTTTAAAAATTGGACTTGACATAAACCTAAGTTTTGGATCAAATTGGTCAGACCATAATTTATGAACTCGCCATTATAAATTGTAACCTGGATATACGAGAGAACAGACCAAAAAGATCTCGAGTCCAATTTAAGCATCTCATTAGTCATAACGAGATGAAAATGCCAAGTGTCCAGAGACTAATCCACATCATTAACATATCCACGTGTCATCTACATATCTCAATCTCAACATTTTCTCGCCACATTACCACTAACAACTCAATGACGTGTCCCTCTTAAATCACCCTCGTCCCAATTTCCTCATGCAACATTGACACCAACACATTCACATTCCACCAATATTTAAAACCTAAGAAGAAAGATAGATTAAATTTGTATAATAGCTAGAAACAAAGCAAACGTACGTGGTCGTTTTTGTGTGTTGAAAACAAAATGTCGTCGAGCGATAAGCAACCGGGGGCGTATCCGGCACGTAACGGAGGAGAGAACTTACCTCCGGGAGATCCGATGACGATGAAGTCGGTGATGATTGATAAAGGAGCTGCGATGATCCAATCTTTGAAGCCGATCAAACAGATGAATCTCCATTTGTGTTCTTTTGCTTGTTATGGTCACGATCCTAGCCGTCAGATCGAAGTTAATTTCTATGTTCATCGAGTGAACGAAGACTTTCTTCAGTGTGCTATTTATGATTGCGACTCCTCTACACCCCATCTCATCGGTCTGTATAAGTATTTTCTCAAATATTTTTTTCAATAAACAAAATAATTTTGAAGTAGAATATGCATGCATGCGTATCATAGTCATTCATTACATATTTAGTTATTTACACATACATATATTATATGGTAGTGAGTCTAAATGCATGCCGTATGCGTGTAATTTCTTAGGACAGATATATATTTTGTTAAAAAAGGCTTGAATTATAGTTGATGTTTTGTGTTTAAATCTGTCAGGGATCGAGTATATTGTGTCAGAGAGGTTATTTGAGAATCTTTCGTCGGAGGAGCAGAAGCTTTGGCACTCTCATGACTATGAGGTTAATTTCTATATAACCTTAACTAATCAGTTTAATTAATCAGTTTATTCTCATACGATTTGACTTCAACGTTAATTTAGCAACTAAAAAATTGACTAGAATTCTTGTTGTGATATGTATATAGATCCAAACAGGTCTACTAGTAACTCCAAGGGTACCGGAGCTTGTAGCGAAGTCGGAGCTTAAAAATATTGCGAAAACTTATGGGAAGTTTTGGTGCACTTGGCAGACTGATCGCGGTAATTAATATATATTTTGAATTCTTGGATTGAGTACGATAGAAATTTTTATGTACTTTGATGATGACAAATAGAGAGAGCTGATAATTAGTTGAACATTTCTACCAAATTTATTAGACAAGTAGAGACATTTTTCTAGTAATAACAATTTTTGGTTTGCGTAGATTGTAGACCGATAATATAATATTTTAGTTTATGAGTGTGTCTTCTGGTAAATTCAGGAGATAAATTGCCACTGGGTGCACCATCACTAATGATGTCACCACAAGACGTGAATATGGGGAAGATCAAGCCGGGGCTATTGAAAAAACGTGACGATAAGTATGGAATCTCGACGGAATCATTGAAGTCGTCTCGAGTTGGGATTATGGGACCGGAGAGGAAAAATCCGATGGCTGATTATTGGGTACATCACGGAAAGGGATTAGCGGTTGATATAATCGAAACTGAGATAAAGAAATCAGCTCCGTTCCCGTACTAAAGTTGGTGTGTATAACGAATAATAGTAAAATATTTGTATGGCCAATGTGGTCCATAAGACCATAAGTAAGAAGAATGATCATAGGCAGTGTTAATGATCCTATGCAGTGTTGTATAAGTGGTGTTATGTGTTGAAATATGACGTTTTCTGTCGGTAGTAATATGAATTTCTTACTTATACAAATCATGGTGATGATTCAATATATGACAATGTTAATTTGCATGGGTTTGTCTTTCTACATTCTAAACTTGTTTTACTTTATTTGGGGGACAATTATTTGGTTTATATTTCAATTCATTTCATTAAATTTTGCTAAATAATTCTTTCGCAAAATTATATATATTTTGTTCTGGTCAAACTTAACTTCATTAAGAATTAACTGTTTGAGACCTCCCTCAATTAGAATGATACAACTCTGGCCGGCTTAGTACATTGGGCGAGAGGTGCGAGTTTGACAGAACGAAATCTTTTTTTTTTTTTTTGTTAATTACTCTCTAATTAACAGCTCTGAAAAAGTGGCTCATTTCATCGTCATCTATTAATCAACTTTATAAACGATACACGTTAAAGTTGGATCAACTTTATTGACATACTTAAATGTTAAGTAGTGCATGTGTTCTACTTCGAGTAAGATGTAACAAACCATCTCATTAAGCCATGCTAAAGAGGACTGAAACCTACGCGGTTGATGAATAAGTGCATGGATAACTTTACAAATAGATTTTTATTTCAAACTATTAACTTATAAATATTTTTAAAATGTGTTAAAATAGTTAGCAACTTAGAAAAAAAACTTTGACAAAAAAATAACAACTTCAAAAGTTCACGACGACTTCGATGACTATCAAATCAAATGTGGAAAAGAGAAACGAATATTAAATAAATGATATAAGTGGGTGTGCAAAAAAGAAACAAAGGCTCCGAATGGAGAAAACGGACCAGGCGGAGCGGATCAAGCGGATCAAGCGGATCAGGCGGAACAGAAGCGGATCAAGCGGATTTAGCGGAACAAGTGCGGATCAAGCGGATCTAGCTGTTCAAAATGTATGTTTGAATGGTGAAAGCGGATCAAATAATGCGAATCAAATAATTATATTATAAAAAATAAAATATTTTACATAATATAATACATATTAAAACAAAAATTTGTATTTATATAACATTTTATTTATATTTATGCAAATTAAAATTATTAAAAAATATTTAATGTATTCATTTGTAAAAGTTATAACTATACTTATTGTCATAAATATTAAAACATTGAACATAAAACTACTTAAAATACAACACAATTTTTTTTAATATCAAGTATTTTGACTTTTGCATAACATATCTGCAATATTTTTTAATGTTTGCTATAAATTATATATGTAGATTCCATATATCCCCTATATCAAACTCAGAATTTTGGTTTATAATCTCTTTATCTCATTACAATATATTAACAATTCAACTTTTGACGGTGGATCTCAAATTTTAATATTATAAATTAACTAAAAAAATGTACTCATGATTATGAACAAAAAAATTAAAATGTTGATAATTAAAGAACCATAAAAAGAATAATTAAAATATGAAATCTAAAGATAATTTACGAATCAATAAAACCAGCAAATGTTAATATGTATGACTATGAATTTACGTATATAAAATTATATACAATAATAAATTGAAATATGGTGAAGAAAAGAATATTACTATCTTGGTGTATTTATTAGAGTAAATTGATTTTTAGTTTTGTTATACTTGTGTCTATGTACGATAGTTGTAATTATTATGAACAAATAAATCATTACTAAATAATATAATTTAAAGATGTTGGGTGATCCGCTTGGAACACACCTTTCTACCAGTGTTATTTTGATCCGCCTGCGTGCAAGCATTTTCTTCATTAAATTGATCTGCTTGTGGTACAAATTTACTTTTATTATTATTTTAATTGTGATCTGTTTTTACAATAAAAACTGTTGAATGGCGACACTAAAAGCAGTCCAAAAAAAAAGGCAGTTGCTCCGCTCCGCCCGCTTGCCCCATTCAAGGCCAAAGTGAATCAAACTGTGTCTTACGTGTGATTAGTCTTTAACTAGTATACTACATAAAAATGAAACCAAAATGTTGCTAAAAAATTCGAAGTATTATTAAAATTTGAATTGACACATAAATTCACTTAACCAAGTTTTGACTATTTCATATGTCTCAAATGGAGCATGTTTTAGACATATTTAAGCATATTTTATGCATTATTCAGGCAAATTTTAAGAACTTTGCTTCTCATTTCTTAGGGAATTATTCAGGCAATGTGTTACACTCATTTCTTAGGGAATTGGTCCTGCAGCCGTAAATTTGACCTCTAATTTTATTTTCTTCTGGGTTTTTCCTTTCATCTTCTCTGAGTTTTCGTTTTCTTTTGTTTAGTTTCCTTTTCTAATTTACTCTATACAGTAAAACCTCTATAAATTAATAACGTCGGGACCGTGAAATTTTATTAATTTATAGAGGTATTAATTTATCCATATATTAATAATTTATTAATTTATAGAGAGTTTTGTCTTATTTCATAAAATTTTAAAAAAACATTACTTTAAAAATTAAGTTTTTTGTTATAATCAATATTCTTTTGGAACCAATTACAAGTAAGAAAATAATTATCATGTTTAACAGATAATATCAATAGTTTTCGATTGAGTGAAAAATACTATAAAGATATTTTAACAAAAACTAATGCAAATTCAAGAAAAAATAAACAACACAAGAGTCATACTTCACTAAATATATTCATATATAACATATCTATAAATATATTTTGATATATTTATAAAATTATTAATTTATAGTATTAATGGGACCATATATTTACATAGAATTTCTAAAAAAAATATTATCTTATTATTTTATCGAATTGTGTCAAAATTTACACTGGTCCCAACTCGGGACCAGAGAAATTTATTAATTTATAGAGGTTATTAATTTATCGAGTATTAATTTATAGAGGTTCTACTGTATATTCTCCCACATACATTTTTACTTCTTAATTAACATAATAATTTCTTCAAAACCATTGTTTTTTGGAATTGTTTTCTCTAGTAGTTCTAGACTGTGGAGGCTAAATTGTAAAGAGAACATCAGTAAATATATACATATAGAGAAAATAGGAGATGAAAAAACAAAATATTACAACTAGGTCAAACGAAATTTACAATATAGATAGATAATATTGGAGGGAATTTTAAAGGCAATATCCAAAAACTTTGTATAATTTTAGACAATTAACATCTTTTTGGGGAGGTGTTACTACAATATCATAATTTTTTTGGAGAAAAACAATAAATCGTATACATATTTTGAAAATTTTAATACCATAAGAAAATTTTAATTAACATGTAAATCTTTGGAAAAAAAAATACATATTTTTGGAGAATTAGGCGATATATCTTCTAGGAAAAACCATCTCATTTAGGGATGTTATACGGAGTTTTAAAGCCCAGCTCAACCCTATTTTATTAAAGCTCGGCGTTTTATGAGCTCTAACCCTTTTTGAGGTTTGAACGCTATTTCTGAACTTTTCTAACCCTTTAATATTTTTTTTCCTCACTTTTAAAGAAGTATGTAAACAAAAAAAATGAGATGCTCATGAAATCTTGACCTCTTTTTTGATACCGGACGTTTTGGAGAAAACACTGTAAATTTCTAAACCAACAGTTCTAAGATTTACGGGATTAAGAATTAGAAAACACAAAGACAAGCTTTGGACCTTTGTTCTATATATAGACACAGACAAGTTTTTTTTTGAAAATAAATCTAGGATGGTATTTACATGTAAATATTAAAAAAAATATCAATGTGGCTATCCTCAAGACCTTAATCTGCTCTCCTCTTAAACTTTCTCTTGTTTCAATTTCCAAAGTTAGAACTCTCAAATCTCAATCTAAGGTTGCATATATTGTAAACAGGTTTTTTTTGTTTGAAAAAGTTATTGGAAAATTAGAATACATTAACCGAAATTATTTTTTGAATGAAACCTGCTCAAGCTTTGACTACCCCATAAAACGTTTTTTCAGATCGAGAACCAAGAACGGAAGAATCTCCTTATAAGAAGATCTATGAATACAAACGAACAAACTTTAGCAGATTTGAGTTTCTCCTTCTTCAGTTCAGTCTTGAGATCCGACAAAGTCAGTTCCAAATCCTTGACCCGTTCCTCCATTGGTTGGACTTGAGAACCATCAGAAACTGCTTTCTTTCTCTCCAAAGAAAGCTCCTTAAGCTTCGGCTTCACCCAGTCAAGCTTGAAGCCTGCTTTCGTCAGCATAGTCAATTCGTTTTGAGCATTGTTTAGTTCTGCCACAGACAAGTTCTGTGGAGACTTGCTTAGTCTCTCCATGAGGCATAAGAAGATACTGTAGTATACTGCAGCCTCCTCTTTGTTCTTTGCCCTGAAATCTGATGCATAGTGTGGGTGCTGTGCGATAATCTTGGCCAACATAGCACTCTGCCAATGATTATTAAAAAATATTTTTTAAAAAAAGTATATATATTATTACACTGACCATATCTAAATCCCTAAAACCTCTATAAATTAATAATGTTGGGACATATTATTAATTTATCGATATAATAATTGAACCGAAAAACTAATTTGAGACCGAAAAATATATTGATTTATCGAAGTATTAATTTATCGAAAGTATCAAGTTTATAAATTATATATATATAAAAAAAAAAGTGGCTCCTAAACTTACTTGAGAAGCAAGGATTTGGACACCGTTATGTTCATATGTATCATTCTCAGTTGATTTTCCTTGATGAGCAACTTCATGGACATCGATGTAGACTTCAATGATTAGTTTGTCGTTCTCAAGAAACCCTTTTCTATGAAGCTTAGAAAGAGGCAACGTGTTAGCGAAACCAACTCTTGGGTTCTCAGCGCAGAACAACTCGCATGGGACTTCTTTGTCTGTAATATATAAGATAGATAGATCAACTTACTTTTTATTCTTCCTAAATCAATCGGATACATATATAAGTATGGAAGAAGATCAAGTTCATTACGAGATGAATTGTAGAGCTCTTTGCCGGATTGATTCAAGAAAACAAAGCTGAAACTAGCTCTTCTTTTCCACCCATAGCTCAATGAATCAAATTTCTCAACGTTCAGTACTGGAGATAATTTATCATAACCAAAGTATCCCTTGGGAGCAACACTAAGATACCTAAGATTAAATAAACATTATTATTTTTATTTTTTGCAACTCGTGTAAGAGAGGCTAAAGATCTCAGACTTATCGATTTACCATTCACAGCCGCCGCTTGAGAAGGGCTTCGAGAAAATCCCATCGTTCTTGTTCGAGAAGTTGTCTATCTCCCAACTGAAGCTCTTCTTCAATTTCGGCCCCATCTTCCTCGGTTTATCTTAAAGTTTTGAGTCCAAAACAAAATGTTACAATTAGGTCAAACGAAATCTTACTCTATATATATAGATAGATTGAGAAAAATTTTAGGGCAACATCCAAAAACCTTGTATAATTAGACCATTAACATTTATTTGGAGAGGTGTTACTACAATAACACAATTTTTTTGGAGGAAACAAAATATATATATATATATATATTTTACATATTTTGAAAGATAAGTATATACTGTATACTTGATTTTATATTATTTATGATGATGGCAAAATAATAATATATGATACTCCTAAGCGTTCCTAACCTATAACCCCTGCCTTCTCCGACAGTAATTAAACTGTACACTGGCCGAATCCTTTGCTCGGAAGAAGAAGACTGAGGCTTCAAATGCCAGTATGCCACCATCAGGATCACTTCCCACACACAGTTGACGGAGTTAAATATTATTTTCACGTAATTATAATATGTTATGATGATCATTCGGCTAATAAAACTTTGGGTTCTACGTACCAACAATTTACAAGATATTTGATGGTCATTCTTCACTTAATAAAAAATAATAATTTCATATATGATGTTGACAAAAAAAAAAAATAATAATTTCATATAAACTCTAGCCAATCTAGTATAAGTGAACTTCTGTTTTCAAACTTTTAGCCATTTTTTATTCCTCAGATTAACTATTTATAATTATTACTATTATTATTTTTAAATAGCAGAAAAGAAATTATCTGAATTTGGTTTCCGGTTTAATTGGTTTATTAAATTTTCGTATTTTAGTAATAGATAACGGTATAAAAGTATTAACCAAACAAAGTTAGAAAGAGCCAGAAAAATTCACTTGATTACAAATACAAAGCGGAAAAAAAGAATGGACAGAATATTTTTTTTTTCCTATAAAGATGATTTGAACAAGATGATGACTCAGAAAAAGGCAAAGCAAAAGCAAGAAGCTCTCTCAAGCTTTACCTATGAACTCAATGTCAAAGAGAAGAACTGAAGCTGGAGGAATAAGGCATGAGCCTGCGCGAACAATATAACATAAGATTTTTGTGATAAATATATTAATCAAGAAACGATTTTAGCCTTTTGGCTTTTAATTTTACCTCCTTTGCAACCTGCGCCTCGATCACCATACGCGAGTTCTGGAGGAATTTTCAATGTACGTTTCCCTCCTGAAGAAAGAAGCCAAATCAAAACTATTTTTAGAGCAAGAAAATGATGAAAAACATAACAATGTTTCTATTAAAATTAAACTTGATTTTTGGTTTTGGATCAATGACTCCGTTAAATCATAATTGGAGCATTCTCTCCCAACACTCTTTCAAACATTATGTAGACTAATCTTGCTACTTCTAACATACATAAAAAAAATCTATATATTTCGGTAAAAATGTAATAGTGATTTTTTTTGGTCAATTTTTTTTTTTTTTTTTAGAAATTAGGATAAGAACTATAAGATGTTTGTAGTTTTGGAGACCTTGAATTTAAATACATGTTCACCCCTAAAATTTACAACCAAGCATAATCAAAGCATACCAAAAAATTTTACAAAAAATAATAGAAAAAATAAGTGTGTTTCCAACACATAATTTCTCTAAGATTTTTCTAAGTATCTTATACCTCATCTTCCAAGCGTTTTTTCATATTCAAAAAAATATTTCGGAGTTTCTAAGGTATTATGGTCTAAGCCTAGCTAGTGTTAGCAACTATCATTTATCAAGATATATACATGCAATTAAAGTTTCATGTATGCAATAACATATGCTATGTTTAATTTAAATAAACTGAGCTTAATTACCTGTAAGCATAGGAGGAATTCCATCAGAGCCAAGGATTCCTTGATCCCAACCTTTGATCACCTGTATAATATTAACCACAGTATGTTTTCTAGAATTTCACATAATGTTAAACACAAATGGGTATTGGCAAAATTAATCTTAATTACCTCACCAACACCAATTCGAAAAGTTAGAGGCTTTCCTCGATTATAACTACTATCAAAGATTTTCCCATTCTCCAACTTCCCTACATAATGTGCCTGCTTGAGATATTCAAGAATCATCAAACATCATAAATTAAAGAAATTGCAAAACTTTTTTAATGGAACTTGAGATAATTGATATACTTAATATCACCTTGATTAGTTGACCTTTGACAGCTTCAGGACCATAACCAACAACTTTATCACAGAAAGCAAGACCAGAAGGAGAGACAGAGAATTCACAAGAAGTTGTTTCGGCTAATGCAAAAGCATTATCAACAAAGCCAATAGAGAAACCAAAACCAATAATTGCTTCTCTTCTACCGCATGAAGATAATTGGACAAGACTTAACTCAGGATCAGAAGAAACTTTTTGTTTGTTTCTCAAGTTAATAGCCTCTGCTTTGTTTAAGCTACTATTCACAAGAAATCTGCATTTTCTTTGCTCACTTGGAGGAGAACAAGTCCCAACTGAAAACCCCAAGGATCTCATTATCCTCTATCCAGAAAAAGAATAATCTGAAAGAGATAATAAAGGCTTTGTGTTGGACTAATAGCAATCCTTGCTGGCATACAGAGCAACCACACAAAATTGGGCTTCATGTTTATCACATCTTCAAGATTAGAGGCCCAATACGAATATACTCTTAGTTTCATTTCAGCTACTGTATTACCTTTGATGATAAGATATGTGTTGTAGAGTTTTAGATTTTAATAATTTTATCATCCCTAGGCTGAAAACCAAATCACATAATAACATTATGGTACTTTCTTCTTTCTTTTAGTTTTTTTTTGTTTTTTTTTATTTATGAAGCATATCAAAAATCTAACTAAATTTTTTGTTTTTTTTTGTCTATCAATCCTTTTATTATTAAATATTTAGTCAGTTAAATAAAATGGTAATAAATTTTAACATTAAGTTTCAACTGTGCAACCAACCACCCAAGGACATTTCCGAACCAAGATCCAGTCTGGTTTTTAAAACATTGGTGTTTTTTTTTTTTTTTTTTTTTTTTTTTTGTTAAAGTTTAAAACATTGGTTTTAACTTTCTTTTTTGGTTTAACTTTCTTTTGTTTCAACATATGGAGATAAGACTAACACAACTGTAATGAAAGAATCAATTTTATAAGGGAGTAAAGTAAAAAAGAGATCAACAGTAACTCCAAATCATTACATAAACAGTTATGACAATCACACAACACAAACCAAATCACTCTTTTCTTGAGTCCAAAACTCAGCTGCCATTGAAGAACTATCAAAACACTTAGACAAACAAAATATATTTTTCTCTCTCTTTAGAGAGTTGCTAGCTGCTGAATATCATAAGGATGAGCATCAGAAGCAGCTTCTCGCCTAAAAGATCTTCTTCCGATAACAATATTCGCAGCTTCACCGGGATGAAACGCATCCCAAAACACATACTCATTCCTATTTAGACATGGAGCTTGACCTGGAAGACAAGTTATCTGTCCATTGTTCCTCCCAACTCCACAACATCCTGCATTTGTCACTCTAAACCCTGCAAATATAAACAAAAAGCATACAAAACTTTGAGTAAATTATCATAAGAAAAACATTTACTTTAAACACAATTTTGAAGATTGATCTGTTACCGTAACGAGCAGGGTTAGTAATAATGTCTTGGAAGATGCCATAAGCGTTGATGTAAGTGAATTTTGCGTCTGGTGTGTTCTGGTTAAAAGCGTCGACCATAGATATGAGCTTGCCGTTGAAGATTCTGTTTGCTGAGTTGATTCTTTCGTCACACGTTCTTCCATCTCTGCTATTCTGAGCTAGCTCGTTCGGGCTACAACCGATTGCCCCGACTCCTATCAACGCAAATTTTCTCGCTCCATTGTTATACAATATCTGCTCCATCACAAAAAACAAACATCATCAAGAAACATAGAGAAACAGAGTAAGAACTAAAGAACAGAGTAGAAACTATGAAACAGAGGAAAACTAAAGAAACAGAGGATATAGAGGTTAAGAGTATACGAACCCTGAGTTGCTCGGTGTAACGGGCAACGAGATCGTCTGCGTAAGATTCGGGAGAGAACTGGTTACCGGTAGAGTAAAAGGTAGGCATGAAGTAGTTGTTGAGATAATCGTTACTGCCTAATCCAATCGAGTAAATACATTTGCTTAGGTAATTCGAGGCTTCGTTTTCATCACCAAGTATGTTCACTAATTGTGACACAGTGTTCACGTGATTAGATACTTGCCCTGCAAATGCTATTCTACCTCCCTAATGAACAATAACAAGAACAAGTCAAATTTTATGTAACTCTAGAAAAATTTTGTTCCAATTCCATCATCATTTCTAAAAGAAATAGTAATAAAATTACCAATTGTCTGCCGGTTTCTTCACGGATTCCGGCAGCAGCGGAAGCGTAGTTAACTCCTCGGAGAATGTCTTGTCCTCTTGCAGAGGCATACGGTGTAATGTAGTCTTCGAAACCCAAAAGCTCAGCTTTGTTTTCAAAAGAAACAGAGCAAAATTAGTTTCAAGAAGGATAAAAAACAGAGGAAACAGAGAAAAATGCAGTTAGTTAGAATTACCAATAACATCAACAGTGGTTAAGCCGTTGCTAAACCGACCAGTTGGACCGGAAGCGAAATCAATACCATAAGGAAAGTAATTAGCTCTAGCTAATGACTGAAGCTGATTGTTGTTGCCATTATCAACTAAAGAGTCACCAAATATGAAGTAACATGGTGCAATGGGTTCACTCTTAGCAATGTTCATGGTCATAGCAACCATCATCATCATCATCAAACACATTCTAGCCATCTCTCTCTTAGAGCAAGATTGTGAAAAAGTAAGAGGAAAGAGAGATGGTTTATGGTTTGTGAATGTGAAGAAGAAACGAAAAATGAGTTTATATAATATAGTTTGAAGAATATGGAGAGAATGAGAAAATGTTATTTTATAAAGTTTGTAACGGTTGAAGAAGCATTAAATGTTCACGCGGCAATGATGTTTCGATGTTAAATGTAAAAGAAGTAAATGAATGTGTGTCTATATATGTGAAATAATTTAGTTTTTGGTGGATCTACGATTCAGAGACATAAACGAAAAGATGGTGGAGAGTTATTACTTCTGTCAATGTTTGTTTAATTTCTTTACAACGAATCTACTTGTATTGTGACGGTTCGATTTTAATGTTTCTGCTTTGGAAATCGAGCTGTTGACTTTGTTTCCTCAATGTACCGAAGCTCGAGAAAGTTACTAAAACTTGTCTCGAGAAGGAAACTGAAGATAAACTAATTACTGCATTAGTTAAATTGCAAAATGACATAATTATCATGTGATTTTATAACTTTTATAAGGTTATTATTATACACAAGGTTATTCAATCATTTAAGACTCCTTTCAAAACTATTGTGACCACTTTTTAAAAATTTAAATATGTGGTATTTCGAAAATGTATGATATATTGATATGTTTGTGGTCCTATTCTTATATCCAAAGGTAGTGTTATTTCTTTGTTTGATGATAATTGATAATTCTATCAGTATTTTATTTATTAATGTTCAGAGGTTACTATTTTATTATATATATAAAAATGGAAAAACAAAACAGTTTACATAGGTAATTTATTCTGATTATATGAATATTATGGTGATTTAGTAGGTAAACCACTAGACAATAACTTCTTAATACGAATTTACTCAGCTTAACTTGTTTGGTTGTTTTAGCACAATGCATGTGGAAATTGGAAAAGGCAAAATGACTAATCTTTGAAATGAAATTGGGATAACGTAACAAACATGACAACATGAAATGAAGGGTCCACACTTACATTACATGTTCCTCTTATTCTAGGATACTCAAATCTAACGGCTAAGATCAATCTCGTTTAGTCGAATCAACGGTGAAGAATGATGTTGAGGATTAGCCATGTGTTAGGATGGAAGTAAACATTAAATGAAAGGCAGATAGTGAGTTTCCATGTCATGATGATAATGATCATCATGATGACATGACCTTATCAACTAAATGAGTAGTTGAAAGTAATAAATTCTCATTTGCTCTGTTTTGTATATGTTCCTTTAACGTAAAATCTACTTTGGGACCCAAAAATTTTACAAAAACCAAGATTCAAACTTTCTTATTCGAGCCGACACGAAAAGGATTTTAATAAGACGAGGGAAAGAGTGGAAATGAGAAAAACTCAATAATAAAATTTGGTTACTAAAAAAATTTATGACATTCATCAATAAATTTGGTTTGTGACAGAGTGATTTAGTTATAAAAAGCAAACATGTTTAAACAAAGAAATATTCTATATATAAAACTGATTTTCAGATCTATTCCACCATTCAACAACCACATGGTTGTTGTATTTATGAACTCTACTATACAATAGAGGCAAAGTTCCAGCAATGAGAGCAATGAAACAGAAGAATTTGAGTTATTTTTATCAATAAAATATTGACTATGAATTGGGAAATTTTACCAATCACAGAACATGTTGGGTATCTACAATGGCCCTAGATGTCGCTAGACTTGTGTTTTTCAAAGATATTCAGAAGATCTCAGGACATTTTTTGATACCAAAAAAGTGGGATTAGATTTGATGAAATTACAAACTAGTCTATGAATCTTTACTCATACAACGAACAAACAAATCGTTTTCTAGTCTATATATATCTCTTAAACTTATCTAGCAAAAGATGTAATGAATAAAACGGTTCTGGCGGATTTCCTAGAGGCAGGTTTTGGCTAATGCATAAGATAGTACAATGTGCCAAAAGGTCACATTCGATATGGAACAAAAAAGAACGAAGAAACGTACGCGAAAGCTATAATTCATCTGAGGAACTGCTCCGAGAAGAAAAGAATTGTAGAGCCATGTCCTTTGATATTTGAAGCAAACTCTTTACGTCATTGCCGCCTACTTCGAGACAGTCTTGTAATAACTCTCCATCGACTACTTCAGCTTGCACCATCTCCCAAAACTCCTTCAATGCACCCTAAAATCATAACACAAAAACACGCAACAATGTACGTAAGTTTTCAGCCTATAGAATAACAGTAAAACTCTATTGAATGACTCAAGACAGAGACTAACTTCAATAGCAAACAAATCCATTAGGAGAGATCAAAGCAAAGCAAGGAACAACTTATTTAGTGATTGAGCCAAAAGAAAAAACAAAGTCTCAACTATAAAATTCAAATAATTATATGTTACGAGAATCAAAGTGAGCTTGAGACCTAATAAAACTAGACAACTCTCAAGCTCACTTACTCAACACATACATACAAAACTACACTTATAGAACAAGTAGTGAAACATCACTGCAAACGAACAATAAGCACCAATACTCAGACAATACACATATTGCTTTCGTTTTGTACATCAATGAACAAAGTATCACTCTTTCTCTACTTCAAGCAGATATTGCTCTTTATTAGTGTAATAACTATCTGCTACACGATTTAAAGTGAGCTTGAGACCTAACAAAAGAGACAACTCTCAAGCTCACCTACTCAACACATAGAGCATTTCAATTACAAATTATCACTAGAAACTTCACATTCAAGATTTGCAGTAATCACATTCAACAAATGATTCATTTCGTAAATTGATGATTAAAGTATCACTCTTTTCATCTATTTCAAGCTTGTGAATGAATCTAAAGATCAATCCTTTAAGGGTTTTTATGAATCCATACCGATTTACCAAAGATTCTGAGAAGACGACTAAGCAATCGTTTAGAAACACGAAGAGCTTTGCCATAACTTCGAGCAACAGAGCTAGCTTTATCAGCATTCGATTCAGCTCTATTAAACTCCGTAACTAATCCCATAAGCTCATTAAGATCACCAATCGCACCGTACATCTCACCGTAGTCAATCCCTCCCTTTCGCCAAGCGTAATTCCACATATAATCCCATCCAACAGACCAAGCTCTGCTTAAAAGCCCTAACCCTAATCCACGATCGATTTCATCAGCCATGGCTCGTACACGAGACGAACCTAATGTGTCTCCGCGTGAGGCTCGTAGGTTAGCGACTCGGAGAAGGAGAGATCGTGAGATTGAGATTAGGGTTTTGTATTGTGTGAATGAGAATGGGAAAGTGAAGCCATTTACGAAAATTGGTGATGGAGATGAGATTGTGAGGATGAGAAATAGAACGGTGAAGAGTTTAATTGTCGCCGGAGAGGATAGTTTTCCGGCCATTGATTCCGGTGACGATTGTTTGACTTTTAGTCAACGTCTCGTCGAGAGAGAAAAGGTTTAAGTAAATGAAAACGATGGCGGTGTATGCGATCTAGTCCCGGTTTAGTTCGGTTTCCCCGGTTTAATTTTAATTACGATCCGGTTCATTTTTAATTATCTCTTCTGTTTCTTCTTGTTCATGTAAAGAAAAAAATGACATGGATGGCCAATATAATAGTGTACATAAAATGTATATATTTTATACTTTTATATCAGAGTCAACATTATTTTCTTATTATGAGGTAATTGTATTTTTAAGATGGATAATGTCAATAAATTGGACCAATCTAAAGATTTGCACCTTTTGGGAATTTTGGAAGTCATAACCTAAATTGGGCCATCCCTATATTCTCCTTCCACTATTAACAACTTGGCCCAAACCAAACATAATCGTTTACTATGTCCAATCCAATTTAAGCCTCGTTTTCACATTGTTACTCTCACTTTACACAAGTGTTGAATAAAATTTTGATCAAACTAAGAAAATACATACATTATATACATATACATATCATAGAAATTTTTAATAAATTATTTTGTAGAATTATATATTATTAGTTGCAAAACTATATCAGCCATACAAAGTGGCTGTTATTATCATAAGGGAATTCAAAAATCTTTAGCTCTAACCTCTTAAAACGTAACATGTCCAACAAGTCTTAAAGAAAAAGGAATTATATTTTTACATATCGAATTATTAGTTTCTGAAATAGAGGAAACTTCAAGATATGCTTTTAAGATATAAAGGTTTCTCCCTACCAAAACAAAAAAAAAAGATATAAAGGTTTCTTTTACTAATTATTTTGACAAAACCACCCAACGCAGACCACATCTTCTCATTGTGCAAGATGTAGATAATTTTCCCTAAATTTAACATAAAAAAATAAATGTAGATAAGAAAAAAAGGAATTCCTCAAAACAACCACCATTTTAGTTTTCTTTCAAAAAATACCACTAATATCAAATTATTGTTCATAGGTATGGAATTTTAAATCTTTGGTTTGGGTTGATTATTTTGCAATTTAGAGTTTAGTATTTATGGGGTAGGGTTTAGTATTTAGAATTTAGAATTTAAAGTTTAAAAATTAAAAAATTTATTTTATTTTGGTGGTATTTTTGTCCTAAAAACAAAAATGGTGGTATTTTAGAGAATTGCCCTAAGAAAAATATTGTAACGTTCCGACTTCTTTGTCTGTCTTTGTTTTGCTCTGACTGCCACCATCTGTGAACTTCATGATCGCTCTTGGTCTCTGAATTAGACATTTTTGTGATGACCGGTTTATTATTCTAGAACGTGAAAATTTTGACGAATAATTTTGTAAACTACTAGCTATAACACTTTTTCGTATTTTTCAATCTTTAAATTAGTACTAAAAATCATTTTTACTGGAGCATACAATATAAACAACTTCATCTCAATCATATTTAAATATGAAACTACTCAACAACTTGGTTTATTAATGTACATTTAGAAACATATATTATATCTGTTTATAAACTAAGTTTTCAACGTCCAAGTAAATAGGAATGACATGCTCAAGCATGGGGCTTAGGCTTTTGGTTTGGGACCTTGGAATATAGGCTTTGGCAAGTCCTAGTTTAATACAAACTTCTATATAAGCACAAAATATGTCAATTACATTGGTCAAACTAAACTTATTTTAAATATCCCTAAGATAACAGTCAAGTTCATATAATGTCCCCACCACTCAATTTCGGTAACAAAATTGTAAAGATTATCAAAGGTGTTGTGGAATTGTGGTTAGTACAAGAAGTTAGTTCTATTGTGAATTATAGTTTCAAACTTGTTTTGGGATAAAATGATTTATGCCGTGTTAGAAATTCTCAGGGTCTTCAAAGCTTCTGCGTATACAAGAAGAGTCTTCATACTCACAGGCCACAGCTATAACTCAACAAAAACAATAAAATAATTCAAAGTAAAATGAATTAAAGAAACAATGCCGCCTCTTAAGTGCAGTGGAATCATTCATACATAGCTACAAAGCCACACATGTGAAAATCTCTTACTGAAAAAAAATTGAAATATTAAATCGATTTCCACCCAAATTTGCAGGTCAGACTTAAATTAATATATTTGTCATTAAGCTAATATTTGTTAGAAAATCTAACAAATATTAAATATAATATTTTTTTGGTAACAATCTAATGAAGGAAAAAAAGAAAAGATAATAAGATACGGTGATTCTTGGACGAAGACGAAAACGAGTAAAGAGATAAAATATAATTAACAAAATTAAAGAGATAAAATATGATAAGATAAGGACAAATGAGTATGGTCGAATGAAATCTCTTCATGGACTCCAAGAATCAACGTGCAAACAAATATTTTATAAAACTTTTTACCCATATTATTTTTATAAATTCAGAAAAACTTATTTGTAAAACATTTTTTCGTGAGTATATAAATTTAAGAATATTAACGAGACCAGTCACCTACAGTAACATAGAAACCTCAAAGATATTATCAAAAACTATAGTTTAATAATTTGTACTACTATTGTTAATGTGTTATCATTCAATAAAATTCCCACATGTAGATTTGACAAACAACAACAAAGATACTTCAGCAGTATTTTGACTGCATGTAATTACGGCTAAACGTAAAAGGTAAAAAAACAAATACATCTTTGTTTTTTATAACATAACATTACATCTTTGTTATAAAAAAATAAATATATACGATATAAAATCTGAACTATTCTCTGCTTGAGGATTAGCTGTCGTCTAACTCTAATTCTTGTTCTATCCTATTTTTCACCTCCCAAAAAGCAAGAAGATAATATATAAATCAGATTATCTAAATAAAAAAAAAAAAAAAAAAAGAAACTGAAAATTTTCCGATAAAAAACTTTGAATTCTGTTACGAGAGTTGTCATAGCAAACAAAAAAAACGGCCGGAAGAGATTTTCCCAAGAAAACAGAAGCCATATGATGAAACTGAATCTCCAATCAAATCCTTAGCTACTTTTTCGTAGCCAATTATATACTTCGATGCCCACAATTATATTTTTCAATTTATTCGACCGGAGTGGGGACTTACAATATTCTTATACTTATATTAACTCAAATATATACTCCAATCTAGATGATGTATATTGAAAGAAAATAATAATGTATAGTATGATAAATTGGTTTTTCTACTTCATGTAAATAGCTTTAAACACAAAAATATCTTGTGTACTCCAATATTTATCTTTGGTTTGTGGATCTATTCTCGTTGAATGGCCGGTGTGTTATTTCAAAAAGTTTGGAAAAAATTTCAACTGTGTTTGCATATCATCACAGGGTCTATATGAGATTTATCCCTACTCGTACAATACTAAAATAACTTTTCAATAGATCATTCATTCTTAAATTGATTTAGTTTAAGAATTTTTAACTAAAGATCATTGACACACCATAATTTCGAACTCTACGCGGAAATGTCATTGACACACCATAATTTCGAACTCTACGCGGAAATGTCATTGACACACCATAATCTTGCATGTAGCATGTTGTTAACTAACTTATGTCTCCGAATATATGAAACTATCCTCAAAGTTTTTTACTTATCATTTCTATTTAATGCAAATTTGTATTCTAAAACTTATCGTTCCTATTTAATGCAAATTTGTATTCTAAACTTTGTACTCCTTGTTGTTCTCTTTTTTGGGTTTATTGGATGAAATCAAATATGTTTTATGCAAACAAAAAATAAAATAATAATAAACATAATTATTTCTTATAATGCAACGTTTTCTTGCAAACCAACACCGTTACTTTCAATTCAATGGTGTAAGCGCATAATGCTCTACACACATATGGATTTTCTATTACATGTAATTTTTTTACCGCCATTGTTAGTGAGCTCACATATCCGTTCTTAAATATGTGGAACTTTCTTTTGCCTCCAAAAAACAAAATTGTGAAACTCCCTGATGATATGCGGTCGAATCGAATCGTTATTTTAGAAAACTATAAAGATTTATCGACTAATTTTGCAGATTAAAATGATTTTTTTTTGTTTTTATATCTTCATTCACATATTAGTAAAAATAACTTCCGGACAAGTCATTAATTCTTGAAATTTGTTCAGGTTGACCATACTTAACTGTAGAATTTTCTTATAATATTTTCATTTAAAGTACACTTTGATAGATATATTGTTAAATCAATTATTATAAGCCTTTTTCACCTATAACATTTTAACATTTCAACAATTATATTATTTTCTAAAATGTAATCCGCGATTATTAGTAGAGTAGACAAAAAAAAACATTAAAAATATGTAACTTACATAAACAGAATTTTATAGTAACATATTTGATATATAAAATATATCAAATCTAGCTACTAGTTCTTTTGATATTTAGATAAGATCCACTGAAATTACAACGAATTCTGAAAGAAATACAATTAGATTTTTTACCATCTAAATTTTAGTGGTCAACATGAAGTTGTAGAAGTGAGTAAGACTCATCTAGTCATCCTTGACTTCGACCAATATAAAGAATCTTCAACCATTGGATCACCACGATCGATTAGTTAGTATCGTTTTTTCCTATAATTTTTTCTTTTTCTTTCCGGTTTTGAATTTGTTGCTCAATTTGTCTATTATAAATAGCCCATCAAACCCCTACAGAGCAAGCATTAGGGCTATAACATTCCACCAAACAAAACAAATAAAAGTTTATGGCCATGAACAAGTTAACTTATCTCTTCCCTCTCCTCTTTCTCGTCCCCTTCTTAGCCTCGTGTGCCGGGAAGAAACAGGTTCCTATTTTTTTTTTTTCCTTTCTTTTCGATTAACCATTCTACATTCAAATGAATCTCAAACATTCAAATGCCCTTAATTCTTAATCAATCTCTCACATTTTTATTAATTTTTTATAGGTGTATATAGTCTATTTTGGAGAACATAAAGGTGATAAAGCCTTACACGAAATAGAAGAACATCACCATTCTTATCTTCAATCGGTCAAAGAATCCGAAGAAGACGCTAGAGCATCGCTATTGTATAGCTATAAACATAGCATCAATGGCTTCGCAGCTGAGCTAACCCCCAACGAAGCCTCTAAACTAGAAAGTAAGTAAAGAAATAAGAAAACAAATTTTGAATGAAACCGTTAATTTGATGTTTTCTTATGATTAGTATTAACTAAATTCTTGTTTTTAAACAGAATTGGCAGAGGTTGTTTCGGTATTCAAGAGCCATCCAAGAAAATATGAATCTCATACGACACGGTCATGGGAATTTGTAGGATTGGAGGAGGAGGAAACCGACACGGATGCTCGACCTCTAAAAAACGATGTAGATGATCGATTTCGTGTCGGAAGAGCGTTTTTGAAGAAGGCAAAGCATGGAGATGGAATCATCGTTGGTGTTCTTGACAGTGGTAAGTTAAGCTGTCTTTATTTAGACGATTACTGTTTTTTTTTAGTTATAAAATGTGAAAATATCTTCTTCTTTTTTTAAGTTTTCATTTATTTATTTTTGGGGTAACTGAGACCATTTCTGTTAAAGAGATAATCAAACTAAATAACTATAACATTTTATTTTGCAAAACAAAAGTCAAGTTCATGGTTATATATAGCTAATTCATATTTCTGCTAATGAAATTTGGATAAGATAAATGGAAAGAATAAAATTGTGTCATTCATGTGAACCTTTGTGTTATCCTTACTTTGTATTTTCCTTTATCTTCTGTTTCCTCACGCACATACATATAAGCGACGCGATAATAGCCATAAGATTAGTTTTCAATATAAAAATAATATTGTTTTGGATTCTGAAAATAATCATTGTTTCTTTTGATGAGAACGTACACCAAACTCTAATGGACCTAACTCCAACGTTGATAGTTGAATTATTACGTGACTAGAGAAAAAGACTTGCGTTATGGTCAAGAATTCAAGATTCAATAAAGTTTTGTACTAATTTATCTTTAGACTAGTTAATTAGTTACATATCATTATTGAAAGAAATCATTTGTTTATTTTTGTGGGGAATATAATTAGGAGTGTGGCCAGAATCAAAGAGCTTCAGTGACAAAGGAATGGGACCCATTCCAAAATCATGGAGAGGAATCTGCCAAACCGGAGTTGCCTTTAACTCATCTCACTGTAACCGGTAAGAAGATTTTTACTTATTTTTTCTAAGAAAATATCTTCATTTTTATTTATTAATGAATATCTTTAGTTTCTGGCAAAAAAAGAAAGAAATTTTATTAATTGATTTACTACATGTTTAGTTTAGCTGCATATCTATGATTTCTTTATTTTGATTATCGAACAAATAGCTATAGTTTTTTTTTTTTTTTGAAGGATGTTCGTATATGCATATCTATAATCTAGAGTACGTATAGACTTATATATGAAAACTTTAATAGAAATTCTATGACTGATATTTTAACCCAAAAAAGCCAAATATATAAAACCAAAAGAACAAATTTAGTCAAATACACACACACACTAGAACTACAACATATATGTATGTTAGTATGTATACTAGACGTCCGAAATAGATTAAAAGTTAACTACACGTCCATATCAGCTTTGGTTCTTTAGCAAAGATCCAAAGAACCTCATGCTAGCTGCGAGAATCTTCTTTTTATATATGATGATGTGATATGTTTGTTCTATTTTGATCATTAAACCCCTTTAGATATATTAAATTATATAATTTTGTTGAATAAAAATGAAAATTTTGACTGGTAATCTATGAAATGACATAATTCTGAAATTAGTTCACGACTTTAAGTTATAACTGAAACCATATGCTTTAAATAGTGTATACAATTGACATGATATTAATGTCATTTCACTCACTCATCGACACTCGACGGAATAATTTGTATATTTCAAACTTGTTACAATCATAAAAAAAATTATCATTGTAAGTAGTGAAATTTAAAAGAGACTCAGAACAATGCATCATTGAACATATATATAATATTATATTAATTGCACAACCTCTATAACCACAATACTGCATATCTCATTTTTCTTTTTTCAAGATTTAGCAACATTTCCCATAGAAGGCATATATAGTT
This sequence comes from Erysimum cheiranthoides, assembly GCA_011420285.2. Taxonomy (NCBI): domain Eukaryota; kingdom Viridiplantae; phylum Streptophyta; class Magnoliopsida; order Brassicales; family Brassicaceae; genus Erysimum; species Erysimum cheiranthoides. The sequence continues at coordinate 1,055,037 of CM022181.2, forward strand.
TTGTGAGTTCCACTGTCCGAAACATTAGGTCACAATCTCAATGTTTTGTTCGGTTGCGATAATTGATCACCAACTTTGAAGCTTGCGTATCATTATCATCATTCACGAGCCACGATTATTTTTCTATTATATTAATAATATAAAAGTATTATATACAACGAATTATAACTGTTCATTTATGTAAGCCTGCCATCATATCCCATACAAAGCAATTGATTTTTAAAAAGACATTTATATTGGCTATTTCTATGCATGAAGTTGAAACTTCGATAATTGGTATATATGCAAGCTTTGGTATATATGTAAGTGACAAAAACTTTTTGAATCTTTCTGGATATTATTGTACACCCGTGACTTCTCCCTTGTTTCTTTTACCATCAGTTCCCATGTTTGTAATCTCAATGTGTGCCCAAGTTTACATGTCTATATATTTAGCTTATCTTTTTGTTGGAGGCATCATAAATTAATGTTTAAAGACGTAAATAAAGCTGTAAATTATTTAAAAAAGAAACTAAATAGTATCAAAAAAGACTCTAATAATATATATCACGTTTGAAAATTACTATTTTTATTTCCTGTGTAAACTGTTTAAATATTCGCTATTTTTGTGGATGCTAAAAACATTACTATAAAAGTACATTTCATTTACTACTAAAGTTTGTATTGCGGTTTGAGTGAAGTTGGATGTCTATCTAACTTTCGTTGTGTCATGTTGATTTTTTTTGGTTGATTTTTCAATAAGTTTTTCTAATTTTTTATAGAGTGGTATTTGACACAAAATAATTGATTATTGGAGTGAGTCATTGTATGTTTTTATTCCATGCTTATCATATTAGATTATAATAAGGCACTTAACTTTTTATTTATTTCACTAATTACAGGAAAATTATTGGAGCGAGGTATTACGTGAAAGGATACGAAAACTATTACGGAGCGTTCAACGTTACAGCAAACAAAGACTTCTTGTCTCCACGAGATCCCGACGGACATGGTTCCCACACAGCCTCTACTGCGGTTGGCCGCCGAGTTTACGGTGCATCCGCACTTGGCGGTTTCGCCATGGGCTCAGCCTCGGGCGGTGCACCGTTAGCTCGTCTAGCCGTTTATAAAGCCTGTTGGGCCAAGCCCAATGAGGAAAAAGTAGGCGGAAACGTTTGTTTACAAGAGGACATGCTTGCCGCGATCGATGACGCGATCGCTGACGGCGTTCACCTCATCAGCATTTCGATCGGAACGACCGAGCCTTTACCTTATTCGCAGGATGGAATAGCGATTGGAGCGTTGCATGCGATTAAAAGGAATATTGTTGTTGCGGCTAGTGCAGGAAATTCAGGGCCAAAACCAGGGACTTTGTCGAATCCGGCACCGTGGATTATTACCGTCGGAGCTAGTACTCTTGATCGGGCTTTCGTTGGTGGTCTTGTTCTTGGCAATGGCTATACAGTCAAGGTAATAAGTACACACAGTTTAAAGAAAATTTCAATTATATGTTACGTTTTGTGTATAATATATAGTTTTCTTTTGTGTTATTTAGACGGAGTCGATAACGGCATTTAAAATGGACAAATTTGCTCCACTAGTTTATGCTTCTAACGTGGTTGTTGCTGGCATTGCATTGAACGATTCATCGTAAGATTTGCTCTTTTATTAATTTCGATAATTATGAATGTGTATATTTAAATTAACGTAACTTTTTTTTTTTTTGGTTAAGGCAATGTTTACCGAATTCATTAAAACCGGAACTTGTGACTGGTAAAGTGGTCTTATGTTTAAGAGGAGCCGGTTCAAGAATCGGTAAAGGTATAGAGGTAAAACGAGCCGGAGGAGTCGGTATGATTCTCGGAAATGCTCCGATTAATGGCAATCAAATTCCGTCGGAATCTCACTTTGTTGCGACTGCCGCGGTTACTCCAACCGTGGTCGAGAAAATTCTAGACTACATCAAAACCGATAAAAATCCGAAGGCTTTTATCAAACCGGGGAAAACGGTTTACAAATATCAAGCAGCTCCTTTGATGACCGGGTTTTCTAGCCGCGGCCCAAACGTGGTAGATCCCAACATACTAAAGGTAACTTATTCTTTTTTATTAACCTCAAAACAAAACCAAAATTGACTCATAACCGAAATTAACCGGTTTGATTCTTTTACGGTTTTAACAGCCGGATATTACCGCCCCTGGACTCAACATACTGGCTGCATGGAGCGGAGCAGATTCACCAAGCAAAGTTTCAGTAGATCAAAGAGTTGCAGATTATAATATTTACACAGGAACTTCAATGTCTTGTCCTCATGTTTCTGGTGCAATTGCTCTTCTCAAAGCCATTCATCCCAAATGGAGTAGTGCTGCTATAAGATCTGCTCTTATGACCACTGGTAAATAGAAATTTCATGGTTATTTTATTTCGTTGGTTCGGTTTAGATGAACCAAAATCATGTTAATTGTCTTTCGGATTTATGAAATTTGTGTTTTTTTTTTTGTTAGCTTGGATGACTAACGACGAGATGAAACTGATCCAAGACACTAACGGTTTGCCGGCAAACCCATTTGCACTTGGCTCAGGACATTTTAGACCAACTAAAGCTGCAGATCCCGGTTTAGTTTACGATGCATCATACCGAGCTTATCTTCTCTATGGCTGCTCGGTTGGTTTCACTGATATTGACCCGACATTCAAATGTCCTAGTAGAATCCCTCCCGGTTATAATCTCAATTACCCGTCAATCGCGATCCCGAATCTCAACAAGACGGTGACCGTTAAAAGAACGGTTACAAATGTTGGAAATGGTAACTCCACAAGCACATACTTATTCAATGCTAAACCGCCATTGGGTGTTTCGGTTCAGGCTATACCGAATGTGTTGTTCTTTAACCGGATTGGTCAGAAGCAGCGGTTTAAAATCGTGATTAAACCGCATAAGGACCAAGTGGTGAATGCGACTGAAAAGGGTCAATACCAATTTGGATGGTTTACTTGGACAGATAGCGACCATGTTGTGAGAAGTCCAATTGCTGTTTCCTTAGCTTGATGGTTGTTCGCTTATATGGGGTGGTTTTAGACGGTTTGGATTTTATAGGGGTCAAAGTGAAAGAAATAGAAAATCTTTTTTCTAATCACTCTATAGACTCCTTAGTTTACCTTAAAATAAATCAAAGAAGCATTGTCATCGTTGTTACTTGTGAAGAATCTGAAGATGGTATAAGAAGAAATCACGTATCAATTAGTTGTAACATTAAATAATACCAAAAAAAAAGTTTTGATGCCAAACCCAAATACGATGGGGTAAGAAGTGATGCAAATTTTACTCATTATTTGAATACATATTTTTCAAAATATATAATTTATATACATAAGAAGTGGGTACATGCATGTTTTGATTAATTTTAGCTAAAAAAGAAAAAGAAAAAAAGTGAGTACATATTACATGATTTATCTCTAATTACACTCTCTCTAGGTTGATCTATTATGCTACAAATTAAAGAAAGACAAAGAACAAAACAATATTAATTATCAATTGGTTTTGAGTTAGAAATTATGATTTAATAGAAACTAATTGTTGATTTTAACCGAGATTGTAGCGAAATAACAAAACAAATATATTTAGTGATATTTGTATGCTAGTTTTCGAACTGAAATTGAACGGATTTAAATCAGAAATCTAACTGAACCAAACTAGTAGTACATCAAATCGAATTGAAACCAATAACCACCAATTCACTTCTGAGTGCATATTTTTTTCTTTTAACAACTCTCATAACAATTTTTTTTTTTACAACAACGTCGTAACAAATTATCTTAAATCGTAGATTTTCTTAATTTATTTTTCTTTTCTTTATTAAATAATACCAAATACCTAGAATATTCCTATACTCATAGTTTCATACTCATATATCCTACACAATCTAAGGTAAATGGATTTTGTAGATTATTGATATAGGAAATAAGTAAAGGAAGAATGAGTTGGAGTGATGTGGAGGTTTAATAGTATATGATTAGTGGAGGTATGAATTGTGAGTTGGCAGCTAATGATTGGCAGCTGATGATTGGCTGAAAAGTGAGAAGAAGAGCCGGAGATGAATAGAATGCAAATAACTATTGTGGAGCTTAACCAGAAAAATCATTTGTAAACTTTGAGTTTCTAGAACTTTTCCTTGCTAGGTTTATCTCATCTCGAGAGCTAGCTGATCGTATGGGTGTTTTATGAACATTGTTCGATTGTGTTTTGAGGTTTGAAGTTTTTCAATCGGAAGTTGAGTTGTTTTTGAATTCAATTTAAGTTTTCGATATCAATTATGTAAATAATTTTATGCGGTGAAATCGTAAAATGATATGTTTTAAAAGCAGCAATTGTTGAATATTATTTGATATTTATCTATATAAACTAATATTTCTTTTAAGAAAATCATCAAACTTCTATTAATTTGGTTGGACGATTTTAACTCTGTAGCACTCTCTCTAACACCTATATATAAAGCATTATAGGAGAATAACATTTCGTCATACCGACAAAAAAAAAACTACTAAGGGCACAAAACGATTTTTTCTCTCTTCTGAGTGCATATTTTTTCTTATTAACCGCTGATCCTCTTCTTTTTTTTTTCCAAATAACATTGTAATAAATTATCTTATATAGTAGATTTTCTTAGTTTAATTTTCTTTTATTTATTAAATAATACCTAAATACCTAGAATATTCCTATATTCATACTCATACATCCCACACAATCTAAGGTAAATAGATTTTGTAGATCATGTAAATAATTAAATTCGTTGACATCGTAAAATTATATGTTTTTAAAGCAGTAATTGTTAAATATTATTTGATAATTATCTATCTAAATTTGTGTTTCTTTAAATGAAACCATCACACTTCTATTAATTTGGTTGGACAATTTTTACTCTTGTTTAACACCTATATATAAAGCATTAGAATAATAACATTTCGCCATACCAGAAAAAAAAAAAAAAACTAAAGCCATGAAACAATTTTTTTTCTCTTTTCTCCTCTTTGTCGTTCCTCTCCTGTCTTCATGCACTAAAGAGAAACAGGTTGTTTTTTCTTGTAAAATTTAACATATGTGTTGAACACTTCAATTTGCATTGGGTTGTTACCATAAGGTGTTCAAATCCCATATCATTTCTAATTTAGATATTCGGCTTCATTTTTTCCATTAAAGGTTTCATTTTTGGATTTTTGTAGGTGTATATAGTTTATTTTGGAGAACATAAAGGTGATAAAGCCTTTCACGAAATTGAAGCTCATCATCACTCTTATCTTCTATCGGTTAAAGAATCCGAAGAAGATGCAAAATCTTCGCTATTGTATAGCTACAAACATAGCATCAATGGCTTCGCGGCTGAGTTAACACCGGACCAAGCCTCTAGACTCAAAGGTACATACATAAAACCCTTAAAATTAAATTTTTTGAATAAAACTAAAGTATACAAGTTGCTATGACTAAAAGTTTAGTTAAAGATCAATTCTGTTCATTTTTTTGGTATAGAACTCAGTGGTGTTGTATCCGTATTCAAGAGCGATCCGAGAAAGTATAAGATCCATACGACAAGATCATGGGAATTTGTAGGGTTAAATGAGGAAGAAGGGGAAGATTATCGCGATGATCTACGTCACAAATATGATGTGAATGACCAGTTTCGTGTCGGAAGAAAGTTTTTGAAGAAGGCAAAACACGGCGATGGAGTCATAGTTGGACTTATCGATAGTGGTAAGTTTTTCTCTATCAATTAGAATATTTTTATGATCATTTTTTTGTCATGAATCTTCATTTAAGTTTTGAAAATAAGTTTTTTACGAAGTTTCTTTATCATATTTAATGTTTATGAACCATTTTGTATAACTAGTTCATCAAATTTGAATAAATTGGTTGAAAGGGTAAAATGTGTCATTCATGTATGTAAATCTTCGTGTTATGTTTTGCAGTATGCATAGATTTTCTTCAACGAAAAAATCTTTTCTGTTAACAAATTAATTTTTTTCCGTAAAACAGATAAACTCTGTTACCAAACTCTTTCAAATATCTAGTTTGTTGGATATTAGTTCCCGGATAATAACAATAAGATGGGATTTTTCATATCTAAATACTATGCATATTGATGGACTCCCAAGAATAATTAATATTCTATTTTGAATAAAACAGTTTTTATTATCGTGATTCAATAAAAATTTGTAACTGCTTTAAAAATCATATGTTTATATATATATATATATATATATTTATAATATAATTTTAATAATAATTTGTTTATATTTTTGGGAAATAAAAGGAGTGTGGCCAGAATCAAGGAGTTTCACCGACAATGGAATGGGACCAATTCCAGACTCATGGAAAGGAATTTGCCAAACCGGAGTTGCCTTCAACTCTTCCCACTGTAACCGGTAAAAAAAAAAGTGTTTTTAAAGTTTAAAACAATGAAATATCTTATCGAATAATTTTAGAAAGGGTTATAAATGCTTATCATCATTTTTTATCGTTATTTGATCATAGGAAACTTATTGGAGCAAGATACTACGCAAAAGGGTACGAGAGATATTACGGACCGTTCAATGCCGAAGCTAACAGAGACTTCTTGTCTCCACGAGACGCCGACGGACATGGATCCCACACAGCTTCAACCGCCGTTGGCCGTCGAGTAAACGGTGTTTCTGCACTCGGCGGTATTGCAATGGGCACGGCTTCAGGTGGCGCCTCATTGGCTCGCCTAGCCGTTTACAAAGCTTGTTGGGCGATTCCATACGCGGAAAAATACGGCACAAACACTTGTTTTGACGAAGATATGTTGGCTGCGTTTGACGACGCGATTGCTGATGGCGTCCACGTTATCAGTATTTCGATAGGAGCGGTTCAACCTCAAACGTATTTGGAGGATGGAATCGCGATCGGAGCGTTACACGCGGTTAAGAGAGATATTGTGGTTGCGGCTAGCGCTGGAAATGGTGGACCGGCGGAGGAAACTCTTGTAAATCCAGCTCCATGGATTATTACAGTCGGAGCTAGTAGTCTTGATCGGTTTTTCGTCGGCCGTCTTGAACTTGGTGATGGCTATAGATTCGAGGTAATAAACCCAGCATTAATTAAAACGTTACAACTTATTATTCTTAAACCATATAGTTTGAAATCTAAAAACAATACGAATAAATGTAGTTTGAAATGTTAACATGGTACCTAAATATATAGGGAACTATAATTTATATATATGTATTTTGGGTTATGGTTTAGCTTGAGCGTTTTGAGGTTTAGTTTATAGTCAATTAGGATTATATGTTAGATTTTCGTGTTTAGATTTAGACTGTTCCTTTATTTTTCTAAGTTTGATAAAAAATAAGATTATTTTCATAGTTCTATGAATTAATATTGTATGTGTATTATGAAGTTAATATGAAGGTTAATTTATATTTTCTAGTCGGACTCATTAACGACATTAAAGATGGACGATTTTGCTCCTCTAGTCTACGCTCCTGACGTGGTTGTTCCCGGTGTTTCAAGGAACGACGCATCGTAAGTTTTACCTTTATTACAAAGTCTTAAATTTATTTGGACTTATCAATTTTTCCTTTTTTTTGGGTGAAGGCTATGTTTACCGTACTCACTTTCACCGGATCTTGTAAAAGGTAAAGTGGTATTATGTTTGAAAGGTTTCGGTTCAGGTTCAACAATTGGTAAAAGTCTTGAGGTGAAACGAGCCGGAGGAGTCGGTATGATTTTAGGAAATTCTCCGGTTGACGATTCATTCGACGTTAAGTCTCATTTCGTACCGACTGCTTTGGTTTTCTCATCCACGGTCAACAGGATTCTCGATTACATCTACAATGATTATGAACCGGTAGCTTTTATCAAACCGGCAGAAACAATACTTTACCGAAACCAACCGGAAGATTCGTTTTACCCATACAAACCGGCTCCTTTTATGACTGGTTTTTCTAGTAGAGGCCCAAATTGGGTAGATGCTAACATTCTAAAGGTAAATTCTTTTGTTCTTCTTACTTCAGATTTTTTTTTAACTCTATAGATAACCCTTTTTGTGGTTTTTTTTACAGCCGGATATTATCGCGCCAGGACTGAATATATTGGCCGCGTGGAGCAGGGCGGATTCGGCGAGCAAAGATTCGATAGACCGGCGAGTTACAGATTATAATCTCGACTCGGGAACTTCTATGGCTTGTCCACATGTTGCTGGTGCAATTGCCCTTCTGAAAAGCATGCATCCCACATGGAGTAGTGCTGCAATAAGATCTGCCCTCATGACCACTGGTAACAGAACTTTATGGTCATTATTCTAGCCGGTTCAAAATAACTAAACCGAACTTGATGATTAGAAGTATCCATTCCGGTTTTGATTCGTTTCGGTTTGAAAACATCGGTTTAAGGAATATTGATTGGATAAATGATCCTAATTTAAATAGAAATGTAAATTACTTTTCGATACTATTTGGTCCGGTACGATTTACAACTAAATCGATTATCGTTTTTTTTTTTTTTTTTTTTTTGTAGCTTCGGTGACCAACCAAGACAAGGAACCGATCCAAGACTATGATGGTTCACCAGCAAACCCATTCGCACTTGGGTCAGGACATTTTATACCAACAAAAGCTGCATCTCCCGGTTTAGTCTATGATGTATCATACCGATCTTACCTTCTCTATTGCTGCTCGGTTGGGTTAACCAATCTTGATCCAACATTCACATGTCCTAGTAGAATCCCTCCCGGTTATAACCTAAATTACCCGTCGATCTCAATTCCATATCTCATTGGGACAGTGACCGTTACTAGGACGGTCACATGTGTTGAACGATCGAATAATTCAACAAGCGTATATGTCTTCAACGCTCAACCGCCGGTTGGTGTCTTGGTTAAAGCTGAACCGGATGTTTTGGTTTTTGATCGGATTGGTCAGAAGAAGCGGTTTAACATCATTTTTACGACAGAAAGATACTGGTTTACAGGTGAGGCTCGGAGGAATCGATATAGGTTTGGATGGTTTAGTTGGTCCGATGGATACCATGTTGTGAGGAGTCCAATTGCTGTTTCCTTAGTTTAATTATCGTTTTGTTTGCTTATTTTGGGGTTTTTTTAGTCGTTTCGATTTTTCTTTTTTTCACCTAGTCGTTTCGATTTTTCTTTTTGGTTGGTTTTAGTAGTTTCGAATTTTATTTTGGTGATTTTTAAGTCGTTTCTAATCATTATCTAGCTCTTGTGTTAATTTTTCATATTCAATGTATCCACTGCCAAAAATGATCCAAGATTCCAAGTAAACGGAAAAAAGCCATCCATAGTTTTTACAAGATTCCAAGAAACTTCTTCAATCTTCAAGATGTCGTGTTACGACTTCCCAACATAAAATTTATTATTTATTTATCACCCATTCTATAAAATTGGTCTTTAATATTGTGTAGTGTAGTACGATTTGCCTCGTAATTCGTCTGTTTCATGAGATAAAAAGAATGTGCCGTTAAGTAACAAAGCCACGTAACCGCACACGAAAGGGACTGGTTGTGTTGTGTTGGATAAAACACAAAAACGTGGCACTAAAGAGCCAAAAGCTTGTGTTATGACACGTGTGTGGATATGAGTGGATAGAAATGGATTTAAGCGTGTAACCGCGTACACGCGTGACGTTGAGATGAATAACGCGTAAAATTCGTTTCCTCCGGACGCGCCGCGCTGGTTAGCGTTTTGTGGCTTCACACCGACTCAGCTTATTTCCTAATCATTGTTATATTTTGTTGTTGGAGATACTCAATTAAATCAGATGATCCATCTTCATTAATATATCAGCAGATGATCAGATCTTCATTAATAATTAAGATTTAAATGATGTCTACTCTGAAAAAAAAAAAAATTAAGATTTTCTCAATTGGTAAATTTATAAGTTACATGACAGAATAGTTCAATAAGATATGATTAATCAAAATTTTTTTATTAAATACTAATTCATGTTTAGTCATTCAACACTTTTTAGATTTTCATTAATAATTAAGATTCTCAGTTGGTAATTCAATAAGATGACAACATTTTTTCAAGTAATAATGCATGTTAAGTCATTCAACAATTTTACACACTCTAAATTTCTAATTAATGACTAGAGATTCAAAATCAAATTAATTATGCTACTTTTTTTTGCCACTAGGTTTTTTTTTTCCACTAACATCTAAAAATTGCGTGTATTTTTAATCAATTCCTTTTTGGTTAATTAATAACGGAGTATGAATCAATGCATTGTTGTAAAATGTAAATCATTGTATGAGGATCTAATTATGGTAAACGAAAGTGTAAATTTAGTAATTTACGATAGTTAAAAATTTAAACACAATGGAAATCATAATTAATAACTAATTAATGAATAAAATCAAAGTAATTAATTATACACGGCAATGAAAATTTGAGTGATGATGAAGAAAAAGATGAAGCTTCCACGTATTCACCCAAAGATATCTTAATGACATCATCATATGCAAATACTAGATTTGCTTATACGTACACGTATTTATACAAAACACATGTACAAATACAATTAATACATATACATTTATATACGTAGATCTTACGTGTATATAAGACATAAGATTCTCTATTGCCACATATGTCTCAATCGGTCTATAAATTTCATTTTCCTCCATTGTTATCTTTTCTTCTCCATCCTCATCGATCATCTCTCTTAACTTTTTTTCTATCAAAAACACTTTCTCTAATTTTCTTGAAATATACATTTTTAATATTACAATAATGTCGGAAGAATTTCAAGAATCAGACATTATATTTTCCGACCAATTGAAAATCTATAACCGGAAAACTAAACTCTCTAACACAAGAAACGACGAGAAGAAGAGTACAAAATGGCGGGAGACGGCGGAGAAAACATCTCCGGTGAGTATTCCGACGAGTAATATTCAGTGTACGGAATGGGACACGACGGAGGAGGACGATAAGACTCCTCCACATGTAATAATCGAAAGAAGAATGAAAGAGCAAATAGCGTTTTCCGTTTCTACTCATAAAGGAAGAGACTTGAGTCGTCACCGGAACTCCGTTCTTAGGATGACCGGTTTTTTAGAAGCTTGATTTACTTAACCGACCGGTTCAGTTTGTTTTATTTTCATTAATTGACCGGTTTAGTATTGGGAGTTTTTTTTTGTCATTCCCATTTGGGTTTTGTATTGGATAAATCCCCGACATGTCATGTACTATCTAATTATGGTATTATAAGGGAAATTTATTTTTAAAGAAAAAAACCTGTCAAATTTTATTGATTTGGTTACTTGAAAAGAGGAAAACCCAAATATAATGTTTAGGTTAATTTTGGGTTTTGGGTTTGCTTGCGAAGTAATTGGTTTCTTGGCTTATGGATTTTGTCTTTGGTCGCTTTCATTGGATTAGGCTAACGTGGGCGGGTGTAAATATTTTTTTATGGTCTACTTGCTAAATATAAACGCGACTACATGGGGTTTTGTTGTAATTTCCGTACGAAAAATCAAAAGTAAATGTATGTTCCCGAAGGAGAAAAATGTTTGATTCGTGTCGATTTGACTATGCATGTGTTTAGATATATTTTATATATCACGTGATGAACTCGATCGAGTGGTAGATTATTTTGAACATAAAGAATTGTAATTTGAGTAGTTTTAGAAAACATTATATTGTAGTCATTGCAAAATAGTGTGACATATTTTTCTTTAATTGTATATGCTAACATGTTACCAATAATCATATCAAGGAAGGTTGAATAGTAGTCACTCAATAGTAGCTATGAATTGGTCTTTCTAAAGAGAAGGAAAAAAAGAAGAAGGAATATTATACGTTCCTTGACAAAAAAAAAAAAAAAAAAAAAAAAAAAAAAAAAAAAGGAATATTATACGTTAAGTAGAATAAATAAACTTTTTATGTTGGTTTATAGACTAATATAATAAGCCAAAATTAATTTTCTTTCTTACTGTAAAGTAGGTTCGAAATATTTGTTCGGCCAAGTTGAATGATCCATATGTATGTTGAACATTAAAGGTTTGCATATTGTTTTAAATTCACTCTCATTATTCATAAAGGCCAAATTAGCGACAATAATGTACATCAAAATTTTATAAGAAAATAGTGAATCATCGTACAGACAAGACGGTTCATGGCCATGTGGTTTCTGCCATTTTGATTACAACTGTTCTTCTCGGGATTCTTATAAATTATAAGTTCCGTTGAATAAATAAATCCATAAAATGGTACAATGATTTCATTTCCATACTGAAGGTTGTAAATTAATAGAGATAACATGGCAAAATGTTTGTCCACTTCAGTGAATGTGAAATCTGAAATGAGCTAACAATGTCTAGCCAAAACTATATCGAAATTGAACACGTAGAAATGTATAGATCACAACAATGTCTATATTAAGAGTTATATACTATTTTGATCCCAATTACGAAAGCTACAGTATTATAAAAACAGATCCATTAATGTTTTGTCTCTTCAGTTTAGCTGTCTAATATTGTCACACCATTAATTGTGACTCTTCATCTTATGATTACTAATACTATTTGCTTCTTAAATTGATGACTCTCGATGCACAAACCAAGAATCAAGCAAATACTTGCATACTTTTAACTTTTACATTAACGAAATTAACAATATTCCAACCACAACATGAAAGTTTAGAATTACGAAAAGAATTCACAAGTTATATGAATGCATATAAGGGAGAGTTTGTGCATCAAACCATAACAGTTAGACATTTCATAAATTGTGTTAATTGTCATGAATGATTTGTGAAAGACTGTATTGTTTCAAGAAAAATAATGAAAATTGTCTAAATTTAGAACTTAAAAATTTCGGACATCTTGAATGGAACAAGAGTGAAAATCTATCCTCATGGGAGCCAGAAGATTTAAAAGCTATTGTAAGTTCTACCACTGAAATAAATAAAAAAGCTTGCATTTAATCCCAGAGAAGATGGTGTTACATTCAGTAGCTTCAAAAGGAAGAAGGGAGAAGAAGAAGGTTTTTCTTATGCTGCAACAAGATCTGGTGTCTCAGCTTCAACAGATAGCAGAGTGGTGTGAACTTTGTCGACCCAACTGTCTAGTTGATCCCTCAAAGCCTTGATCTGTGGAATACCCAGTACTCTTGGTTGCGCCCATGAGACGTAAACTGTTCCGTTCACTTGGTCTATGATGCCTTCAATCAGATGCACCTGCATCATTCATTTTCACTTTAGATTCTACAGATTCATAAACATACACAAACACAATCATTCTAGGTCTATGTCAGTACCGAAACAAGTCAAGTGATGGGTAGTCTAGTATCGAAACACAAACATTCTAGGTCTCTAAGCGAATAAGAAAAATGCAGATACAGACACCTAGAGATACTACAAAAGCAAATAATGCATATAGTAATGTTTTCGATATTGTTCTTAATGAAGTGATTTGGCAGTCTACAATCGCTATGTTGGTCACTTAAACAAAACTCTTTCCTTGGCAATAACAGATTTGTTGGAGTAATAAAAGAAACGAAAGATGCAAGGAAATAATAATACTTACAGAAAGACTCTTCATGAGAAGGTGCTCAACGTCTTCAATGGAAAGTTTTGTACGCTCAGCGATGATACTCAAAGGAATGGTCCTATCTTCAGCGGGTCGGCTGAAGTAGGGTTTAAAAGGAACGGTATTAGCATACAATATTTTATTTATATGAAATGGTCTGAGATGCTATTGCCTAGAGAGAGGGTACCTGAAGATGATCTCGATAAGGCAGAGAATGTTGATCTTTTCCAATAGCTTCTTCTCATTCTCAACCAGTGCTGGTTGGGCAATCAAGGATGCATGGTGCACACGGCATAGTTCTTGATACTGAACTAAATCACCATGGTTGAATGCCTGGAGAATGTGGTAGAGCCATTCCACATTTGTTCCAAGGAGACTTTTCAACTGTCATCAGAGAAATACTACATGTAAGAGAGCCATCTACAATTCTAAGCTGAATAGCACGAGAGGTAGAAGCTGTTCTCCATGTTCACAAACAGTATGGTTAACACTAAGCAATGAAAGATCAACAAGAAACCTTTATCTACACAGGAAAAGTTTACGGTAGCTTATCTATCTCGAGGATGAAGGAGAACTTACAATGGGATGGGCTAACAGTTCCCCAAAGTTATAGATGTTCTCTCCAAGTAGAGCTGAAAGTGATAAATCGAAAGCCAAATCCTGATAGACACAGAAATGATCTGATATTAGCAATTTGATTGGCGACGCAGTAGTAAGCACTTTTTTCTCCATTTCCTCTAAATTTCACAACTTTTCTTATCCACTATCACCAGCAGGAAACTTGGTAAACAAAACATTAAAACATACCAGCTTAAACGATTCCGAGAGGTCCTCCACAGACGTGTATGCAAGATAAAGAAGAGCACTTTTGTAGAAATCAGAGAACTCTTGACGGAACTTATGGTACTGAGAAGACACCCAATAGAAGTTGGCATAAACCGATGGATCAATGTCAGTCATACTATCAAGAGAGCTCTTTCCATCATCCAAGATTTTCTTGCACTCCTTCTGATCACCTTGCTCAAGCTTGAATAAAGCCTTTTGTGTTTCAATATAAATGATCGGTTCAGTTATCCGAGGCTCTTTAGTAGCCCTAAGTTTCTCAATCACGCCTTCAAGATAGCTAACCGCAGCTTCTTTCTCAGAGTACTGTCGGGAAACCACCACAGCAAAATGTGCAAGCTTCAGAAGATTGATCTTCGTCTCAAAGTCAGTGATGAAATTGTGATAGAACTGAATTAAAGCATCACCAGCCTGAAATAAAAAATTTACATTAACACACGAACTTGGAAGCAATCGAAATTGATCAATAACAAATTTCAGCAAAACTATAAACCCTAAAACCTAAATTTCTACCAGATTTTTCGAGATCTATGAACCCTAAATCTCTAAGGACCACAACTAAAACTGGATAGATATGGAAACCTAATCATTATTACGGAGGAGAAGTATGAAAAGACCTGAAAGACAGAGAGAGCGATGAACTGCTCGAGCTTAAGGGTGAGTTGATGCCAGAGCTTTTTCTGATACAGATCTGCAAGGGAATTGTACCATTCACTGAGCTCTGGATGCGCATTTTTCAGAGATTCCAAGTATTGTAGAGCAGCCATGGCGGAAGTAGAAGACGAAGACGACGATGAAGGAGGAAACAAGTTTTGCGAATTCTGTCTCTCTCTCGATCTTTTTAAAATCCTAAAAACCCTTCTCTCTTCCTCTTTGAGCTAATCAGATAAAAAAGAAAATAAAACTATCGGGGCCAATGTCTAAATTTGTAGGTTTTAAAGAAACATTATGTAAATAAAAATTATAATTGGGTCAATTTGTAATTTAGGGTTCAGAAATTAGTCCGGTATGGTCCATGGAGAACCGGAACAAAAGACGAACCGGAAAGTTTTTCAAATCAATAATTATCAGATCAATGTGATTTTGAGTAATAATCAATAAATATTTTATCTTTGATTTTTATAAATTTAAAAACTAACATAGATAGTCTTAATTCGTTCTACATTTTATAAATCTAAAAAAATTATAAGAAAAACAATTAATTTCAATTATAAATCAAGAGCATTATAATTTAAAAAAATCAAACCAAATTGAAGAAAATCATAATTCCAAAACATAATTATATATATATATATATATATCAAGGTTATGTTACAAAAATCGTAAAATGATGCGCACATTTTTATCGTTCGATATAAAATATTAATTTGTGTGAAACCCACCGTTACAATGCATAGTAACTTACTTTTCTACCTCTATATAAACTATCGATTTCGATCGTTTGTAATAATAATCCATACTTCGAACTTTTAATTATAATATTTTTCTCTTATTTCTTTTATTATGTATCCTGATGTTTCTGCAGATATAATTATTTATATTTATATATCCACCATAAAATCAAATCAAACACTTATTTATAATAGATCAATATTTTAACAAAAATAATAATAAGAAAAAGTATCCTCAAGCCGGTTGGGTCGCTGGTTTTCTTGTCTGGTTTATTTCGGGTTTTTATGCTATGAACCGGATTAAATCACTATCCAAATCACTGGTTCCGGGTTTCAATTTTCTCGGGTCGGGTCATTCCTCCTTCCACATTCGATTTCTTCTCTTTTCCCACTCACTCGCTTTCAGGGAGAGAGAGAAAGAGAGAACTCAGAGAGCGATGGATGACGATAGAGAGAAAGAGACAACTCAGATAGCGATTGATGACGATGACGAGTATCTCCAATGCGCGGAATTGCTCGAAGCCACCATGAAAACTGATGGCTTTCGCCTCATACATCCTCCTCCATCTGTTCCAGTGTCTGTACCGGCTCCGGAGATAACGACGACGACAATTTCATCGTCTTTATCTCATCCTATGCAATTACAATCCTCAGCCCGACAACGGAAAACAGTTCCAGTTCGTGATCCTTTCATTAGTTACTCTCCGCCGAGAGAACTCTCTCAAAGAGTTAGCGGTTTCAATGAGGCGTTAATTGATTGCGCTGACTCTATTGTTACTGCTAAACCAATCTCTCCTACTTCTTCAAATCGATTTGATAGTGAGAAAGATCTCGAAATTGATCGCTTAAAGGTTTCGTTTTCTGTTATTGCGTCTCTGTGATCACGAAGATATCTCTGGAAAATTTAGTTTTCTCATATTGTTTCTTGTGGTGTATTTGATAAAACAGAAGGAGCTTGGACGTGTCTCGAGGCAATTGCTGGATATGGTTTGTATAAAAATCTTTCTGCTTATTTGAATTTACTATTTCAATCTATAGAATGTGAATAATCACTTTGATTGTTTCAGGAACAAGAGTGTTCTCAGCTTAGAAAGGGGAAAAGCAAAGAAACGGAGACCAAGAACTTGTGTGCTGATAATAGAGGGCAATGTTCTACGATTCATGCTTCTAAGAGAACATACTTGTGAGTGAATATAGTTCTCTTGTTATTAGGTGAAATGACGCATCTAAAATTGGATCTTTAGATTGTTTTTGAAGAAAGAACTTGGATTCTATTTCTTAGTTAGCATTTTCTTTAAGTATCTAGTTTTGTAGAATATATCGCGATAGGGTTCAACCATTTTCAGTATTTTGCATTCTCATCATTTTTACAAATGAATTAGTGAGCTGCAATGCTGGAAGGGGAAACTCTTTGTCATGTTGAGTAACTGGGTTACAAGTGGTTATTTTACACTTTTTGTTATCCCCTCTTTGGAGAATCAGAACTTAACATTCATTAGCTTGCAGGTACTTTTATTTCCATTGCAACTCACCAACTGTGGTCTAATAAAGAAGTCTTGGTGAAACAGGGAACCAGATGTTGCAACTTCTTCAGTAAATCATCAAGAAGTCGACTCTATGACGGTGTTAGATGAGAAAAGAAGTATGTTGATATTGGAAATAATAAGTTTGAAGCTTTTGAAGTTCTACTGTGTGGATTACTTTTCTCAAAATTTCTTGGTTTTCCAATTCATTATTTTTACTTTGGCATAAGTCAGGTTTCAAGACCACTGGTGTTCAGGCTGATCTCGCCAATCACGCTGACCTTTCAAAGAAACTGTTAGATATCTGGCACACCTCAAATTATCAAGATCCAAGGAGAAACCTAATCTCAGAGTTGTTACTGGCTTGTTCAACAGATCTCCAGATTCTCTTTAGTTTTATGAAAAACAGTACGCCTCCCCAAGAAATTGACAAGCAGGAAGCCGAAACCTCGTCAAATATGCAATCTTCTAAATCCCTAGAATCTGAAAAAGTATATCAGTTTTACTCTGCAGTAACCAAGGTGTGGCTTTTAGTTCAAACTTTATACTTCTTGGTATATGAGTCATTGGTCACACTGTATAATTGAACCGCCTATCTCTGCTGCAGATAAGCTATGGGTTTGTAAATTTGAAGACCTTAGTTGAACCACTACTTGATCTTTGTAAAATGGAAAATGTAAGTGAGATTTAGATTCAAAGCTTCGTCTGCAAGTTGTAGCTTTCCTGATCTTTTTCATATTTTCTCTTTTTGGTGAGTTTATTCACTCATTTGTTGTGCAGGCCGTTCTTGTTCATAGATCTCTGCATGTACTACATGTGCTGTTAACACATATATGTGGTGTTGAAAAGAGATTTGAAGCCAGGTAGCTACTCTATCTGGGGTTAGTTTTCTATATTTCTCCAATATTTCTTTGCTCTAAATTCTTAATATCTTAAGCTCATAAAAAAGGTTTTTTTGTGTCCTCCTCTTATGAATAGTAATGGAAATACTGATAACACTCAGCCAAGTTGGGATGCAAACTGGCATTCTCTGTTTGAATTGATGAATCAAATTGCCAGTAGAAGAACCGAAGAGGATGTGAAACTGGAAGCATTGTCAATTATGAACATAATTGTGATGAATGCTAATGCTTATACCAAGAGAGAAACGTAAGCACTCAAAACCATTTTCTTGTTCTGGTTTTCCTAACATCTGTTATCGTATAATGTTAATAGATTTCGTTGACCAGTTTTGTCTCCAAGGAAGTGTTTGAGAGCATTTCATTACTTTTAAGAAAAGAAGCTGGCTTACATGTGCAGAAAGAAGCTGTTCATCTTTTTTTCTTGCTAATCAACTGTAAGTACTCAATTTAATCACTCTATTAACTGTCATATTAGTCGGAAGTGTATTTGTTTATGATGAAACCATCTCTGCAAAATCTTAACCTCTTCATTTTCGGTTCGAAGGCCCTAAACTGTATGATAGATTTGATTCTCTCCATGAGGAAAACGACACTGAAGGAGATCTCTTTGCTTTGGAAGCATTTGGTAAGATCTTTGAAGGTTTAGCAGATTGTTTGACTTCTCCCAGAAAGACCTCAGAGGTAACAAAAAAAAAAACCGAAGAAAACCCCTTGTGTCGAGTTGTTTACTGCAATTGGATTATTAACACAGCTTTCGGTTGATTTGAATTTCAGGCTCTGGAACTCTGTCAGAATGTAATAAAAATATTGGCTTTAGCAGCTTCTTCAGGAAACTCTGGCTATGAACTGCTCTGGAGTCACAAGCTACCTAAAGACACCAACTTCTTAATGCTGATACTACATCTTTTAGCAGCGGAAATAGACTCGGAATCAACAGAGTCTCATCCAGAAGCGGAAATTTTCAAAGCGAGGTATATACATGCGGGTGATTTACAACTAAAACGTTTAATCTTGACTGACTTTTAAACATCTATTTTGTTTTACTGGCCACAGGACACTATTGATGAGAGAGATACTGATATTACTAAACAGACTTGTCTCTGGAACTTCAAGCTCTGCTACTATTCTAAGGGAATTAACAAAGAGCAAAGACATGGCGAGTCTAACGGTTGATGTAGCCACAAGATTATCTCGTAAAAGAAACTTACTTGGACAACCTGAAAACAGTGATCAGAGTATGAGGAATACCGAAATCACGGATTTAGCCCGCATTTTCAAGAAACGGGTTTTTGCATTCTTAGGTGACAACATTGTATAAACAACAAACATCATCGTTGTAACAAAAAAAAATAGAACTGCCAATTTTGATTGAAGGAGCATAGTACATAATCTTTGACAGATGGTCACATCACATCTCACTACGTATTTTGTAACTGATCATCACTGAGGATGTTAATACTTTGATTGATGTTTACACGTTTGTATACTTTTGTAAGAAATACTATAAAGCAAGACGTGGGATCAATTCATAAGTTCAATAACCATGATTAAATTATATGTTGTTTTGTTATGATCGTAGAAGAGGATATTCAGCGACAATTTCAGAAAGAGAAGCTAAAGTGATTAGAGGAGAAGAGTTGAAGAAGATAATAGACAAGAAAGTCGCGAAAACAAACGTAGAGAAGCCATCGTGGATACCAGATCCGAAGACCGGTTACTATAGACCGGATACCGGTTCAAAAGATACCGGTCGGTCTGCAGTGTTGAATGAGAAACACTAATTATTTGTGAATCTTTTTTTCATATGATGTGAGTGAATGTATGTAACACTGAAGTAATCACTATCTATTATAGCAAGCATCAACATAAAAAGTCTAGGAAACCAGAATCAACTTGCCCTTAAGAAATTTAAACTAATCTTTTTGTGTTTATTAATACAAGAAAAAATGGAAATCTATGCTAATACACAGTTATGTTACAACAAGCCAATCTCCCACTCAATGGAAAGATGGCAACAGAATCAGATTCATAGATCAGTTCCTGTTTTAATGGTCTGATTCTGTCCCTCTAGCAAACTTATTTGTCGCCTCAGTTTCGCAATATGAGCTTGAACCTATCCCAGCAAATAACCAATTCAAAATCATCAAAACTTCATATCAAAATTACGAAAACACAGTAAGATGTTTTCAAGTTACCTGTTGACGAGCAGCTGCAAGCTGTAATAGCTCATCTGCTTCAGAGAAACTAGTGAACCATTGTCCCAAACTATGATCTTTCGTATCACCTCTCTTCTTTTTCCCGGTATCATCGACTTGCACTACAAATAAAACACAATTAAACATAGAATTTGTTGTATGAGAAGACGTTATAAGGTGTAATGATAAACTAAACAAAAGAATGCAAGAAGCTTATAGATAAGAAGATCATACTAGGAGCAGGCAAGTTGTAACCAGAAGGTAATCTAGGAAATGTCAAAGCCGGATGATTCTGAACCCTAGCTAGAAAACTTTCTGAAGGATCAGGAAACACAATCTCATCGTAAGATTCCACAACCACAGGCTTCTTCATTGACAAAGGACCAGATTCCTCTTCCGGATATAACTTTAAATGATGATATCTATTGTATGCACCCAAAAACAACAATGAAACTCATAAGTAACTCTTCCAATCTCTCCGCATTTTCCAATTTAACAGTGACTTACAAACTCAACGGCTTGTCGCAGACATCACTGTGGAAATGCAATGTGATAGCAATCTCGAATTCTCCCCAACCAGATTCCGATACCTCGAATGGAGGCTCCTCGATAACTCTAGTCGGGTTATTGAAACTCGAATGAAGCTGAAATACCACTTTCTTCACAACAACACTAATATCTTCATTTGTTGCTCCACGCACATATACTGCCCACTTGTGAGATTGATACCTTCATAAACAGAAACCACAAAGGAAACTTTTTATTTTTAGTAACTAAACCAAAATAACTAAAAAGCTTAACAATAATCTATAAAACCCAAAATTGAAAACTTTTTTCTAAATTTCAAATTTCGAAGAGAGACTTACTCACTAGCCTTCTTGCCAAGCCAGAATGCTACATTGCCATATACAATTGGAACGCTTATTTCAATGTCTTTAAGCTTCTTCTGCTGATTAAAACAACAAAAGGAGGTTTATAATTGAATTCGATTGAATTAAGATAAAATGAAAAGGCGGAGGAGAAAAAGAGAGACCTTTTCGTCGGATTTAGTCATCTTGGTTTTGAGTGATTTGAGAGTGGGTTCGCTAGTTTCAGGTTGATCTTGAGCTTGTTTCTTTGATGACGAGCTGTTCGTCATTCTTTCTGGGAAATTATGGATTTCATACGGACCCAAATTAAGGCCTAGATTGAATCAGAGAACCTTAACTACATGAAGGAATCATCTGAGGAAGAATATAGATACGAATTGATCAAGCTCGGATCTGTATTTAGGTTTTCCGATGAATTCGTAAAAACCAGATCCAAACGGCGATTTGAACAAGACGATTTCTTTTAGGGTTTTTTTATTTACTTATGTGTAAGGCCCAATTTTATTTAGTTACCCAGGCCCAAATTTTAAATTTACTTTTTACCGTGGTTCAATTTGGTTTGATCACCCAAATTGTAGATGTAATATATTTTTTGTTACAATTTTTTTTTTTTTGAAGAAAACTCTTTGAATTCATAGAAGAAAACTCTTTGTTACATCTTTTATAAGTTTTATAAATAAATTCACTTTAATTCCTTTTGTAAATTATTTTCTACTTCATTAATTCAAAAAAAAAACAACTATAAAATCCCTTGTTTAAACATCTATAAATTATCAAAGAAAGTAATGTAGCGTTCAATTACACACATATTGTATATCCAAAAAAGATAATACCTAATATTACCAGATTAAAAAAAGAAAAACCTCATATCGTGACTAATAAATTTACTATCGATAATGAAAAGACATGGTGGTGGAGAAAAAAGTGAGAAAACACGAATTAAAAAGTATAAAAAAATGTGGTAATTTGCAAAATGGATGACGTGTCATATATCAATAAATTTAATCCTTTTGCTACTAATTATTTTTGCCAAAAAAAAAAAAAATATAATATTATAATAATGAATCGTCGTCTTTTTGCCAGCAGACTCCGTCGTCTCTTAATCCTCTTTCGCCAGAAACCCTAAAAAAATCAAATCTTTAAACTCTCACAATAATAGGAACATTTCAATCTTGAATTGATTATGGGCTTCTTTTCGTCCTAGTCTTTAAAACCTAGAAACTTGCTTCATCAAATGTTAAGTTTATTTTGTACGAACTATTTACAGTCATAGTATTATCCTCCATAAGAAATAGATCACCTTAAAAAATGAAACACTTACAAAGTTACATATATCTAATATGGAAAGAATATAATAGGAATTTAATGTTTTCATCTCTGGCTAATTTTCATTGAAAAATGATTATATTCAAGATTATTTTAGTTTTTTTTTTTTGGGTAGAAATTATTAGTAGAAAATATATTCAAGATTATTTTCATTGAAAAATAACAGTAATGGCGAGGTTTGTTGATATGGCTTCTCTTCTGCCGTCTCGCAAAATCAATTAGATCTTGAGGCGAATAGAGTACCTCCTCATCCGTTTCACGTCCATCAATAAGTCTAAGAACTCGAATGAGCTCGCTAACAACGATGGCCCAACAAACATCTGCCAAAACACATAAAAGAAAAAGCAAAAGGAAATAAATAAGAATCCACTAGACGTTTCCCTAAAAACATATTCATTCTATAAAATAAAATCTTTCTCAAAACAATTTTTTCTTTCAGTTGTTGTATCGTATCTTGTGTATATTGTTATAGAGATTCTCTCCTAGCTAGCTTCCTATATATATGCCTCTCTATAGAGAGAGCAGCGAGAGAGAGACTGCGAGAGAGAAACTGGAATTTAGGGTTTTGGGATCATTGAGAGAGCCATGACTCTGCAAGCTTCGAGAGAGAAGAGATGGTTGCGGCAAAAACACAAAATCGTAGAGTATAATGTGTTTAGGGTTAAAGGTTTTTTTGTAAATATTTCAAAATAACAAGGGTATTTTTGTTATTTTCTGTATATACCGCAACTTTAAATCGTCGGACGCTAAATTTAATCAGCGATTGAAATTTTAACCGCAATTGAATTGCGGTAAACACAACGTTTTACCGCAGATACCCACGGTAAACAAACAAATGACACTTGTTGCGTCCGCCGCAGCCACAAGTACATGCAGCGATCAAAAGAACAGCACCTACGTAGCTAATTTAGCCTAAAACACAAATTCTTAGTTATTGATGTGGGCCATGTGGATATTAACACAAGATACAAATAAACCTGTTTGGGATAAATTATAAAAGTAAAAAGAATAAACTTATCCTAACACCCAAACACTTTTTCGAATTCATTTCTTAAAAACCCCAAAAGCTTTCTCTCATTCAATTTTACAAAATCGAATTTCATCAGAAAATTGTCTTCCCATTGGAGACGACAATGCAGAGATTGTGCACTAAGCTACGTTCCATTTCCGTCCAATCTAATCGGAATCTCTCTTTAACCGTTGCTCCTCACCGTCTGATTCACCATTTTCCTTCTCCGAATCCTCACTTAACAACCCTAGGTTTCGCCAATACGACCAAATGGAGCTTCGTTCCCGCCGCCGGAGTTTCTCCTTCGAATGTCAGCTCCATGAACCCTACCTTTGTCCCTCATCATGTAAGTTTCCGGAATTTTCATTACATTTGTTAACAACTTGTTTTGATTCGCGAGATAGTGAATTGGGTGAGAATCGAATCGACTGTGAGTTCACTTTTCTGGGGAAGTCGTTTCGATTAGGTTTAGGTTTAGCTGTAAGTTCTGACCATCTAGATTGTTTGAATTCGTATATAGCTTTAACTGCTTCTGTGGAATCTTTGATTTGTTATGCGAAGCCCTTGACTTGTTTGATCATGGGAAGCTGAATCATCCAGGCTCTGATTGAGGTTGTATTATTTTATTCATAGAATGTTAAGTAGCTTCTTGCACTTTGATATCATGTTATTTTAAACACAACTGATACAAGTGAGTGCTTGGATAGTATCACTACCTTGAAAGTGTAAGCTTAATCTCAATAATACATACATGTGTTCTTTGGAATCTGAACATTTGAGTTTATTGTATACGGTCCTTGAATTTCGTGTCCCTTGTTTGATCATGGGAATGAAGAATTGTCCTGGCTCTGATTGCGGGTTATCTAAAATAGGGGAAGCAATGTTTTGTTCATGGAATGTTAAGTAGCTCTTGCATTTTGATATCATGTTTTTTTAAGCCAACTGATAAAAATGGGTTCTTGAATATCACTACTACCAACTGTTCAAGTTTAACATCACTCGGACTCTTATGTACACTCATGTGTTCGGGAAACTGTAGATATGCTGGATTAGTTTCAGGTTTATATGTGTTGCATGAATCTTAAGTAGCCTGTGATAAAAAACTATAGTTCTTCCTAGTTTGCAACATCAATATTTAGCTCATGGCTTATCTTAGTTTCGTTGATCTTCTCTAATTCATCAGTTTGTTCAAGTACGGAATATCACTTCCAAGGAAAAAATGGCAAAATGGAAGAAGAAGTGGAGACCTAGGACTCCAATCACATCAAAAGTCAAGAAGATCAAGATAAAGTTTTATTCGTACGTTCTGATTCCAAGATTAGATATCATCAAAGCTTTTTAAGAAATAGTTTGTGCGTCTCTCTCAACAAGTATATTTGGTTGAACCTATATCTCAGGTCATTCAAAGACAGGTTTAAACCACTAAATGATGGTACCATTCGTCGCTGGAAAGAGGGCAAGCGCCACAACGCACACTTGAAGGTAAACAACACCTTATTCCTCATTCTATGATATGAATCTCTGAGTTTATATGTTCTTTTGGCCACTACCTCTGGAAGAACAGTATGATAATAACTAGGAATCTAACTGATCAGAAATTGCTTACAGCTGATTCTGGTGATAGTGAAAGTAAATTGTGATTGAAGTAGACATAACTTTTGAGGTTTTTTTGTGATTCCTTATTTAGCTAGATAGATAAATGGTAGGCAAAGTTGTATTTACAATACTATCTCTGTTATTTGATCTCTTCGAGGTTTCGCCATCTATAATGTGGATGATAAATGTTGAGAGTAATGAATTTGTTATTAATTGATGCAGTCAAAGAAATCAAAGCGTAGATTGAGACAACCTGGATTAGTACCACCAGCATATGCCAAAGTCATGAAGAAACTCAATTTCTGCAATTGAGAGATAGAGAGAGAAACAGTTTGATTACAATGAAAGCTAGTCTCTTCAATATTTTCCAGATAATTTTGCTCACTGGTACCCAAAAATCTTTTATGTTTCAGTTTTAACCTTATTGGAATAAATTGGCATTTTAGTCCTTTTCCTAAGGTTTTTGAAATCTGTTGAAATTGGCATTAAAGACTTTGATCGGCTTCGTTGATATTCCGGTTATGTGATATTCCGGTTACCGGATGTGTAAACCGAGTTGTGGATATTTCAAAGACTAAACCATCAATTTTCATATTTGGTCTGAAAATGTATATGGTGGTTAGGACAAAGAAATTTAAAATTAATATTGCGGTCGAGACGGCTTTAGTGCCACGTGTATTATGTGTGGGTCCCAATCCAACAAACGTAAAGACAAAAGAGTAAAAAGCCGTCCACGTGTCTGTGGTACAATGACAATTGTATCCCCACCGTCGAACATGTGACTTTCAGATTATTCTGTTCTCCTTGTCCAACGGCGAATATTCCACGCTGGCAGTCTACGTGACATGCTCGCCCCATGCACTTTGTTTTCGTAATAATTAATTTTTTAATTAATTCTTTTTAAAACCATTGGATTATTATTAATTATTTTTTTAATAATCAAAACAAAAAAAAAATGTTTTATGTCGCTCTCGTCGGAGTATTGACACCGGGCATCACTCATCATGTATTGCTAGTCGCCGAATACAACGAATTTTGTTCTCTCTACAATAAAAAAAAGATCTAATTAATTTAATTTAACTGATTATTCAGAATGTATTAGTTGGTTGAACCATTTTTTCTATATATAATTTCTCAGATTTAAGACTATATCCGACAACACATGAATCATAAATTTAGATGATACCTAAATGAAGGACCAACATGGAGAGAGATTTGATACATGGATTGCATGAGAATGAGACAAAACCTTTAGTCATAAGTTATCTGATATTTATGAATTTTAAAATTCATAAATCTAACAAATAATTATTCAAATGATCAAAATGATAATTCCGAGAAACTATATATTCTTTGGGACATTATAATGAATCTAGTATAGTAAACAAATATCCATGATGCGGGGCCATGTTCCTCTCTCCCATGTTACGATTCTGAATATAAAAATACATACAATATTGATAAAAATACGCAATCATCTATTTTACTCCATATCAAGACAAAATCTACGATTTGACATACATCAAAACCCGAGTAATTTGCGTTTGTACTTTGTATGCGATAAATCTACACGTCTATTGATGTTCAATTCACTAAAAATTGGTTATATTTTGATGTTGCAAACGTTTGCAGAACCGAAATTTTGAAAATACAATAATTTCAAATACTTTAGAGTAATCCAAAGCGGTTTAAAGCAATTTAAGTGATTAGTTTTAACATTACCAACCGCAATTACTCACAAATATGCGAGAGTAGTAGAGATAGAACAATCAAGCTCTCTGCAGCTAAAAATTTTAATTTTGTAAAAAAACTTTTGATAAATAGTAGACTTTTTTTTTTTGTATCTTATAAATTTTGTTTATTTTTGTCGAATTTGTTTATATATATATATTTAAACAAATATTAAATTGAAAAAAACGAAGGTTGACGTTAAGTGACGAATAATGTCTCCACTTCTCTTCCTCCATCATCATCATCACCGCGACGACTTTTTATGCTCTCTCTCTCTTCATCTTCTCTCTCTCTGATTTTTCTGAATTTTTTTTTCTTGATCTCTCTTTATTCAATCATCTGATCTAACTATCTCTCTTTTTATTTCTCTCGTCCTCTCGTCGCCGATTTTAGCAATTTTGTTTTACCCTAATTTCAACTCGCATTCTCATCTCATCTTCTTCCACTGATCAGATTCTTCTTCCGACCAAAATTTTTAACAGTTCAATCGCCATTTTTCCATCTTTAAGTTTACGATTTCTCTTTCGGGAAGAGGAAAATTTCCAAGTTAGATTCTTTCATCGAGCCGCTGCTGATTTTCCCGCCATTATTTGTGTTTTTTATATCGAAATTAGAAATGGAGAGAGTGAATCTGGGAGGTTTAGGTTACGATAATGGCGGAGTAATGATGACTAGAGATCCTAAACCAAGGCTGAGATGGACCGCCGATCTTCACGATCGCTTCGTCGACGCCGTCGCTAAGCTCGGTGGCGCTGACAGTAAGCTTCTTCCTTCTTCCTTCTTCTTCTTCTTCTTCTTAAATTTGAGATAACCGGTTTCACTTTATGTTTCCGGTTAACTCCGGTTTGGTTGGTTAAGATTCAATTGATGCTCTCTGTAACTCCGGTTTTTGTTATTGGGTTTGATCTGTAGAAGCAACTCCTAAATCGGTTCTGAAGCTGATGGGATTAAAAGGCTTAACACTGTACCATCTCAAGAGCCATTTACAGGTCTAAATTTATATAATAATGTATTAATGTCTAACATTTAATTTGTTGATTTTTACTTACATATATTCTCTATGATGTGCAGAAGTATAGACTTGGTCAACAACAACAAGGGAAAAAACAAAATCGATCAGACCAAAACAAGGAAAATGCTGGTATGTATCTATCTATGATCAATATCAAAATATGGTCTTAGATTTATATATGTAGATGAGATTTTTGGAAATTTTAAGATTAAGGTTTCTATATAACAGGAAGTTCATATGTGCATTTCGACAATTGTTCTCAAGGAGGAGGAATATCGAATGAATCAAGATTTGATAGTGGTCATCATAGGTATATTTATATGTGTTTCTTGATCTCAATGGATTTGTAAACTTGGTTTTGACAACAAAATGTTAATGAACATTCGCAGACAAAGTGGGAATGTACCTTTTGCTGAGGCAATGAGACATCAGGTTGATGCGCAACAACGGTTTCAAGAACAGCTCGAGGTAACAAGAAAGGAAACAAATCTCTTCTTTGTTTTACTATAAACAGTCGAAAAGCAATTTTTGAATAGAGTTTTTGCGGTGTGTATAGGTGCAGAAAAAACTGCAGATGAGAATGGAAGCACAAGGAAAGTATTTGTTGACATTACTAGAGAAGGCACAGAAGAGCATACCTTGTGGTAATGCTGCAGAAGAAGAGAAAGGCGCATTTTCGGATTTTAATCTCGCACTTTCAAGACTTGTAGGAGATGATCATAAGAACGAGAAGGCGGGTTTGGTTACCAACAATAGCTCTGAAGATTTTCGATTATGCGGAGAAGGAGAGAAAATAGAAACCGGGGATGCATGTGTTAAACCGGAATCCGGGTTTGTGCATTTTGATTTGAACTCTAAAAGTGGGTTTGATCTCTTGAATTCTGGGAACTATGGGATTGAAATGAAGCCAAATGTGATTGCAGATAGACATCAATAGGTAGAAGAGACACTTTCTTTTAATTTATTTTTCCTTTTGTTTCTTTATAGAATGTTACACATTGGCTTCATGTTTTCTTCAAAGTCACACAATATCAAAACCTCTTTGCAATCCAATGAATCAGTGTTAATAAAATCAGCTAGATACGGTCCATTTTTAATACTCCCTCCGTTTTTTATAGATTGATTTTTTAGCCATTTCACACATGTTAAGAAACACATTTAATACACACCTTTTTAATCATTTTGTAAAATAAAAATAATTTAATACATATCACTTTGAACAAAAATATTTATGATCCACATATCTACCAATTAGAGGTGTACGTGTACAAACTTTAATTTATAATATTAGTGTATTAATTTACCAATTGTGGGAAGTTGTGTAAGTATTAAAGTAAATAAAAGGTTTCTCAATTAAAATAAAAGAAAATTTGATTTAGTAATAACATATGTGTAATATTTTACAAAAAGAAATGTTGCTCAAGTCTTTTACTTTGTGAGGGCTAAGAGAGTGACACTAAAATGTAAGTATAAAATAAAAGAGAGAAAGGAAAAAAATGATAGAGACAGACCAAACATAGATTTGATGTAAACCTTGTGAGTTAGGAAAGAGAGCTAAGAAACTAATCTGAATCCAGATCGGGGACTATAGCCGATGATAGCTCTATATGAGAAACCCTCACTGCCCCGATAAGCCGCTCCGGCAATTCTTCCGGTGTATTCGCCTATAAACACAATCTCAGGATCATTCAAAAGATTCAAGAAGAGAAAAAAACTTTTAAGATCAAAGGCTTAGTTTTGTTAGATCAATTTACCTGTACAAGGAAAGCCATTTCGACAACCAAAGATGTGATTACGCCAATGACAAGACCGAGAACTCCATTTGCGACTGTGGATGAGCCTATATCTACATCTATCTACATGGGCATGAAAATGTTTCTTTTTGAGTTACTTTCTTAGACACAAGAGCTTTTAAGAAGGTAACAAAATGTGGACTCACTTCTAAGTATGTTGGACCACGGATATAGTTGCAATCCACTGCTTTCCCGAGGAGACACGGAGTGCTTCCCACACTTTGCCTTACTATCCATGAACCCTACATAAGATTGGGTCTTATGTGAATCAATTTGTTCTAAGATTTAAAATAGAGAAAGAGAGAGGGGAAAAGAGAGAGAGAAATACCTTGGGGACTAAAGGTATAAGCTTGAGTCTACTATTTCGGAATTCGTCATCACCATCAACAAAACGTTGGAAGAGGGACCCAGGTACGAGTTCTTTTGTCACGAAATAAAAGACCATACTGTAATGTGTTGATCCAGGAACCTACCAAACAAAATACCGGTTTATACATGGACAATAATAACTACTTTTGTAGTTTGTACATTACGTTGTACTTCACAGGGAAAACTTACTTGAACATTTACCACCATTGAGAAAAGGCCTTTCTCTGCGGCAACCTGAAATGATTAACAACATTTTAGTTGGAATTTCCAAGTGCCAAAAAAGAAACCTCAAAGATAGATAATAGCAACGGAAAAGGGTTAATAACAGCTGAGCTTAAGCTACAAGAATTAAGGTGATTGTATCCTTACTTGTGCTGCACAGCCCTTGCGTCTAACCACATGATCCATTCTTTTAGTGTCTTTGAACCAATCGACAGCGACAAGATCCATAAGGTGCTTCCCAGCAGGAATCTTCCGTAAAAGGTTGAATGAGTAAAATCGAAGAGGTATTCAATGTAGTAGAATGTGCATCTTTGTAATTCGAATTAATTAGTTTAGAGATTACTAACCTTCCTTTTATCTTCACAGAAACTCTTGCCACGGACTTTGAAGTTGTTCCCATCAGAAATCCTCCAACAGTTACGGGCGTTTTCGTTATCATCGTGTCGCAAATTACCCGAGAAACATGACAGATCAATGTTGAGAGCAGGTTCCTCTTTTGAGGTTTAAAATGGTACGAGAAATTCATAAGAGTTTAGATACTATTTCACCAACTCAGTAAAGCATTGCTTAATGATAAAATACAACTATCAGTTCACCTGTTTTCTTGGCATCAGTCTCAGTCTCCTGCTCCTGCTTACTCGATTCAGGCTAAAATATAGCAAATGTGAAGAAAGACTCAAATTGATCAAATCTTAGGTTCAAAGAGAATGCTTGATAGGCCAACCTCTTGTTCTGAATCAGGTATCTGAAACTCGTCATCGTCATCCGAGTCTTCATCCATTAGCACAGAGTTTCTGCTGGCACCATTTGTTTGATCAATAGAAAGGGAAGACTTATGCTGAGGCTTTCCACCTTTGCCCAAGGCTAAGGAAGAAGATGGCATATTAACCATAACAGGGATCCTGATCGGTTGACCTCTATCATCTGTCTGCGAGAACCACTCCCGCAAACCTGCAACGAACATGAGTCCATGACTTAGAATGGCAGACGCACAAGTGCAGAGCAGAAGTCATTTTACACAGGGATCTCAGTGGAAATGAGCACAAAAGAACTTACCAGAAACACTGTTTAGCATTTGAAGAAGACAATGTTGTTGAAATGCTGGAAGATAACCTGCACCCCACCCTTTCAGATCGATTTGTATTAGATGTTGCACTTGTGTCCTAGGCCTTCCATTCCGCGGCTTTAGTGGGGCGATGTTAAATCCTCCACCTAAACAAGAGAATATAATCTTAGTTAGATTGTTATACATAATATATAAGAAGATTTTAGTGGTGAAGGACTTAGCATCAAACTTACTCTCAAGATGAGCCCGAACAAATCCAGGTTGTGGAGCACAATTTTCATGCTCCCTAGAACGAAACAATACCACTTCGCAGAAAGAACGAGATAAATAATTAAAACTAGATATATAATAGAGGCTGTCCCTGCGGGGACATCCGATAAAATAGAGGCTGTCCAGTTCTAGCATGAGTAAAAAGGGAAGGGAATATACCATAACTTCCATCGTCATTACGACGCCAATAACGTACATAGCAGAGGTCACGAGGCCACACAACCCTACAGCCATTTTGATAGCATAAGTATGACTAAACAGAGTTCCTGGAAACAACCAATTAATATTCCGACTGAAAATGCGAAGATCGCAAATGGTAAGTAGTATAATGGCCCTTTAACTCCTTTCCACCGTAGCATGGGATAATGGTAAGCCAAATAAATAAAAACACATCTGCATAACCCTTGAGCTCCCCAGGATAACTGGTCTATTTCGGTTACGGATGTGACAAAAAATTTAGTTTGAATCAAGTCTCTACTTAAGTTAGCAATTGAACGCGGATTTGTGATTATTACTAAATGATAATATTTCAGGTGCAATATTACATTGGAAACCAGTCGAGCAGAAGTCTGTGATAGAGTATTGCTGTGTGACCATCGACCTCTTCCACTAATCTCCCATACTGAAAACTGCAGTCCCACCTGCCAAACCATAAGAAAAGAGGGAAAACAAAGAGCCTCAGATACAGACCAGAACACAGGAAAAAAAAAAAACAATTTTGCTAACATAGTAATGATAGATGGGACATTACTATGTTATACAGGTTGTTGATAGACATTACTGTAGGATGTGGAAACAGAAGAGATAAAGACCCAACACTAGTGGCAATATATTTTACTGGTACAAAATATATCCAAAAAAATATAACTATAAGAAAATGAGGGAAAAGAAGAACCAAAAAAGATGGTCTCTTATGACCGGAATCTAAATGAGAATACATAAGATGGAGAAACACCTACTCATATCGAGAGCCATCCATGCTCATCACAAGCTCGAATATCTCCTCACATGTGGCCTCCACAACACCAACAGCCTTCATAGCCCTGCTGCAGCTTCTTGGCTGCATGCTTAACACTGTAAATGGTGGTTCTTGACTAAATAAAATTACAATGTAATCATCAAGATATTATGCCATAAAAATGACAAACTATTAGGCACTTCCATACAAGGTAATCAACTTCAAGTAGCTCTTCAAAAATCCGTAGACCTGCAAAATGTATTTAAAAGTGAAAATATTACTCCCAACTTTAAGCACTATCATTGAATACTATATCATTATATGATCTTCCAGATTTGTATAGTAGTGAAATTTTATGTTAAAGCTGATTACAGGCGCAAGTCTTACAGGCCTTAGGAGGGAAATACATTAAAGAAACTTCCATATGGTATTTAATAAGTAGTGAACTTTTGTAATTTACCAGGGTAAAAAAATAAAACTATAATGCTTGCACACAGCATGCATAACAACTAACCATTTTGGCACTGAAGGAGACGCCAGTGTTTTCTCGAAAATGCTTGGTTGCTGGAACTCTGGTTTGACAACTCAGCATCAAACTCCTTAGTCCAGTCAAGTATAGATTCTGGAGGGCCTGCATGTTTGTTTGTGGTGATCAGATTACCTTCAGGATTGCAGCTGGCCAAATTAGTTCATGAATGAATGAATTAGGAAAAACCATTTCCAATCGTTGTCCTCCTCATTAAATCACGTCGAGAGTCATCTTCATCCTCCAGCGCACTGAAACTGAAGAAAATTGCATATATTTTTTTCGCATAAATATAGGAATATAAAAATTACCATAACAAAACAGTGTCAAACATCAACAGTAATAATATATTGAATGATACTAGTCACTTTCCACATGCAGCAGAATATTACCATCATCTGGCATTTGTAACGTTCTTAGAAGAGATTCAGAGCTAACACAACCAAATTGAACAGTCATAGTAATATTAGGATTGATGATTAAACCTTCCATTAGTCTCCAATAGGATTACATCCAGTTTTTTCAAGTTTATTTTATGATCATGATCGTCACAAACAATAACCTCCTGCATAATATGGATCACTATCCTCAACACAGGTCAAAGTTAGTACGCTATGACCAGACTTATGAATAAGGCAGGGAAATCATATGACCAAGAAAACCCAAGGAATGAGTTGTTGTAAGATAAAATCAAGATGCCTGTAGAAATGAAGAAATGATGTCGATGTTGCACTCACGGGCTTTCAAAATCTGAAGATGAAGCAGTCCTTCCAATATCCATCCCAGGCTTATATTCAAAAGAAACATATTGTTGACCACTTGGAACAAGAGACTCTTGATGCTGCAACAGTGTAAAACACAGAGCGGTAATCAGATAAGCAGCAATCCTCAGATTTCAAACGTTACTTAAAAATAACACATGCAGTTACAGAGGGCTCCTCTTTTGCTAAGTATACCAAAACCATAATAAAATGACATTACCCTATGGTACCAAGATAGAAAGCTTAAAGACATGGAAAAAAAATTTGTGATTCAGCGAGACAGAATTTACAAACCTGATCAATGACACACTCAATTTTCTCCTTCCACATTAAAGCTTCCTGGATGTTGAAAGCTGCCATCTAGCAAGAACATACACCATATGAACTAACAAGAAACATTAAAATGCAAAGTAACAAGACAAAACTCTATCTACTCTCAGAATGAAAAGACAAGATACCGTGATTCTGTGGTGCTTTTCTTTCTTGTTATAAACAGACAACACGTAAACCATCTGCAAAACAGAGTCAAGAAGATAAGAAATTGCAAATGCATAACTGACATTACAGTTAGACGAGTGACATTACAGTCAAGGATATATAATAAGAGCAAATTAACTTGGCATGAGGAAATCCATCAACTGATTCCCAACAGTTATTATTAGATGTACTATTCCCGATTAGATATTACTGTTCCCACATACGTAGCCATCGAAAACCATCAGATAGTAACGGAAACTTCACAAAATCACAAGAGTAAGAATCCAAGCCTAGATAAACTTCAAAGGTTGCAACAACAACATCAAGCACACTACTTTCACATTGCCAAACTCACATTCTACTGGTAAAACAAGCCACATAACATACATAAGCACTTATAGTAAAAAAAGAATAAAAAAAAACAAAACTCACATGTCCATGATGTGTCTTCAATCCTCGATCCTCAACTCTACAGTTTCCATCAATTACCATCGTCTTGATAGGAAGCTACATTCAACATATATAGAGCATCTATTAAGTAAGTAACCTCATCAAGCTCACAATCATACTCTTAACTTGGAAAATTCTAAATCCAGTTTAAGACAAATCTAGTAACGATTAGATTTCCATTGAATAATATTTACCTGATTATCTTGAGGCTTCTTCTTGTAATAAGCCAAAAGACGAGGCTCCAAAACGAAATACCTCATATGAATGTACGATCGTCCGATCTTTCTTCTTCCATATCTCACCATCCATCCTTCATACACAACCTTAGACATTTTTTGTTTTGGTCACTTTCTCACACCACACGAAGATGAAGAAATCAACAATGTCACCACAGAAATTTGAATCTTAGATCCAAATCGAATCAATGTAATTCCGCGGGAGATCAAACACTTGATTTGATCATCGGCGCCGGAATCTGGAGTTTGGATTCTCAGATTCTTTTCGCTTCAAACCGAAGATTTATGAGTAGCAAAGTTTTGAAAAATCCATAAAAAATCAAAAAAATTTCAAACGACAAGGAAAATTTAACTTTTGACAGGAAAAAAAAAACTCAAAAGCTAAATAGAGAAATTAAAAATAAGTCAAAAGTCGAGAGAGACGCAGTGAATGTGTCCTGATTCCTGAAAAGTAGATTAATTAAGAGTCATTAAGAATTTTAATACATTAATTAATTGGGTAAACTCATAACAGCTCTGTGGACATTCCACGTTCCATTACAGGCAAAAGTTCATGTACTAATGATAGTTGTTGAAGAATGTTATAGATTCGATATGCTTAACGGTAAATATAATTCATCATTAAAATAACATCAATAAAATAATGTAAAGTTCCTTTTACTTTTCACATGAAAACACATGAATAAAGGGTAGCCAAGATCGAGTTTTTTTACATAGTAAATGTTTAAAATTTTACAGAGGATTTAAAAAAAAAAAAAAAACTTGAAACAAACAGAGAGATTTATAATTAAAAATATAAAACTTATTACCGTTAATTTATTTTTGGGAGGGTTTTAATCTGAAAAAAAAAAAAAAAACTGAAATTGGTCTTTTGCTTAATAAGGTGAAATGATTGATTCTATGAGCTCTTGTAGAGGCGCGAGTTCTTTCTTGTCGATCAGTCCAAACTCCTACCAAAATCAAAAGACCAACAATTTAGTTAAATGGCCAACTTGTAATAATTTAAAACATTTCACTATTTCGTAGATTACGTATTAGAGCATACTGAGAGTAATATAAATCAAGAACTCACATGAGTGAAGAGGATGAAGTGTTTGAAGCAAGTGTTGAGATGAGCTTCTTCTTTGAGGCTAACGATTTTCTGGAAATGAGAGTGATAAATATGAGCATAAACACGGAATAGTCGTTTAAAGATTGTTTTCACCACATCCTTGAAGTTCTGAGGAAATGGTGCACCTGAAAAATAAAAAGTTCAACGGAAATTAGCATTAAGATGTCAATAAACGTTTTGTTGTTGATATTGATTGATCTTCTTATTAGATCTCATGGAGATTATATTTTACCGAGCCTTTGAGGAAATAAAGTCTCGTCATCGAGTTGAGTCTCGATCCAGTCCATCAAGTATTCGACATACTTTGGAGCAGATACCTCGATGGGCTTCTTGATCTGTACGCCATCTGCCCATCTATACTCATACCTGCAAATATTCGTTCGACTATGTTAACCGAAAGGATGCAAAGAAAGAATTTAACAAGTTTAATTTGCGCATCACACCACTTGAAGACCTCAAACATATAAACACAGCGAGGAAAAAATTATATATGATATGTGCTTGTTAACGAGTTTGTTTCTTTTCAAAGAAACAGAACAATCCTCTAGTGAATAAAGTAATCTCAAAGCATGAAGATTTCAATAGTTTGTAATAGTAATAAAGGTGAGGCTACTATACTTGGGGCCAGCAGTCATTGTAGGACAGTTATCTGGTGTGCAGAACTCAGTAAGCGTGCCATATAGCAAATTCACTTGATTAAAGAAATCCACAGCTGAAAGAAAGAAGCAAAAATAGCAAAAAATTAGCAAATTCTCTCAATCTATGTAGATGAGTATACACTAAAGTAATCATGAGACTGCTAGCAGAGTGGTTCTCACTGTTTACAGCAAGCCATTCATTTGCATCCTCTCCTGGAGGAAGTCTTACAGCTTCTCTCAAGTTCCCACTTCCTAGGGTGGCATCTATATGCTTTCGAAGCTGTGCACCCTATATTTCAGAAAGAAACAAAAACGCGTCCAACAAGAAGACTCAAACATTAGAATTTCATGTCAACCAATAACAGCTACAAAATACTATAACTACATTTTGAAGATATAAACCACAGAAAGAGGACGGTCATATAGCTTACAAACCTTGCTTCCTGAAGGTGCACTCTTTTTAGGACGGAAAGTCTTTTGATTTCTATTAAAAAAGAGAAAGAAAAATTAAAGAACAGATGGTATCAAACAGATCATCAATGTTAAATGAGAAGCAGTCAGGAGAACAGGATAATGTAATCCTATACATTATAATGTGATCGCTTCGAAATGGTTATAAGTGCAACATTAAAAACCTATGTACCCGAGAACAAATTTTTGTGAACAATTATTGCAATATGACAAGGATGAATCACTAAAAACTCTAGTTTTGGGTCCATTTATTGCCTAAAATTTTGAGTTCTGAGGTACAAAACAAATCTGATCATTAACTGACTCCAACTAAGATTTGAAGCACTGAGGACAAATCCATAGAACCAATGATTTTAAATCCAACCAAGAAAACTCTAATCAATGTTAAACCATCCATGAACAGCTTTTACAAACACTACTTGTATACATGACACGATATCAAGTTCATAAGATCAGGTAAACAGATCCAATTGCTCAATTCATAAATCAGATCAAAAATTTCTCAAGATATGCGCACACCCTCAAATCATCAAATTCACAGCAATAAAAAAATCAACCACATAAGATGTTTCAGGTCAACAAAAAAACAAACGAATCAGCGATCGATAAAGTAAAGATTGATACTAAAGATAATAAGTTCTGATTCGCAATCACAAAAGAAACCAAATTAAATTCGAGAAAATCAGAAGAAAAGCCACACGAAATCCATGATCCAGCACAATTACAATGTCCAGAATCCTACGAAGTAACAGATTGAATCACAGAAGAAACAAGATCACTAGTTTATGATTTTGAAACAGATCTGAGATTGCAAACAATCGTCAAAAATCTCCTAAAAACAATCTTAAAGTTGAACATAAAATTACGCAGAGAAACGAAGGAAATTCTCACCTCCCTAACCCAAAGAGACTCATGGCGACAAAAAAGCAAGCGAAAGAGAGAGAGAGAGATTCGAATTAGCTTTTTCCTCAGGTGGAAATGAGAAAAGAGTCTGAAAGACGGGAAAAAGTGAGAGACTATTTATATGGTGAAGACGACAGAATCTCTCTCTGCTTATTAGCTGGCATATTTTTTTAAACCCCCTCAACTTTTACAATCTTTATATTTATACCCTTAAGTTTCTTAATTAATCAATTATTAGCTACTAAACCTAAGTAACCGACTACACAAAGATTGGGAAACTGGAATTCACGTATAATTAACGGTAACACAACCTTTTTTTAATCAGTTGCTAGTTTAATCGATGATTAAGCTACTGTTAAACGGAT
The DNA here is from genome assembly GCA_011420285.2 of Erysimum cheiranthoides. Taxonomy (NCBI): domain Eukaryota; kingdom Viridiplantae; phylum Streptophyta; class Magnoliopsida; order Brassicales; family Brassicaceae; genus Erysimum; species Erysimum cheiranthoides. The sequence goes on from CM022181.2 coordinate 1,093,593, forward strand.
GAAATTTGATTGTTTACTTATATCCATAAAAGTAAATACTCCATCCATTCCACAAAAAGTGTCGTTTTAAGGTTTTATTTTTGTTTCACAAAGAGTGTCGTTTTGAGTTTTCAATGCAAAATTTAATGATTTTTTATATTTTATGACTATTAGTATTTTGCAGATTGTTTTACTATTGGACAGATTGTGTTTAGGTGTATAGGTAATAATGTTTTTTTGTTTAGAAAAAACAAAAAATTTAATGTTTTCTTAATCTCTGTGCAAACAGAGGAAGTATATATATATGACCTTGAAATTTTTATAATGTCAGCATGATAATCTATCTTGGATTAATGTAGTGTGTTATTTATCTCTGAACTTCTAAGGTTGTAACTTCACAGGATTCATCCATTCATGGTCACCAATCTAGAGACGCTAAGAAATTATACAGAAAGCTTTTAGTGTTAGAAACAGAAAACAGAGAAAGTGTAGACAAGCTTCAAGTAAAAGCTTCTAACTTTAACTTTGGAAAAGCTTAGAAAAAAACCTCTTATGTTCTAACTCTAATCAGTGGGAGGTAATATACATATATGTACGTATGTTTTATACCATGCATGTGATAAAATATACATTCGATACTTTTTTCTTTTTTAGTAGTTTACTTATGCTCAGAAGTAAAGAACAAAAAGTACTAAGAATAAAGAAAAAACAAAAAGCAAAAGAGATTATGATATTATTTGATTTTAGGCAAGGTATAAAGTTACCTGTAGTGTAACAATAACACTTGATGGTCTGTGTTTCTATTTCAAGTCTCATTTCGACACTATTGTAATCATCCAGAGTGTGAAAACCAATTAAGTACAGTTTCGCGGTCCAAACGAAGAAGAAGACAAGATGACTGACATGTTTCCACCAGCTGTGAAGAAAATTTGGGACAAATGGAACATTCGTGGAGTCATAATACTCAGTCTCTTCCTCCAAATAATCCTTATTTTCTTTGCACCTAGCCGAAGACGCACCGCAAAGAAGCTCTTCCTTGTCCTCATATGGTCAGCTTATCTTCTTGCTGATTGGGCAGCTGATTACGCGGTTGGGCAAATCTCAGACAGTCAAGAAGAAGAATCTTATCCAAAGAAACATTCCAAGGACAAGAACCGAGAGCTGCTAGCGTTTTGGTCACCGTTCCTTCTCTTACACCTTGGAGGTCCAGACACCATTACAGCACTTGCCCTGGAGGATAATGAGCTATGGAACAGACACTTGTTTAGTCTTGTCTGTCAAGCAATCGCCACTGTGTATGTGATCTTGTTGTCTATACCAAATAGGCTTCTGACTCCAACAGTAATCATGTTTGTTGGCGGAGTGATCAAGTATGTCGAGAGAACAGCTGCGTTGTTCTCAGCGAGTCTTGACAAGTTCAAGGATGCCATGCTCAAGGATCCTGATCCTGGTGCTAATTACGCGAAGCTCATGGAGGAATATGCAGCTAAGAGGGATATGAATATGCCAACAGATGTAATTGTGGTGAAGGATCCAGAGAAAGGACGGGAAGGCAATACTCCAATTAGGCCTCAGAATAAACCTTTGACTTCCCTTCAAGTTGTTCAGTATGCTTTCAAGTACTATAACATCTTCAAAGGTCTTATTGTTGATCTAATCTTCACTAATCAAGAGCGCGACGAGAGCAGGAAATTCTTTAACTCGCTGACCGCAGAAGAAGCTTTGTGTATCATCGAAGTGGAGCTCGGCCTCATCTATGATTGTCTGTTCACCAAAGCAGAGATTCTGCATAACTGGACTGGAGCTGCGTTCAGGTTTATAGCTCTGGGGTGCCTTGGTGCGTCTCTCTTCTTCTTCAAGATGAGTAAGAAAGATCAATATGATGGATTCGATGTCGCCCTTACTTACGCATTGCTCATATGTGGAATAGCGCTTGATTCCATTGCTCTTCTCATGTTCTGTGTATCTGACTGGACCATCGCTAAACTGAGTAAACTAAAGGAGGACCTGGACGAGATCAGCGACACCAGGCTAGACGGAGTTCTCAACTGGATTCTCAGTTTCAGGAATTTTGGATTGGAGGATGGACATGAAGTGCTCAACAGATGCTTTATGCTTCGCAGATGGTCTGAGTATGTTCATGCTTACAACTTGATTGGATACTGCTTGAAGATACGTCCTAAGAGAATCCATCATACCAAGGGTAAAAACACTTTCTTTCACAATATCATTCACATTTTGGACAAACCCATCAGAGAAACTCGCCAGTTTCATACTTGGATTGGTCGCATTCTCAGCAATTTGTCCAAGAAAGAAAATCGGGTAACTCATACAGTTCTGAAGCATCTTCTCCTTGTTCCTCATCTCCTCAAACTTTCGATCTACGAAGTAATAGACTTTTTCGGTATCAAAGATTTGGTTGAGGAGATAAGATTCACAGTCAGTGATCGCCTCACCAGAGAACTATGGAATTTCATATTCACAGAGGTGCAACATAAACACCGGTTTGCGGAAGACCAAGAAAGTGCAAAAGGTCTATCTTCAGCTAGAGGAAACTGGACTCTACTTGAAACATCAAGCAAAAACAAACAAGACGGATCTGCCCATGCCAACCTTCTTCAGTACGTAACAGGAAAGGATTACGATCAGAGCATCCTACTGTGGCACATCGCCACAGAACTCTTATACCAAAGTCCAATAGAGAAAAAAGTCACAGAGAAACAAGAACACAGTGACCGGGAGAAACAAGAACACAGTAACCGAGAGTTCAGCAAAATCCTATCTGACTACATGATGTACCTCCTTATAATGCAGCCTAATCTGATGTCAGCTGTTTCTGGAATCGCAAAGATACGTTTCAAAGACACATGCGAAGAGGCAAAGGAATTTTTCAAGAGGAGGCATATCAATAAATCAAGTTATGAAAATGAAAACCTTGTTAAAGAAGCAAGTGAAGCTATTCTTTCTGTCAACACAGAAATTTCGCCAATGGCTGTGAAAGGAGACAAAAGCAAATCTGTTCTGTTTGATGCAAGTGTGCTTGCAAAGGAGCTAAGGATTGAAGGAGAAAAAATGTGGGAAGTAGTGAGCAAAGTGTGGGTTGAGATGCTTTGCTATGCATCAATTCATTGTGACTCCAAAGAACATGCTTCTCAACTTAGCAAAGGTGGTGAACTCATCAACTTTGTCTGGCTATTAATGGCTCACTTTGGACTTGGAGATCAGTTCCAAATCAACAGGGATGATGCAAAAGCCAAACTGATAGTGGCCAATTGATTATCAATACAACTACACATATTCCAGTTTGTTTTGTTTCTATATGTTTTACTTTATTCACTTAGCTTCCTTGAATAATCTGCACTTGTGGTGTAATAAACTTTGAGTTATGAACATGAAAATCAATAATTATAGGTAAATGTTTATTTAAAGGTATCGTTATAAACATGGAAACAATAACCTTATAGTAATAACATAAAAGGAATAAAAAGCAACTGTAAAGGAGTTTTTCTAAGTGATCTCTGTACTTTAAACATGTACTAATCTAATCAAATACACTCACGAATACCTCTTATTTAAAAATATTTGTTTTCACTTCACTGCGTAAAAGTTAAGATTTTTTTAATTAGTTAAAGAAAATCAAGCAAAAAAATAAAATACTTCCACTATTTTTAAGCATCGTGTGTACAAGACTAAAGTGTGATCTTCTTCATTTTATTATCAACAAGAAAAGAATATTTTATTCTAACACAGAAAAAGCCATTGATTAAAGAGTTACCGTGGAATATAAGAATGGAATGCAGAACTTACAATAACGTGGGAGAAGACAATTCACGTGGTATATCATATAGCTTTATTTAGTAAAATTGCGGTCAAATAATTAACAATCATTGTAATCCCCTATATATATAACAAGAAAACAGCAAATTTGATACTTATAGCTTAGTTTTTTGCAGACAAAAAGAGTAACAACAATGCAAGTATTTCCACCACCACTAAAAAAGATCTTAGACGAATGGAACATCAGAGGACTTATGATACTGTCTCTGTTGTTACAAACGTCTCTTATCTTCCTTGCACCGATGCGGAAACGCACATTTAATAAGTGGCTAGCTGTGGTTCCATGGACCGCGTATCTTTTAGCGGATTCGACAGCTATTTATGCGGTGTCTCAGATCACTAAGAACCAAGGGAAAGAACCAGAACATGACGACGATCCTCCAAAAAACAAGAAGCTACTGGCTCTGTGGGCACCGTTTTTGTTGCTGCATCTTGGTGGACCGGACACGATAACCGCGTTGGCTGTTGAGGATAATGCGTTATGGAAACGTCATTTGTTTAGCCTCGTCTCTCAAGCGCTCGCATGTAAGTAACGGTTTCGATACAATTTGGATTTATCGAAATTCGAAAGAAAAAACATAATGTATCCAAATGATTACAAAAATGTATAAAATTTGGACATATCGAAATTCGAAAGAAAAAACATTATGTCTCCAAATGATTACGAACATTTATAAAAGAAACAGACGAAATGTAAAAAAAAAAATGATAATTCAGTTTTGCAAAATTACTATTTTCTTATACTATCCGTTCGGGGTTTGCTGTGTGCTCTAGACGTAGTAACTATTCGAAACATGTATGTGCATTGGGATGAAGATTAAACGTAATTAGTTATCAAGTGATAAATATTAAATGCAATATATGCTTTTCATTGCTATGTCTTTGGATTTTTCACATACCAATCATGTAAGTGTGCAAATCTCACCTAACATTTTTACCAAAAAAAAAAAAAAAAGTGTGCAAATCTCATGATTTAACATTAGGCCATTTCGTTATTTTATGATTGAAAAGTACTTCTTTAATTTATTATTTGGTTGGCACAAAAAAACAAATTTTTTAAAAAGATATATAAGAGAAATTCTATGTTTATATTTATATTTGTTTAGTCTATTTGTTTTTGTTTTTGTTTTTTATTTTTGATAATTGGAGTGATCCGGTTCAACGGATACTATGAGCTCCGAGTCAGGTCATGGGAACTTTTCTCCCTAGTTGATTTCTCGGGTCAACGGGCCATGAGATCCGACGCTAGTCTATTTGTTTCTTCTTATGATATTATGATTTTTAATGTCGTTTTCAGGTGTTTATGCGATGGTGCAATCGATGGAAAACGTCTTATGGCCACCAATCACACTTTTATTCATCACCGGAACGATTAAATACGTGGAGAGGTCACTCGCATTGTACTCGGCGAGCTTAGAAAAACTCAAAAACAGCATGCAACTACCACCAGACTCTAAGATAATGGAAGAATACGCTTCAAGAAAACAGGCTAATCTCCCAACTAATATCATCTTAATCGAGGAACCTGACAAGCACGAGAGACCCCCTACACTCGTTAGACCGGGCCATGATTTAACCCATCTTGAAATCGTTCAATACGGCTTCAAATTCTTCAACACTTTCAAAGGTCTTGTTGTTGATCTTGTTTTCAGTCGTAGTGTCCGAGACGAAAGCAGAGATTTCTTCAATGTCTTGAAACCGGGAGAAGCTCTTCGGATAATTCAATCCGAGCTCGATTTTCTATACGAATTGATGTATACGAAAACCGCGATTCTTCATACGATAACTGGTGCTCTGTTTCGGTTCATTGCGTTTGGATCACTTCTTTCTGCCTTTTATGTCTTCCATCGTAGACCGCTTAAGTCTGGGGATCTTCAAAGAGCAGATGTTGTGATTACTTACATTTTGTTTATAATTGGTATCGCACTTGATCTCGCGTCAATGGTCATGATGTTCTTGTTCTCAGATTGGACATTCGCAGTATTGAGAAAGCTTAAGGATGATCCCGATGACAAAACGAGTTATATCGACATTTTACTCGATTGGTTTCTCGGGTTTAGGACACGGAGATGGTCAGGCACGATCTATGGATTCAACTTTTTCGGATTTTGTCTGAAAGCCAAAGTTTCAAGAATACATCAGAAGAGAAACTGCAATGTTTTCGTGTGGGAATACGTCGGTTCCATGTTTGATTATTGGGTTATCAGACGAATCCAAATGTTGTTTGGAGTGATCAGGAACGTTAATAGATCAATCAGAAGCGTGATGAGGCAATGGTCTAAGAAGAATCTGATGTTTCGTTACACGGTTTACCCGTTATACCTTGTATTCTTCGCAGGGATTCTTGAAGTTTTCAGAGTACTTTGGGGTCTCATTGATCGAGTCTTCAGTGTTAAATCTTATCTAGACGAGATTAGATTCATATCGAGCGAGCCTTTGTCGAAGAATCAATGGGAATTTATATTCAATGAGCTGAAGAATAAGTCCTACTTTGCGGAAACACCTGAAGTTACAAAGAAACTGTCTTCGGCGAGAGGAGAATGGGCTTTACGGGATACGATTTTAGGGGAAAGTGAAATATTGTTGCGTTATGTAGAGAATGTTCCTTATGATGAAAGTCTTCTCCTTTGGCATATTGCTACTGAACTCTGTTTTCAACAAGAAGAAGGTGGGAAGATTGAGAATCTAAGCAAAGAAAGTTACGATGACCGCGAATTCAGCAAGATTACATCGGATTACATGATGTATTTGTTGATAATGCGGCCGAAATTGATGTCGCAAGTGGCAGGAATCGGAACTATACGGTTCAGAGACACTTTAGCTGAAGCTGAGAGGTTTTTCAAGGAAAGGCATATCAAGAACCTGAGAGATATGAAACGAGCGAGTAAGACGGTTTTATCGGTTCGTAACGATTATGAGCCAATGCTTGTGAAGGGAAATCGAAGTAAGTCGGTTCTTTTCGATGCAAGTATGTTGGCAAAAGAGCTTCAGAGAGTGGAAACGAATAATAGTAGAAATGGAGATGGGAAATGGAGAGTGTTGAGTAAAGTGTGGGTTGAGTTGCTATCTTACGCAGCAAGTCATTGTAAAGCTACGGAGCATGTGGCGCAACTTAGCAGAGGTGGTGAGCTTCTAAGCTTTGTTTGGTTGTTGATGGTTCACTTTGGTTTATCAGATCAGTTTGAGATCAATAAAGGAGATGGTAGAGCTAAACTCATTGTAGGAGAGTGATAGTTATATAACAAACAAATAAAATAAAATATCTTTTCTTTTGTATGTGTGTATTTGTAATCGTTTTGTCTATGTTTATAATTTCAAGCAATGTACATACATCAGATTGATTTTTCTTTTTTTACTCTTGATATAAGAACAGAGATTCTCAACCCATCACCAAAATCAGCCAGAATTTGCATGGATTTGTTATAAAAATGAAATCTTTACAAATGTCCAGGTTCCTAGTAAGCTAGGATCGGATTTGAATGATAGCAAGCAGGGTCATTCGTCCCATTTAAGTCACCCATGAGTCCATGACCATACCAGATTAAAATATTTTGCTGGTTTTGACGGACTAGTCCGTGGTCCTAAAACCACCAACCCTAGCTACCTCCACTTGCCTTATGACTAAGGGTTTTGTGGGACGGTCCACACAGTTTATTTGGGTGATGGCCACATCATATATCATCCTGCATAAGCGGAATTATGAGCTAAGTAGTTAGACAAGTAAAAGCACACCGTCATTTTTATTTTTGATAAGAATGTAAATATTTCATTAAAAATGAAAGCAGTTTAAGTTTACAATCAATGATCATAAACCTAAACAAATGGTCACATGGCACACCGTCATTCCTCAGCTATATCTTTGTATCGAAATCGGGGTCAGTTAAGTCTCCATATTCTCAAGGATATCTAGGATCTTATTTTTCACTTTAAAACTTAATTAGGTTTTTGTCAGTTACACAAAATCAAGCCAAAAACAGAAAATCCTTGTACTATACTATTTTAAGTAACGTGTGTGAAAGAGTAAAGTATGATTTTCTTGATTTTATTATCAACAAGGAAAGAATATTATATTCTGACACACAAAAGAGCCCTTAGTTAAAGAGTTACCGTGGAATATAAGAAAGGAATGCATAAAATACACACTGAAACAATTCACGTGTTATGAAATAGCTTCATTTATAAATTTTAGGTCAAATAATTAACAATTAATCTAATCGATCTCCCCATATATATATATATATACCCTGTCCCTGAGTAAGAGAGCATGCATGTGAAACAGCAAATTTGATACTTAACAAGCAACAATGCAAGTGATTCCACCAGGAATAAAAAAGATCTTAGATGCATGGAACATCAGAGGACTTGTGATACTGTCTCTGTTGTTCCAAACGTCTCTTATCTTCCTCGCACCGATGCGGAAACGCACATCAAGGAAGTGGCTCACTATGGTTCTATGGACCGCGTATCTTTTAGCGGATTGGACTGCTAATTATGCGGTGTCTCAGATCACTAAGAACCAAGGGAAAGAACCAGAACCTGACGATCCTCCAAAAAACAAGAAGCTACTTGCTATGTGGGCACCGTTCTTGTTGCTGCATCTTGGTGGTCCGGACACGATAACCGCGTTGGCTCTTGAGGATAATGCATTATGGCAACGTCATTTGTTTGGCCTCGTCTCTCAAGCGCTTGCAGGTAAGAAACGACTGAACACGATTCAGATCATATCTTTGGAATATACATTATATGTGCATTGCATGAAGATAGAACACTATTTATCACTTATCAAGTAACAATTATATAGTAAAATGTAATATAGGCTTTTTATTGGTTGTTTATGGAATAACCAGAACCATACAATGCGGGATAATGTGATTATGTAGAATTGAATTCGAATGAAATAATGGCAGAAGTGGACATTATATTACACCACTTGATTAACAACAATTTTTTTGGCTATTTCATTATATTAATAAAAATAATGCAGGTTTAGGGTTTAGTATTTATGGTTTAGGATTTAGTTTTGAAAGTTTAAAATTTAGTTTTAGTTTATGTGGTATTTTCAGAAAAAATATGTTTTAGTGGTATTTTTCAGAAACAAAACTATTGATGTTATTTTTGGAACAAAAACTCATTTTCATAGTATAATTTACTTTTAAATGTAAGCAATAAAATGTTAAAAGATTTTCTAAAATGACATAAAATGTAAATATAATGAAATTAAATGTTATTCTCTAATAAAGGTTTTTAATTTTAATATATAGTGTAGATGATTTTAATGTCGTTTTCAGGTGCTTATGCGGTGGTTCAATCGCTGGAAAACGTCTTGTGGCCACCAATAACACTTTTATTCATCACCGGAGTGATTAAATACGTGGAGAGGACACGAGCATTGTACTCAGCGAGCTTAGACAAATTCAAAGACAGAATGCTTCAACCAGCAGACTCTGGTCCTAACTACGCTAAGCTTATGGAAGAATACGCTTCCAAGAAAGAGTCAAATCTCCCAACTAATATCCTCTTACTCAATGAACCCGACAAGCACGAGAGACCTCGTACACTCGTTAGACCGGACCGAGATAAATTAACCGATCTCGAAATCGTTCAATACGGGTTCAAATTCTTCAATACTTTCAAAGGTCTTGTTGTTGATCTCATTTTCAGTTTCCATGAGCGAGACGAAAGCAGAGATTTCTTCAAAGAGTTGAAACCGGGCGAAGCTCTTCGGATTATTGAAACCGAGCTCGGGTTTCTATACGAATCAATGTATACGAAAACCGCCATTCTTCATACGTTATGGGGTACTCTGTTTCGGTTCATTGCGTTTGGATCACTTCTTTCTGCCTTCTTTGTCTTCCATCATAGACCTCTTAAGTCTGGGGATCTTCATGAGGCAGATGTTGTGATTACTTACATTTTGTTTATAGTTGGTATCGCACTTGACCTCGTGTCAATAGTCATGTTCTTGTTCTCAGATTGGACATTCGCGGTATTGAGCGAGCTTAAGGATGATCCCGATGAAGAGAAGAGTTCTATCGACTCTTTATTCAATTGGTTTCTCTGGTTTAGGAGACCGCAGTGGAAGAATCATACATGCAACGGTAACCAGACCCACGAGGTGCTCGTGACGCCGTTTTTATCACGGAGATGGTCAGGCACGATCTACGGATTCAACTTCATCGGATTTTGTCTGAAAGCAAAAGTTTCAAGAATCCATCAGAAGGAAAACTGCAACGTTTTAGTGTGGGAATTCATGGTTTTCATATTAGATCGGGTTATCAGACGAATCCAAATGTTGTTTGGAGTGATCAGGAACGTTAATAGATCAATCAGAAGCGGGCTGAGGCAATGGTCTATGAACAAAACGATGATTCGTTACGCAGTTTACCTGTTATACCTCGTGTTCTTTGCGGGTATTCCTGAAGTTTTCAGAGTCCTTTGGGAATACATTGATCGAATCTTCAGTGTTAAATCTTATCTAGACGAGATTAGGTTCATATCGAGGGAGCCTTTGACGAAGAATCAATGGAAATTTATATTCGATGAGCTGAAGGATAAATCCTACATGGCGGAAACGCCTGAAGTTGCAAAGAAAGTGTCTTGGGCGAGAGGAGAATGGGCTTTACGAGATTCGATACTGGAGGAAACTGATACATTGATGCGTTATATAGCGAAAGTTGATTATGATCAAAGTCTCCTTCTTTGGCATATAGCTACTGAGCTCTGTTTTCAAGCAGAAGAAGGTGGGGAGGTTAAGAATCTAAGCAAAGAAAGTTACGATGACCGAGAATTCTGCAAGATTATATCGGATTACATGATGTATTTGTTGATAATGCGACCGAAATTGATGTCGGAAGTGGCGGGAATCGGGACTATACGGTTCAGAGACACTAAAGCTGAAGCTGAGAGGTTTTTCAAAGGACGGCAAATGAAAGAGTCGAGAGATATTAAACAAGCGAGTGAGACGATTTTATCGGTTAGTAACAAAATTCAGCCAGTACTTGTGAAGGGAGATCGAAGCAAGTCGGTTCTTTTCGATGCGAGTATGTTGGCGAAAGAGCTTCAGAAGTTGAAAGAGAGTAGTGACAGAGATGGGAAATGGAGAGTGTTGAGCAAAGTGTGGGTTGAGTTGCTATGTTACGCAGCAAGTCATTGTAAAGCTACGGAGCATGTGGCACAACTTAGCAGAGGTGGAGAGCTTCTTAACTTTGTTTGGTTGTTAATGGCTCACTTCGGTTTAGCAGATCAGTTTCAGATCAATAAAGGAGATGCTAGCGCTAAACTCGTTGTAGGAGAGTGATAGTTATAACAAACAAATCAAATAAGATATATAGTTTTTTTTTGTTTTCTCTTATGTGTGTGTGTGGGTTTGTAATCTCTTTTGGCTTTGTTTCTAATTTCAAGCGATGTTTAACATATTTTGTTTGATTTGAATCTTGATTAAGGACAGAGATTATCGACCCATCAGATTGTTGTCTCCAAGGAATAGAACGGTCCATTGCACAAACAAGATGGTTACCTTATTATATATATGAGTAAAGAATAAAGTCTTCTTATTTGTTCGAACCTTGTCTTACAAGGAATAATCAAGGGTTTTGGATGAACTTAGGGTTTGGAAAAAAGTTGGGATTTTTGGAGTTGATAAGATGGATTAAGTTTTGGTATGGGAGCTCAAGGGTCATGTGTTTTTCATGGACATCGATACTTTGCTTCTTCTCCTATGATTCCATTTCTTTGTTTAATGAGGAAGTAAAAGGAACAGTGTCTTGATGCTTTTCCTCTGTCTCTGTTCGATGTCTATGGAAAGTTATTTAACATATTATAAAAAAGGAAGATTTCTTGAGTTTTTTAATAAAATTCAGAAAAAGAGGATAGCTTACAAGGTGCATGTTGTTCTCTAAAATACTTGAATGACATCTTTTCAGTAAAAAGACTTTAAGGTACCATTTTTTCGTGAAAAGCTATTATTTTTTGGCTGGAAAAATTATTGTAGATCACCATAAACTTAGATCATAAAGCTTGTTTCTTCATATAAACCATATGCAGTTTTCTTGTCTTAATTTTCACAATGCATGATTACTACATGGAAAACAATTCTGACATTGAATGAGACCTTGACTTGGTTCTTCATCAACTAGTCCCATGCATGTCTGACAAATTAACTTGTTAGGCCTGCAAATTGTGTCTCTGGTTTTTTTTTTTTGTTTTACAAGAACTCTAAGCAACATATGCAGTTGAATCATACAAATCAAATCTTCATCCTTTGTAGGGAATTGCTGGCACTCGTTACCATTCTGATCATGATGCAACAAGAATATAATTATATCGATTGGACTATCCGCAACTTATCTGAGTTACGGACTCAGCTAAGTGAAATGTCTCTATTAGTGCCTCTATCCAAGAAAGCTACTGTTAACAACAATGAACAGCCGAGCGAAAGACGACGAAGTGAGGAGAAGAGATCATCTTGGTGGGTTCGGGTCAAAGAAAAACTTAAACAAATTTGTAAGGTGAAGAACGAGGCTACAAACCATGCAAGGGACAGTGATGATATTCAAAGTGCAAGCAGAAGAATGAGGCGGTACATTGGTGACGAACAAGAAGATGTAGGCCTCGAGATCCTGAAATTGCTAAATGACGTTGATCAGATGATATCTGCATTAAAGAATATGACTGTGTTTCAAACCAATATGAGCAAGTCGTTGGAGCGTGTTCATTCAATTAACATAGGAGCAATACTACTGAAGACGGAATCAATCAAGTCCCGCGCTCACGATCTCAAGACAATCAGAAGAAAAATCTCTGCTTTGAAGTGCCAGATTCCATCATTGCTCTACAAACAATCATCCAGTGTAGTAAGCATCGCGGAATCTCTAACCGCTGTTGAGGAGATCAATGAGAACGGGAACGACATATACTTGCCAGGCCTCCACGTTTCTGAATATTTCAGAAAGTCCTCAGCTTTTGAAGAAGTTTTGGAGAAATTTCAAGGCCTTGACTTCACTCACAAGCTATGCTTGCTGTCCTTTGCCGTGTTCCCGGAAAACAGAAAGGTTAGAAATACAATGTTGATGTATTGGTGGATCGGAGAAGGTTTCATCGATTGTGATGATTCTGAATTTTCAGTAACAAGAATTCTTGATGAATTCTCAGCAAAAAGATTACTAGAGCCGGTCGAAGATGAGAGGAAACTGAAACCAAGTAGTTATAAGATGGAGCCTTATGTGCATTCTGCAGTTATATACTTAAGCCAAAATATTGGAACTATTTGAACTCTATAGCTCCAAAGGGAAGCTTATCATGAAAAAATCATCAAAGGGAAAGGTCTGCCTAGTGAAACATTCATGTTTGCTACGAGAGGCGAAAGTATCTGTAATGAAACCGGAAACCCTGCAGACAGTTTTCAATTCCTCTGAACGGTTTCCTGATTTCACATTCAAGTGGTTTCGGTCTATGGAATCACTTAGAGTGCTTTATTTAGGAAGATGGGAGCGGAACCCTGCGCGGCAAATCGAAGTTTTGAGCACAAAGTATTTTAGAGATATTAGGGCTCTCAAGAATTTGAGGCTTGCAAGTTTTCAAGGGATTTTGGGTGTCGGATATATCGAAAACTCAATTTGCGAGCTCCGAAAATTGGTGATATTAGATCTTAGAGAATGCGACAATCTACAGATTCTTCCTGAAGATATAGGCTTACTTGAGAATCTAGTTTACTTGGATGCATCAAACTGCTTTAAGCTAGATGACATGCCTAAGGGTGTTGCAAATCTCTCCAGATTACAGGTTCTTAAAGGATTTGTGATTGGTCCGTTAGATGATGAAGAGAACTGTGCAGTTAAACACCTGGTGAATCTTAGGAAGCTAAGCATAACTATAAAAAACAACCGTTTCAAGGTGGAAAATCTGATGGAGTCGTTGAAAGACCTCACACGACTCGAGAGTCTAAAAATCGCGTGGCGAATTCGAAGAAGAGAAGAAACAGAGGAGTATATAGAAATAACAAAAGAGGACAAGGAGAACCAAAAAGGTCCTTCTAGTTTAAAGAAGTTGGAGCTAGAAAGTTTCCCTTATAAGGACCCTCCAAGATTGTTAAATCCCAAAAATCTTGACAATCTTGAAAAGCTATCCATCAAAGGAGGAATGCTTAGCCGAATACTTGACGAGCATCAATGGCCCGTTCAGATCTTGCGTTTGAAGCATCTGCATGAATTCAAGATTGAGTGGAAGGAGTTGCAATCACTGTTCCCAAAAATGTTACTGTTGGAGAAATTTCAATGTCCAAATGTCACATTCTGTCCCACGGATGGTAACGGATTCTGGAGGAGGCCACAGGATTACATGGTAATAGATTCTAAATCTAAAGTTAATAGTTCAGCCCGACCCCAGAAAACAAAACCCACCCACGAAAAAGTCCGAAAATGTTAGTGCTTGTAATACTGTTTGTGTGTGTGTGTGTGTGTGTATTTTTTAGCATTTGATTTAAATGAAGTATAAAGTATTTATAAACTCTTTTTTACAGTCAATAATAATCTAATTGACTCTCAAATGAATATGTGGAACATGGCTAAATGATATAATTGACCGAATGATGTTCCCTTGATTCGGACAATGCCAATTGGTCCTGCCAACCAACTCGATGCGTTAGGATGGCATTTTGCAAAGTTGGATAAATATTCAGTTAAATCAGTTTATCATTCAAAACCAATGAAAGGATCCGAACGATCAACGGGTTGTTTTTTTAACCACAGTTCCACACATATCCCACCTCTTTTAATTATTTTACATGGAAATTAAAATGTCTTCTGAACTTGCGATATTTTAGATCCAGTTTAATCAGCAATGCCATGGAATCTCCGACAGACTCGTCTATTTGCTCAGAACCTTGTCTTACAAGGAATAATCTAGGGTTTAAGATTAACTTAGGGCTTCGAATAAAAGTTTGGATTTTTGGGGATTTTGAAGAAAATGGTTAACACGTCGATTAGATGGATTAAGTTTTGGTGTAACCATGAATCTGTGGCAGCTTAAGGGTCATGTTATACTACATGGATATCGATACTTTGCTTCTTCTTTTTTTCCCCACAGAAACTTTCTTCTCTCATAATTCCATTTCTTCGCCTAATGAGGAAGCAAAGAACAGTGTCTTAGATGCTTTTCCTTTGTCTTTGTTCGATGTCTATGTTAAGTTATTTACATTTATAAAAACGAAGATTTCTTGTCTTTTTTTTATTCAGAAACAAAGGATCGCTCACAAGGTGTTCAATAAACTATTTGAATGACATCTTTTTGGTAAAAAAAAGACTTTTATAAGGTACGCATGCTTTGCTTATTCTTAGTTTGGTTTGCATATATATAATCGATCGTTGGAGACATAACAAACCATGACTTAAGATCATAAAGTTTTGTTTCTATATAAACCATGTAGACCATAACTTAAGATCATAAAGTTTTGTTTCTATATATGCAGTTTTCTTGTCTTTTCATAATGGTTAATTAGTGGATGACTAGATGTAAAGTCTTATTAGTTTGGCTTCGCTTCATCAGGTTAATGTTTCACCATTGTCTGACATATGCTTGAATGGTATAGACCTTCTTGTCTTTCTGGTTATATATTTTCTGTAGAAGAACAAGCACTACTAAAATAGAACAACTCTACGCATCAAACGTAGTTAAATCAAACACATCAAAATCTTCATCCTTTGTTGGGAATTGCAGGCACTCGTTATACCATTCTGATCATGACGCAGCAAGAATGTAATATCGATAAGATTAAAGTCTTATCTCAGTTACAGTCTGACCTGAAGGCCAATACTAGTAGTCTACCCGATAAAGCTACTGTTAGTGCCAACAATGAACAACGAAGCGAAAGAATTGGGGAAAAGAGAACATCTTGGTGGGCTCGTTTCAGAGAAAGTTTTAAAAAACTTGGTAAGGTGAAGAACAAGGCTTCCAACCAAGCAAGCGACAGTGGAGGCAGTCAAGGCGGAAGCAGAAGAAGCAGGCAGTACATTGAAAAAGATCAAGAAAATGCAGAACATCAAGAAAATGCAGAACTTGAGATCCAGAGATTGCAGAATGACATTCTTCAGATGATAACTGCATTTAGGAAATTGACAGAGTTTCAAACCAATATGAGCAGGTCCTTGGAGCGTGATCTTCGTTCAAGTAAGCTAGGAGCACAGAATGACATTCTTCAGATGATAACTGAATTTAGGAACTTGACAGAGTTTCAAACCAATAAGAGCAGGTCCTTGGAGCATGATCTTCGTTCAAGTAAGCTAGGAGCAATACTAAAGCAGACGTACTCAATCAGGTCTCGCGTTCAGGATCTCACGGAAATCAGAAGAAAGGTGTCCGCCTTGAAGTGCCAGATCCCATCATTGCTCAACACAGAAACATCCAGAGAGTTAAACATCACGGATTCTCAAACCGCTGAGGAAAATGATGAGATCAATGAGAACGAGAACGACATATACTTGCCGGGCCTCCACGTTTCTAAAGATTTCAGAGAGTCCTCAGCTTTTGAAGAAGTGCTGGAGAAATTTCAAGGCCTTGACTTCACTGACAAGCTATGCTTGCTGTCCTTCGCCGTGTTCCCAGAAAACGGAGAGGTTAGAAGGACAATGTTGATGTATTGGTGGATCGGAGAAGGTTTCATCGATTGTGATGATCCTGAAAATTCAGTAACAAAAATTCTTGATGAATTCTCAGCAAAAAGATTACTTGAGCCGGTCGAAGATGAGAGGAAACTGAAACCATGTAGTTATAAGATGGAGCCTCATGTGCATTCTACAGTTATATACTTAGCCGAAGAACTGGATCTATTTGAACTCTATAGCTCCAAAGGGAAGGCTATCATGAAAAAATCACCCAAGGCAAAGGTCTGCCTAGTAAAAAAATCCTCGTGGCTACCAGAGGCGAAAGTATCTGTAATGAAACCGGAAACCCTGCAGACGGTTTTCAATTCCTCTGAACGGTACCCTGACTTCACATTCAAGTGGTTTCAGTCTATGGGTTTACTTAGAGTGCTTTATTTGGGAAGATGGGAACGGACCGCTACGCGCCACATTGAAGTTGAGAGCACAAAGTTTCTTGAGAATATGAAGTCCCTGAAGAATCTGAGGCTTGCAAGTTTTCAAGGGATCTCAAGGATCGAGAAGCTCGAAAACTACATTTGCTCGCTCCCCAAACTAGTGATCTTGGATCTAAAAGCATGCTACAATCTAGAGGGTCTTCCTAAAGATATAGGTGTACTTGAGAATCTGATTTACTTGGATGTATCAGAGTGTTATATGCTAGATTCAATGCCTAAAGGGATTGCAGATCTTCGTAAATTACAAGTTCTTAAAGGATTTGTGATCAGTCAGTCAGATGATGAAAGGAATTGTGCAGTAAAACACCTGGTGAATATGAGGAAGCTAAGCATAACCATAAACAAATCCGGTTTCGAGGTAGAATATCTAATGGGGTCGTTGAGAGGCCTTAAGAAACTTGAGAGTCTCAAAATTGCGTGGGGAGCTCGCTTTCCTGGACAGACAAGCGAGAAGACGAAAGGAGAAGATAGAGTTAGTGGTAAGAAAGAAGAGGCTAAGTTAGAAGAAGGGAAGAAGCATGAAGAGGCAAAAGCAGAGAGTTCAAAATCTGACAAGGTCGTCGAGGAAGAGAATAAGACAGATCCTTCCCAAGAGGCAACAAAGATGATTCAGAACAAACCAGACAGTCAGAAAGGAAAAAACAAAGTAGAAGAGGAAGGAGATGGAGATAAGGGGAAGGCTGGTCTAGAAGAAGGAAAGAAGCAAGATGAAGTAGAAGCAGAGAAATCGAAATCAGAGGGAGAGAAGAAGACAAGTCCACCACAAGAAACCAAAGACACAATCCAAAACAAGAAAGATGATAAAACTAAAGTAGAAAACAAAGGCGATAGAGATGAGGAGAAGGTTGATCCAGAAGAAGAAAAGAAGCATGATAATGTTGAAGCAAGGATCTCGAAATCAGACAAAGTTATCGAGGGGGAAAAGAAGACAAGTCCACCACAAGAATCCAAAGACACAATCCAAAACAAGACAGATGATAAAACTAAAGTAGAAAACAAAGGAGATGGAGATGAGGAGATGGCTGATCCAGAAGAAGGAAAGAAGCATGATAAGGTTGAAGCAGGGATCTCGAAACCAGACAAAGTTGTCGAGGGGGAAAAGAAGACAAGTCCACCACAAGAATCCAAAGACACAATCCAAAACAAGACAGATGATAAAACTAAAGTGGAAAACAAAGGAGATGGAGATGAGGAGAAGGCTGATACAGAAGAAGGAAAGAAGCATGATAAGGTTGAAGCAGGGATCTCGAAATCAGACAAAGTTATCGAGGGGGAAAAGAAGACAAGTCCACAACAAGAATCCAAAGACACAATCCAAAACAAGACAGATGATAAAACTAAAGTCGAAAACAAAGGAGATGGAGATGAGGAGAAGGCTGATCCAGAAGAAGGAAAGAAGCATGATAAGGTTGAAGCAGAGATCTCGAAATCAGACAAAGTTGTCGAGGGGGAAAAGAAGACAAGTCCACCACAAGAATCCAAAGACACAATCCAAAACAAGACAGATGATAAAACTAAAGTAGAAAACAAAGGAGATGGAGATGAGGAGAAGGTTTATCCAGAAGAAGGAAAGAAACATGATAAGTTTGAAGAAGGGATCTCGAAACCAGACAAAGTTGTCGAGGGGGGAAAGAAGACAAGTCCACCACAAGAATCCAAAGACACAATCCAAAACAAGACAGATGATAAAACTAAATTGGAAAACAAAGGAGATGGAGACAAAGGAAAGGCTGATCCAGAAGAAGAAAAGAAGCATGGTAAGGTAGAAGCAGGAATCTCGAAATCAGACAATGGTGTTGAAGGAGTTAAAAAGGGTAGTCCTTTCGGGGAATCAACAGACGCGATCCAGAACAAGCCAGATGATCACCAAAGAGGTGACAAACAAGAAGAGAAAGGAGATGGAGAAAAGGAGAAGGTTAATCTACAAGAAGAGAAGAAGCACGACGAGATAAAAGCAGAGAGCTTAAAAAAAGACAAGGTTACCAAGGGAGATGCGAAGACAAATTCTCCACAAGAATCCAAAGAAACAATCGAGACCAAGAGAGATGATCATAAAGAAGATAGCAAAGTGCAGGAAAAAGGAGATGGAGACAAAGGGAAGGCTGATCTAGATGAAGGAAAAAAGAAAAATGAGGTAAAAGCAGAGAGCTCGAAACCAGACAAGGTTATCGAGGGAGATGAGAAGAAAAATCAACAAAAAGAATCGAAAGACACAACGCAGAGGAAGCGAGATGATCACAGAGAACTTAGCAAAGTGCAGGAGAAAGGAGATGAAGAAAAGAACGGAGATGATTTAAAGAAGCTTGATGAGGGACAAGGAAAGACTCAGAAGTCATCAAGATTAAGTAAATTAAAACTGTGCATGGGAATTGTCCCACCAAAAAAAAAAACCAAAAAATGCGGAATATCTGATGATACCTCTAAACTTCCTTCAAGTTTGAAGAAGTTGGAGTTAGAATGTTTCCCTGACGATAACCCTCCGAGTTGGTTAAATCCCAAAGATCTTAACAATCTTAAAAAGCTCTCCATCAAAGGAGGAAAACTTAGCCGAATCAGCGATGAAAGTCAAAATGCAGAAGACAAATGGGCCGTTGAGATCTTGCGTTTGAAGTATCTTCATGAATTCAAGGTTGAGTGGAGAGATTTGCAAGCTCGGTTTCCAAAAATGACACTGTTGGAGAAGTATAAATGCCCTAAAATCGCATTCTGTCCCACAGATGGTAATGGAGTCTGGAGGAAACCATAGATATCACCAAATATGTGAAGATAAGCTGCATAGTTCTGTCATGTTAGCCTTTGTAACTTCTTTAGAGATTGTGTATCTGTCTCCACACCCTGAATAAAAATACACATTCCTACTTGTATAAATTAAATATATATCGTAAAGCTGTTAATTGTCTTATTGCCTTAGAATCATAAGATCGTTCAAATAGAAAATTTATATAATATATGTTTGAGAAAAGAAAAACAATCAAGACAATGTTCTTATTCACCCAAACAAGATCAGAAGAACATGCCTGGAATTTTACTTAAAAACCGAAACAAGAAACAGTAGAAAGAAAACCGGTAAGATGATGTTTCAAAGCCGGTCGTTATTCAACACGCAAAGCTTCAGACACACGCAGAACAAGATATGAGAATGGTTAGAAGCAACGATCTAGATGTTCAGTACTGTGTAAGTAGATCTTGCTCCAGCTACTTATATGATCTTCACTCTTCTGACGATGCCTCACCAGGCTCAATTATTTCCCAGTCCTGCAAATACACGCAGTGTAAAATGCTAAGATGACACTGAAAGAGACATGATATGGTGCAAGAAGACTCAAACACCTACGACCTGCCAAAAGAGAAAAAAATTATGATGCAACTAAACTTTGACAATTTGGACTCGGAAGTGTTCCTCTTCTGATAAACTCTGAATTGTGCTAAGACGTTAGACATGCAAAATATAGCTATGAAACTTCTTTTCTCAGGAAAACAAAAGGATAGGAAAAAGAGAAGCATTAATGGTCCTATATGTTCATTAGAGAGGTGAAAGTTGCAACTTACCGAGTCTTGGGGATTTCCCTCAAATTTTGGGCATTTATCGTGTGTTACTGTCAGATTAGTGAGAGTTGACAGTTCGACTCCTTCAACAACTTTCTCTAGCTTCTCACAATGCTTTACATTTAGGACTTCTAGGCTGCTAGGCATCTCCGGGAATATTGTCTTGATTTTCGGGCAGCAATCTAAGCTTAGGTTCTTCAGATTCTCGAAGTTACCAACAGAGCTTATTGTCTCCAATGATGGAAGGTTTGTAATAGACAAAGTCTCCAGTGATTTCAAAGGTTCCTCATCCACACCAGAGAAAAGGTCTTTTATGTCAGTGCACATCCTTAGCCAGCAACCCTTCACCGATTTGGTCTTGTTTAAGATAGATGTGAGCCTTGTGGGAGTACAGTCCACAAAAGACACAAACTCAACACTAGCTAGTGCTTCCTCCTCTAGCTTATTAGTTTCATTGATCTCCATGACTTCCTGTAGACTTTCGGAACCAACAAGTGATGATAGTGTCTTATATAGATCCCTCTCTATTGGGACTTTGAGAAGACGTTCCTTGCTGGCATCTCCCATCTCAGTAAGATCACTGACCCGAGGTTCATTTGATTGAATCTCTCTTGTTTCCTCAGAGATTTCTTGGGATTCAACAACAGCATCAGAGGAGCTAGGATTCTCAGATATCACATTTGACATTTTTTCCCTTACTTCGTTCCAATCCTTACCTTCAAAATACTTTCCATTTGCCAGAGTAATACGTTTTACACCATGGATTTTGCTCTCATTTGGCAACTTTGGTGTCTCCACTTGGGTTCCAGACAGGTTCACTTCACGTAGGAAAGACATTTCCTCAAATGATCCCTCAATCTTCTCCAGCTTGGTACTGCCGGAAACATCAATGACTTCAAGATTTGTGAGTCTCGTGATGTCTGGGATAGCATCTAGGTTGATGCAATTCCGTAGGAGAAGTTCGTTGAGACTGGACAGCTCATTGATGGTGGTAGCCAACTCGCTAAGATTAGTTCCGGAGAGATTAAGAGTTTTGAGTTCATGCTTATCCTCGAAGCACACTTCAAGCATTTCCACTAAGCTCGTAGTGCCAGAAAGATCAAGAATTTGGAGACCTGACAAGGGCTTCAAACTAGGCAATCTTCTCAATTTGCTACAGTTGCGCAACAAGAGCCGTGTCAAGAGGTGAAGCTTTTCGGCCACCGCAGAGTCCTGGAATATTGGTAGTCGCTCTATTTGGCTCTCCGAGAAGTCAAGGAGCTGAAGTTTTTTAAGAAGATAAAAGTTTTTGTTTTTGCTTTTGTCTTTCTTGTCAGCTTTTGTGTTGTCGAAACAAGTTTGAAGCCCACGAGCACCAGAAATATCAACAACCTCAAGCTCTACTAGTCCCTGTATGTTTGGCAGATTTTCCAATAAAGGACAGTCCTTGATAATGAGACAGTGAAGTTTCTCCAGTTGGGAAATGGTGGAAGGGGAAGATGTGATCTGAAGCCCT
The DNA here is from genome assembly GCA_011420285.2 of Erysimum cheiranthoides. Classification (NCBI taxonomy): domain Eukaryota; kingdom Viridiplantae; phylum Streptophyta; class Magnoliopsida; order Brassicales; family Brassicaceae; genus Erysimum; species Erysimum cheiranthoides. The sequence continues at coordinate 1,115,540 of CM022181.2, forward strand.
GAGAGGTGAAGACTTTGGAGTTCACGAAATGCCGTAAAGAAGTCGTCAGAGATTTCCTTCAGGGAGCTAGCACCAGAAACTTCAAGAGCATTTAGCTTTGTAAGAGTCTTAAGCTCTTCAATACTTTTCAGTAGATCACAGTCCCTGATTATAAGAACCCGGAGAAGTGTGAGCTGATCTGAAAAAGACGGGACAAAAGGTTCTACTGTGGGTTCAAAAAGGCCAAGTACTTCAAGCTCTTTCAGCTTCTTGAAGTACTTTCCAGGAGTTTCACGACGCAGACGATCTCCACTAACCAGAATTGTGGTAATCTTGTCTCCTTTCTTAGCTTGCACTGTTTTAATCATATCATCTATCTGGGTGATTTTCCCAATACCTTTTTTCTTGTCACCACCATAGACTCTAGAAAATCCAAGTCGAGATCTCCCTAAATGCCCACGACGTCGAGGATCAATTAAACTGATCATCGCCATCTCTGGTACCACCACATTGTTTTCTTGTATCTTTAACATTCCACGGTTTATAAGCTCCATCAAAATAGAATGACCTTCCTGGTACGCCTTTTCGACAGACCTAACAGGATCAAAGTAACCTTCAAGTATCCATTGTGTGATCAGGTCACGGTAGTAAACACAGCCACAATGCTCAAAGAAGTCCAAGCTATGCCAAAAACAATCGAAGATGGCATTCTTTGATGATGAGTCATAGGTTTCCAACAGTTCATATGCAAGATACATGATTGGATTGATAGCACTCTCAGACCGATCAGCCGAGAGAACCTCTTCTATCTTTTCGTATATTTTTTCTTTTAGTTTCTCCTTTTCCAGATCAGGAGTTCTTTGCATAATCCATTTTAGGGACTTGGCTAGCACCACGATTGCAGCTGGCGAGTTCTTGCTCTTTTCCACAACGTCACATGACTCACATATCAATTTCTCAATCTTCCAGTCTTCCGAGATAAGCGACGCTAATAAATTTTTCAGGTAAAGCTTATTGATCGAGTCAACTAAACCCTTTGACATATCAACTAAACCATCTGACACATCTATCAAACCGATTGTATCAGGACACTTAGTGTCCACCTTTGACTCAGCTGCAGTAGAAGGTGCACTTTCCCCATCATGCTTTGTATCCTGTGCGCTTTCCGTGGCTTGAGCCTCACTTGCACTCGCATTATCTTCGTCCACAGGCTCAATTTCCCCAGCTTCTGACTCAGCTTTGCTGTCACTCTTTTTATCATCTTCCTGTTCACTCTTTGTTTCAGGCTGTGTAGCTTCCTCAACTCCTTTTCTTCTTCTTGTAATAATAATTTTCAGAGGTGGGTGATCTTTTTCTCCTGAATCTCTAAGTTTCGGATTTTGATAAATCTGATTCTTAAGGAAATCCTCAAGATTTTTCACCTCCTTAGTTTCAGTGGCTTTGTTTCCTTCAACAGCAAGCTTTAAATCTTTCATCACCATCTTTTCAGTGGTTTTGTTTCCTTCATCATCAAGAATCAATAGAAGATATTTCTTCTCTCCATCAGTTGCCTCTCCTCCATCACTTTGTTGCTTCTTCCCAACCTCCTTTCCCTTTTCATCAACCAACTCATCTTTTTTCTTAGGCAACTTCTTTTCTATCTCTTCAATGATCTTCTTCTTCAATTCATCCAACAAAACTTCAGGCTTCTTCTCATCCTCCTCATCTTCATCTCTATCATCAACTTCAGTCTCTTCAAAATCAGAGTATACACATAACTGTGAAGCTATGTTCTCATAAAGAGACCGTTCATCCTTAAACTTGTTGTTAAGATGCAAGCAGAGAGTCAGAAAGCACAAGTTATTGTCAGTAACATGCTCTCCCACCATCTTTGCCAGCCTCGTCTTCCCAATTCCAGCTTCACCAGCCAGTAAAACTCTCTGATGTCCATCTCTTCCCAGAACTTCCACAATCTCTTTACACAATTTATCATCATTCTCTTCAAGAGACACTTCTGCATTAATATCTGGGAAATAAAACTACATTAAAGCTTCTTGCTTTAAGAAAAAAAAAAAAAAAAACACATCTTTTCTAATTTTTATTTCAAACTCAAAATCAAAGACTAACTTTGCAATATTCATGTTCCTTGTATATTTGCAGACAACAAAAAAAAAAAGAAAGAAAAATGGCAAAGAAGACACAACAAATCTAACACAGTCCTCAATTTCAATGTTTTTAATTTGAATACCCTTTAACAAAAAAAAAAAAAAAAAAACAAATCAAGACAATCCTCAATTCCATGGAGGAAGAGAATAGTAGTTACCTGGAGGAGTCTCCGCCATGATCGGATTTGTTTGGCCGGAGAGTTAAGTTTTTGTTCGGCGAGCTCTTTGCCTTCTCTACAAAGCGAAGTCAACCTCTGTTCATCTCTCTCTCTCTCTCTCTCTCTCTCTCTCTCTCTCTCTTTTTACATAATAATTTCTCAAATGTATTTAGACTGTATTAGGATGAACAATAATTTTGTATAAGTTTCTTTAACTTTTAACTTTCTACCATTGCAGACTTGCAGTCAATTCGATTCTATTGTCTGAATAATATTCAGAATTACTAAAATGTATTCCCGGTCCCAATGTAACTTACGATAATTGTCGACTTTTAATTTTTGTAAGTCTTCATTTCAAAAAAAAAAAAAAAACTTTTCTATAATGATTTAAGAATTCATTTTAGTATTGAATGACAAGAGTTTGGATTTTTCAACCATTTTTATCTTTTTTAATATTTTTATCGACAAATTTAATGCTTTAAAAATCATTTCTAGTATTGAGTGATATACTGATATTTTTTTTTGGTAGGATTGAGTGAGATATACTGATATGAGTTTGAGTTCTTTAATTTCACCAAAATCAGTTTTTATATTTTGTGAATTAATCTGAATTTTAACATTGAAATCTCAACATTTTTAGTTTACAATCTCTCAAATATAAAAACAAAAAAAAAATATATCAAAAATATATATATATATATATATATCAAAATCTCAACATTTTATTATAAAAGAGATTAGTATAATATTTACTAGTTTTCATAAAAATTTATTTGCAAGTTGCAATTAATAAGCAAATCCATGTTTTCTCGTTAATTTATGTTTGGCGCTCTTTTATTATTAGGGTTATTCTTTACTTTTAATTATGGATTGTTATTATTTCTTTTTCACAACAAACATTTATTGTCAAAGTTACTGGGTGTGGCTGTAGAGATTTAGGCTCTGAATACTAACTGTGTTTTTAACTGTGAGATAAATTTGGTGCGATATTTTGACACTGTTACATCATTGTTGCGGTGTGGTTTTGTAATGCGATATAGTTACCATTCGAAATTTTAGTAAAATAGTTTAGTTAGGGCATTGGTAAAGTAATAATAAAAATGTGTGTTCTTAGGGTTTTAAAATAATAAAAATGTTGAATAGTAGCTACAACTGTTTTTAAAATTATAAAAACTGTTTTTCAGGAAGAACAGTTTGCAGGATAAGTTACAACTGTTTTAACACTATTCACAACTTTTAATATTTTTATATTCTTTAGAACACATGAAGTGTTATTGCGTTGTCAATGGCCTTATATTATATTAGGAGTATTAAGTAAACAAGAATAAGACAAAACAGCTCTCTATACAGAGTAGTATTTTTTTCCCTTATTACTAGTACTAATTTACAATTAAAAGTTGTGCAAAATTAACAACAATAATCTGGACAATTCGAGGCTTGCATGTGAAAACTGAAAAGTAGTGCTGTATTGAATGCGTACATTGATGAGCTTTACCGACTTAAAAACGAATTGGTCATTATTTTTTATATTTTCGCTTGGTCTTTGATTATTACTACAAATTATAATGAAAAGTCGTGCAATTTAACAAATAGAAATTAATCAAATTACTTTTAATTAGTAAGAATAATTCGTACCTGGTTAAGACTATAATTTTTTTTATGCCAACTGTTACGAATATATAATGTGTATGTGTTAGACCATCTACTAACTTAGATGTTAGACTTGCTGTCACTTAATATTGTGTATTTTCTTATAAATATATATTTTTATAAAGATTAATGAATACAAGTTGCCCGTACAGTATTTATAATTTGATAATTAAGGATTCAAGAAATCAAGTGAATAACTAGAATGAGTAAGTTCTTTACAAACTTAGTTTCTTAATAATATTTTCCAAAATAATTAATTTTAAGACAACCATTACAACTGCTTATTCTTTATGATTGTGCTCAAAAGTCTTCTTAACTAAGCAATTATAAGATAAAAAATAAAAATTATATATTGTTGATGACCCACGATAAACTACGTGCATAGGTCTACGCTATGCAAGTGTACAATATCATACACTAACACATTAATTATCTAAATCGATGTCCATTTTTCCAGTTTACGAACAAATACGAACCATCAAAATTACTTGTATATATGTTTCAGTCACATGTGTACTCCATAACGACTTTTATTAGTTGACGAAAAATACAGTTATACTCCGTAGTATAACTTAATATTCATGGACCCTAGTGAATATTCATCTTCACAACTGTATTTGTCTATATACTCATTAGTCATTAGTCAATGCTCTGTAGAAAATTAATGGTCCACACCTGTAATTTTCATAAACAGGATATCTCTTAACCATAGTTAAGACTAAGTATAAATTATTTAATTCATCCATCACGTGCGAAATGGAAGACGTGATCTCACATATAAACAGACATTAATTACAGTAGAACCTCTATAAATTAATACTCGATAAATTAATAACCTCTATAAATTAATAAATTTATCCGGTCCCGAGTTGGGACCAATGTAAATTTTGACACAATTCGATAAAATAATAAGATAATATTTTTTTTAGAAATCCTATGTAAATATATGGTCCCACTAAAACTATAAATTAATAATTTTAAAAATATATCAAAATATATTTATAGATATGTTATATAGGAAAATATTTAGTGAAATATGACTCGTGTGTTATTTATTTTTTCTTGAATTTGCATTAGTTTTTGTTAAAATTTCATTATAGTATTTTTCACTGCATCGAAAACTTTTGATATTATATGTTAAACATGATAATTATTTTCTTACTTGTAATTGGTTACAAAAGAATATTGATTATAACAAAAAAACTTAATTTTTAAAGTAACTTTTTTAAAAAAAATATGAAATAAAGCAAAACTCTCTATAAATTAATAAATTATTAATTTATCGATAAATCAATACCTCTATAAATTAATAAAATTTTACGATCCCAACGTTATTAATTTATAGAGGTTTTACTGTATACTGTATTATATATTTGATATGCTGGCATTTACATGTCTCCATCACCCATTGTCCCATTTTATATGAAGTATTAATAATTGTATTGTTACAGCTCATTGAAATTATTTAGAATTCACACGACTTTTATTTCCCTTGGTCTTTCTTTATTGCAACTCACTAAAGTCTTCCCTGAAATGAAAAGTCAAGTCATTTATTTTTCTTATTTTTATTTTGTTTTCAATAATTATCTCCCAACATGCAACTATTTAATAAAATTTAATCTGATTAACTATCATCAAAATCAGATTAGAAAACTTCAAATTATTTTGTTTATCTTGTGAAGTCAAAACTTTATTTGTGACCAGTCATTTCAATCACATATCATTTTATAAACTAAAAATATTTTCTACCATACTACAAAGCAAAATATTTTAAATTTTTGACATTTTTGTTTGAAAATTTTATTTAGCTTCTCGTAAAAGATAAAAAAAGATTAAAAAATTTACTTATGCAAGGAGTTACTTTTAGTTTGACAGTTAACTTGTGGAAGCCCCTTAATCCAGTGGTTGAAACCAAGGCGTGATTTATTTGGAGATTTTAAAGAGATTTTAAGGAGACAAGTTTACATGAGATCTTCTGCGTGGAGCATGTGCAAGCGCTAGATATGAATATTCGTAGAGGCCAGCAAGCGCTAGATATGAATATTCGTAGAGGCCAGACGGTAGAATTATCCGTCATATGAGTAGCTGATGTATTATTTATCATGATTTGCAATTGAATGATAATAATCCAGTGTTAAAAAAAAAAGTTTGACAGTTAACTGAACTGAAATGTAAACAAAAAAAAAATTAGATTGGTAAAGTAAAAAAAGTAAAAAACAGAAAAAGTCATAAAACTCTGAACTTTTTTTTATTTTTTTGTTATTCATAATTTGCCTATTTGGCCATTGACTGAAAGTTGCAAGGGGGAAGACTCAGAGTTGCTTCTTCTCCGGCGAAACAGGTAAGCTTCGATTCTTCACTGAGAAAATGTTCATTTTTTTTGTTTATTACTGAATCTCTACAGAACAGAGAGAACTTTTGGTATTTGATTTATCTTTAGGTTGATTACTGTTTTGGAGTCTCTTCGAGAAACTTTTGATCTTTAGAATTTTGTACCAAACAAAAACAAATAACACATCAATGTTTGACCTAGCTCTGTGGATATTCAAAGGTTTTTCTTTGGTTGAATCATTGATTTTGCTTCTTCGATTTTTGTTTTCATCGTTTGACTTGTGTGATAAAGAGAGATTGTAGCATCTTGAGTTTGCATTTGTTGTGGTAGATTTCAGATATGTATTTTGTGTTATGAAATGTGCATTTTTTCTTCTCAAGTTTTGTTGTTTATTTGATTGCATTATTACTTATAAGGAGTTTGATTGTTTCTTGGGGCAAATTTGTTCCAAGATTTTGCAGATTGTGTGGTGAGAAGAAAGGGTTTTGAGGGGTCTCATGGATTCCGGGACACAGCCACCAGGAAAACGGAAGCCGCCAACGCCGGCGCAGAACAAGAATGATCCAGATGATCCAAAGCATTTTATCCAAGATTTCCTCAAAATCGTGAACAAACTGCATGAGCAAGTGAATCTTCCAGCTGTTATAACGAGGACTAGGAGTGAGGGTGCTGAGCAGGCTGGGGTGATAGCTGCTGAGCAGGCTGGGTTGATAGCTGCTGTACAACAAGAGAATAATCTGAAAAGATCAGAAAGTGCCCCTATTGTTAAGTCAGATGTCCCGGGCTCGGACGATCCTCATATTCCTAAGCTGCAACGTAATCTTCGTTTGCTTAGGGAAGATGTGGATAAGCTGCAAGATCTTCGCAGCGAAGTTGCAGAGGAAGTGTGGAAACATATTCGTCCACTTGAATTGCTGCTTCAAAAAGTGGAAAAGAACTCGAAAACTCCCTTGACCTTAGGTATGATGAAAGACTTGGACGATATCAACAAGAAGATCTTTAACTTGATGTGTCAAGTACCATTGTTGCCCAACAAGCGTAAAAAAGACAGAGGATTAGATTCTGACGATGGCGATGAAGATAACAACGGCAAAGGAATTGTTTGCCTGCCCGGGATCCATGCAACTAAAGAAGATCTTAAAAGACTCGCGGTTTTCAGATATGTGCTACGCGAATTCGAGGAACTTACTGATCAACGGAAGATCTGCCTGCTGAGCTTTGCTGTGTTCCCTGAGAATCAAGAGGTGAATAGAACGATGCTGATGTATTGGTGGATCGGGGAGGGCATTCTGAGTTCTCAACACATACCATCTGCAGAGGGCATTCTCAAACCCGAAGATGTTGTGAAGGACATTCTTGATGATTTCACGGAGAGAAATTTGATTGAACCTGTTGAAATCAAACGCAAAGTGAAGCCAAGTAGCTATAAGATGGCCCCTTTTGTGCATGCTTCAGTGGTTCTTATCTCCAAGGAGATAAGGCTTTTTGATATGTATAATGAAAATGAGAAGCCAACCATGAAAAAATCAGAACTGCACAAGGTATGCCTTGTGGAAGGGTCGTCAAGCCAGCCACAAGCAAAAGCTAAAAAAATGGAAGATGTAAATCAGATTGAAACCGTGTTCAATGTTTCTGAGAGGTTCCCAGATTTTACATTCAAGTGGTTCTCTGACGATCAACCAGCAGGAAATAAGAAGTTTGGTCATCTATCAAAAACAACTTATAAGGCGCTCAAGGTTTTTTATCTGGGAAGATGGGAGAGAACTGCCAAGCGCCACATCGAGGTGGAGAATCCCGCGCTTATGAAAAACTTGAAGCATATGACTAAACTCAAGCTTCTGAGTTTTCAAGGGATCTCAAGAATTGAAAGACTTGACGATGCTGTCTGTAAGCTCCGAGAGCTGATCATCTTGGACCTCAGAGCTTGCTATAATCTTGAGAAACTTCCAGACAAGATAGATTCACTCAAGGCGCTTATCTACTTGGACATTACAGATTGCTACATGATAGATCGCATGCCCAAGAGGTTGTCGTGGCTGGATAACTTGGAGGTTCTCAAGGGCTTTGTGGTCAGTGATGCTACTGACGTGGAAACGTTCTGCACGCTGGCTGAGCTGAAATACTTGCAGAAGCTGAGAAAGCTGAGTATTTCAATAAACAAAGAGGGTTTCAGCATAATAGATGTGTTTGTGGCTGTAAAGCATTTCGGAAAGTTGGAAAAGTTGAAAGTGGCGTGGGGAGGTATAAATAAACATCCTCAGGATGGAGGAAAGGATGACAAAAAAGTTAAGCCAAAAGAGCCGAAAAACGACAATGCAATTGCTGCTGCCGATAAAAAGAAACCGACTCCTGGACTCATGGAAAGAGCGGCGACCTTTTTACGTAAGGAGAAAGATCCGAGCATACCAGAACTTCCTAAGACATTGAAGAAACTGGACCTGCAGTGTTTTCCTGATCCAAATCTTCCTGATTGGCTTGAGCCCGATAACCTTGGTGGTCTGGAAAAACTCTACATCAAAGGAGGAATCGAACTTACTGGATTTGGAGGCTCACCACCTAATGTGCCAACGAATTGTAAGGTCAAGATTTTACGTCTCAAGTTTCTTCCCAAGCTCAAGGTGGAGTGGAGGGATCTGAGCAAAATGTACTTTCCGAAACTGGAATTCTTGGAGAAGTATCAATGCCCTCAAGTTAGTCTCTGCCCCTGCGATGGAATTGGAATCTGGCGCAAGCCTGAAGAAAATTAAGTCTAAGCAACTCAGAACTGAGAGTTTCTCGGTTAATCTGTTTTCTTCCTCGTTATCTTTCCTTTTTGTTGTTGTTATGTGTTTGCTTTCTCATTTCCCATTGATGACTTTCTGGTTTTGCGTGTAAGTGTGTTGTTTGTGAACATTTGAATAAAGGAGTTTGTGCTTTGCTTATTCTGTGATACTTGTGTTCTAAAGCTCTCAAGTGAAGAGAGGCTAAGAGAAGGTAGACAAGGAACAAAGCTCTTTTAATAGTCTCTTCTGATAAACCTCAACACTTTCAGATTGCAAGGTCAAGAAACATTGTTGGCATTCAACAAATTCTGTTTTATTGATACAACAGAGTGACAAACAGACAACATCAAACAAGAAACACATACAAGAAATCAAGAAAACATAAGCAAGGTTGATGATAAGCAATCTTGAGCCAAGAGGCTGAGTCAGGTTTATCCACTTCTCAGGAGCTGGTCTGGTTGGCAGATTGGCTGTTGTTGGCTTGTCCATGGTTAGAACTGTCAGGGATAACATCATCGTCAAGAAACACGGGAACAAGCTCGGCCAACAGTCTAGCAGCTAAAGGAAGACCACGAGACTTGTTCATGAGCTCATCTATGCATTTCTTGTCGTTCCTTGGTGACTCTTTTCCAAGCTCTTGGACCACTGCATCATATATCTTCCAGACACTCTGATGATCAGACAAGGGCCAAAGACGATGGATCTCATGTTCCTGAGCAACTAGCTTCTTCGCCACATTCTCATCTCTGGTTGTGTATATGACTCTCCCACCAGACCCTTTAGGGAATCCATCTGAAAGATACTTTCCCCATTTCTCATCCTTGTTGACTTTCAAATCGACCTTTTCGTCCCAGTTATCGTTTTCCCGGACATCATCAAACACAATCAGATACTTCTTCCACCTCAGATTCAAGTGAAGTGCATAGAGCAGAGCACCGAGCTCCTTCTCTCTAGCTGTCTCTCTATCAACATCTGCAGCTTCCTGATTGCTTGCAGCTTCCTGATTGTCCTTAGCTTCTTGTTCAGCATCTTTACGGATAGTTTCGAGGATCGAATCTTTAACTCCAAGAACTGTCAAGATCTTCTTCAACACACATATCTTTCCACCAAGCCTGTTGGATTGATTCTCCTTAGATTCCTTGCTGTCGATAGACACCCAAATCCTTGGAGCATAAACACTCTTGACATCTTCATCATTGAAGATCTTCTGGCATAATGCTGTCTTCCCAACACCATATTCTCCTACAATCACAAGACTCTTGAACTCCCTGTGAACCTTCTGATCCAACAAGAAGTGTTGTAATGACTTGATCTCGTTCTCGAAACCGTAGATTTCATGGTCTGGAAGTTTAGAGTCTGTTTTCAGACGCTCCTCTTCTTCATTCTCATCCTTCTTCTTCTCCACATATGAAAGACTATTTGTTTTGAGCCAATCCACACAACGTTGACTGAAGTTGCTTGTGAATTCGTTTGTGAGGTCTGGCTGTTGTGGAATTCTTGAAGGCATATTAGTTTTGTGAGGATAGCTAAAGAAAAACAGAGAAATCTGCAGGAAAGAAGATGAAGAAGAAAAGAAAAAAAGGTTAGGCAAAAGAGAAAGAGAGGGGAGGAATTAAGCAAGGAATAGTTTTATTTTAACTACAATAATTTGATTTATTAGTAGTTTGGACATAGAAAATTCGTTATCTAGAGACTGTAATTTTTTTATTGAATCGGTAACAAAATTTGATCAACAAAAAGTCATCGGATTATTAGATTTAAATGTAATCAACGACTCCCTCCATCCACAAAGATACATGTTTTAGGATTTTCACACATATTAAGAAATAATTAATATGTAATCATCAATGCTATTAATTTTTTACAGAAAACACTTTCCCATAAATATTAACCAATAAAAATTAAGAAAATTTATATATTTATAATAAATACTTCTTAAACTTTGTAATTTCTTAACATTAATTAACAAAAAGTGTATTGAAAACTTAAAAAATGGATCTTTGTGAGACAAAAAAAAATCCAAAACATGGATCTTTCTGGGACGGATGTAATATTATTTATTGACATATTTATTTAACTTTAAAAAAAAAAAAAAAAACCAACATGTTTAATTATTGCAAGAAGGGCCAAGAACTACCTTTCAACAACGCATAAGCACAAATGTTTTGCATAAAATTTAATTATAAATATGAAAAAAATATATTAACTACAAATTATACCGTTTCCACGTATATATATATATATATATATATATTTTAAAAGACCCACATCTAAAGTCATCGTTATATTGACCCATAAAAGTCGTCGTACCATGGTTAAAGCTTTAAGCCTTTAATTATTAAAAGCAAGCCCGACTGTACCATGGTTAATACATGATCCAAACCCAAGTGTAGACATAGTCTTTAGCTTATATCCAGCTGTTATTATATTCAATGGAATAGATAAACATTAAAGTATGCCAACTCGTTTTCCGGGAATTTTGTCATCACATGAGACAAGACGTGCCAAAAGATTCATTTTGGTAAGAAAATATATTTTAGATTATTTATTTATATGTGGGGAAAATCTTATTTGAATTTAATGTTATTGCCACGTCATGTAATAATAATTGCTACCAAGTACGTTCCTCGAGAAAACGTGATTTTCATTAGAAAATGACTTAACAAAAAGTGATGTGAACAAATTATTCTACATTAAATTCCATTTTGTGGTTTCAGATAGCCGATACCTTTTCTTGGATTAGTAACAGACTAACAGTGTAATCACATGTTCAAAATTTTTGTCAGTTGTGTCACTCATTCCAATTTCTAAGACCATTTGAGATAACCTCGTATATCTAACTAGTTAAACATAGATTCTTTCTTAACCATGTGATTTTAAGGAGATGAAAGGAAAAAGACAAGTGAAAATTTTCGATAAAAGGGATTCAAAATATAAAATATTGATTGAAATATTTAGGTACTTTTAATTCCAATAAAACCTTTTTTTTTTTTTGGTCGAATCCAATAAAACCCTTTTAAAAGTTAGTTTAAATAAATTATACAGCTTGATCAAAAGAAAAATAAGTACAGTATATACTAGCAAATAGCCAAATAGGACAAGATAAGATTATTATTTATCAAAAAAAATTAAAAACAAGGAGGATAATTTTTGGGTTAAATGAGGACATACTCTATAATTTTAACAAAACAGATATAACATATATTCTCTTGCCTCATTTCGTTGTCAAAGAACCAGTGGATGCTTTGAATGATTGTTTTAACTTTTTTAAAAGGAGGTAAAAAGTAAAAAATTAACAGCAGAAATCAGATAAAATTTTGAAAAAATCATATAACAATAAAACTTAATTGAAAAAATCATATAACAATAAAACTTAAAAAAAAAAAAAAAAAAAAAAAAAAAGACTTGACCTGTAAGAACGAGTTTAACTAATCTCAAGGTTTCCAAGAACCTCCAATGGCTGTCCAACCAGAATAATTCAAACCTTCACGCACACAAACAAAACAAAAGCCTCAAAAGCAAAAGAAGTCAATAGTAAACCAGAAAAAGAAAGAAGTCAAACCTCTTTAGATGTATCTGTGTTGGATCTCATCATAAACCATCACTTCTTGTCTGTTCCAAGAAATCAGTTTGAAGATGGTGCAAGCAATTCCAAAGCCTATCAAAGACATCTGGGACGCATGGAGCATTCGAAGTACCTTAATCTTCAGTCTCAGCCTTCAAACATTTCTCATTTTCTTTGCACCCCAAAGAAAACGCTCATCCAGAAAAGTTTTACTCTCTCTCATCTGGTCAGCTTACCTTCTTGCTGATTGGTCAGCCAATTTTGCAGTCGGACAAATCTCAGATAGTCAAGGAGATGATCCAGAAAAAGGAGAACCGGCAAAGAACGGTGAGTTGTTAGCTTTTTGGGTTCCTTTCTTGCTCTTGCATCTTGGTGGTCCAGATACAATCACTGCCCTTGCCCTTGAAGATAATGAGTTATGGCTCAGGCACTTGTTGGGTCTTTTCTTTCAATCAGTTGCAACTGTTTATGTGCTTTTGCAATCGATACCCAATGCTCTTTGGAAACCTATTTTGCTGGTGTTTGCGACCGGGGTGATCAAGTATGTCGAGAGGACTTTAGCTTTGTACCTGGCGAGTCTTGACAAGTTCAAGGATTCCATGATTCAGCAGCCTGATCCTGGACCAAACTACGCGAAGCTCATGGAGGAATACGCGGCCAAGAAAGGTATGAAGATGCCTACGCAGATTATCAAGATGGAAGAGCCTGAGACAGATCCAAAAGCCAGTGCTAAGGTTAGGCCTCCTAAGGGGTTCACTCCACTCAATATTCTCCAGTACGCTTACAAGTACTTCAATATCTTCAAAGGTCTCGTGGTTGATCTCATCTTTACATTTCAACAACGAGCTGAGAGCAAGAGATTCTTTAGCGAGTTGCGAGCAGATGAAGCTCTAAGAATCTTAGAGGTTGAGCTCAACTTTATCTATGAAGCTCTATACACGAAAGCCGAGATCTTGCATAACTGGATCGGATTCATCTTCAGGTTTATTGCCCTGGGATGCCTTATAGCAGCTCTGCGCATCTTTCAATTTAAGAATAAGAAAGACTATGGTGGATTTGATGTTGGCCTTACTTACGCATTGCTGATAGGAGGAATAGCTCTGGATTCCATTGCTCTTATCATGTTCTTTGCATCTGACTGGACGTTTGTCAGATTGAGGAAGATGAAGGACGAGGTGGAGGATCCAGACAGCTGGTTCGACAACATTCTTAATTGGATTCTTACGGGGATTCTCGGGGTCAAGGAGTTGAAGAAGAAGAAGTTCAAATGCTGCAAGATTCCAGGGGTTGAAAAATCCCATGAAGTGCTGAACACGATGTTCCTGTTTCGCAGGTGGTCTGAGTATGTACATGCACACAACCTGATTGAATACTGCCTGTGGATAACGCCAAAGCCAATCCACAATACCAAGGGTTTCATACACAAAGCCCTTGACAAGCTTGTCAACAAAATCCTTTTTATTGGACCTGTCTTCAAGTTTATTGGAAGTGTCATTGCATCCTGTTTTAGATTCATAAAACAGAGAGGTCATCAGATTTTCAAGTGGATTGACGGTAACATAAGTCTTCGCTGCAAGAATAGTAAATGGTTGAATGAAGAGTACATTAGGTTGTGCTTCTACTGCACATTTTACATTCCTCGTCTACCTGGACGTGGGATAAAACGTTTTATGGACTTCTTTGGCATCCAAGCTCAGCTAGAGGAGGTGATCTTCACATCCAGTGATCGTCTCACTCTGGATCTGTGGAAACACATATTCGAAGAGGTTAAAAATAAATCCCGTTTCGCTGACAACTCTGAAAGCGCCATGAGGGTATCTTCAGCTAGAGGTGACTGGACTCTGCGCGCCATACAAGGTGACGATCCAGAAACAGAGAAAAAGCGTGAGAAACTTCTACGCTATGTGATGGAAATGGATTATGATCAGAGCCTTCTTGTGTGGCACATTGCCACTGAGCTCTTATACCAAACAGAAGAAGTCAGTGAAGAGTATCATAGCGAGCGTGAGTTCAGTAAAATCCTTTCAGACTACATGATGTACCTCCTAATGATGCAACCCACTCTGATGTCAGCTGTTGTGGGTATTGGAAAAATAAGATTCAGAGACACATGTGAGGAGGCCAAAAGGTTCTTCAAAAGGAGGCATATAGACAGATCCACAAAGAAGGTTACCGATGCAAAGGAAGCCAGCGTGGCAATTTTATCAGTTGCAGCTCCAGCAAAAGCTGAGCCCATGGACGTGAAAGGTGATCGAAGCAAATCCGTCCTGTTTGATGGGGCAATGCTGGCCAGAGAGCTTAAGGGTTTAAGAAAGAACAAGGAAAACGATTTTACCAAAAAAACAAACAAGGAAAACGACAAATATATGTGGGGAATAGTGAGCAACGTGTGGGTTGAGTTGCTTTCTTATGCAGCGACAAACTGTGGCGCTGTAGAACACGCAGCTCAGCTAAGCAAAGGTGGAGAACTCATAAGCTTTGTTTGGCTATTGATGGCTCATTTTGGACTAGGAAACCAATTCCAGATCAACCAAGGAGATGCTAGAGCCAAATTGATTATAGGCAAGTGATCATCATCCAATAAGCAACAGAAGTAGCAGCAACATTAGTTCTCCATTTGCTTCCATTTGCTTCTGTTTTTTGTTTGTTTCAAAGAGTATTGTCTTAAAACTGTTTGCTGCTTTCATCTCATTGCCATCAATGATCTGTTCTGCATTGCAACTCCTGTCTTTTTTTATGTCTCTGATTCATTCGTTTATGTGAGCATGATTGATTCCTGTGTTACTACATAGAACCAAAAGACAACTCTCCAAAATCAGTAAACCAATCGAACAAGATTATAAGCTCTTTGAATACACCACCATTAATGAAGCAATCGTCAACATCATCCAATCAAGATTATATGTTATTAATATGTTTTCTTAATGTGTGAAAAAAGCTCAAAAATTAGATTAATTAGGAACAGAAGAAAGAATTATTTCACAACAATAGAAGTATTTCTTAATCAATCTTCATTATTATATATTCTTGGTCAATTGACAATTGGTCACTAAATAATGACTCTAATTAAGAAAGACTAACCCGGGATTGTCTTTAAATAATAAAGTATAAGTTCTAACTATGGTTAAACGTAATAATATTATTATAACAATGACGACAACTTTTTCTTATTTAGTAACCATAACAATCATACTCTAAACAATTAATTTTCTAATCATAGTCTAACTCATTCAAATCTGAGTTTAGTAAATCAATGTATGTTTACTAAAACGACGCGAGCTCAACTAACGATACTTGTAACTTTAATACTACTACTAAATTATTCAACATATCTATTATAACAAAATAATATAAAAAAGACCAATAGCTAAGTCGTCGTCTCTCAAACCCTGCCAAAAAAAGGATGCATTGATTGATGTACTCAGCAGCTAGCTGTTTTTTTTTTTTTCTTTTTTGCATAAAAAAGGATGCATTGATTGATAACTTTTTTTTTTTACCAACAGTAATGTTTTTAATAAAGAATTTGCAAGAATTGATGAAAAGGCAAAATGAAAAAAAAGAAAAAGAAAAAGAAATAACCATCTGACCTGAGTTGCTGAGTCGTCCTCTCTCTCCCAAGTGAGCTTCTGGTAAAAAAGAAAAGAGAAAGAAGAACCACATCAATGGCTTCCCAAAAACATTCCACAAACCTCAAACATCTCAAGTAAATCTGAGCAAAAAAAACATCTCAATAACTAAAAGAGAGAGAAAGAGAGAGAGAACCACATCAAGACAGAGAAAAGGAAGAATCTCTATTTCCCAAGTGAATCTTAGAGAAAGAGAGAGAGAAGAAGGAAGAAGCTTTATCTTTTTCTTTCTTGAGAGAGAGCAAAAAATGGTGGACGTGATACCAAAAGAAATCAAAGATGTTTGGGATAGATGGAACATAAGAGGAGCAATCATTCTGAGTCTTACCCTTCAAGCCATCCTCATTTGCTTCTCTCCTTTAAGAAAACGCACACCAAGAAGGCTCTTGATCATGCTCGTTTGGTCATCTTATCTTTTAGCAGATTGGTCAGCTAATTTCGCTGTTGGTCTCATCTCCAAGAATCAAGGTAAAGATATCAAACCTGGTGACCCTATACAGGACAAAAAGCTCATGGCTTTATGGGCACCATTCTTGCTCTTGCATCTTGGTGGACCAGACACAATCACAGCTTTCGCGCTTGAAGATAACGCTCTATGGCTCCGACATGTCTTTGGGCTTGTCTTTCAGGCAATTGCTGGTGTCTATGTGGTTCTCCAGTCTCTACCCAATAGCCTTTTGGTGATTATAGTCTTAGTGTTCGTTTCTGGGACTATAAAGTATCTGGAGAGGACAACGGCTTTGTATAGTGCCAGTTTGGACAAGTTTAGGGACTCTATGATTCAAGCACCAGATCCAGGACCAAACTACGCAAAGCTCATGGAGGAGTACAGGGCCAAGAAAGAGGCAAGACTACCCACCAAAATCATTCTGATTGATGAGCCTGACAAGAAAATTAGGCCTAAGAAGTTAGAGCATCCATCATTAACCTTGAAGACACCAACATTCTTGACCCATCTTGCGATTGCTCAGTACGCATACAAGTTCTTCAACACATTCAAGGGCCTTGTAGTCAACCTTATCTTCAGCTTCAGGGAGCGTGATGAGAGCATAGAGATCTTTGAGAATTTGGAAGATCCAGTGGAAGCTTTGAGGATTATTGAGATTGAGCTTGGTTTTCTTTATGATGCTCTATTTACCAAGATCGCGGTTCTTCATACCGTTATTGGAACTGTCTCACGCATCTTTGCCTCTGGTACCCTTGTGGCTGCATTCATTCTCTTTGATAGGAAGCCCAAGAAAGACAAAATATTTAATGATGCTGATGTTGTGGTTACCTACACGCTGTTTGCAGTTGGTATAGCTTTGGATTTCATATCCATCCTCTTGTTTTTGTTCTCTGACTGGACGTGTGCTGCACTTAGTAGCTTGAAGGACGATCCGGACGAGGATCTATCATTGAAAGATAAATTTTTCGATTGGTTACTTAGTATCAGACAGCTGCGTTGGAAGACACAAGAATGCGAGAAGAAAGGTTGGCATACGTGTACCCCCTGTCGCATTAAAGGCGATGATAAGTGTTCAACAGTACAGAAGCATGAAGTGCTCACGACTAAGTGTTCAACAGTACAGAAGCATGAAGTGCTCACGACGCGATTCTTCCTCCGGAGGTGGTGTGGAAGCATCAACGTATTCAACTTTTTAGCTTATGCCACAAAAGCAGAGGTAGAGAGGATCCACGACGCAAGAGGTAGTTTCCGCCGCTACTCATGGAAGACCATAACTTACCCATTCGAAAAACTTAACTACATCATCCAGATAGTGTTTGGATGGATTGTCAAGTTGGTCAATGATGTGCACACATGGATCAGCCATAAAGTCAATGCGTTATCACGAAACCAGCCTTGGGCTCGTCGTACTATTTACCCTATCTATTTCGAGTTCCTATCCCGCATCCCTCATTTCATCAAATCTGTGTGGGATATCATCAGCGAGTTCTTCGACATCTCGGATATGCTTGATATGGTCCACAAGACGCTATTTGTACACGGAGAGCCCATGACGAAAGATTTGTGGAAATTCATGTTCGCAGAGCTGAAAAACAAATCACAGTATGGAGACAGTCCTGAAAATGCCAAGAGGATATCTTTGGCTCGGGGAGAATGGACTTTAAGAGAGAACCTGCCAGAGGATGCAGACCGAGAAAAGCTGGTACGTTATGTCACAAAGGTCGATTATGATCAGAGTCTTTTGATGTGGCACATCGCAACCGAGCTCTGTTACCAACAACACGAGAAAGATACTATCCCAGAGGGTCATGATGAACAATGTAAGCATTACAGTTACCGCGAGTTCAGCAAAATCATCTCAGACTACATGATGTATCTCCTGATCTTGCAACCCAGCCTGATGTCCGAGGTTGCTGGAATTGGGAAGATCAGATTCAGAGACACATTGGCTGAAGCTAAAAAGTTCTTCCAGAGGAGGCATATCGAGAACGAGAGAAGCGTGCAGAAAGCCACCATAAATATACTGGATGTCAATAGTGATATTGATCCAATGGGAGTCAAAGGTGATCGAAGCAAGTCTGTGTTGTTTGACGCGAGCAGGCTAGCCAAAGACCTTGCAGAGATGGAGAAGACACACAAGAAAGACAAATGGGAGATACTGAGTAAAGTGTGGGTGGAACTTCTCTGTTATGCAGCTTGTCATTGCGACGCTACAGCTCACGTGGAGCAACTAAGCAGAGGCGGTGAGCTCATAAACTTCGTCTGGCTTCTAATGGCTCACTTTGGACTAACAGATCAGTTTCAAATCAACAAAGGAGATGCCAGAGCCAAACTCATAATAGGCAAGTGAGTAACAAGAACAACATTCCCCGGTATCTAAAATTCGTTCTGCATTGTATTTCATTCTACTTCCTACAACAATGAACTCTTTTCTGCATAGCAATGTGATGCTTTTTTTGTGATGAAATTTATCCCAAATATCCTTTCATATTCCAATAAGGGTTATGATAAACATGTATGAGATTGCTTTAAGATCATTACGGCTGAGTCCAGATTACGCATTTCAAACCTACCAAAGAAGAGTGAAGTATCTCAATGTACCTTTAACTAATGGAGATTCTGACCAAAACTCAAGAATCTGTGAGAGAAGAAGCCGCAAGAAGAAAGCTTTTGGCCGCCATTGTAATGTAACACAGACATACTTAGAAGAGTTTTTTATTTTTCCGGCTCTGATTCTTCCATCGCTGGATCAATCGCTCTCCTTTCGATTCAATTTTAGACTTACATTTTTCTGGGGTTTTTCGCTTTTATTTCGTTTGGCAATTGCCAGAAATAAAATAAAACTCTCGGCTAATTTGCTAAATAAGAGTTCCATACGTGTCTTCATCTGATTGGCCAATTGTTTGTGCAAACAAAAAAAAAAAAAAATTTCTTCTTCTTCCTCTCGCGCGTTATTTCGCGACGCTCTCTCTCTCGGCGATGGCGACTCCGACGAAGACTCCTCATAAGCCGAAGAAGAATCGATCGGAAAATTAATTGTCTCCGTCGAGATCTCAATTTGACCCGAGCAGACTCTCTCTGCTTCCGCCGCTGCTTCTAGTAAAGAAGGTGTTGAGGTGTGTTTAATCAAGATAGCTAATCCATTTTGATTGCTGTGAATGTTGATTTGATTATGTGAAAGATTAGCTTCTCGCATTGATTTTTTAAAAAAATTCGAATTGGGTTTGATTATGATACAGAATTCGCATTGATTTTGTTCTTTGGGTTTGATTATGATACAGAATTCGCATTGATTTTGTTCTTACCCTGATGATAATAGTTCCACTGATGTTGATAATCTCGTAGCGTTTGTCTATAGTTTTGATTTTAGCTATTCCAAGGTCTGGCTCTATAAAATACATCCAAGTTATGCCCTTGTCTATAAAATCCTCTTCTCTTCTTCACCTTTGTTGTAAAAGCATTGTTAAGAGTTTTGTTATTCTTCTTTTGTAGTCCTCTCTGCTGCACTCTAGGCCCAAATTAACTTTTGGAACTCCAGCGTATATTGCACCAGACCAGAGGTCCTTTCTCGAAGAGAATATGATAGCAAGGTAATCATGCATCATGAATCATGCACAATGCAATGAACTTACGTATCTGGTGCTACGTATGTTGTAACCAATTCATCTATGTGTGATCTTGTTACATATTTTGGTTTTTGGTTTGTGTTAGAAAGAAGTTCTCGTTGGCTTGATGAAACTTAAAATTCTCTGTTTTTGTGTTTGCTTTTACAATGCTTTGGCTTTGGTTTTGGTTCTAGTTTTGGAGATTTGTAAAATTGGCAGTATAACAAGAGGTTTAGAAAATCCTAAAATCAGTATTATGATTAACTGAGAAGATCTACCATGTCTACATCTACAAATGTTAATTGCCACATTCTAATCTGACAATTTTTCAAACAGTTAGTTGTTCATATTGGAGGTCTTTGGTGATGATACATGGTTATTGGTGTTGATGTTTGATTAGTGACATATCACAAACTGAAAAACAGTATATACCTAGTCAGTTATTCTAAATGTTCTCTGTAGATTTTTCAATGGGCTCAAGTTTTAACATATATGCTGTCACAAGAAGAAGTGAAGTTTTCTTTAGATTTTGCAGGCACAATGTAATCAAAACAGAAGCAACTCAAATGAATATTCCTTACATTCAGTTTGTCTCAGATTACTCGTTTGCTGATGAACTCAACTCACCTCCAAGGCCAAGGTGAGCCAAGGCTAGCCAAACAAAAATGAGGAGCTCTCCTCCTTTGCTAAGCTGCTCCATACGTGCTGTAGCATCACAGTGGCATGCTGCGTGGAATAGCAACTCCATCCACACCTTGCTCACTACTCTCCACATGTTTTCTTTTCCAAAATCCTTCATCTTGTTGAGTTCTTTGGCCAGTGCTCTAGCCTCGAACAAGACAGATTTGCTTTGATTTCCCTTAACTTCCCTTGGATGAATCTCTATCCTGACCGAAAGAATCTCATGGCTTGCTTTTTTCACATCCCTCGAGTTCTCAATATGCCGCTTCTTAAAGAATTTTTCAGCTTCGGCCAGCGTGTCTCTAAACCTAATCTTTCCTATCCCTGCAACCTCTGACATCAGCTTTGGCTGCATAATCAAGAGATACATCATGTAGTCTGAGAGGATTTTGCTGAACTCACGGTCTTCACAGTTCTCTTTAGTGGATACTTCTTCTTGGTAACAAAGCTCAGTTGCTATATGCCACAGCATAAGGCTGTGGTCGTAATCAACTTCTGATATATAACGCATCAGCCGTTCTGGATCCGCCACATCTAATTTGGTGTTGCCAGAAGCCCATCCTTTCCTTCCAGGTTTTGTTTTACGTCTCTTCGTCTCTGGACGCTTGAGTCTGGATTTGAGCTGAGTAAATATGAAAAGCCATAGTTCCTTTGTCAAGGGTTCACTGTGTACTGATCTTATCAGAATGATCTCATCCAGCAAATCATTGATACCGAGGAAGTTGGTGATGCAATTGCCAATAAATGTGACGAAGTGAGGTATCATGAACCACTGATTGATGGCATCATTCCAAATGGCAATCTTTTTGCACAATTTCTTGAAATTATTGATAGCGTAAATGAAAGGGTGAAGTATCGTCTTCCACGCAAGCCGACGTGTTCGACCCTTGACATCATGGATCCTCTCTATATCTGCTTTAACAGAGTATGCAATGAAGTTGAACAGCTGGATGCTTCCTGCCCATCTTTGGATTAGAAACGGTGTGTTAAGCACCTCATGCTCGACTCCTCCCCCACAGCATTTTTGCTTCTTCCAACGAAGCTTCTTCAAACCGAGGAACCAGTTAAGTGCGGGGTCTATCCGTGAGCCACTGTCTACTTCGTCTTCGTTCAACCTACTGAAGACAGCAAATGTCCAGTCTGAGGGCAGGGCCGTGAGAAGAGATACAAGATCCAGAGCTATTCCAACTAAGAACAAAGTGTAGGTAATCACAATATCAGCTCCGTGAAACTCATGGCTCTTCTTGGGTCTATAATGAAAGATGCAGAATGCTGACACAAGTGATCCCAAGGCTATGGTTCGAGTCAAAGCCCCAACCCAACTATGAAGAACAGAGACTTTTGTGTATAAACCTTCATAGATAAAACCAAGCTCCACCTCCAAAATCCTCAAAGCTTCTTCCTCTTTTAACTTACTGAAGAATTCCCTGCTCTCTTCTCGTTGCTCAGAGCTAAAGATGTTATTGACCACAAGACTCTTGAAGTTATTGAAGAACCAGAAAGCAAACTGAAGGATCTCGAGGTGTGTCAAATCTTTAGCAGGCTTTTCTAGCCTTAGTGGTCTCTTTTGTATGTAGATTTCAGGAGGCATCAAGTCGTCTTCCTTTCTCGAGCGGTGGGTCTCATCAGTTAACGAATCTGCAGGAACCTCCAGCATTGAACCCCTGAACTTGTCTGAGCTCGCGAGGTACAAGGCTATCGTCCTCTCCAGATACTTGAAGGTCCCAGCAATGAACAAAAGCAGTATGATCACCCAAAGAGAATTGGGTAGAGATTGGATAACAACATAGGCACCTGAAACAGCCTGTAAACCCAGGCCAAGGAAGTGTCTGTGCCAAAGAGCATTGTCCTCAAGAGAGTATGCAGTGATAGTGTCTGGTCCACCAAGATGTAAGAGCAAGAACGGTGCCCACAAAGCCAAGAGCTTCTTATCTTGAGGAGGATCATCTGGCTTCAATTCTTTCCCTTGATTCTTGGCAATAAGTCCAGTCACAAAGTTTGCAGACCAATCTGCTAAGAGATAAGACAACCACAAGATTAAAGCCAGGAACTTGTTGGATGTTCTTTTCCTCAATGGAGCCAAGATGATGAGAGTTGTCTGAATTGAGAGACTGAGAATTACAATTCCTCTGATGTTCCATGCGTCCCAAACATTTTTGATATGTGTGGGAATCACCTGTACCATCTTTTTTTTCTGATTAATGATAATTGTGATGAATGTATGGATTCAGAGAGACTGAGATTTACGGAGCCTTGGATGTCAACGTCTTTTGTCTTTTTTCTTTTGTTTTTCATTGAATTGTATAAATTGTCCATGTCCTTCCAATTGAATGATATAGATAGGAGTTGATAATTCATACTGCACTTCATTATTGAACTTTCGTCTACAATTTACTGAACAACGGCCCCATATACGGATTGCCAGGCTGAGTGCAGACGATTAATGAATAAAAACAAACTTTTTGCCCAAAAATATCACCAATTTATTTAGGCTCACATCAACAAACTGTTTGGTTATTTTGTACTGATTTTAGTTATCCATATTTAATTTGTTAAGGTCAAAGTAAAACAAACACTTTATTAAAAGAACAAAAACTTAAGAAACTAAACAATATATTCTTGTCCTTTCTCCACTAGACAATGGAGACACTGAAAAGGAAGGTGAAACAAGTAACAAGCATGTAAATCTAACTCATGAACACCATGACAAGAATCATGTTTAGCAGATGCATCATAAGCTTCACTTCTTACATGAGACACCTTCCAATCTGGAACAAGTATACATGATTCGCTGAATCCATTTCAAAATAGCATTTTTAATCAACGCAAGTACCAACTAATCAAAAGATGCAAACTGAAAAATATAAAGTGGGACACCAACACAGCGAATGTAGTAAGGCAAGAATCAAAATGACAGTTTTGGATTCCCGATTCAGATCCTAAAGAGTTGTTGTGGAGTCATCGTTCTCATCAGATTTCCAGATTCCATGTCGGTCACAGGGGCAGAATGTCACTCTTGGACACTCCTTGGTCTCCAACAATCTCAGTTTTGGGAAGTATAGTTGCGTCAACTCTCTCCATTCCACTTTTAGCTTTAGCAGGGACGTCAGATGTAAAACCTTAACGGGACAATCTGTTGGCTCTCTTGGTAAGGGACCAAATCCTTCGAGGCGTCTTGAGCTTCCAAGGTGGAGTTTTTCGAGGTGAAAAATGTTCTGGGGCCAAAGCCATTCTGGAAGTTCATTACCAGGAAAACGCTGCAGGTCCAATTTCCTTAACTGTATGGGAAGAATTGTTGCGGAATAAAAACCAGACCTAGGCATTATGATTTCTCGTATATAATACGCCATCTCACTTGGCCTCTTGCTTGCTAGTGAATCAATTTTGTGTAGCTGCTTGGCCCACCGCACCTTCAGCTTTTCCAGATGTTTGAAATCACTTATATCCAGTATCAACTCATGTAAACCAAAATCCTGTTGGTGTACGATAACACTAAGCTTTCTCAGATTCACTAAGTACTTCAGAGCTTTCAGTTTACAGGTGTTCGCTGTATGAACATCACCGAGAACAAAGCCCTTGAGGACCTCCAGATTGTGTAGCCCAGACAATCCCACAGGAACGCTCTCTAAGGCCTCGCAGCCAGTCAAATCCAAGTAGACTAGATTCTTGAGCTTATGTATGTCATCCGGAAGTGTCTCCAGGTTATAGCAATCCCTGAGGTCCAAGACAATCAGCTCCCTGAGCTTGAGAGCAGAACGACTAAGGCTTCTAATGGTTGAGATACCTTGAAAACTCAAAAACCTTAACCTCCTCAGGGAACCCAAATCTTTCATAACTCGACGGCTATCCATTTCAATCTCGCGCTCGGTTCTCTCCCACCTACCCAGATAAAGTACTCTGAGCTTCTTCATACGATTGAACCACTTGCCTGTGAATTCTGGGAACCTCTCAGAAACATTGAACACGGTATCAATCTCATCTACACGTTTCATTTTTTTAGCTTTTGCTTCTTGCTGGCTTGATGACCCTTCCACAAGGCATACCTTGTGCAGTCCTGATTGTTTCATGGTTGGCTTCATCTTTTCATCATACATATCAAAAAGCCCTATCTCCTTGGAGATAAGAACCACTGAAGCATGCACAAAAGGGGTCATCTTGTAGCTGCTTGGCTCCACTTTGCGTTTGATTTCAACAGGTTCAATCAAGTTTCTCTCCGTGAAATCATCAAGAATGTCCTTCACAACATCTTCGGGTTTGAGAATGCCATCTGCAGATGGTATGTGTTGAGAACTCAGAATGCCCTCCCCGATCCACCAATACATCAGCATCGTTCTATTCACCTCTTGATTCTCAGGGAACACAGCAAAGCTCAGCAGGCAGATCTTCCGTTGATCAGTAAGTTCCTCGAATTCGCGTAGCACATATCTGAAAACCGCGCGGCTTCTAAGATCTTCTCTATTTGCATGGATCCCGGGCAAGCAAAGTATGCGTTTACTCCCATTGACGTCCAGATAATCTGATGATGCTTCCTTCTTTTTCTGCTTCTCAACCGACGATACAGGGACCTTGCTTATCAAGTCCAAAAACATCTTGGTGATATTTTCTAAGTCATTATTAGTCAAACTCATATTCACACCATTAACCACCTCATTAAGTGAATCAAGTTGTTTAGTCAGCTCCGCGTCTATGTCTGACTGAAGCCTCTTCATATTTTTTAGCTTACGCTTTAAGGAACGAAGAGAACGCTGTAGCTTGCGAATCAGATTCATAGAATCAGGGAGATTCCTAGGAGGAGCACTTTTGGTTCTATTCAAACTAGTTCTTCTACTTCCACCACTGTTTGGTTGCATCACAGGCGGATCTTCCACCAGAGTTTTACCATCAATGCTCTTAGAGGTTGACATCATACGCTCCTGAGTATTTTCCCCCTTGATTCCTTCATCAGTGTCTTGAAATTGAACAACTGAATGTAGTTTATTCACGGTTTTGATGATCAAATCAATTGTGTTCTCATCGGTAGCTGATTTCGTCAACTCCTTGTGGCTCATGACTCTCAAAGATACTCACACACAGAGCGAATCTGCAAATCTTAAAAACAACCCAAGAAAACAGCCAAAAATGTTAGAGAAACGAAGCTGAACACAACAATCCTACAGATACACTTTTATATCTTGCCAAGATTTGATTCATCTGTACATACAAATCGTTTTTAAGATGCAAAAAAGAAAAAAGAAAAACAGACGACTGAAAACCATGATAAATAAGGAAATGTTTTTTCAAATATGGGTGAGGCGAAGATAAACAGAAGAGAACTCTAATCGTCACTTACTGAAAAAAAAAAAATCGTCTCTTACTGAGTACAAGATTCTTGCCGGGATCGGAATGGGACAACTTTCCAGTTGCATTCGAATAGGTATGAACAAAAGCTCAAGTGACAAATGGTTTAGAATGATCCGGTGGAAAACCTGGATATTTTTTAAAATGCCACAATTAGAAATCAAATCTACCATACATTATCTACCATACATTATCCACCATATCCTCTCATTCTTTCTAAATCTTCCACTTTTATATTGTAAAGACGATTATGCCCTTTTTCTAAATATCTCTGTTTTTTTTTTAATAACTAGGATCTAACATGCAGGCCGCCACGTGTGTATATTTTTGTACAGTTTTAAGAAAAACATTAATAAATAATTATTTTTATAGGTTAATAAGATAAAAATTAGTGTAGTCAATGAAAATTAAAATAATCTTGTGTTGTCGGCGGCTTTCCACAGCACGGGCTAATGGTTTTTTATATTGTTGGTTAATAACACTGAGGATAAGACGACATACGATTCAGGAGCTATTGAAACTCTTTTTTTCCCTTTTTCCAGTTATAAAATAAGAAAATAATGAGATAAAAATTTTGATATGTCTAATATTCTAAATTTGGTAGTATTGACAAAATTTGATCATCAGCTTAATGACACAACTCTGAATTGAGAATTTAACCCGTGTTGTAGCATCGGCTTAATGATATTTTAAATGTATATAATATTGATTCTAACTCGCCCGGCTATATAACCCGTCCCATTATATAATTCATCCGGTTATATAACCCGTCCCGCTATATAACCCGTTCCATAATATATAATACTTTTTATTTATATTATTTGAAAAGATATGATATTTGAAGAAAGTATATTTAATTTTTATTTACTAATAAAATTCAAAAAAACTTATATTTGATTTTTTATGTTTTAAAATAGATTACAATATAACATAAGTATTACGATTTTTCCAAAAATTTAACATTTGAAACATTGAAGATGTGATATACTCGTGATATATAATTTTACTAAAAATCGGATAAGTGTTAAGTTTTATATTTATTAAATATACAGTGACTATAGTTGGATTAAACTCAATTAAACCGAATAATTTTTTTAAAATTTGGATGCTTGATAAGTCAAACTTCTTACTCATCCATAGTTGGATTCATTTGGGTCCCTTTTATAATATGACTTTGAACTATTATCTTAAATTTTTAACCGATGTGGGACGTTGAACACACATTATTTTCTTCATCAATTGAGTAATATATGTCCGTTTTTAAAAGTTCGAATTATAACATATGCAGAAGAAAAAATTACGTTTTTATTAATTATATTTTTATATGATAATTCAAAATAATTTAAAAATAAGATCAAGTAAAGATGATAGGAGAATCTTAAAACTAAATCTTAACAAAATCTTCCAAATATAATATCTAAATAAAATAATTATATGGTATAATCTTCCATAAATGGTATAATCGGATATAATTAGTTACCATAAAACTCGAATTTTAATTGATTACCATTAATATTCGATTTTAATTAAGGTAACTAGGATCTAATCCACGACCGCCGCGGGACGATATTTTATTTTGTATTTTTTTTGTAAATGGTTACTGTTTGTAAAACGGATTTAGATTGGTGGATGATATGAAACGTACATGATTAGATGTAATTGAAATTGTTGTATTTGCATATGTTTGAATTAAAATATGACATGAGTCTGATACTTAGGTTTCCGTTAGGATATACCTTGCGGCCACCGAGTGTGTATTTTCTCGTCAATTCCTTTGTTGGACATATTTTTTTATAAATTTCAATTGTTAATTTAATAGAAATCCTCTATACTATTATTTGAGCAGGTTTGAGAAAACTTTAACCTTTTATTACGTGTGATATTACATACAATGCCACTAGAGTTTAAGCATTTATTTAGAATCATTTAAAGGACACTTAGGTAATTCTCCTTTTCATGACCCATATGTAGACACGCGGACCCTAATGACCCGAGCCAATGGAGATCCGTTTTTTTAGAATTCTCGGATTGAGGCCCATTTCTTCTGAATAATCGAAGGTTTTCTTTTTTGTGCAAAAGCCCAAATACAATCCTGCAAAACACAATTAATTAAAATTTAAAATGTTTCCGCCCACTTCGTACTAACTACTGAATCAAAAGACAATCATAACTAAAATATAGATCTTCGTACTAACTACTGAATCAAAACAGAAACATCTTATTAACTATCCAAGAAAAAAAAGAGCAGATATACCTTATCTAAACAAAAATTGGCCGGGAATCTATGAAAATACCATAGAAATCGCAACCAATATGTTTCGTATTTGCTAACTAACAGGAATATTAATCAACAAATACCATTTCAGTTCCATAATATCTTTAGCCAAATATTTCCAAACACATATTTCCTTATCCAAAATAGTATATTCTCTATTTTATACCAAGACTGCGTAGCCTAATATGAACTCCACCCACTACACTATATATATGAGGCGAGATCACAATCACAAACCATCCAATCTTTCCACTTTACATTTACCTAGCAAAAACAGTATATCTCTTCAACAAGGAACAATGAATGGAGCACAAGCAGTCACGTACCTAGCTGATGTGAAGCTGTTGAAGCACATAACAAACCTACCAGGAAGATCGAATTCGAGATGCGAGACATTATGTAAGTGTCTTCTTTACAAGTCTGAACAGTATATATTCACTCAGTTTGTTATCTAACATATTATATATTGTAGGGATTCACATCTACCCTGTACTTTATGGGGTAAATTTACTGACCAGCTTCACAAAACTTGCGAAAATGGAAGTGGTGAGACTGTGATTTGTCTCATCAGGTTTGCAAAAGTCTCAACTTTCAGAGGTATACAAACAACCTGACAATCTCTTATGTTATGTCTTTAAATATGAAAACTAAGTTAAATGTGCTTTTCTATTTTTCAGGAGAGAA
This sequence comes from Erysimum cheiranthoides, assembly GCA_011420285.2. Classification (NCBI taxonomy): domain Eukaryota; kingdom Viridiplantae; phylum Streptophyta; class Magnoliopsida; order Brassicales; family Brassicaceae; genus Erysimum; species Erysimum cheiranthoides. The sequence continues at coordinate 1,144,786 of CM022181.2, forward strand.
TCAAATTACAAATGCATTTGATGTATCAGTTGCCATAATTAACCCTATGTTACCAGAGGTTGAAAACTTTAGGCAGAGGTGATTTAACTACTATTCGAATATATAACATTATAAGATCGTTTTTAATATATACTCATCATTCCTTTCCTAATTGACAGTTTGCCAAAGGATGGTCTTGGTTTAACAGTCTCAATGTCAAATCCAAGGCAAGAATTAGTTGCTAGAAGTGATGCCTACTTTGATCAATATCCAAAAAGGACCATTGATTGCTTACAAGACTTCACTGAGGTACATTTTCCACAACGATTTCATATGTCATTCTAATTGCCATATATAAAAAAGTTTCTTTATAAATTTCAGGTCCATAAATGTAAGATCATCTGCACATCTCAGATCCATCTCAAATCATTTCTGGTGGTCAGGTTGTAACATAATCAATTATTGTTTAGTGTTTCCTTTTAAATTTTATAATGTAAATTTTGTCACTAACTAATAATCTTTCTTTCTACAGGATCTTATGCAACTTACTAATGGAGTTGAATTAGATGACATCTCAGTTTCTGAGATGGCTACTCCATCTTCAATAACTAAGAAGGTTTGTTTGAACTCTTTTGAGATTGAAAAGCAGCCTCAGAAGAAGTCAATTAAGTTTGAAAAAGTTGATGAGGGAAAGAAGCTTGGAGAAGACAATGGAGGTAGTGCCAGTGATTCCAACGACCATACAGAGTCAGATCTTTCTCTGATATAGTAGTTTGTTTCTCTTTTATGAATTCTATTTTTAGATGGTTTAATGAATAAAACTTCTCCATTTTTTAAAAGTGTTTATTATCTTTAGCTTTACTTAAATCCGTTTCCTATTTTATGACTATGGATATTAAATCTATAATTTTAGAGTATAGTAACGTACCTTACGATATATTTTGCTTATTGAGATTTGAGACTTCATGTGCTCTAAAATATATTACCTACAAAACAAAGATACATTATGGACAATCTCATTATACAAATAAATAGTTGTAGATATTATAAAAACTATACAAAATAAATTCAGTTACTCATACTACAACTCACATAGAAAAGTACTAATATACCTTTTTACCTTTAATAGGTTACTGAAGTTAAAACTGAAAATTGATTTTCGGTAAAACAAAATATGATGCTAAGAAATATACTTAGTCTATGTAACTAATAAAGTTTTCAAATCTGTTAATATGCATTTCGTTAAATTAGAAAAATGTTGTGGAACCACTTCTCATATATTTATGAGAAGGAAACTTGCCTTTCTAATAAAATGAGAATATATTAGTTGAATCTTAACTGCAGAGAAATTCAAAGATTTTATATATTTTCTATTCTAATTCAATTACTTATTGTTTATATGTGAGCAGCAGATATAGCAATATATTACTCGACTCATAAATACAATTTATATTTGATCAAAAAAAAAATACAATTTATTATAATAGTGTTAATCTTGGAATCTAATATATTAGTATTTGAACAATAATTAGTAGTTATTAGTTACGATTTTCTTTATATTGTTAATCTATATATTGTAGAGAATCAGTATATTATACTATCATTGTCTATTATCATTTCGAAAACTTCATTCTTGCAGTTCTAGATATGAAGAAGAAAAACATTGTCCCTAACCCTCATGTGACAAGTAAAATGAATAAGAAAAGGCATTTCTCAGAAACTATGAGCCCTGAATCCGACAGTCTCAGCACTTCTGTTTCAAACAATCATGTATTTGGAAGAATTTTACACGATATTACAAACATACATGGTGTACCTGCAGGATGTTCCCAAACTGGTGGTAGTGGTTCATCAAATGTCTCTGCAAGAAGTAGTCAAATTCATGAAGGTAACCAAGAATAAAATTACATTACTCATGATATTAATTTATATAAATTTACTCATTTTCAGATTTGAATTTATCATCAGAGAGACAATACAGACAACATATATTTCCCAGGAGAATTGAAGATATTGAGGAAATAAGTACCTCTATTGTGAAGCTGACAACTTGACAAGTAATACTAACTAATTTAATCATTTTTAATAATGTTTTGCAATAAAGATTTCAAGGTTTTTAGTTAACATGAATCTATATTTCATTGGAACTGAAATTTGTAATCTATTTCATATATCGCTTTGAAAAAAATTTATGCAATTCAATTATTTGAGCAAAGGAACTTCAATGATATTGTATTGTTACCTGTCTCAGCATCGCGAGCTTCGTACATGTCCAAGTACGCCGTATCTCTTCAATTAAGCATTTCCCCATTTTCTCAAAGAAAAGAACATGAAACATGTTATAAGCGAAGACTGAAAAGTGGTTTTGTTCAAAAAAAAAAAAAGAAAAAAAAAAAAGAAAAGTGGTTTTGTATAATATTGAAATTCATTAAATTAACTTACATAAACATGTCCGTCGGGAGTTTCTTCTTGAAATACAATAAGAAATTATGGATTGTAGTACCTATGCGACGGTGATTTCCCCCAAGTTCCTCATAAACAAATTGAAACTGTTAAGATTCTCTTACTCATAAGTATTGATATAAATTAGTTAAATTAAGTTAATAAACTTACCAACACATTCAAATCGACGGATTCTGTTTGCAAAACAATCAGAAATCATCGATGTAAGAACACTTTGATCCGTAAATGTTTTTTCCCCAATACTTAGGGTTTTCGTTTTCTCATCAGAGAAGATAATGTTTTGGGGAAAAAAAAAAAATTGCAATCCACAACTAAAAAAAAAATTTCACGACGTGGGCCTTCAGTAACTCAGTGGGCCTCGACATACTACATTCGATTTATATAAACATGTGTCTTGAAAATAAATGGGCCAAACGGAAACAATTAGAAAACTTAAGTACTGATCTTATGAAAATTTTAAAAACGTATATATATGTATATGTATATGTATATTCAACATTTTCAACATATGTTACAAAATTTGATTTTTAATTTTTATGGAGATACGTCCTAACTCATCTATTTGAACAAAAAAAAAAAACCGTCCTAACTCAAACAACTTATATATAATCCCTAAAATATAATATACTAACCTAACATCATAATATTTGAATCATCTAATTTACTATTAGCTCAGTTATGTAATATCCAATAAACTAATCCTACTAATCTTATAAATAAAGAACAAAAATTATCCCGCGGTGCACCGCGGGTCACTATCTAGTAAGAGTTTTATATGAGTAAGTAGAATAAACTTTGAAGTTGTTTTGTTGTTGAGATAGTTAATAACTAATTAACCTTTTTTTCTTTGTTTATGTTAGTTTGAAATTAGCAAACTTATGTTGATAAGAAATATGTTATGTGTAATTATATGTAAATGGCTGGACTCACAAATTGGCCTACTTATTTCATTTGATAATTAGTAATGTTTGGGCTACATATTGGGCCTTGTTTTAAAAGAGAAATATTAATTTTCTAACTTTTTTGTGTTATCTGTTTTATTTTCTGTAGGAGCAAACACACCAACAAATGAAAAACCAATCGACAGATTTTTTGGTAAAAATCAAACGAACTATCTGTAAATCGTTGTTTATGTTTTCGAGTTTCATCAGAATCTTGCTCGATTCATCCCAGCTTGATTAGTTTCATCTGAAATCAAAGAGAAGGTAATCGATTACTTGGTTAGAAATCGATTTGCCTTAAAAGTTGCTTTCTAAATTATTTGGGGTTTGCTGTTTTGGTGTTTAATTTTAGCAATTTCGTTGTCTGATAACGTATATCTTGTTAATAATCAAACCATTTGGCTTTTGAAACATTGGAATTTAGTTCTTAAGATTAATATTATCAAATTTTAAAATTTTCCCCAAATTATTTCTGTCCGATGCTTTTGAACATTGTAATTTCTTATAATTATACAGGAATTACTTATGGGAAGTTCCTTTACTCTCCATTGAGGAAGAATCGTCGAAATATTCTGAACTAAACGATATGAGAATGAAACATAAGTGAATTTTGTTGTTTACAGTTGTAGTTCCAATTTGATGGTTATTTTACTGCAATGACTTCATAATAATGAACGTTTGATTAAATTAGTTTGATTAATCTTTGTTCTTATTTTAAATGTGGCAGGATAGGGAACAATGAAGATGAAGCATGAAATTTCACTATTGATGATTCCGTCACTTTTAGTTATTTCCATTTAAATGGTTAGTATGAATTTTGTTAATACCATTTTCAAAGTTCTGGTTTATTCAGTTTGGTTGTGTAGTGTAATTGTTTAGCACTTATTTATAAGGCTTATGATAATGCAGACTATCATATGAGGCATTTCAATGTGATAGGTAAATTGTGTAAGGACTATGTGAGAATTTATATAATTAAGAACTTGTAAAGGTTTGTGAAAGAGTTATGTTTTTAACCAACTGTGTACAAAAATTTTGCATTACAAAGTAATGTCTGTTTCTAGATGTCTGATTTTAAATTGCTCCCATCACAGGATTGCAAAATAAAGGAATTCCAAGGTTGATGCTAGAAGTGGTGCAAAACGCATTGTACATGTAAGTGACTTCCTTCCATGTATTTGCATTTAGCAATGTAGGACTGAATAAAACTTAATTAAATATTGAGTACCATTTAATATATAAATAGAACTGTCTGAAATTAAATAAAACTTCAAAAGCTTAGTTTAAAACATTAGAAACGAAATCAGGAAAACGCTGAAACACAAATTATTCGTAGACTTAGACTACATCATCTTCTAAACCATGGCATCTGATGATATTACATTGGTCCCCAAGGGTTATCATATTCATCATCACTTTCTGGAACATCCTTCTTGTAGAATACCCATGTAAATCTACCACTGCAAATGATTGAAGAAAACAAAATATGATTAGCAAAAAATTAGACAGTACCAATTTCGATATTAAAAAGGTTAAACCAAAAAGACATACATGTATTCTTCATCCTTGAGTTCTGGAATAGTAGGATCAAAGAGAATCCTAGAGCATCCTGATGAGTCTCAATTTTACCGTTTTCTATATAGGATTTAAGTTTGTTATTTGAGTCAACTAACTTATATTAGATAGATATTAGGACTATTTGCTTTACTTAGTGTATTTCAGGTCCGAGAAGCATTTATTGGAAAAGAAAGAGTTTTGGATCATTTTGGATGCAAATATATATGTGAAGATGCAGAGTCCAGCAGACCCGTCAGAAGTATGGCCTCAGACGAAGACCTTCCTACCGTTAGATCATTCTGATATTTTGACACAAGATATCCACGGATGTTAGCTTTCATCTCCAAGTGGTTTCATGGGAATCCAACGGTGCAATCAAGAGTTATGGCCGATTTACTGAAGACATGTCAACCTGCTGACGAAGTCGACGCGGACAAGAGTTGGGATTGATCGATCCACACTTGGATCGATCGATCCTATGGAGAATTCCGGCCCAAGCCCATGAAGATGGAGACTGATCGATCCAGCCCATAGATCGACCGGTCCACCGCCTCTTTTGCCTCCTCTCCAAGATTTTCCATTTTTTCTTCTTTCTTTTTGTTGCTCTCCCCTTTTACTATATAAAGGGGGCTCGTCCCTTGTATTTTACACACCAGAATTCATTCCAAAACTTTTCTTTAGTTTGTGGGCAAGAGACCTCAAAACTCTCTAGATCATTTTTAGTTTTATTTTAGGAAATAAAGATGTTTTCATTTATTGAATTCTTTGTTACCTTTTCCATGTCTGAGTAGTTTCTTTATTAGGTTTAGGGTTTCGGAAGGGATGTGATTGATTCGTTAGGTTGTTAGTCTTGGAATTTATATTTATAGTTCTTCTTCTAAGGTTGCTCTTAATGCTAGAATTAGACTGATCACATAGTTCTAAGATCCTTAGGCGATTAAACTAGATGCGAAAGTGGTGTTTAGTCGCTGGAATCAACATTAGACGAGCAAGATTTTATGGCTTGACAACGAAAGTTCTGGCCATGGCATCTTGTGAACATATCAATCTTGTTCTTAATGCTAGTTTTACTTAGGGATCACGCGAGAGCGGTTCTCTAGTTTAGTATTACTAAGTAGGTACGTACGCAAGAGCGACTTGCCATGTTAATCGTGAATTGAGTTCAAGAACTATTCTTTAATATTCCTATATTTCGATTTGCTTGTTGTTTCACATCCTGGAAGAATACCCTAGACCTAATGCTTGTCTTATTATTTGAATTACCCGTTTGAATTAATCGTTTGCTTAAAACAAATCTTTTAAATTGCTCCTAGCTATATTTATTCTAATTGTCTTATAGTGCAACTTTGGTCTCTTTGGATTCGACCCTTAAATACTACAACTGATTGCTGCCTTTTGATCCGGTTGTTGTTTTATTCTAGGTTTTTATTTGACCTCTGATCACATCCTTCGATGTTGATTAAGCTACGTTCATCTATAAAATTAGATTTGTATTAAGATAAATTTAGAATTTGCATTTCCTAACCATCTACCATAACAATGTAAAAAACAGACCTACAAAACCAGATATGCTCTAGAAACGTAAGACACAAAATACACATGAGCCTCTAACTTTGATGTCATGATCTCCTCCATCCCACAACTCATTGAACTTTTCATAACATTCACTAATAGCACAGCACTTAATCATCATTCTACTGAAAATTATAAAATTAAACAATACTTTTAGATAGTAAAAATGATTTAAGTTAAAGAATGAATTACAGCAATAAGGTTTTCAAAACATACTCCATTTCAACAATGTAGAAATACCTATACTTTCTTGGTATCATCACTTCATACTTGTTAGGGACATAGGTCAAGGGTTTTTTTCTTAGAAACCTTGACTATGATTCCATAAGTGTCTTAAACAAAACAATTACACTAATAAGCATATATAGGTTGACCAAAAAAGCTGTGAAAGGTAATTTTGAACAATTAAAAATATATTTGGTTTCGAAATTATTACCTATTGGATACGTAGTATCGACATGCTCTCGATGAATTATCTTTGGAATTTCAACAAACTTGAAAAATCCAGAGTCCGATTTTGAACCAAGCTCTTTTGCTCTTGTTTTGTATGTGAACTTGATAAAATAAGGATTAGGAGTATACTCAACACAGTCTGGTTTAGTCATAACCCAGAAATCTTGAAGTTAATACCAATCACCTTCTTTTAACACTTTCTCAAATCGTTTATCAAAAGAATAAAATTTTTGTTTAATAAATCTCTTTTTTTTTTGGACAAAAATAAATCTCTTTTTATCCTTAAATTTTATGTATAAACGTATCTTTTCAACTCTGAAAAAAAAAAAGTATATTTTCACCTATGCATCAAGTATATAGTGGAGATTAACTTCTACGGCTTTTTCATTTTTATATCCGCACATACATTCTTCTTATTCTTCTCAATTCATCTTACTTAGTTAGTTAGTTTACATTTTATGAAGATAACATTTCACTAAAAAAAAAATTCTTCTAACTATTTAAACATATGAATTCTACCTAAGTTTTTTTCTCTTTAAATTTTATAACTACAACCTCTCATTGCTATAAAATATATGAGTTTTAATCAAATGTTTTAGTTCCTCTCTTATTCTCTGCAATCTAACAACCATAAATTTATTTCATCAACTCTCAACTATTTATATCCGTATACTTCTTTCTAACAACTCATGTTTTTTTCACATTCTTTTCAATATGTAAATGAATTTTTGTTTTCATAATTTGTTTTCTGATATATATATATCTATCATTCTTTTGTATTTTTGTAAGCACTCACTATTTTTTTTGTTTCTATTCCCATTACCACATCTTACATTTATAATTATTTTTCATTGTGTGATCCTTATACCGATTTATATATGAACTATAATTTGCCAAAAATATTAACAATAAAATACATAGAAATATACTTATATACCCTATAACTTTTATGGTTACCCTAAAAAAATTTAAACCTCTTGTAGATAAAACACAATGTAAAAAATAATAAACCTTGTATTTCGTTAGTCCCATAAAGTAAAAATAAAACCAAAAACTTTATATAATTTCTTCATTATAACTCAAACAACTCAAAAACAAAAATCAATATTTAATATGGTGTAAATATAAAACTAAGCAATGGTAATTATAGGATTGAAATTACAAACTCTTAATTGTTCTTGGGTTCACAGCAACATTGTCCCAAAGAGTAAGATAAATTAATGTCCCACTGATTAAAAACATAGAAGACATGTAATAGTAAAAGTCGTTTGCATTTAAAGCTTTTAAATTGTTAAGAGTAAAGGGAAAAATTGTTTACTCTCTTAATCACACCACTTTGTACGTTTGTATTGTCGAAGTCGTCGTCCAGTTTTCCAATGGTATCTAGGTGGAGCAAATATAGAGTTAGAACATGGTAATGTTAAATTAAACATATAGACACCAAATATCACCTAAATTTTTTAATTTGTCTACTACGTAATATTTAGGAAGCTTACATTTCTCTATTACATAATATTTTAGAAAATTTATATTTTTCTTAAGCTTACATTTTTCTACTACGTAGTATTTTAGAAACATTACATTTCTCATATTTTACATTTCTCTACTACGTAATTTTATAGGAAATTTACATTTCTATTATTTCCAAAAAAAAAATTTCTTATTTTGTAAGTATTTTATATAAGAAATTAATTAAAATGTTAATTAGTGAGATGGCTAATCGTGATTGGTCGTCTAAAATCCTATGTGGACGGCCTTAAAAGCATTTAGCCTCAACCTTTATATAGTATAGATTACTATTTATTAATTTATCGATTAATGATGAGTCTAGTTTTTATCGTTTTTAGTCTTTGTTTTATGATTGTATTTTGAGTCAACTAACTTATATTAGATAGATATTAGGACTATTTGCTTTGATTAGTGATTTACAGGTCTACAAGGAGAATATTGGAAAAGAAAGGATTTTGGATCAAATAAGAGTGCAAATGGACCAAGCTTGAAGAAATGGGCCAATCGTGAAGAAATGAAGAAGGATCGACCGATCCAGGCCAAGGATCGATCGATCCCTGAAGATTTGCGGCACCGACTTGCCAGGCCCATGGACCGCTCGATCCAATGAAAGAATCTGGCCCAAGACGAGAAAAAGACCTAGGATCGACCGATCCTACCTGAGGATCGATCGATCCCCGCTTGCCTCTTCTCCAAGTTTTTCCATTTTTCGTTTTTTCCATTTTCTCTCTTGTTTTCCTTTTGCGGCCTCTCTCCCTTTACTATATAAAGAGGGGCTCGCCTCTTGTATCAACACACAATTCATTCTCTCCCTTTTAGAGTTTGTAAGAGATTCCTATCTCAATACACTCTTAGTTTTATTTTAAGATATTTCTTTTTAGTTTCATCTTTGCTTTAGTTTTTATGTTTGAGTAGTTTCCTTATTAGGCTAGGGTTTCTCTGAAGGGATGTGATCGATTGTTAGGTTGTTAGTATTGGAATTTTATTTTATAGTTTTTCTTCTATGTTTGTTCTTAATGCTAGGGTTTGAGTAGCTAACTTGTTCTAGATCATAGGTTGATTAATTAAGACACGCGACAGTGCGGTTAGTCGCCTGAACTAGTATAGTCGAGCAAGGTGATCCATGGCCAACCACAAATTGAAGTCGTGGCACCTTGTGAACATATCAATCCTGTTTGTTAATGCTAGCTTTACTTTAATAGGCGAACCAATGGTTTAGGATCTATTTTAGAATTGCTAAGATAGGTATTGATATACCTCATATTTTACCCTCCGTCCATGTGTTTTTAGAGTCTTTCTAGTGTTTTTGTAGTGTTTTGCTATGTAAACAGGTCAATGTACGTTTGGAGCTTGCTTGGAGCAAAAGTATCAAAAAGGATTCATTTTGGAGCTTTTTGGAGACATTTGAAGACATATGAAGATTTGCAACCTTCTCTGTCCAGAAACACGATGAGTGTCGATCGACAGGCATTAGTCGTGTCGATCGACAGCAAGTTCGAGATCAGAAGCTGTTCAAGTTTGAAGCCCAATTCGTTTCCTATTTGATTGTGGATTCTCAAGACCGACTTAACCAAGCCCTAGACGTCCAGAAGACTTGTATATATAGTTATTTAGGTTTTGAATACCGATATCCAGACTTTGTCAAACTTTAGAGAGAGATATCTACTTTGTTTTAGGTTTTGAGAAGAGAGCTTTGGGGAGATCTTTCTGTTCCTGATTCTTCAAGTCCTGATTGTGAACCCCTGTTATTTCTATCTCTTAATCTTAATGATGATTTTGTTTCTTATCTCTTGTGTTATTGCTTTGATTATGTCTGAGTAATTCACTAGTTAGATTTAGGGTTTCTCACAAAGGTTTGATGGTTTGATTGAATGAATTGATTAGTTAAGGATTATCTATCTTATATTGTTCTTAATCTGAGATTGTACTTACTGCTTATTCTTGATTGATCACCTTGAATCTGATCTTAGGTTGTTAGTCTCTGCGAAAGTAGGATTGATAGCTTGAACCTATCTCTAGATTAGCAACACTCCTGATTCACAACGACAGTTGGTTTTAGGGTCTTGTGAACATATTGAACCTGAACTTTAATGCTGATTTAGATTCCTTAGAATTCACAACGACAGTTGGTTTTCTGTTTCTAGGTTAAGGAGTATTCACAACGACAGTTGGTTTACTTACTTTTATGTTTGAGTTCTAGAACAATTGATTAATTTATCCTGACTAATCATTCTATCTTTCATTCCTGATTTCCTGAGAATTCCCTGAATCTAACGCTTGTTTCCCATTGCTTACAACTCTATTTACTTTCCTGCAATTGTTATTTTAATTCTCTATTTTTGGTTTAGCATAATCTGACAACTAAGACCTATTGTGTAACTAAGTCCATGTGGATTCGATCCCTAAGTACTACAGTGATCTCTTAATTTGAGAGAGTAGCTATAGGGTTAATTTGAGCATATCAAATTTTGGCGCCGTTGCCGGGGACTTTTGTCTACCATTAGGTTTCAGTTTAGGATTTTGTCTAAACTCTTTTATTTTTCAGTTTAACTACTTTTGTTTTCTTCTTTTTCTGGTGTGTTTCAGGTGACAGCTAATCTCACAGCCAGGAACTAGCAGGAAAACATGAGTGAGCACTTTGCATTTCAACAAGACTACTATCGTCTCACAAGGAACTATGATGTTAGTTTCTACCAAACTCCCTCTCCTCCATTACCAACGGATGAAGATGTGGAGTCAATGTTCGAAATACTCCTTGCAAGACAACATCAGGCTTGCAGTGAGGCCAGCAAGATCTGGATACCACCAAATAAACGAGGCGAGAATAATTGCAATGCAGTTTCGGTTCGTGAAAGTGAAACTTCACAGATCGAAGCCATGTTTCGAACACTTCTCGAAGGACAGCAACAACTCACAGCAGACATCACAAGCAAGTTGGATGCAGTGTCCTCTGATCTCAATGGGAAAATCGACGCAGTGTATACCTATGCCCAGACGCTAGAAGCTCGAATTTCTCAAGTTGCTGAATCTGTGCACCGCCACGCTGTGTGTCGATCGACACCAACCATCACTGTCGATCGACACACCTCGGGAAATATAACTGCGAGCAGAAGTCAAGCTTCTGCGGATCTCTGGCCTTCAGCGATGCATGTCGATCGACACACCCCTGCCACTATCGATCGACATGACCCGAGAGTGGAGCTGCCTTATGTTGTGATTCCACCATCCGTGAAATCCAACGACTATGCACCAAAGGTACCTTATCCTAGACCCCACAGATCCAAGCAGGAGATTGAGGATGAGAAGTGTAAAGCTATGCTTGATAAGATCAAGACCGAAATTTCACATGATGACACCGATGACACTTCATATACAATGAAGAGTCTGGTTAAGCGAATGGTCTTGAATGGTCTAACTCCTGAGAAAGGAGTTTTGCTTACACGAGATACTAGTGCGATTTTCTCAGCTCAGGCACCTAAGAAGTTGAAGAAGAAGAAAGAGAAGGCGATGGTTTCTACGCAAGCTAGCGCCATAATTCACAGAAAACTTCCTAAGAAGTTACCTGATCCAGGACGTTTTGTACTCGATTGCCATATCTTCACAGAGGGGTTTTCTCATTCTCTTTGTGATCTTGGATCCGGTATCAATCTCATGCCTCTCTCCGTTGCTTTGCGACTAGGGATGACTCATTTCAAGCCATCCACGATCTCTATTTCCTTCGCTGATCAATCAAGAAGACTTCCTGAGGGTATTATAGAGGATGTTCCGGTGAAAGTTGGTGGCTGCGTGATTCCTACAGATTTTGTGGTCTTGAGATATGCTACGGAGCCCAAAGACCCTTTGATTTTAGGACGACCCTTCTTGGCTACAGCTGGTGCCAAGATAGATGTGAAGAAAGGGACTATTCGACTTGATTTGGGTGATGTGGTCATGGACTTTGACATGGATAAGCTTCGGAAGGCACCCACCATTGATGGTATGGCTTTCTCTGTAGTGCATTCTGACGACACTACTGCTGGGTGTGTAGAGGAGTTGAGCCTTAATACACAAGTTTCCAAGCTTGAAGATTCAAGAGAGCTGAGTTGCAGAAAACAGCCAGATTTTCACACTGCAGAAGCAGTGTCGATCGACACAAACACCAGTGTCGATCGACAGACCGGACGAGCTGAGCCAGAATCCTCAACAATGGCTGCTTCACGGCATGTTCTCAATGTTACAAGTCTGACTGCTGCTCCACGCCAGAAAGCTCCTCATCTTCCACCCCCTACACCTCGAGAAAAGCTAAGGTACGCACATTCTGATCCTTCACCTCCGAATATCATCAATAAGACTTTTAAAAATACAAAAACTGCTTTGCCGTTAACCAAGCCACGAGATTCTCGTAGAGGGCTTGTTTCTTCTTTTGATGATGTTTCAGGAAAACGAAGTATCCCACCCATACCTCAGCCCCACCCTTCTTCTATTGTTCCTTCATTCCTTTGTCGATCTCCTGCACCTAATGCTTATAAGCCACCATGGATGAGGAGACATCTTTCTCCGAGGCATTCACTGCCACAATCTGATCCCCCTGACCTCTGATAGTCTGACACAGTCAAGCTAATGACTGAAAACAAGCGCTTAGTGGGAGGCAACCCACTGGTTTGATCTATTTCATCTTTATCTTATCACTTTTTAGGCTTTTTGGTTTTTGATTTTCACTAACTTGGCTGATTATTTGATGGAACTAATGCTTATCTATTCAGATGATGTTTTGCTTTGATGTTTGATTGTCTTTCCACAGCTTAAGCAGGGAATTCATGTGTGAAAACTTCAAACCAAAACACCACCAATCTGCAGAAATTTTGCCTCTGCACTGTCTGATCACGGACAGTGTGTCGATCGACACACTTCATCCGTGTCGATCGACAGGCCTCGGGTAAACAGATTCTAACTTTGCAAAATTTCATCAATTTCAATTCAAGTTATTTTTGGTGTTATTTCTTTCCAATCCTAAGACTTTTTACCACTGGGGACAGTGTTACTTAAGTCTGGGGGAGGAAAATACTGATGTATTTTTCTTTATTTTGGTTTTTTGATTTCTTACTAACCACCCACTTAACCACTTGGGTCTTTTTCTTTTGATTTATTGAGTCAAAATTTTGTTGAAAATTATGATCCTTTTTCTTTCGTGTTTTGCCTGGTTGACTAATGCTACAGATTAAGTCTGATTCCGACTAATGAAAAATCCAAAGATTGAGCGGTGAACCGGAGACAACCGAATTCCCATCAAGATTCACTAAGGCCGGAGCCACCATTCTATTTCTTTCACCTCATTGATGTGGTTAGTGTTTCTAAGAACTTGACTCTTTGTTCATACCTGATAGCTTAGCGTTGAAAACAATGGTACCGCTTTCCCCTAGTCTAGTTAAGAAAAGAAAAGAATAGAGTTCTATTGCTTATAAAAGACGAGAGGATTTCCTGCGAGCGAAAGGGGAGATGTAAATCGATGAGCCTGTCTCGTATGGAATGATCGCGCAGGGTTGTTATAAAGGTAGATAAATTATTATCGAAGATCCTATAGTTTCACCCTGAAGTTAAAAGGAAAAAAAAAAAAAAAAAAAAAAAAATTTATAAGGAATAAGCATAAGTGTGTGAAAAGAATAAGTCTGGGGGAGAATAAGGTTACTTTGCGTTGGATATGTTGAGTTTTGATGGTAGAGTACAGTGAATGAGTCTATAAGGTTCTGGTACATTGACTACATTGATTGAAACCTGGTGATGATGGCTTTCTTGATGAATGTGTGGAGATGTCTTGGAAGTTTCTTGGTTTCATTGTGATTTCAGCGGAGAAGTACATGGTGGTTCGTTTTAGACTTGTTTGTTTAAGGCATATGGATTTGGTTCGAATGACTAAGGCAATGCATTAAAGGCAAAGGTGAGTTTTCGCGTTTTCAAACCTCTTTCTACAGGTTTAGTTTCTGTTTTGCTTGAGGGCAAGCAAAAGCTAAGTCTGGGGGAATTGATATACCTCATATTTTACCCTCCGTCCATGTGTTTTTAGAGTCGTTTTTAGAGTCTTTCTAGTGTTTTTGTAGTGTTTTGCTATGTAAACAGGTCAATGTACGTTTGGAGCTTGCTTGGAGCAAAAGTATCAAAAAGGATTCATTTTGGAGCTTTTTGGAGACATTTGAAGACATATGAAGATTTGCAACCTTTGTCCAGAAACACGATGAGTGTCGATCGACAGGCATTAGTCGTGTCGATCGACAGCAAGTTCGAGATCAGAAGCTGTTCAAGTTTGAAGCCCAATTCGTTTCCTATTTGATTGTGGATTCTCAAGACCGACTTAACCAAGCCCTAGACGTCCAGAAGACTTGTATATATAGTTATTTAGGTTTTGAATACCGATATCCAGACTTTGTCAAACTTTAGAGAGAGATATCTACTTTGTTTTAGGTTTTGAGAAGAGAGCTTTGGGGAGATCTTTCTGTTCCTGATTCTTCAAGTCCTGATTGTGAACCCCTGTTATTTCTATCTATTAATCTTAATGATGATTTCGTTTCTTATCTCTTGTGTTATTGCTTTGATTATGTCTGAGTAATTCACTAGTTAGATTTAGGGTTTCTCACAAAGGTTTGATGGTTTGATTGAATGAATTGATTAGTTAAGGATTATCTATCTTATATTGTTCTTAATATGAGATTGTACTTACTGCTTATTCTTGATTGATCACCTTGAATCTGATCTTAGGTTGTTAGTCTCTGCGAAAGTAGGATTGATAGCTTGAACCTATCTCTAGATTAGCAACACTCCTGATTCACAACGACAATTGGTTTTAGGGTCTTGTGAACATATTGAACATGAACTTTAATGCTGATTTAGATTCCTTAGAATTCACAACGACAGTTGGTTTTCTGTTTCTAGGTTAAGGAGTATTCACAACGACAGTTGGTTTACTTACTTTTATGTTTGAGTTCTAGAACAATTGATTAATTTATCCTGACTAATCATTCTATCTTTCATTCCTGATTTCCTGAGAATTCCCTGAATCTAACGCTTGTTTCCCATTGCTTACAACTCTATTTACTTTCCTGCAATTGTTATTTTAATTCTCTATTTTTGGTTTAGCATAATCTGACAACTAAGACCTATTTTGTAACTAAGTCCATGTGGATTCGATCCCTAAGTACTACAGTGATCTCTTAATTTGAGAGAGTAGCTCTAGGGTTAATTTGAGCATATCAGGTATGAGCGCGACGGCGGATTACCTTTATAATCGTGAATTGAATTCATGAACATATCTTAATAATTCCAATTTAATTAATTTAATTCTTCTGTCACATCCTGGATGGTTTCCCTATGCCTAATAATCTTTTATTATTTATTTTTTTTATTTAATTACTCGTTAGGTTATTAGAAACAAACTCTTATTTATTTTGTCTTAGCTTAATTTAATCTAGGAATTTAAAGTGTATCTCTGGTCTCTGTGGATTCGACCCTAAAGTACTACTGTGATTACCGTTTGATCCGGTATAGTGTATGATAGGTTTTATTTGTTTCGTGACATGATCAAATTGGCGCCGTTGCCGGGGACCAATAGATACCTTTAGAGTTTTAGAATTGAATTTAGTCTAAGATTTTTACTTTCTGCATTATACTAATTATTTTATTTGTTTTTGTTTTAGGTGCATGCAAACAAGAAGCCATAAGGCTACTAATTTGGTTGCACTTTCTAACGAAGAGCTAGGTCGTTTGGAACGAAGCAAAGGAAAAGCTACAAAGTCTGCTGAGATGAATCCCCAAGATGTGCTACCACAAGGAGTTAACCCACCTTTTTTTCCAGCTGCTGAAGGAGGGGACAATCCCCCACATGTCCAACCTGCTGCTGTCGGACCGGTCGGTCTACAACTCAGACCGGTCGATCCTCGTGCTGCCGGACCGATCGATCCACCCCTGGACCGGTCGATCCTCTTGCGGCTGCACAACATGCTCGTACGCTTGGTGAGCAAGATACGCCATACCGTTTCTATGCCAACCGGTCTGCGCTTCGTCCTCCGAATCCCACACGTCAGGACTATGAGATCAAGTACAGCTTGATCAATCTTGTGCAAAACCGATGCTTCAACGGTTTGGCCACGGAGAGCCTGATGGAGCACATCGAGGCATTTGAAGCATTGTGCAATACCGCGAAGGCTAATGGTGTGCCTTATGATTAACTGAGGCTGACTTTGTTCAAGTTCTCGCTTGCGAATAAGGCGTTGCGATGGCTCAAGATGTTGGAGCCCGGTTCCATTACCACCTGGGAAGCGTGTCGTGCTAAGTTTCTAAACCACTTCTATACAAAGGCACGATCAGCACGCATGAGGAATCAAATCGTTGCTTTTAAGCAAAAGGCAACCGAGACTTTCAATGAGCCTTGGAAACGATTCAAGGAATACGTGAAGG
The DNA here is from genome assembly GCA_011420285.2 of Erysimum cheiranthoides. Lineage (NCBI taxonomy): Eukaryota > Viridiplantae > Streptophyta > Magnoliopsida > Brassicales > Brassicaceae > Erysimum > Erysimum cheiranthoides. The sequence continues at coordinate 1,161,684 of CM022181.2, forward strand.
ACTGCCCCCATCACGGCTACACTCAAGAAAGCCTCATGACCACTTTCTATGGCGGGATCGATACGCAATATCAGATGGCCCTTGACACTGCAAGCAAGGGAGATTTCTCGACCAACACGATTGTACAAGCGACGACACTTATCGAGAACTTGGCAAGGAGTAATAGCGATCATGCCCCGGAGTACGACCGATCAGTGAAGGTGAAAGCTGTGGAGACGGAAGCACTCAAGGACCTCACGCAAAAGGTTAACCTTCTTCTTGCGCGTGAGCAACAACCCATCAAAACATGTGAGTTGGAAGAAGATGAAGACTTGGAAGAGCTTAACTATGTGGGAGGTTACCGTGGTTTCAATCCCAATTACCGGAACCACCCTAATCTGTCCTATCGAAGCAACAACGTGGAGAATCCTCAAGACGTGGTCTACCCTCAACGCCAACAAGGAGCTTTCAACAAGCCATCCACTCTTGCAAATTACACGCCTAAGCCAGCTGCCCCTCAAGAGAACAAGCTGGAGACGATGATGCATTCTCTGATTGAGAGTCACCAAAAGAGTGCATCCGAGATCAATGCAAAGATATATGGTATGTACGGCGATCTTAATGGGAAGTTCAAGACTTTGGCGACGAGAGTTGATTCATTGGATCAAAGGGTTTCTTCCATGGCTTCCAGCTTCAAATGGAAGGAGGCTTGTAATGCTGTTATGGCTCATTCTGGAGTCAATACGACCTTCAAGTCCGATGTGCTTGGTGATTTATCGAGTTTTCAGAAGCCAGGATCGACCGATCTCTTCTCCAGATCGATCGATCCGCCTGCTGGTTTCACTCTGCTGACCCAAGAGATCAGATCGACCGATCCTACCCTGGACCGATCGATCCGTGCTGCTGTTCCGGACCATTCCGACTCGTTTTCGAATGAAAGTGATGCACACTTCATTGCTAAGGCTGATGTACTTCCCTACAGACCTCAGAGCCCTTATCCATCGATGCCTAAGGCCAAGATCGATGAAAAGAAGTACAATAGGTTCAAAGGCATCATTGGCGAGTTGATTAAAGAGGCCACCTTCTCCGAAGCTCTTGGCGATCTCCCATTCCTAAAGAAGATCTGTAGAGATGTTATAAATGGATTCGATGACCCTGCAGAAGTTGATGCCTACTTAGAAAAACGGAAAGAGGCTCGAACCCCAAAGCTTGTCAAAGTGGAAAAACAAGAAGATCCGGGAAAGTTTATGGTGCCGTGTTCGATTGATGGAGAAGTTTTCAACAATTCCTTGTGTGATTCCGGTTCAAGCGTGAATGTCATGTCTATGGCAACCGTCCGTAGGCTTGATCTCCAAGGGATGAAGACTCCTCGATGCTCGTTGAAGTTCGCGAATGCATCCACAACGACTCCGCAAGGCTTTATTGGTGACGTGGAAGTGCGCATTGGCAACTACCTAGTGCCCACCGACTTCCATGTGATAGAGATAAGTGGAGGATCCGAGACTCCTTTGATCTTGGGACGTGCTTTCTTGACCATGGTTGGAGCCGTGTTTGACCTTGAAGAACCCAAGATGACCTTCACCAAGATTGACAAGAATGTGACCTACTATCCGGTGCTTGAAGCCAAACGATTGGGATCTAACTTTGCCGAAGTGTGTATGGTGCGCATGAAGAGGACGCCTAGCATCTGTATAGATCGACAATGGCCTTACCCTCCACGCAAAACCGAAGTTGTCACGAGGAATTGTAATTGCAACCCTTCATGTTTTGACGCAACCGAAAACCAAGACAAGGTGCAAGATGAGATTCATCCACATGATCTCAACATGTTCGAGATGCGAGTGAGGATGGTGCCGGATGACTATAGTTTTGAGGAAGCTTGGTTTAATTATCCTTGCTTGCAAAAGTGCTTTCATAAGAGTGGAGAACCTCTCTATGCCGTCGAAGCACACTTTTATAGGGCTCGAGAGAGAAACGCGAAGAGGAGATGTCTCGTCAAGGCGGAGGATCCCGGATGCTTCGTGATTCCATGTGCTATTAATGGTACCTCGGTGTACAATTGTCTTTGTGATTCGGGAGCCGGGACAAGTGTGATTCCTACCGCCATAGCTTCTCGATGTGGGATCACCGATTGCTTCCCATCCACTTCAAATCTCTACATGGCTGACGAATTCATGGTTGTACCAAGAGGAGAACTCCACAATGAAATAGTGCGAATTGGAGATGTGGATGTTCCCACGGACTTCAAAGTTGTGGATGTGCCCGGGAAGCGTCAACAAGTCATTTTCGGAAGATCTTTCTTGAACACTGTTGGAGCTGTCATGGACATTCCCAATCACCGCGTGTGCTTTGCCAACATTGACAAAAGGGTTTTCTATCGCATAAAGCCAAGAGAGAACGCGGTTAGACCCATTCGTATCGAAGAGGCAAGCCGCAGCGTGAGCATCTCAGGAGAGCGGGTTGAAATTCCAAAGACTCGTTCACAAGCCTAGAAGAAGGAAAGTCAAGCTATAGACTTAAAACAAGCGCTTCCGGGAGGCAACCCGATGATTTTGTACTAACTATTATGTTTTGAGCTTTTGGTTTTTGTTTCTTTTGCTTTTAAGTTTAAGACTATTTATATTTGAGGATTTTTAATCAGTGGATCATTGAGGATTCCTAAGTGTTTCAGGAATAGGTTTTGATCGCATTAAGATGCAAAATTTTGGTGAACAGACACTTAGGATCGATCGATCTTCACTCAGAATCGATCGATCTTGCCTGGAAACGAACCGAGGGACAGAAGCCTCGGGATCGACCGATCTACACCAGGGATCGATCGATCCCGGCTCAGGTATTTCGAAAAAAAATGGATTTCCGGTTTGAATCGGTTTATCCACTCGATTCAAACCGGTTTAAACCGGTTTTTTGGGCCAATAAATCGATGGAGATCGAGCCCTCTCTCTCCTCCATCGATCCCCAACCTCCATTGCTCTCTCTCTCTAAAACTTCAATCCTCTCAATCTCTCTCAATTCTCCATTGTTTTTGTTGATTTTTGGTGCTAAATCACACTATTTTTCGAGCTCTATCCTACCCCCTTATACCCAGCTCGATTCAACGAAGGAAATGGCTCCAAGACGACGTAGCAGCAAAGAACCAGCCACCGGAGAGCGGGAGTGAACCTTTGCGCTCCGTGATTGCAAGTTTGAGCCCACACGGTTCCTGGAGACCGATGTTCTGGATGCGATGGGCATCCTCACCGATGTCCGGACATTTCTACGCAATGCTGGCTTCGGTTCCTTTCCGGAGAAGCAATGGGACCTCTATCCCAATGCCGCAGCAGAATTTCTAGCCACGCTGCAGGTGTATTTCCCGACGGATCCACTTGATGCCACCGATGCCTTCGTCTCATTCTTCCTATCTAGGAGGCATTTCGCCATCACACTTCTCAAGTTGTGTGACATCTATGGGTTCCCGCCTCGCGAGAAGACCCAGTTTGATGGCATCACCGACCCTTCTGCATTCTGGCAGACCTTTGGGTCCGGCGAGTATGTTTCTCGAGGTGCCAAGCAGGCACTGATCCGCAACCCAGTGATCCGTCTAGCGGTCCGCTTCATGAGCAGCACCATCTTTGCCCGAGCCGAGATGGGTACCTTGCAGCTACCTGAGCTCGCCATGTGCTTCTTGTTGGGAATGTCCTGAAATCATTAATGTACTCACTCTAGACATAGTTGTTTGTCGAGATCAGACATTCATCTGATACTGGGTAATCATGACGCTTTGCTAGAAGCCGCTCATGACAAGTGAGTTATGAACTCATTGCTAGTATCATTTGATCCTACAGGGTCACACACCTAAGCGAACATGATGTACTTAAGCAAGGAAAGTGTTATGAGGGAAGGTGTCGATCGATACCACTTTAGGCAGTATCGATCGATACCAGGCGCGGACCGAAATAGGGATTTCGGCCCGATGACTTAATTCGTTCAGGCTCGGCCCGTGAACAATTAGGTCTTATCTTGTGCCTATATATAGGATATGTAGCACGAGATTAAAGTTAGACCTAGTCGCCCCCTCTCCAGAAAACACAGGTTTCCTCTGCAAGATCTGATTCCAGGCACTAGCATCCCTGCAGATTCCTGTTCGTGTGATCTGATTATTTATCGATCGACACTTTAATAAATAATTAGGTTTCGATCCAAAGATCGAAGTTGATGGATCGAAGTTCCCGAAACCTAATGGTATCGATCGATACAAAAGAGTTGTGTCGATCGATACGGCCTTGCGAATGGTTAGTCGGTTCAATTGGATTGAATCGGTTATCATGCTTGGTCAAGATCGATTTAAACCGGCTGATTGCGGTTTAATGCGATTAAGTTGGTGTCGACCGATACAAGTGTTGTATCGATCGATACCGACTGGTTATCGATACGGTTCAATTTGATTGACCGGTTATCGATCCAGATCAATTGGATTGACTGGTTATCGCAAATCGATTTGGTTAGTTGAGCATCGATCGATACTAACGAGGTAGTATCGATCGACACTAACCAATGATCAAAATTGTTTTGGTTGCACAGATGAGTGTAGATCGATGCTAGCATCGGTGCACTGCAGAAGTCATAGCCAAACATAATTTCACCCTTTTCTTAGATTAATTAAAACTTAATAAAGATTAATTGTTTTGATAAAATCTAAGTCTTCTTGAGTAATTAAAACTTAAAAGTTCTGTTCCTCAACTAAATATCAAGTGCTTTGGATGTCTTCCCAATCTTGTCAGCTGTCAAGACTCGTTTCACTGTGTGATAGGCTTGCAGTGCAAGGTATCCCGATTACATGAGTAAGGCAGTACGTAAGTGTGTTGATGGGCTTGCAGTGCATGGCATCAACCATTACTTGATTGAGAGATTGGTTTACTTGAGTGGGCTATCAGAAGTTCTGGGCCCATAGACATCAGGTGGACAAGACATAAGATGTCTTATCCACAACCAAGAGTCATATTGGATATGATTAGCAAAGTGTTGCTTACCTAGATAGCTAAGATTTGGGTGACGGCCAGTGGCCCACTCAAGTTTTGGTGAAGCATGGGTCTTGGATCATTATACTCATTTGAGGAAACGTTGTTTTGAATATAATGCGAGTTTTCTTAATTGTTAAGATTTCTCATTTCCTGAACATCATAACTAAACCATTTTATTTTGATTTCTAGTTATGTCTAAAACCCCTCATCAGAACTCTTTCTCGTTGTGATCCGTCCTTGAGAAGGACAAGCTAAATGGATCCAACTTCCTTGATTGGTATCGGAACTTGAGAATTATTCTCAAGCAGGAGAGTAAGGACTATGTCCTTGAGAAAGTTCTCCCCGAGAAACTAAGCATGCAGTATATGATGCTTGGAATAAGCATTACTATGATGTGGTCGATGTGCGTTGTCTGATGCTGGCTACCATGGACTCGGACTTGCAGAAGCAATATGAGAATGTGGCGTCGCCCATCGAGATGATCACTAGCCTGAAAGCGATGTTTCAGGAGCAGACTCGAACTGAGAGATACTGGACGGTTAAATCTCTAGTTGAGTGCAAGCTACCAAAGGATTCACCAGTAAGTCCTCATATGATAGAGATGATGGGTTATATAGATAACCTGAGGAGACTGGATTATCCCTTTAGCCAAGAGTTGGCTACTGACATCATTCTGCAGTCACTACCGTTAAGCTATGATCAGTTTGTTGTGAACTATAACATGAACAAGTTGACGATGACGCTGACTGAGCTGCATAGTATGCTCAAGACAGCTGAGCATGACATCAAAAATGGCAAAAGGTTTGAGAAACCTGGAAAGGACAAGGGTAGAGGCAAGGCCGTCCAGATTGTGAATCAGGACAAACCTGTGTCTTCTTGTAAGCCCAAGTCTGGCCTAACCGATGTTGAGAAGTGCCAGTACTGTAAGGAGCTTGGACATTGGAAGAGGAACTGCAAGAGATACTTGGAAGATGCACAAGAAATTGAGAAGATGTACGGGACTTCTTCTCAAGGTATTTGTGTTATGGAAGTAAATGTTACTACTTCAAGTTCTACCTCAGGGGTATAAGATACCGGTTGTGGTGCTGATATTTGTACAAATATGCAGGCACGAAGCAACAGTAGAACGTTGGAGAAGGGACAAGTGGAATTACGCGTCGGGAATGAAGCAAGAGTTGTTGCATTGGCCGTAGGAAATTTCCATTTATAGTCGCCTTCAGGCTTGGTTTTAAAATAGAATAATTGCTACTATGTACCTGCTATGAGCAGAAGCATCACTTCATTTTCTTGTAAGGATATGAATGATATTCATTTTGATTCAAGACAAATGTTGGTCTGTTGATCTTAATGAAATGTTCTATGGTAGCACCCCATTAGAGAATGGGTTTTATGTCTTAAACCAATCTATGCCTGTCTATAACATAAATACAAATCGTTCTCTGGCACTGTCATTTGGGCTACAGCGGATTCAGAAGCTCCATAGTGATGGGCTTTGGGCTCATTTGATTGTGAATCATGTGAGAAATGTGAATCCTGCTTATTGGGCCAAATGACTAAAGGCCCCTTTTGGTGAACCAAATAAAAAGGCCTGTAACTTATTGGGCCTTATACATAGAGATGTATGCAGCCCGATGAGCACCAATGCTAGAGAAAACATTCAGTACTTCATTACCATCGCTGATAAGATCAGTAGGTATGAATATGTCCATGTGATGTGATGAGTCCCAAAATTACCGTTTTCTATATAGGATTTAGGTTTGTATATTGAGTCAACTAACTTATATTAGATAGATATTAGGATTATTTGCTTCACTTAGTGTATTACAGGTCTGAGAAGCAAACATTGGAAAAGGAAGAGTTTTGGATCAATTTGGATGCAAATATACATTGAAAGATGCAGAGTCCAGCAGACCCGTCAGAGGTATGGCCTCAGACGAAGACCTTTCCACCGTTAGATCATTCTGAGATTTTGACACAAGATATCTAAGGGAATTAGCTTTCATCTCCAAGTGGTTTGAAGGAAATCCAACGGTGCAATCAAGAGTTATGGTCGATTTACTGAAGACAGGTCAACCTGTTGACGAAGCCGACACTGACGAGAGTGAGGATCGACCGGTCCAATGTTGGGATCGATCGATCCCATGAAGAACTGCGGCCCAAGCCCATGAAGATAAGGACCGATCGATCCAGCCCATAGATCGACCGGTCCACCGCCTCTTTTGCCTCTTCTCCAAGATTTTCCATTTCTTTTCTTTCCTTTTGTTGCTCTCTCCTTTTCCTATATAAAGGAGGCACGACCCCTTGTATTAGACACACCGAAAATCATAATTCACTTTATTACTTTTCTTTAGTTTGTGGGCAAGAGACCTAAAAGCTCTCTAGCTCCTTTTTAGTTTTATTTTAGGAAATAAAGATGTTTTCATTTATTGAATGCTTTGTTTCCTTTTCCATGTCTGAGTAGTTTCCTTATTAGGTTTAGGGTTTCGGAAGGGATGTGATTAATTCGTTAGGTTGTTAGTTTGGGAATTTAGGTTATTAGTTCTTCATCTATTGTTGTTCTTAATGCTAGAATTAGACTGATCACCTATTTCTAAGATCTTAGGCGGTACGAAAATAATCGCTGGAATCAACATTAGGCGAGCAAGGTTTCATGACTTGAGGCGAAAGTCCTGGCCATGACATCTTGTGAACTTATCAATCTTATTCTTAATGCTAGTATTACTCTAGGGATCGCGCGAGAGCGGGTTGTCTAATATAGTATTACTAAGTAGGTATTTGCGCGAGAGCGAGATGTCTTATTATGAATTGAGTTCATGAACTATTCTTTAATATTCTTATATTCCAACCTGCTTGTTGTCTCACATCCTGGAAGAATACCCTAGACCTAATGCTTGTCTCACTATTGAATTTCCTTTTTGAATTAATCGCTTGCTTTAAACAAATCTTTTAAATTGCTCCTAGCTGTATTTAGTCTAATCATCTTATAGTGCAACTGTGGTCTCTGTGGATTCGACCCTTTAATACTACAACTGATTGCCGTATTTGATCCGGTAGTTGTTTATTTTAGGTTATTATTTGACCCAAGATCAAATTTGGCGCCGTCGCCGGGGACCAATAGATTGCCTCTAGGATTCTTAGAATTGAATTAAGTCTAGGTTTTAAATTTCCGTACTTTATTAATTTATTCTACTTATCTTTATTTAGGTGAACGATGGAGGAGGATAACCAAGGAACAAGAACCGTGGAACGTGACCAGGGCGCCCTTTTTCCTGCCGCTATGCCGCCCAGATCGATCGATCCATCTACAGGAACGATCGATCCTCTTCATACGCCGTCAAGACGCATCACTTTGAGAGAGCATAACGCACCGGATCAATTCTACGAGAACCGGTCTGCCATCTGCCCACCTACACCCGAGGTGGAAGACTACCAGATCAAGCATAGCCTTATCTCTCTAGTCCAAAACCGTATCTTCAACGGTACTGCATCAGAGAATCCTCTCGACCACATCGAGACCTTCGAAGGGTTGTGCAATACTGCGAAGCAGAATGGCGTACCATACGATTATCTAAGACTTACTCTTTTCAAGTTCTCCTTGGGAGAGAAAGCTCTGAGATGGCTCAAGCAGCTTGAGCCCGGATCCATTACAACTTGGGAGCAATGTAGAGGAAAGTTTCTGAACCATTTCTACACCAAGTCTCTATCCGCGAAGATGAGGAATAGGATCGTTACGTTTTCGCAAGGGGAAGGTGAACCATTCTGTGAAGCTTGGGCGCGATTCAAGGAGTATTTGAGAGACTGCCCACATCATGGGTATGCAAGGGAGAATTTGATGAACATCTTCTATTGCGGAGTCAACTTCGACTATCAAAAGGCGCTAGACATAGGAAGCCGCGGTGACTTCTCCACCAATACGGCTGACGAGGCCACTCTCCTTATCGATAACCTAGCAGCAAGTAGCAGTGACAAGATCGCTGATACACCTCAGGAGGACAACTAGGCTTTCAAGGATCTCAGCTCTAAAGTGGACACTCTCCTACAAAGGAATCGGCGTGTCATTCGTCGAAAAGCTCCTAATAATCTTGATCTTGACGAGACTGAAGAGCTCCACTACTTGGGTAGGCAAGCGAACTTCCAGGGCTATGGAGGATACCCCCACCAGGCATATCCACCGCAACAAGGTTTTCAACCTTACTCCCGTGCGTACCATGAGCCTAATCCGCAAGAAAGTAGACTCGAAGCGATGATGCGCACCCTCATGGATAGCCACCAGCAGAGCTCCAATAACATCAACGTCAAGATCGACAGCATGTACAATGATTTACACGGGAGGATCGAGACGTTAAGCACTCACATGCGTATACTCGAAAACCAGGTGGCACAATCCGCATCCTATGTTCGAGCACCACCAGGAATACTTCCGGGGAAACCAGAGGACAACCCAAAGGAGTTCATGCATGCAATAACGCTAAGAGGCGGGAAAATGTACGATCCACCCAAATGGCCAGAAGGCACCAGTCCACCAGCCGGATGGACCGATCGATCTCCACCACAGACCGATCGGTCTGCGCAGGAAAGGAACCCCAGACAGGAGATAGAGACCGATCGATCCCCTACTCAGATCGACCGGTCTACCACCAATAACGCTCCAGCTTCAACAAGAGTCAACCCATTTGATGTGGAAGACTTTGACGAGGTCTTTAGAGATCCTGAGAATGAGGAACCCCCTGTCCAAGTTCCTAAACCAGCAAAAGCACCGCCACCAGTAGCTCAACGGAAGGCACCTTTCCCAGTTCGCAAAAGAAACGCGATGCGCGAGAAGGAGTACGACAAGATGAAATCAGTAGTGGGAGATCTCCAAGTGAAACTTCCATTTGTCGAAGCCGTTCAAATGGTGACATGCCTTAAGAAGCTTATGAAAGACATTCTAACAAACAAGACTAACTTAGAGCAAGGAGCCATGCATCTTACGCATGAGTGCAGTGCGATAATTCAAGACCAGCTGCCCGAAAAGCATAAAGATCCTGGTCCATTCACTCTGCCATGCTCAATTGGGGATTTAGACTTCAGGAAATGTCTTTGTGACTTGGGAGCAAGTGTGAGTCTCATGCCACTTAGTGTTGCGCAACAACTCGGTTACTTCTCCTTTAAACCAACCAGGGTGACTCTCATATTGGCTGACCGATCGACGAGACGTCCCGAAGGGTTTATCGAGAATCTACCAGTTAAGATAGGAAACAGTTGTATCCTTACCGATTTCATTGTCTTGAGGTTCGACAAGGAACCGCGGAATCCCATCATTCTTGGAAGGCCATTTCTCGCCGCTGCTGGAGCCATGATTAACGTGAAGGAGGGGAAGATCGAACTCCGCATGGACAATCTTATAATGGAGTTCAACCTGGAGCGACTTGCCAAGAATCCCACCATAGATGGTCAAGCTTTTCAAGTCGACGCAATGGAAGAACTAGCAGACGAAGTATGCGAAGAAGTGTGCTCGACTGATTATGTTCAGACAGCCCTGACTAAACCAACTTACGAACTAAACTTTCACTGTTCGGAGATTGCAGAGTTGATAAGCCAACTTGACCAAGCACCAATAGCTGAAAGGGAAGTGTTCAGCCTGCCATTGAGTAACGGATCGACCGATCCAGCGAAAGGATCGACCGATCCGGTGTACGCCATCGACACAGGAGCCGAAGCGGACGGACCGATCGATCTGGACCTTGGACCGATCGGTCCCACTCTTAAAAACCCTTCAAAGCCAAAAGATGATTGGAGCGAAGCATCCGCACCGAAGGTCGAGCTCAAGCCACTTCCTGCAGGACTCAAGTACGCGTACCTGGGGCCGAATTCCACCTACCCAGTAATCATCAATGCTAGTCTTAACAACGTGGAGATGGCACTTCTGCTCAGCAAGCTACGACAGTACCGAAAAGCCTTAGGTTACTCTCTCGACGATATAACTGGTATCTCGCCTGAGCTTTGCACGCATCGCATTCATCTCGAGGATCCATCTAAGTCCTCCATCGAGAATCAGAGACGCCTGAACCCCAATCTTCGAGAAGTAGTGAAGAAAGAGATTCTTAAACTTCTAGCCGCAGGAGTAATTTATCCAATCTCGGATAGCACATGGGTGAGTCCAGTCCACGTAGTGCCAAAGAAAGGTGGTGTCACTGTCGTCGCCAACGAGAAGAACGAGTTAATCCCGACTCGTACCGTTACAGGCCATCGGATGTGTATCGACTACCGGAAGCTCAACGCTGCTACAAGGAAAGATCACTTCCCACTGTCGTTCATTGACCAAATGCTTGAGCGCCTGGCAAATCATCCGTACTATTGCTTCCTCGACGGATACTCCGGATTTTTCCAAATCCCAATTCACCCTGATGACCAGGAGAAGACTACGTTCACATGCCCATATGGTACGTTTGCATATCGACGAATGCCTTTTGGGCTTTGTAATGCGCCTGCCACTTTTCAGCGGTGTATGATGTCTATCTTCACCGATCTTATTGAGGACATCATGGAGGTATTCATGGATGACTTTTCGGTTTATGGCTCATCTTTCTCCGCCTGCCTGAATAATCTCTGCAAAGTTTTACAACGATGCGTGGATAAACACTTAGTCCTCAATTGGGAGAAGTGCCACTTCATGGTCACCGATGGCATCGTTCTTGGCCACCGCATATCGGAGAAAGGGATCGAAGTTGACAAGGCAAAAATCGAAGTCATGATGAGTTTGCAACCACCGAACGGTGAAGGAAATACGAAGCTTCTTGGGACACGCGGGTTTCTACCGGCGATTCATCAAAGATTTCTCTAAGATAGCCAGGCCGCTAACCCAGCTTCTGTGCAAAGATGTCCCATTTGTTTTTGATGACAAATGTCAGGAGGCATTTCTCATTCTGAAGAAGGCACTTGTGTCCGCACCCGTAGTACAACCGCCAGATTGGACTTTACCTTTTGAAGTTATGTGCGATGCAAGTGATTTCGCCGTTGGTGCGGTACTCGGACAACGAAAAGATGGTAAACTCCACGTCATCTATTACGCTAGTCGAACGCTAGACGGGGCACAGACGAATTATGCTACCATAGAAAAGGAGCTTCTTGCGATCGTGTTTGCTTTCGAGAAGTTTCGATCCTACTTAGTGGGTTCGAAAGTCATAGTCCATTCTGATCACGCCGCTCTCCGCTACTTGCTTTCTAAGAAAGACGCCAAGCCAAGACTTCTGCGATGGATTCTCCTCTTACAAGAATTTGATCTCGAGATCCGTGACAAGAAGGGGGTCGAGAATGGAGTTGCCGATCACCTTTCCCGTCTGAAGATTGAAGCGGACGTTCCTATCGATGATCGCATTCCGGTGGAAAACGTATACGTGATCTCACTCCTCAAAGAGCTTTACGAACCCGTCGCCGATGTTCAGGCAATATCTCGTGCCGTTAATGACATTCCCTGGTACGCTGATTACGCCAATTATCTATGTGCCGGAGATGAACCTCCAAACTTTACTGGATATGCGAAGAAGAAGTTCTTACGGGATGTGCGACATTACTTCTGGGACGAGCCATACCTCTATAAGCGTTGTGTGGACGGGCTCTATAGGCGATGTGTCACCGAATCTGAGATGAATGGTATTCTCTACCATTGCCATGGATCCGCATATGCTGGCCATTTCGCTACATTCAAGACTGCTACGAAGGTTTTGCAAGCCGGACTATGGTGGCCTACCTTGTTTCGCGATGCACACACTTACGTCTCCAAGTGTGACACATGCCAACGACGTGGGAATATCAGCAAGCGAAACGAGATGCCCCAAAATTACATTTTAGAGATCGAAGTCTTTGACTGTTGGGGAATCGATTTCATGGGACCCTTCCCTAGCTCTTATGGGAATGAATATATCCTAGTTGCGGTCGATTACGTCTCTAAGTGGGTAGAAGCTATAGCTAGCCCGACCAATGATCATAGGGTGGTTCTCCATCTTTTCAAACACGTGATCTTTCCACGTTTTGGCATCCCTAGGATCGTTATCAGCGATGGCGGATCGCACTTTATCAATAAGACATTCGCCGGCCTCCTTCGGAAGTATGGTGTCACACACAAGGTCGCTACACCCTACCACCCTCAGACAAGTGGACAAGTAGAGGTCTCTAACCGGCAAATCAAAGCTATTTTGGAGCGCACAGTGAATAGTACGCGCAAAGATTGGTCGCTGAAGCTTGACGATGCGCTATGGGCTTATCGAACGGCGTACAAAACACCAATCGGCACCACACCATTTACGATGGTCTACGGGAAGGCTTGTCACTTGCCAGTTGAATTTGAGTACAACTCGTTTTGGGCCACGAAGCAAATGAACTTCAACACGAAGACTGCCGCAGAAAAACGCCTGATTCAGCTTAATGAGCTTGATGAGATTCGCATGAATGCTTACGAAAGTAACAGAATCTACAAGGAACGCACTAAGGCTTGGCATGACAAGAAAATTGTTCCTAAGCACTTTGAAGTTAATGATCGGGTATTACTCTTCGATTCTCGTTTGCGGCTTTTCCCTGGAAAATTGCGTTCTCGATGGGTCGGCCCGTTTCTGGTAACCGAAGTTCATCCTTATGGTGCTGTGGTACTAGCACGCCCAGATGGTGGTAGATTTGTTGTGAACGGACAACGCTTGAAGCGATATCTTGCCGACGAAGTGATAGAAACACCAAGGTCACTTCGCTTGGTTGTTCCTCCGCCTGCCTAGCACTTCATCCGGTCGAGCTTACGACCTAAACCAAGCGCTGAATGGGAGGCAACCCATTGTGAACCAGCTCTACACGCAGAATATGCGCATTCTCCAGGTTCATCTGTGTTACCTTTCTGTCTTGGATTTTTCTTACACACCGGGACGGTGTGAAGTAAGTCTGGGGGAGGAATGTAACCATTCGTACTAACATTTTTACCTATGTCTTTTTGTTTTCATTTGAGTCGTTTTATTGAGTCAAAATAGTTGGAACTTGGAACTTTTTTTGTGAATCGTGTGTTCGTACTAACATCTTCTGCTATTCCGTCATGATTATTCCTTTTGAAGAGCTGAAGATTGGAACGCCATAGCCGAACAACTCACCAGAAGTCCCTATCTCTTGGAAATCCGATTGACTTGGCGTTGACTCCACCTATGACAAGACGTTAATTTGGACTTAATCTTCTCAACTTGGGGCTTGGTATACATCGAACGCGACCTCTGACTCAAGCTTTCCGAGACGCGCATAACTTCGAAAAAGTATGGTTTCTCTCTCTCTTCTCCTGAATAAGAATAAGAAAAAGAAAAAGAAAAGAAAAGAAAAGGGATGTGGTAAACAAAGAAGTGGACTGAGGGATGCATGGTTACCCCCTTGCATACTTCGGATTCATGAAAACCAACCCCGGGCTAAAAAGAAAAGGAGATCGATAAAAAAAATAATAATAAAATGATACCCTAGAAAAGTAGGGAGAAATCGATCTCAAAAGAGTAAAAGAGAAGAGGAGAAAAGGAACCATAAGAAGAGTGTCTTGGGAGCTAGAGGAAGGTAAGCGTCTACGCGATCTTTGATCGATACTCCCTCGTTGAGACCACATGCTTGTAAAGAAATGAATGTAGGGAGTCAACAATGGAGATTTTGGAGCTTCCTTGAGATCTCGGGACATCAGTACGGAGGGTTGCTAAGCTGATGGTCATTACATGTTGTAAGCTCAAACTTTTGAGTGATGGGTTTACGGAAAAAGTATGAAGATTCTCGAGAAGTTGTAAGTTCCTGTTTTCCAAACCTTTCTCGTTAAGATTTGCGTTTCTGATTTGTTCTTACTTGAGGACAAGCAAGGATTCAAGTCTGGGGGAATTGATGAGTCCCAAAATTACCGTTTTCTATATAGGATTTAGGTTTGTATATTGAGTCAACTAACTTATATTAGATAGATATTAGGATTATTTGCTTCACTTAGTGTATTACAGGTCTGAGAAGCAAACATTGGAAAAGGAAGAGTTTTGGATCAATTTGGATGCAAATATACATTGAAAGATGCAGAGTCCAGCAGACCCGTCAGAAGTATGGCTTCAGACGAAGACCTTTCCACCGTTAGCTCATTCTGAGATTTTGACACAAGATAGCTAAGGGAATTAGCTTTCATCTCCAAGTAGTTTGAAGGAAATCCAACGGTGCAATCAAGAGTTATGGTCGATTTACTGAAGACAGGTCAACCTGCTGACGAAGCCAACACTGACGAGAGTGAGGATCGACCGGTCCAATGTTGGGATCGATCGATCCCATGAAGAACTGCGGCCCAAGCCCATGAAGATAAGGACCGATCGATCCAGCCCATAGATCGACCGGTCCACCGCCTCTTTTGCCTCTTCTCCAAGATTTTCCATTTCTTTTCTTTCCTTTTGTTGCTCTCTCCTTTTCCTATATAAAGGAGGCACGACCCCTTGTATTAGACACACCGAAAATCATAATTCACTTTATTACTTTTCTTTAGTTTGTGGGCAAGAGACCTAAAAGCTCTCTAGCTCCTTTTTAGTTTTATTTTAGGAAATAAAGATGTTTTCATTTATTGAATGCTTTGTTTCCTTTTCCATGTCTGAGTAGTTTCCTTATTAGGTTTAGGGTTTCGGAAGGGATGTGATTAATTCGTTAGGTTGTTAGTTTGGGAATTTAGGTTATTAGTTCTTCATCTATTGTTGTTCTCAATGCTAGAATTAGACTGATCACCTATTTCTAAGATCTTAGGCGGTACGAAAATAATCGCTGGAATCAACATTAGGCGAGCAAGGTTTCATGACTTGAGGCGAAAGTCCTGGCCATGACATCTTGTGAACTTATCAATCTTATTCTTAATGCTAGTATTACTCTAGGGATCGCGCGAGAGCGGGTTGTCTAATATAGTATTACTAAGTAGGTATTTGCGCGAGAGCGAGATGTCTTATTATGAATTGAGTTCATGAACTATTCTTTAATATTCTTATATTCCAACCTGCTTGTTGTCTCACATTCTGGAAGAATACCCTAGACCTAATGCTTGTCTCACTATTGAATTTCCTTTTTGAATTAATCGCTTGCTTTAAACAAATCTTTTAAATTGCTCCTAGCTGTATTTAGTCTAATCATCTTATAGTGCAACTGTGGTCTCTGTGGATTCGACCCTTTAATACTACAACTGATTGCCGTATTTGATCCGGTAGTTGTTTATTTTAGGTTATTATTTGACCCAAGATCATGATGAGACACAACTAGGAATCCTTTGAAAGGTTCAAGGAGTTCTAGAATGAAGTACAAAATCAAATTGGCAAAAGTATTAGAGCTCTTCGATTAGATCGCGGAGGAGAATACTCAAGTCAAGTGTTAAGTGATCATCTGAGAGAGTGTGAAATAGTTTCACAGCTCACTCCTTCTGGAACGCCCCAATGGAATGGAGGTTTCGAGAGGAGGAATTGAATCTTATTGGATATGGTTCGATTAATGATAAGTCACACATATCTTCCATTATCCCTTTTGGGAAACGCTCTAGGAAACGTCTGCGTTTACACTAAAAACGTTCCATCAAAATCAGTTGAAAAGACAACACATGAGATGTGAATTGGAAATGTTCCAAGACTGTCTTTACTGAAATTTTGGGGTTGTGAGGCCTATGTAAAATGTTTACGATAAGATAAGCTCACACCCAAATCCAATAATGCTAATTCGTTGGTTGTCTTAAGGAAACCAAGGCTTACTACTTCTACAACCGTTCTGAGAACAAAATGTTTGTTGCTAAGAACTATGTTTTCTTGTGAGAGATTGTCTTTCCAAGAAGAACAGTGGGAGTAAAGTAGAACTCGAAAACGTTCGAGAATCACAGGATGGTATCGATCGACACTAAGGTAGTATCGATCGATACTAGGCTCTCACCGAAGAGGTAAAGCAGTAAATGGTCTACAAAGAGTTGTAGAACCCATACCTGTAGTGCCTAAAGTTCGCAGATCCGGAAGGATACGTCACGATTCCGAGAAATAGGGATTTCTCGTGACCGATTGTCATGACTTGTTGATCATTGACAGTGACGAGGCTGCGAATAACCGAAGAAGCAATGTTGGGCCCGGACTCCGAAAAGTGGCTTGGAGCCGCTAGATCCGAGATGGGAATATCCAGATATTCAAAGCAAGGTTGGTCGATGAAGGTCTCAAGCAAATTCATGGTATAACTATGAAGAGACCTACTCCCCAGACGCTATGCTTAAAACCATTCGGATTCTCCTGGCAACTGCCGTTTATCATGGTGATGAAATTTGGCAAATGGATGTGAAAACAGTTTTCCTTATAGGAATTCTGGAAAAGGATGTGTACGTGACACAACCTGAAAGTTTCACTGATCCATGAAAGTTTCACTGATCCAAATAACGCTAGGAAGGCATGCAAGCTTCATTGATCCATGTATGGATTGAAGCAAGCATAATGGAGTTGGAATAATCGTTTTGATGAAATGGTCAAAAGAATTTGACTTCATCAGGAACGAATAGGAACCGTGTGTTTACAAGAAGATTAGTGGGAGCGTAGTTGCATTTCTCATTGTGTATGTAGATGACATACTTATTCTCGGAAATGACATTCCGCAGCTGCAGTCTTGTAAGACTTGGCTCGGAAGTTATTTTTCAAAGAAAGACATGGAGAAGCCGCGTGAATCTTTAGAATATGAATCTATAGAGATGGATTGGGTAGGCTAATTGGATCGTGTCAAGATGCTTATGGTGATAAGGTCTTGGACAGATTCAATATGCATGATTCCAAGGAGGGCTTCATACCAATGTCCAATGGCATTAATCTTGGCGAGACGCAGTGCCTAAGGACACTGGCTGAGCAAGAATGTTTGAATAAGATTCTCAGGCGTATGCAGTGGATCTATCATAAATGCCATGACCTAAACTCGTTCAGACGTTGCTTAAAGTGTTAAACAAGACGAGTAAATACCAATATAATCCATGTGAAAGTCACTGGACAGTTACCAAGAATATTCTCAAGTATTTGAGGAATACTAAGAATTGGAGCTTGGTGAACTGAGGAAGTAATGGTCTCTGTTGAGAGTGGTTAGACGGACAAAGACGATTTCCGGTCGGAAACTGGTTATGTCTTGTGTCTATATACCGGTGCGTTTTGTTGGAATGGGTTCCAAGCAGGGCACCGCAGCCAGCGGTTTGCTGGAAAGAGTTCCAAGCAGAACACCGCAGCCTCTCCCACGACCTAAGCATAAGTTTCACCCTTTTGCTGTAGGTATTTGAGATATTAAGATATGATCTTGATTCTAGTGGGAGTTATAATGGTTTGAGCTATGTTATGATGTTCATGTAGACATATTTTGGTTATGTCATGATGAAATTGTTTCATATATTATTTGATTATAAGATAATTGAATAATAGTCCCAAAGTAATTTATGGCATTTTATAGGTCATCAAGTTGAGGACTTGATCATGGAACCCTATAAATGATAAATGAAATAGATTATATTAGTCCCTGGTCAAGGTTGTCAAAGTGGGACACTGACAACCGCGTGAGACTGGTATGTGAGTTGACTGATGACTAAGTTTCATGGAGTCATTAATAAGAGTATTAAAGTCAATCACATAGATATGTGTTAGAGAACACAGGATCGGACATGACCCGCTAATGAGAACTCTACAGGATAGTTATATAAGTGTCATGAGAGGTTCTCATTACGACTATAGAGTATAGTCCTTAGACCTGAGTTCATCATGTTTTCTTGCATATGAATTGGTCCGCTTTGACTGTGTCAAACGTCAACCGTAACAGGTGACTATAAAGGCATTGATTGGGTGTATCATGAAGTGTGTGTAGGAACAGGGATGGAACAAGATGGAATTTGTCCCTCCTATATAACAGGAGATAAATATCTCAGGGCCCATCGGAGATTTGATACTGAGAAATGCGTGGCCGCGCTCAAACGAGGTGAATCTCAGTCGTTTGTCTTATTAGTATAAATCAGAGTTCGATGAACATGATATTGGTTGAATAAGGGTGACACGGTTCTTGCCTTATGCCATATCGAGATATAGAGACGAAGGGATTGTGGGAATAGATGATTCCAGTACAAGTGGGAGATTGTTGGGAATGTCCTGAAATCATTAATGTACTCACTCTAGACATAGTTGTTTGTCGAGATCAGACATTCATCTGATACTGGGTAATCATGACGCTTTGCTAGAAGCCGCTCATGACAAGTGAGTTATGAACTCATTGCTAGTATCATTTGATCCTACAGGGTCACACACCTAAGCGAACAGGATGTACTTAAGCAAGGAAAGTGTTATGAGGGAAGGTGTCGATCGATACCACTTTAGGCAGTATCGATCGATACCAGGCGCGGACCGAAATAGGGATTTCGGCCCGATGACTTAATTCGTTCAGGCTCGGCCCGTGAACAATTAGGTCTTATCTTGTGCCTATATATAGGATATGTAGCACGAGATTAAAGTTAGACCTAGTCGCCCCCTCTCCAGAAAACACAGGTTTCCTCTGCAAGATCTGATTCCAGGCACTAGCATCCCTGCAGATTCCTGTTCGTGTGAGTGTGGACTCCAGTAGAGGCGCAGCACTTGAGGCGCTTCCAGATCTCTATTACCTGATCCTATTCCGCTGCCAATCTCCAGGTATATCTGAGATCTTTCTGATTCAATTTATAAACCCTAGATCCTAGGTTTCAGGAATTCTGTAGGTTGATTAATAGAGATTAATCTGGAAGAAACCTGTACAAATTCCTTCAGTGGTATCAGAGCCTTAGGGTTTAACTATTGAATCTGAAAAGCATGTAATTGAATTGGAGAATTCGATTTAGATACATATGATGTATAGGACGCTTCTGTGAAATTCGTTTCTGCTGAATTTCGTCGAACTGGGTTTCGTGGTGTCGCTCGACACCATAATGATGGTATCGATCGACACTTTAATAAATAATTAGGTTTCGATCCAAAGATCGAAGTTGATGGATCGAAGTTCCCGAAACATAATGGTATCGATCGATACAAAAGAGTTGTGTCGATCGATACGGCCTTGCGAATGGTTAGTCGGTTCAATTGGATTGAATCGGTTATCATGCTTGGTCAAGATCGATTTAAACCGGCTGATTGCGGTTTAATGCGATTAAGTTGGTGTCGACCGATACAAGTGTTGTATCGATCGATACCGACTGGTTATCGATACGGTTCAATTTGATTGACCGGTTATCGATCCAGATCAATTGGATTGACTGGTTATCGCAAATCGATTTGGTTAGTTGAGCATCGATCGATACTAACGAGGTAGTATCGATCGACACTAACCAATGATCGAAATTGTTTTGGTTGCACAGATGAGTGTAGATCGATGCTAGCATCGGTGCACTGCAGAAGTCATAGCCAAACATAATTTCACCCTTTTCTTAGATTAATTAAAACTTAATAAAGATTAATTGTTTTGATAAAATCTAAGTCTTCTTGAGTAATTAAAACTTAAAAGTTCTGTTCCTCAACTAAATATCAAGTGCTTCGGATGTCTTCCCAATCTTGTCAGCTGTCAAGACTCGTTTCACTGTGTGATAGGCTTGCAGTGCAAGGTATCCCGATTACATGAGTAAGGCAGTACGTAAGTGTGTTGATGGGCTTGCAGTGCATGGCATCAACCATTACTTGATTGAGAGATTGGTTTACTTGAGTGGGCTATCAGAAGTTCTGGGCCCATAGACATCAGGTGGACAAGACATAAGATGTCTTATCCACAACCAAGAGTCATATTGGATATGATTAGCAAAGTGTTGCTTACCTAGATAGCTAAGATTTGGGTGACGGCCAGTGGCCCACTCAAGTTTTGGTGAAGCATGGGTCTTGGATCATTATACTCATTTGAGGAAACGTTGTTTTGAATATAATGCGAGTTTTCTTAATTGTTAAGATTTCTCATTTCCTGAACATCATAACTAAACCATTTTATTTTGATTTCTAGTTATGTCTAAAACCCCTCATCAGAACTCTTTCTCGTTGTGATCCGTCCTTGAGAAGGACAAGCTAAATGGATCCAACTTCCTTGATTGGTATCGGAACTTGAGAATTGTTCTCAAGCAGGAGAGTAAGGACTATGTCCTTGAGAAAGTTCTCCCCGAGAAACTAAGCATGCAGTATATGATGCTTGGAATAAGTATTACTATGATGTGGTCGATGTGCGTTGTCTGATGCTGGCTACCATAGACTCGGACTTGCAGAAGCAATATGAGAATGTGGCGTCGCCCATCGAGATGATCACTAGCCTGAAAGCGATGTTTCAGGAGCAGACTCGAACTGAGAGATACTGGACGGTTAAATCTCTAGTTGAGTGCAAGCTACCAAAGGATTCACCAGTAAGTCCTCATATCATAGAGATGATGGGTTATATAGATAACCTGAGGAGACTGGATTATCCCTTTAGCCAAGAGTTGGCTACTGACATCATTCTGCAGTCACTACCGTTAAGCTATGATCAGTTTGTTGTGAACTATAACATGAACAAGTTGACGATGACGCTGACTGAGCTGCATAGTATGCTCAAGACAGCTGAGCATGACATCAAAAATGGCAAAAGGTTTGAGAAACCTGGAAAGGACAAGGGTAGAGGCAAGGCCGTCCAGATTGTGAATCAGGACAAACCTGTGTCTTCTTGTAAGCCCAAGTCTGGCCTAACCGATGTTGAGAAGTGCCAGTACTGTAAGGAGCTTGGACATTGGAAGAGGAACTGCAAGAGATACTTGGAAGATGCACAAGAAATTGAGAAGATGTACGGGACTTCTTCTCAAGGTATTTGTGTTATGGAAGTAAATGTTACTACTTCAAGTTCTACCTCAGGGGTATAAGATACCGGTTGTGGTGCTGATATTTGTACAAATATGCAGGCACGAAGCAACAGTAGAACGTTGGAGAAGGGACAAGTGGAATTACGCGTCGGGAATGAAGCAAGAGTTGTTGCATTGGCCGTAGGAAATTTCCATTTATAGTCGCCTTCAGGCTTGGTTTTAAAATAGAATAATTGCTACTATGTACCTGCTATGAGCAGAAGCATCACTTCATTTTCTTGTAAGGATATGAATGATATTCATTTTGATTCAAGACAAATGTTGGTCTGTTGATCTTAATGAAATGTTCTATGGTAGCACCCCATTAGAGAATGGGTTTTATGTCTTAAACCAATCTATGCCTGTCTATAACATAAATACAAATCGTTCTCTGGCACTGTCATTTGGGCTACAACGGATTCAGAAGCTCCATAGTGATGGGCTTTGGGCTCATTTGATTGTGAATCATGTGAGAAATGTGAATCCTGCTTATTGGGCCAAATGACTAAAGGCCCCTTTTGGTGAACCAAATAAAAAGGCCTGTAACTTATTGGGCCTTATACATAGAGATGTATGCAGCCCGATGAGCACCAATGCTAGAGAAAACATTCAGTACTTCATTACCATCGCTGATAAGATCAGTAGGTATGAATATGTCCATGTGATGTGATGAGTCCCAAAATTACCGTTTTCTATATAGGATTTAGGTTTGTATATTGAGTCAACTAACTTATATTAGATAGATATTAGGATTATTTGCTTCACTTAGTGTATTACAGGTCTGAGAAGCAAACATTGGAAAAGGAAGAGTTTTGGATCAATTTGGATGCAAATATACATTGAAAGATGCAGAGTCCAGCAGACCCGTCAGAGGTATGGCCTCAGACGAAGACCTTTCCACCGTTAGATCATTCTGAGATTTTGACACAAGATATCTAAGGGAATTAGCTTTCATCTCCAAGTGGTTTGAAGGAAATCCAACGGTGCAATCAAGAGTTATGGTCGATTTACTGAAGACAGGTCAACCTGTTGACGAAGCCGACACTGACGAGAGTGAGGATCGACCGGTCCAATGTTGGGATCGATCGATCCCATGAAGAACTGCGGCCCAAGCCCATGAAGATAAGGACCGATCGATCCAGCCCATAGATCGACCGGTCCACCGCCTCTTTTGCCTCTTCTCCAAGATTTTCCATTTCTTTTCTTTCCTTTTGTTGCTCTCTCCTTTTCCTATATAAAGGAGGCACGACCCCTTGTATTAGACACACCGAAAATCATAATTCACTTTATTACTTTTCTTTAGTTTGTGGGCAAGAGACCTAAAAGCTCTCTAGCTCCTTTTTAGTTTTATTTTAGGAAATAAAGATGTTTTCATTTATTGAATGCTTTGTTTCCTTTTCCATGTCTGAGTAGTTTCCTTATTAGGTTTAGGGTTTCGGAAGGGATGTGATTAATTCGTTAGGTTGTTAGTTTGGGAATTTAGGTTATTAGTTCTTCATCTATTGTTGTTCTTAATGCTAGAATTAGACTGATCACCTATTTCTAAGATCTTAGGCGGTACGAAAATAATCGCTGGAATCAACATTAGGCGAGCAAGGTTTCATGACTTGAGGCGAAAGTCCTGGCCATGACATCTTGTGAACTTATCAATCTTATTCTTAATGCTAGTATTACTCTAGGGATCGCGCGAGAGCGGGTTGTCTAATATAGTATTACTAAGTAGGTATTTGCGCGAGAGCGAGATGTCTTATTATGAATTGAGTTCATGAACTATTCTTTAATATTCTTATATTCCAACCTGCTTGTTGTCTCACATCCTGGAAGAATACCCTAGACCTAATGCTTGTCTCACTATTGAATTTCCTTTTTGAATTAATCGCTTGCTTTAAACAAATCTTTTAAATTGCTCCTAGCTGTATTTAGTCTAATCATCTTATAGTGCAACTGTGGTCTCTGTGGATTCGACCCTTTAATACTACAACTGATTGCCGTATTTGATCCGGTAGTTGTTTATTTTAGGTTATTATTTGACCCAAGATCAAATTTGGCGCCGTCGCCGGGGACCAATAGATTGCCTCTAGGATTCTTAGAATTGAATTAAGTCTAGGTTTTAAATTTCCGTACTTTATTAATTTATTCTACTTATCTTTATTTAGGTGAACGATGGAGGAGGATAACCAAGGAACAAGAACCGTGGAACGTGACCAGGGCGCCCTTTTTCCTGCCGCTATGCCGCCCAGATCGATCGATCCATCTACAGGAACGATCGATCCTCTTCATACGCCGTCAAGACGCATCACTTTGAGAGAGCATAACGCACCGGATCAATTCTACGAGAACCGGTCTGCCATCTGCCCACCTACGCCCGAGGTGGAAGACTACCAGATCAAGCATAGCCTTATCTCTCTAGTCCAAAACCGTATCTTCAACGGTACTGTATCAGAGAATCCTCTCGACCACATTGAGACCTTCGAAGGGTTGTGCAATACTGCGAAGCAGAATGGCGTACCATACGATTATCTAAGACTTACTCTTTTCAAGTTCTCCTTGGGAGAGAAAGCTCTGAGATGGCTCAAGCTGCTTGAGCCCGGATCCATTACAACTTGGGAGCAATGTAGAGGAAAGTTTCGGAACCATTTCTACACCAAGTCTCTATCCGCGAAGATGAGGAATAGGATCGTTACGTTTTCGCAAGGGGAAGGTGAACCATTCTGTGAAGCTTGGGCGCGATTCAAGGAGTATTTGAGAGACTGCCCACATCATGGGTATGCAAGGGAGAATCTGATGAACATCTTCTATTGCGGAGTCAACTTCGACTATCAAAAGGCGCTAGACATAGGAAGCCGCGGTGACTTCTCCACCAATACGGCTGACGAGGCCACTCTCCTTATCGATAACCTAGCAGCAAGTAGCAGTGACAAGATCGCTGATACACCTCAGGAGGACAACTACGCTTTCAAGGATCTCAGCTCTAAAGTGGACACTCTCCTACAAAGGAATCGGCGTGTCATTCGTCGAAAAGCTCCCAATAATCTTGATCTTGACGAGACTGAAGAGCTCCACTACTTGGGTAGGCAAGCGAACTTCCAGGGCTATGGAGGATACCCCCACCAGGCATATCCACCGCAACAAGGTTTTCAACCTTACTCCCGTGCGTACCATGAGCCTAATCCGCAAGAAAGTAGACTCGAAGCGATGATGCGCACCCTCATGGATAGCCACCAGCAGAGCTCCAATAACATCAACGTCAAGATCGACAGCATGTACAATGATTTACACGGGAGGATCGAGACGTTAAGCACTCACATGCGTATACTCGAAAACCAGGTGGCACAATCCGCATCCTATGTTCGAGCACCACCAGGAATACTTCCGGGGAAACCAGAGGACAACCCAAAGGAGTTCATGCATGCAATAACGCTAAGAGGCGGGAAAATGTACGATCCACCCAAATGGCCAGAAGGCACCAGTCCACCAGCCGGATGGACCGATCGATCTCCACCACAGACCGATCGGTCTGCGTAGGAAAGGAACCCCATACAGGAGATAGAGACCGATCGATCCCCTACTCAGATCGACCGGTCTACCACCAATAACGCTCCAGCTTCAACAAGAGTCAACCCATTTGATGTGGAAGACTTTGACGAGGTCTTTAGACATCCTGAGAATGAGGAACCCCCTGTCCAAGTTCCTAAACCAGCAAAAGCACCGCCACCAGTAGCTCAACGGAAGGCACCTTTCCCAGTTCGCAAAAGAAACGCGATGCGCGAGAAGGAGTACGACAAGATGAAATCAGTAGTGGGAGATCTCCAAGTGAAACTTCCATTTGTCGAAGCCGTTCAAATGGTGCCATGCCTTAAGAAGTTTATGAAAGACATTCTAACAAACAAGGCTAACTTAGAGCAAGGAGCCATGCATCTTACGCATGAGTGCAGTGCGATAATTCAAGACCAGCTGCCCGAAAAGCATAAAGATCCTGGTCCATTCACTCTGCCATGCTCAATTGGGGATTTAGACTTCAGGAAATGTCTTTGTGACTTGGGAGCAAGTGTGAGTCTCATGCCACTTAGTGTTGCGCAACAACTCGGTTACTTCTCCTTTAAACCAACCAGGGTGACTCTCATATTGGCTGACCGATCGACGAGACGTCCCGAAGGGTTTATCGAGAATCTACCAGTTAAGATAGGAAACAGTTGTATCCTTACCGATTTCATTGTCTTGAGGTTCGACAAGGAACCGCGGAATCCCATCATTCTTGGAAGGCCATTTCTCGCCGCTGCTGGAGCCATGATTAACGTGAAGGAGGGGAAGATCGAACTCCGCATGGACAATCTTATAATGGAGTTCAACCTGGAGCGACTTGCCAAGAATCCCACCATAGATGGTCAAGCTTTTCAAGTCGACGCAATGGAAGAACTAGCAGACGAAGTATGCGAAGAAGTGTGCTCGACTGATTATGTTCAGACAGCCCTGACTAAACCAACTTACGAACTAAACTTTCACTGTTCGGAGATTGCGGAGTTGATAAGCCAACTTGACCAAGCACCAATAGCTGAAAGGGAAGTGTTCAGCCTGCCATTGAGTAACGGATCGACCGATCCAGCGAAAGGATCGACCGATCCGGTGTACGCCATCGACACAGGAGCCGAAGCGGACGGACCGATCGATCTGGACCTTGGACCGATCGGTCCCACTCTTAAAAACCCTTCAAAGCCAAAAGATGATTGGAGCGAAGCATCCGCACCGAAGGTCGAGCTCAAGCCACTTCCTGCAGGACTCAAGTACGCGTACCTGGGGCCGAATTCCACCTACCCAGTAATCATCAATGCTAGTCTTAACAACGTGGAAACGGCACTTCTGCTCAGCAAGCTACGACAGTACCGGAAAGCCTTAGGTTACTCTCTCGACGATATCACTGGTATCTCGCCTGAGCTTTGCACGCATCGCATTCATCTCGAGGATCCATCTAAGTCCTCCATCGAGAATCAGAGACGCCTGAACCCCAATCTTCGAGAAGTAGTGAAGAAAGAAATTCTTAAACTTCTAGCCGCAGGAATAATTTATCCAATCTCGGATAGCACATGGGTGAGTCCAGTCCACGTAGTGCCAAAGAAAGGTGGTGTCACTGTCGTCGCCAACGAGAAGAACGAGTTAATCCCGACTCATACCGTTACAGGCCATCGGATGTGTATCGACTATCGGAAGCTCAACGCTGCTACAAGGAAAGATCACTTCCCACTGCCGTTCATTGACCAAATGCTTGAGCGCCTGGCAAATCATCCGTACTATTGCTTCCTCGACGGATACTCCGGATTTTTCCAAATCCCAATTCACCCTGATGACCAGGAGAAGACTACGTTCACATGCCCATATGGTACGTTTGCATATCGACGAATGCCTTTTGGGCTTTGTAATGCGCCTGCCACTTTTCAGCGGTGTATGATGTCTATCTTCACCGATCTTATTGAGGACATCATGGAGGTATTCATGGATGACTTTTCGGTTTATGGCTCATCTTTCTCCGCCTGCCTGAATAATCTCTGCAAAGTTTTACAACGATGCGTGGATAAACACTTAGTCCTCAATTGGGAGAAGTGCCACTTCATGGTCACCGATGGCATCGTTCTTGGCCACCGCATATCGGAGAAAGGGATCGAAGTTGACAAGGCAAAAATCGAAGTCATGATGAGTTTGCAACCACCGAAGACGGTGAAGGAAATACGAAGCTTCTTGGGAC
Source organism: Erysimum cheiranthoides (assembly GCA_011420285.2). Taxonomy (NCBI): domain Eukaryota; kingdom Viridiplantae; phylum Streptophyta; class Magnoliopsida; order Brassicales; family Brassicaceae; genus Erysimum; species Erysimum cheiranthoides. The sequence continues at coordinate 1,189,240 of CM022181.2, forward strand.
ACGCGGGTTTCTACCGGCGATTCATCAAAGATTTCTCTAAGATAGCGAGGCCGCTAACCCAGCTTCTGTGCAAAGATGTCCCATTTGTTTTTGATGACAAATGTCAGGAGGCATTTCTCATTCTGAAGAAGGCACTTGTGTCCGCACCCGTAGTACAACCGCCAGATTGGACTTTACCTTTTGAAGTTATGTGCGATGCAAGTGATTTCGCCGTTGGTGCGGTACTCGGACAACGAAAAGATGGTAAACTCCACGTCATCTATTACGCTAGTCGAACGCTAGACGGGGCACAGACGAATTATGCTACCACAGAAAAGGAGCTTCTTGCGATCGTGTTTGCTTTCGAGAAGTTTCGATCCTACTTAGTGGGTTCGAAAGTCATAGTCCATTCTGATCACGCCGCTCTCCGCTACTTGCTTTCTAAGAAAGACGCCAAGCCAAGACTTCTGCGATGGATTCTCCTCTTACAAGAATTTGATCTCGAGATCCGTGACAAGAAGGGGGTCGAGAATGGAGTTGCCGATCACCTTTCCCGTCTGAAGATTGAAGCGGACGTTCCTATCGATGATCGCATTCCGGTGGAAAACGTATACGTGATCTCACTCCTCAAAGAGCTTTACGAACCCGTCGCCGATGTTCAGGCAATATCTTGTGCCGTTAATGACATTCCCTGGTACGCTGATTACGCCAATTATCTATGTGCCGGAGATGAACCTCCAAACTTTACTGGATATGCGAAGAAGAAGTTCTTACGGGATGTGCGACATTACTTCTGGGACGAGCCATACCTCTATAAGCGTTGTGTGGACGGGCTCTATAGGCGATGTGTCGCCGAATCTGAGATGAATGGTATTCTCTACCATTGCCATGGATCCGCATATGCTGGCCATTTCGCTACATTCAAGACTGCTACGAAGGTTTTGCAAGCCGGACTATGGTGGCCTACCTTGTTTCGCGATGCACACACTTACGTCTCCAAGTGTGACACATGCTAACGACGTGGGAATATCAGCAAGCGAAACGAGATGCCCCAAAATTACATTTTAGAGATCGAAGTCTTTGACTGTTGGGGAATCGATTTCATGGGACCCTTCCCTAGCTCTTATGGGAATGAATATATCCTAGTTGCGGTCGATTACGTCTCTAAGTGGGTAGAAGCTATAGCTAGCCCGACCAATGATCATAGGGTGGTTCTCCATCTTTTCAAACACGTGATCTTTCCACGTTTTGGCATCCCTAGGATCGTTATCAGCGATGGCGGATCGCACTTTATCAATAAGACATTCGCCGGCCTCCTTCGGAAGTATGGTGTCACACACAAGGTCGCTACACCCTACCACCCTCAGACAAGTGGACAAGTAGAGGTCTCTAACCGGCAAATCAAAGCTATTTTGGAGCGCACAGTGAATAGTACGCGCAAAGATTGGTCGCTGAAGCTTGACGATGCGCTATGGGCTTATCGAACGGCGTACAAAACACCAATCGGCACCACACCATTTACGATGGTCTACGGGAAGGCTTGTCACTTGCCAGTTGAATTTGAGTACAACTCGTTTTGGGCCACGAAGCAAATGAACTTCAACACGAAGACTGCCGCAGAAAAACGCCTGATTCAGCTTAATGAGCTTGATGAGATTCGCATGAATGCTTACGAAAGTAACAGAATCTACAAGGAACGCACTAAGGCTTGGCATGACAAGAAAATTGTTCCTAAGCACTTTGAAGTTAATGATCGGGTATTACTCTTCGATTCTCGTTTGCGGCTTTTCCCTGGAAAATTGCGTTCTCGATGGGTCGGCCCGTTTCTGGTAACCGAAGTTCGTCCTTATGGTGCTGTGGTACTAGCACGCCCAGATGGTGGTAGATTTGTTGTGAACGGACAACGCTTGAAGCGATATCTTGCCGACGAAGTGATAGAAACACCAAGGTCACTTCGCTTGGTTGTTCCTCCGCCTGCCTAGCACTTCATCCGGTCGAGCTTACGACCTAAACCAAGCGCTGAATGGGAGGCAACCCATTGTGAACCAGCTCTACACGCAGAATATGCGCATTCTCCAGGTTCATCTGTGTTACCTTTCTGTCTTGGATTTTTCTTACACACCGGGACGGTGTGAAGTAAGTCTGGGGGAGGAATGTAACCATTCGTACTAACATTTTTACCTATGTCTTTTTGTTTTCATTTGAGTCGTTTTATTGAGTCAAAATAGTTGGAACTTGGAACTTTTTTTGTGAATCGTGTGTTCGTACTAACATCTTCTGCTATTCCGTCATGATTATTCCTTTTGAAGAGCTGAAGATTGGAACGCCATAGCCGAACAACTCACCAGAAGTCCCTATCTCTTGGAAATCCGATTGACTTGGCGTTGACTCCACCTATGACAAGACGTTAATTTGGACTTAATCTTCTCAACTTGGGGCTTGGTATACATCGAACGCGACCTCTGACTCAAGCTTTCCGAGACGTGCATAACTTCGAAAAAGTATGGTTTCTCTCTCTCTTCTCCTGAATAAGAATAAGAAAAAGAAAAAGAAAAGAAAAGAAAAGGGATGTGGTAAACAAAGAAGTGGACTGAGGGATGCATGGTTACCCCCTTGCATACTTCGGATTCATGAAAACCAACCCCGGGCTAAAAAGAAAAGGAAATCGATAAAAAAAATAATAATAAAATGATACCCTAGAAAAGTAGGGAGAAATCGATCTCAAAAGAGTAAAAGAGAAGAGGAGAAAAGGAACCATAAGAAGAGTGTCTTGGGAGCTAGAGGAAGGTAAGCGTCTACGCGATCTTTGATCGATACTCCCTCGTTGAGACCACATGCTTGTAAAGAAATGAATGTAGGGAGTCAACAATGGAGATTTTGGAGCTTCCTTGAGATCTCGGGACATCAGTACGGAGGGTTGCTAAGCCGATGGTCATTACATGTTGTAAGCTCAAACTTTTGAGTGATGGGTTTACGGAAAAAGTATGAAGATTCTCGAGAAGTTGTAAGTTCCTGTTTTCCAAACCTTTCTCGTTAAGATTTGCGTTTCTGATTTGTTCTTACTTGAGGACAAGCAAGGATTCAAGTCTGGGGGAATTGATGAGTCCCAAAATTACCGTTTTCTATATAGGATTTAGGTTTGTATATTGAGTCAACTAACTTATATTAGATAGATATTAGGATTATTTGCTTCACTTAGTGTATTACAGGTCTGAGAAGCAAACATTGGAAAAGGAAGAGTTTTGGATCAATTTGGATGCAAATATACATTGAAAGATGCAGAGTCCAGCAGACCCGTCAGAAGTATGGCTTCAGACGAAGACCTTTCCACCGTTAGATCATTCTGAGATTTTGACACAAGATATCTAAGGGAATTAGCTTTCATCTCCAAGTGGTTTGAAGGAAATCCAACGGTGCAATCAAGAGTTATGGTCGATTTACTGAAGACAGGTCAACCTGCTGACGAAGCCAACACTGACGAGAGTGAGGATCGACCGGTCCAATGTTGGGATCGATCGATCCCATGAAGAACTGCGGCCCAAGCCCATGAAGATAAGGACCGATCGATCCAGCCCATAGATCGACCGGTCCACCGCCTCTTTTGCCTTTTCTCCAAGATTTTCCATTTCTTTTCTTTCCTTTTGTTGCTCTCTCCTTTTCCTATATAAAGGAGGCACGAGCCCTTGTATTAGACACACCGAAAATCATAATTCACTTTATTACTTTTCTTTAGTTTGTGGGCAAGAGACCTAAAAGCTCTCTAGCTCCTTTTTAGTTTTATTTTAGGAAATAAAGATGTTTTCATTTATTGAATGCTTTGTTTCCTTTTCCATGTCTGAGTAGTTTCCTTATTAGGTTTAGGGTTTCGGAAGGGATGTGATTAATTCGTTAGGTTGTTAGTTTGGGAATTTAGGTTATTAGTTCTTCATCTATTGTTGTTCTTAATGCTAGAATTAGACTGATCACCTATTTCTAAGATCTTAGGCGGTACGAAAATAATCGCTGGAATCAACATTAGGCGAGCAAGGTTTCATGACTTGAGGCGAAAGTCCTGGCCATGACATCTTGTGAACTTATCAATCTTATTCTTAATGCTAGTATTACTCTAGGGATCGCGCGAGAGCGGGTTGTCTAATATAGTATTACTAAGTAGGTATTTGCGCGAGAGCGAGATGTCTTATTATGAATTGAGTTCATGAACTATTCTTTAATATTCTTATATTCCAACCTGCTTGTTGTCTCACATTCTGGAAGAATACCCTAGACCTAATGCTTGTCTCACTATTGAATTTCCTTTTTGAATTAATCGCTTGCTTTAAACAAATCTTTTAAATTGCTCCTAGCTGTATTTAGTCTAATCATCTTATAGTGCAACTGTGGTCTCTGTGGATTCGACCCTTTAATACTACAACTGATTGCCGTATTTGATCCGGTAGTTGTTTATTTTAGGTTATTATTTGACCCAAGATCATGATGAGACACAACTAGGAATCCTTTAAAAGGTTCAAGGAGTTCCAGAATGAAGTACAAAATCAAATTGGAAAAAGTATTAGAGCTCTTCGATTAGATCGCGGAGGAGAATACTCAAGTCAAGTGTTAAGTGATCATCTGAGAGAGTGTGAAATAGTTTCACAGCTCACTCCTTCTGGAACGCCCCAATGGAATGGAGGTTCCGAGAGGAGGAATTGAATCTTATTGGATATGGTTCGATTAATGATGAGTCACACATATCTTCCATTATCCCTTTTGGGAAACGCTCTAGGAAACGTCTGCGTTTACACTAAAAACGTTCCATCAAAATCAGTTGAAAAGACAACACATGAGATGTGAATTGGAAATGTTCCAAGACTGTCTTTACTGAAATTTTGGGGTTGTGAGGCCTATGTAAAATGTTTACGATAAGATAAGCTCACACCCAAATCCAATAATGCTAATTCGTTGGTTGTCTTAAGGAAACCAAGGCTTACTACTTCTACAACCGTTCTGAGAACAAAATGTTTGTTGCTAAGAACTATGTTTTCTTGTGAGAGATTGTCTTTCCAAGAAGAACAGTGGGAGTAAAGTAGAACTCGAAAACGTTCGAGAATCACAGGATGGTATCGATCGACACTAAGGTAGTATCGATCGATACTAGGCTCTCACCGAAGAGGTAAAGCAGTAAATGGTCTACAAAGAGTTGTAGAACCCATACCTGTAGTGCCTAAAGTTCGCAGATCCGGAAGGATACGTCACGATTCCGAGAAATAGGGATTTCTCGTGACCGATTGTCATGACTTGTTGATCATTGACAGTGACGAGGCTGCGAATAACCGAAGAAGCAATGTTGGGCCCGGACTCCGAAAAGTGGCTTGGAGCCGCTAGATCCGAGATGGGAATATCCAGATATTCAAAGCAAGGTTGGTCGATGAAGGTCTCAAGCAAATTCATGGTATAACTATGAAGAGACCTACTCCCCAGACGCTATGCTTAAAACCATTCGGATTCTCCTGGCAACTGCCGTTTATCATGCTGATGAAATTTGGCAAATGGATGTGAAAACAGTTTTCCTTATAGGAATTCTGGAAAAGGATGTGTACGTGACACAACCTGAAAGTTTCACTGATCCAAATAACGCTGGGAAGGCATGCAAGCTTCATTGATCCATGTATGGATTGAAGCAAGCATAATGGAGTTGGAATAATCGTTTTGATGAAATGGTCAAAAGAATTTGACTTCATCAGGAACGAATAGGAACCGTGTGTTTACAAGAAGATTAGTGGGAGCGTAGTTGCATTTCTCATTGTGTATGTAGATGACATACTTATTCTCGGAAATGACATTTCGCAGCTGCAGTCTTGTAAGACTTGGCTCGGAAGTTATTTTTCAAAGAAAGACATGGAGAAGCCGCGTGAATCTTTGGAATATGAATCTATAGAGATGGATTGGGTAGGCTAATTGGATCGTGTCAAGATGCTTATGGTGATAAGGTCTTGGACAGATTCAATATGCATGATTCCAAGGAGGGCTTCATACCAATGTCCAATGGCATTAATCTTGGCGAGACGCAGTGCCTAAGGACACTGGCTGAGCAAGAATGTTTGAATAAGATTCTCAGGCGTATGCAGTGGATCTATCATAAATGCCATGACCTAAACTCGTTCAGACGTTGCTTAAAGTGTTAAACAAGACGAGTAAATACCAATATAATCCATGTGAAAGTCACTGGACAGTTACCAAGAATATTCTCAAGTATTTGAGGAATACTAAGAATTGGAGCTTGGTGAACTGAGGAAGTAATGGTCTCTGTTGAGAGTGGTTAGACGGACAAAGACGATTTCCGGTCGGAAACTGGTTATGTCTTGTGTCTATATACCGGTGCGTTTTGTTGGAATGGGTTCCAAGCACGGCACCGCAGCCAGCGGTTTGCTGGAAAGAGTTCCAAGCAGAACACCGCAGCCTCTCCCACGACCTAAGCATAAGTTTCACCCTTTTGCTGTAGGTATTTGAGATATTAAGATATGATCTTGATTCTAGTGGGAGTTATAATGGTTTGAGCTATGTTATGATGTTCATGTAGACATATTTTGGTTATGTCATGATGAAATTGTTTCATATATTATTTGATTATAAGATAATTGAATAATAGTCCCAAAGTAATTTATGGCATTTTATAGGTCATCAAGTTGAGGACTTGATCATGGAACCCTATAAATGATAAATGAAATAGATTATATTAGTCCCTGGTCAAGGTTGTCAAAGTGGGACACTGACAACCGCGTGAGACTGGTATGTGAGTTGACTGATGACTAAGTTTCATGGAGTCATTAATAAGAGTATTAAAGTCAATCACATAGATATGTGTTAGAGAACACAGGATCGGACATGACCCGCTAATGAGAACTCTACAGGATAGTTATATAAGTGTCATGAGAGGTTCTCATTACGACTATAGAGTATAGTCCTTAGACCTGAGTTAATCATGTTTTCTTGCATATGAATTGGTCCGCTTTGACTGTGTCAAACGTCAACCGTAACAGGTGACTATAAAGGCATTGATTGGGTGTATCATGAAGTGTGTGTAGGAACAGGGATGGAACAAGATGGAATTTGTCCCTCCTATATAACAGGAGATAAATATCTCAGGGCCCATCGGAGATTTGATACTGAGAAATGCGTGGCCGCGCTCAAACGAGGTGAATCTCAGTCGTTTGTCTTATTAGTATAAATCAGAGTTCGATGAACATGATATTGGTTGAATAAGGGTGACACGGTTCTTGCCTTATGCCATATCGAGATATAGAGACGAAGGGATTGTGGGAATAGATGATTCCAGTACAAGTGGGAGATTGTTGGGAATGTCCTGAAATCATTAATGTACTCACTCTAGACATAGTTGTTTGTCGAGATCAGACATTCATCTGATACTGGGTAATCATGACGCTTTGCTAGAAGCCGCTCATGACAAGTGAGTTATGAACTCATTGCTAGTATCATTTGATCCTACAGGGTCACACACCTAAGCGAACAGGATGTACTTAAGCAAGGAAAGTGTTATGAGGGAAGGTGTCGATCGATACCACTTTAGGCAGTATCGATCGATACCAGGCGCGGACCGAAATAGGGATTTCGGCCCGATGACTTAATTCGTTCAGGCTCGGCCCGTGAACAATTAGGTCTTATCTTGTGCCTATATAGGATATGTAGCACGAGATTAAAGTTAGACCTAGTCGCCCCCTCTCCAGAAAACACAGGTTTCCTCTGCAAGATCTGATTCCAGGCACTAGCATCCCTGCAGATTCCTGTTCGTGTGAGTGTGGACTCCAGTAGAGGCGCAGCACTTGAGGCGCTTCCAGATCTCTATTACCTGATCCTATTCCGCTGCCAATCTCCAGGTATATCTGAGATCTTTCTGATTCAATTTATAAACCCTAGATCCTAGGCTTCAGGAATTCTGTAGGTTGATTAATAGAGATTAATCTGGAAGAAACCTGTACAAATTCCTTCACTTCTATGGCCTTCATCCGGTCATCACTGACCGTACCGCGGCCAACTACAACAAGACGCACCGCGTCAACTTCGCCGCATTACTTGTTCAGGAGTTCATCCAGGTGGCGAAGCAAGCGCTTCGTTCTAAGAAAAAGGTGATCATGATCGGGAGCTTGGTGACTCCCATTATCACCCATTGTCGTTTCCACCTCGCACCTCCCGTTCCTGAGCACAGGACGCGATTCATTGATAGGGAGCACCTCTATGCCAGCGAGATTCTCATCCGCCATTCGCTTGCTTATCGTTTCCAGGGCTCTGATGGGGTCTACAGGTACATCCGCCTGCCCCGTGTTGATCTTACATCTCTCGCTATTCCATGAAACATTGGTTTCAACCCGCCTGCTGGGGCGCTTTGCGAGAGACCTATCCCGCCGAAGACTCGTGGCGTTAGGAGAGCAGCTCGTACCAGACATGTTGACGAGGCTGGCCCTTCTCAGCCTTCTACTTCTCAGCCTCCGCCATTTCAGCCATTCTCCGGACAGGTGCCTCCTTTTGAGCTTGACGTGAGCGCTTACACCGCTACAGATCTGCCAGAGCCGACTACGGAGCATGAGCGTTAGGTCTGCGAGACGACCAAGAAGAACAACACCCTGCTGACGAAGATTGCTTATTGGCTCTGCTGCATCGCACCACCACCACCACCACCACGCGAGCCTACTCCTGTACATGAGGATGATCCTGATGACGATGACTTCGCTGCTGTTTCGGCTGTTCGCGCTGCTGATGACGAGGATTCTCCTACTTGGCTATCATCCTCAACCCATGAGACTTCCTAGACTAGTGCGCAGGACGATTTCCGCATTCGTAACAGGCAAGGCCCAGGCGTCTTTGACTCTCCACCGTCTCCATAGACTCATATTCACTGGTTCTATCCTCTGTATAATATTCTTTTAGTTTATTATTGAACTTATGTATTTTTATTTTCGGATTTGTGTCACTAACGGTGGGATCGACCGATCTTCCTTTGGGATCGATCGATCCTCACTCATGTTTTGACTTTGGTTTTCATGATTTGCATTTCCTTTTTGTGATCTTTCTTACACACCGGGACGGTGTGAAGTAAGTCTGGGGGGATTTGTGATTATTATGCTAACATTTTTTCATTTTATTTGAGTCGTTTTATTGAGTCAAAATGGTTTAGAACTTGGAACTTCTTTTGTGAATCGCGTGTTCGTACTAACATCTTCTGCTATCCGTCATGACTATCTATTTGAAGAGCCGAAGATTGGAACGCCATAGCCGAACAACTCACCAGAAGTCCCTATCTCTTGGAAATCCGATTGACCTGGCGTTGACTCCACCCATGATAAGACGCTAATTTGGACTTAATCTTCTCAACTTGGGGCTTGGTATACATCGAACGCGACCTCTGACTCGATGCTTTCCAAGACGCGCATAACTTCTAAAAAGTATGGTTTCTCACTCTCCTCCTGAATAAAAAAAAAAGAAAGAGAAAAGAAAAGAAAAGGGATGTGGTAAATAAAGAAGTGAACTGAGGGATGCATGGTTACCCCCTTGCATACTTCGGATTCATGAAAACCAACCCCGGGCTAATGAGAAAAAGAAAAAGGAGATCGATAGAAAAAAATAGAATGACACCCTAAAGAAGGGAGAAATCGATCTCAAAAGAGCAAAAGAGGAGAGGAAAAAAGGACCATAAGAAGAATGTCTTGGAAGCTAGAGGAAGGTAAGCGTCTACGCGATCTTTGATCGATACTCCCTCGTTGAGACCGCACGCTTGTAAAGAAATGAATGTAGGGAGTCAACAAAGAAGATTTTGGAGCTTCCTTGGGATCTCGGGACACTAGTACGGAGAGTTGCTAAGCCAATGGTTAATACATGTTGTAAGCTCAATCTTTTGAGTGATGGATTTACGGAAGATGTACGGAGATTCTCGAGAAGTTGTAAGTTCTTGTTTTCAAAACCTTTCCTTTAAGATTTGCGTTTCTGATTGTTCTTGCTTGAGGACAAGCAAAGATTCAAGTCTGGGGGAATTGATGAGTCTAGTTTTTATCGTTTTTAGTCTTTGTTTTAGGATTGTATTTTGAGTCAACTAACCTATATTAGATAGATATTAGGACTATTTGCTTTGATTAGTGATTTACAGGTCTACAAGGAGAATATTGGAAAAGAAAGGATTTTGGATCAAATAAGAGTGCAAATGGACCAAGCTTGAAGAAATGGGCCAATCGTGAAGAAATGAAGAAGGATCGACCGATCAAGGCCAAGGATCGATCGATCCCTGAAGATTTGCGGCACCGACTTGCCAGGCCCATGGACCGCTCGATCCAATGAAAGAATCTGGCCCAAGACGAGAAAAAGACCTAGGATCGACCGATCATACCTGAGGATCGATCGATCCCCGCTTGCCTCTTCTCCAAGTTTTTCTATTTTTCGTTTTTTCCATTTTCTCTCTTGTTTTCCTTTTGCGGCCTCTCTCCCTTTACTATATAAAGAGGGGCTCGCCTCTTGTATCAACACACAATTCATTATCTCCCTTTTAGAGTTTGTAAGAGATTCCTATCTCAATACACTCTTAGTTTTATTTTAAGATGTTTCTTTTTAGTTTCATCTTTGCTTTAGTTTTTATGTTTGAGTAGTTTCCTTATTAGGCTAGGGTTTCTCAGAAGGGATGTGATCGATTGTTAGGTTGTTAGTATTGGAATTTTATTTTATAGTTTTTCTTCTATGTTTGTTCTTAATGCTAGGGCTTGAGTAGCTAATTTGTTCTAGATCATAGGTTGATTAATTAAGACACGACAGTGCGGTTAGTCGCCTGAACTAGTATAGTCGAGCAAGGTGATCCATTGCCAACCACAAATTGAAGTCGTGGCACCTTGTGAACATATCAATCCTGTTTGTTAATGCTAGCTTTACTTTAATAGGCGAACCAATGATTTAGGATCTATTTTAGAATTGCTAAGATAGGTATGAGCGCGACGGCGGATTACCTTTATAATCGTGAATTGAGTTTATGAACATATCTTAATAATTCCAATTTAATTAATTTAATTCTTCTGTCACATCCTGGATGGTTTCCCTATGCCTAATAATCTTTTATTATTTATTTGTTTTATTTAATTACTCGTTAGGTTATTAGAAACAAACTCTTATTTATTTTGTCTTAGCTTAATTTAATCTAGGAATTTAAAGTGTATCTCTGGTCTCTGTGGATTCGACCCTAAAGTACTACTGTGATTACCGTTTGATCCGGTATAGTGTATGATAGGTTTTATTTGTTTCGTGACATGATCAATTAATCATTTCAGAAACTTTTATTCAAATCAATTATTTTCAGAAATGAGTTTTTTTTTTTTTTTTGTCGGATTCAGAAATGAGTTATTAGTACAACCAAAATTAGATCTGTGTTTTGCTTAGTAGTCTTGGTTTTTAGCTAGCCTTATCCAGTGGTCCGAGGGTAAAATTGAGGGTGGATGTTTGGTGGTGAAGGTCTTGGTCGATGATTTGTGGCGGAGGTTTCGTTGCCTCCTCTGTCTCTGTCGAGTTCTTTGCTTCATCTTCCTTGTTTTACTATGGATTGTTTGGTTTGGATCTGTTGTTTTAAATCTTGTAGCTGTCTTGTTGTCAAAATCCTGTTTGAAAAGGAAAACTTTTGAAGGAGGGGAAGTCATCGGCGGTGAGGTTTGGTTATGGTCAGAGACTGTTCCAGGTTGTCTTAGCCGGTTAGTCTTCGTTGTGGCTCAGATTGGGTGGTGATTTTATTGTTGGTGGCTTCTAGGAGGCGGACGCGTTTTGCTTCTTGGTTGGGTAAAATTTTTCTCTCGTCTTTCACTTCTTTGGATTTTGTTTATCGACAAGGTTGTGTTGGTGTTGGTGTTGGTGTTGGTGTTACTGTGGCTACAACCGATGGTTTTAGTTTGCTTAGAGAAGATTGTGGTTTGTGCTGTCTCCAAATCTCCCTTCTCTGTTTGGGTTTGAGCATGGTCCTTTGTTCTTCTGCTCTATTGGGTCTACTGGATTGGTCATGTTTGTGTTGTTGGCTAGGTTTCGTACCTTGTGCTTGTCAATTGGATGGTATTTTGTTGCATAGTCATCTACTAGCTCTCTTTTGAGGCTCTTTTTGAGTTTTGGAATTGGGTTCTAGGCAAAGCAGTGGAATGGTCTTTCAGTTCTTCTCTTGCGAGGAGGTTACCAGTTTTAAGTCTGTAGATGGCTGAAGCTGGGTCGACGAGTGTCCGCGTGTAAGAGTTGTTAGTCAGCTTACTTGGCTTGTCTCAGGTCGAATCTCGAGGTTTCTTCACTTGTTCTTAGTTTGGCTCGCTCTCATCGACCGTTCTTAGTGTGACTTGGTGGTTGTGGCTTCTGTTTCTCTGAAATCCTTTGAGTCCTGCTTTCATTCCTGCCGGTGCTGATGATGGTTTGTTTACGGTGCGCTATCTAAGTATATAGCTCTTCCGGTATAATTGGTAATTTCCGGCGTTTACACGTTCTATGGGAAAACTTTGTGGGTTTCTCTCCGGATCAGTTGGGCAGTTTTAGTACTTTGGTATTGTTTAAAATCTTCGGCAAGCTATTTCTTTAGGCTTTTAATCTGTCTCCCTTTTTTGGGCTTTGTCTCCCTTTTTTGGGCTTTGTCTCCAGGAATATCTCGTTTTTCCGCCGGCATATGTATTTCAATCATGTATCCTTCTGTGACTTGTTTGTATTGGCTTGTTTGTACTGGCTTAATATCAATAAAGGTAGACACTCTTGTGAAAAAAAAAAAAGTACAACCAGAATCAATTTCGATTGCCGACAAAAACAAAAAAAAAAACAAAAAAAGGGGAAAAAAAATCAATTTCGATTGCCATCTGGGAATTGGACCTCTTTTGTGTGGTTCGTAATGCCCACTGAAGTGTGAGGAGTGACAACGAAGAGAAACAACACCACCGTGAAGCGATCTTATTAACGGCGATTGTCGAGTTAGCTTCACCAAGGTTCGTAACTTTCTCCGACGATGCGTGTGTATTCGCTAACATATATGTTAATTCTATATAGTTAAACAATTCATCTTCTTCTCCAGATGAGTTTGTGGATTATCTACAGTATCAATTTTCCAGGATTGTAGATTAGAGAACTGTTTTGATTCTATGGAAAGAGTGAGATCGATGATACATTGATGATTTTTCCAGTTTGACTTTACATATTTTCTTTTCCTTTTTTAGCTTACCAGTGATGCTTTCACATAATGCTTACTTAGAAGGTGTAGATACTGCTTGCAAAAAGATTTTGAGATCACTAGAAGATGATAGTGTTTCGAGAGTCATGCTTGTTGGTGAAGCTGGAACAGGTAAAACATGGATGGCTCGCAAGATATTCAAGCGTGCACCTAAAGAGCGCTCATGCTACATTTCTCTTTGGTTGAATCTAAATAAAGATTTTGATGAAGTGTCCCTTTACGAGAATATAGCTTCTCAGCTATCAGTATTTCTTGATAAGGAAGAGAGTGAAGAGGATGAGAGTGAAGAGGATGATAGTGAAGATGAAGAAGAGGATCAGAAAACTCTAGACTTGACGAGGTTGAAAGACCAGATACATCAAAAGCTTAAGAATGAAAGGTTAAAAGCTAAAGGAGAGAAGTACCTTCTGTTGGTTTTGGATGATGAAGGAAGCGTAACCACCGAAGAAAAAGTGATCGAAGATTTGGAACTTGGTGTTTTTCTTCAACCTCTCAAGATTCTTCTCACGAGAAGAAAAGGAGAAGAAGACGCTAAGTCTGATGGGGAGATCGAGTCACATACCACTAGTGAGTCAGAAGATGACTCTGATGAAGAGATTGAGTCCCATGCCACGGAGGAGTTACATGCTAATTGGGAGATCGAGTCCCATGACATGGAAGGGTCACATGATTTACTTGATCCCCATACCATCGATGCGTCACAGATTTTACGCGACCTCTTTAAAGATAATTGTTTGGTGTTTCTACTCGAGTCCCTGATTAAAGATGAATTACTTGAATCCCTTGAGAGAGCTTGGGGGAAAGACGATGGGTTCTTGAAACATCGTATCGTGGAAATGAGCATGGGTTTGCCAGCTGCAGTCGTTGTGCTAGCCAAGTCTTTAAATTGCATTGCTCTGGAGCTTCCATTCTCTCTTCCTCCAAAGCAGGAGGAGGTTTTCAAGATAGCAGTTCTTTCCTCTTTTCGACCTGTCTCTGATTCTGATCTTGATGAGAGAGCTACTTCCAGTCGTAATCCTATTCTACATCTCGCTTATGAGTTATTAAAAGCAGATGATACCGTGAAGAGTTCTATTGTTGACTGCTTCTGGCATAGCTTAAACTTCTTCGAGCACTGTGGGTGTGTTCATTACAGGGAGTTGATCGCACATTGGATACTTGAAGGCTACTTCGATCCTGTTAGATCGGTTACGGAGGCCTATAGGGATGGCCATGCTATCTTGATGGAGCTTATAGAACGTGGTATTCTGAAGATACAAGAGGACAATGTGGTTATGCCAGAGGTTGCAATGAAGAACCTAATTGATCTTCGGCGTCGTGGACTGTCAGGCACATCTCGAATTGCACTAGCTAAAGTTTGTGGCAGTTACAGGACAAAAGGTCTAGACAAAATTAACCAGGTGGACGACATCATAGAAGCAGTGCAAACGACGAGGAAAGATGAAAGAATCACCACAATTCTGGTTAGTGGAAACCGTTTGCGTCGTGAAACTCCAAAATATTTCTTTGAAAAGCTGATGGATCTTGAGATAATTGGCCTTTTCAAACCCACACTGGACCAATTTGTCCCGTCATTAATGAAGCTAGTTAAACTTCGAGTTCTTGTGATCAGGGACTGTGACCTACTGAAAGATATAGAGGAGCTTAAGGCTCTTCAAGGGCTACATGTTCTTGAAGTTTCAGGAGCTAGCTTCCTGAAGGAAATCTCTGACAACTTCTTTATGGAAATGCCTGATCTTCAAAGTCTTCATCTCTCTGAACTTCAGATCAAATCTTCCCCTTCCAGCATTTCTCAACTGAAGAAACTTCACTGTCTCATCATCAGGGACTGCCCTTTATTGGAAGGTTTGCCGGACATACAAGAACTAGTAGAGCTTGAAGTTGTTGATATTTCGGGTGCTCGTGGGCTTCAAACTTGTTTTAACAACACAAAAGGTGACAAGAAAAACATAATCAAAAACAAAAACTTATATCGTCTTAAAAATCTTCAGCTCCTTGACTTCTCTGAGAGCCAAATAGAGCGACTACCAATGTTCCAAGACTTTCCAGAGCCCGCCATGTTTCAGTCCTTGACTCGGCTCTTGTTGCGCAATTGTAGCAAATTGAGAAGATTGCCTAATCTGAAGCCCTTGTCAGGTCTCCAAATTCTTGATCTTTCTGGCTGTTCTAGCTTAGTGAAAATGCTGGAAGTATGCTTTGAGGATAAGAAGGAACTCCGAATTCTTAATCTGTCGGGCACTAATCTTAGCGAGTTGGCTACCACCATCGAGGAGCTGTCCAGTCTCAACGAACTCCTCCTAAGGGATTGCAACAACCTAGAATATGTCCCAACCATCCAGAAACTCACAAATCTTGAAGTCATTGATGTTTCCGGCAGTACCAAGCTGAAGGAGATTGATGGATCATTTGAGGACATGTCTTTATTACGTGAAGTGAACCTGTCTGGAACCAAAGTGGAGACACCAGAGTTGCCAAAGGAGAGCAAAATCCATTGTGTAAAACGTATTACTCTGGCAGATGGAAGGACTATTGAAGGTAAGGATTGGAGCAAAGTAAGGGAAAAAATGTCAAATGTGATATCTGAGAATCCTAGCTCCTCTAATGCAGTTGTTGAATCCCAAGAAATCGCTGAACCTCGGGTCAGTGATCTTACTGAGATGGGAGATGCCAGCAAGGAACGTCTTCTCAAAGTCCCAAAAAAGAGTAAGAAGACACTATTATCACTTGTTGGTTCCGAAAGTCCACAAGAAGTCATGGAGATCAATGAAACCAATAAGTTAGATGAGGAAGCACTAGCTAATGCTGAGACTGTGTCTTTTGTGGACTGTAGCTCCACAAGGCTCACATCTATCTTTAAAAAGACCAAATCAGTGAAGGGTTGCTGGCTAAGGATGTGCACTGACATAAAAGACCTTTTCTCTGGTGTGGATAAGGAAACTTTGAAATCACTGGAGACTTTGTCGATTACAAACCTTCCATCATTGGAGACGATAAGCTGTGTTGGTAACTTGGAGAATCTGAAGAACCTAAGCTTAGATTGCTGCCCGAAAATCAAAACGATTTTCCCGGAGATGCCTAGCAGCCTAAAAGTCCTAAATGTAAAGCATTGTGAGAAGCTGGAGAAAGTTGTTGAAGGAGTCGAACTGTCAACTCTCAATAATCTGACATGGAAAGTGGAGAATTGCCCAAAATTCAAAGAGTCGGTAAGTTGCAACTTTTTCTTTTTTTTTTTCTTTTCTTTTTTAATGAAAAATAAACTTTCTTAGCTATCTTTTGCATAGCACACTTTAGAACTTATCAGCAGAGGAACGCTTTCAAGTCCAAATTACATCATAGTTTTCTCTCTTTTGCAAGTCGTAGGTCTTTGAGTCATCTTGCACCAAATCTTGTTTCTTTGCATCTTTATCTTAGCATTTTACACTGCGTTAATTTGCAGGACCATGTTATGGTAGATCACACTGAAATATCACCGCAAGATTGAAGATCACAGGAAGTACACAGTACTAAGCATCTGCATTGTTGTCTCTAATCATTTTGCCTACTCTGGGTCTGAAGCGCTGCGTGTTAAATAACAAGCTGCTTTGAAACATTATCTTTTTCTTGTTTCTTGTTTCTTTTTTTTGGTATTTTCTGCACTAAAATTCCAGGCATGGTGTTCTGATCATTTCATAATATTACGTTTTTTTTCTTCTTCTTCTACTCTTCTAACCCTAATTTGCTGACTTAAATTCGTCCATATCGTTCAAGCTCTGCTTTGGTTTCCCAAAGCATCTAGAAATTTTGGGGCTAAAGACATGTTGTTGACATACGCGACTTGCATACTTTTACCTCTTTAGGATTTAGAAAAAAACATGTTACAAAGATCATCAGATACGGAAAATTTATTCAGCAACAAAACCAACTGCCCATCGAAAGCTTAGAGAAGAATGACTACAAAGGCTCAAGTTGTGCGACAGGGGAAAAGTAAAGAACAACACAGGAATATAGAGGTTTACTACTTAAATCTATTGATCACTTGGCCACAATGAGTCTTGCTCGAGCATTCTCCTCTGTGGTCTGGAATTGGTCTCCAAGGCCAAAATGAGCCATCAATAGCCAAACGAAGCTGATGAATTCACCTCCTTTGCTCACTTGTGTTACATGTTGTTTCGGGTCACAGTACGTTGCTCCATAGCAAAGCATCTCCACCCACACTTTGCTCACTATCTCCCACTTCAGCTCCCCACTTAGTTGCTTAAGCGCATTTGCTAGTCTACTTGCATCAGCTAGCACATTCCTGCGTTGATGTCTCCTGCCTTTTTTTTCCTTTGACTCCCCGGGAGAAGATAAAATCTCATTGCAGACATTCTCTAGGTCTGAATCCTCACGGTTCTTCCTCTCCAAGAACTTTTTAGCTCCTCCAGACTTTTTAACTTCTGCTATAGCCTCTACGAAACTAGTTTTATCGATTCCTGCAACTGTTGACATCGTAGCAGGCTGCGCGAATAGGAGGTACATCATGTAGTCTGAAAGGATTTTGCTATACTCGCGGTTACATTGATTCTCTGGCGTGGCTTTCTCTGTTTGGTATAAGAGCTCAGTGGCAATATGCCACATAAGAATGCTCTGATCATAGTCTGCTTGAGTCACGTAGCGCAGCAGTTTCACGCGGAGTGCCTCATTCGTAGCATTTCCTATTGATGTGTCGTGCAGCACCCACTCACCCCTTGTAGAATATATATCACTGGCACTCTCTGCCCCATCAGTAGCTTTGGATCTTCGCTTAACCTCTTCAAATATGAACTTCCACATCTCTTTTGTAATACGATCACTTGATGTATAAATCACCCGGTTGAGCTGATCTGAGATGCCGAAGAAGTCCAAGACATAGTAAATAATTGGGATTCCAAACCAGAATCTCAGAAACAACTTCAAAGGGTAAAGAGCAAAATACAACATCCTGTTGTTCGTGGATGATTGAAAGATGCGTTCGTTCAACCAGCTACGAGCACGAACAGTCTCATGTTTCATGTTCCTGAAACAGAAGCCGATCCCTCGGATGATACAACTGATGGCACGATCGATACATAAAGAGTGAATGAAAGCGTCAAAGAAAGTGTGAATGTATCCGTCGGTATTGTGGATTCTCGTAGGTTTTAGTCCCATAGAGTACCCAATCAGGTTGTATGAATATATGTATTCAGACCATCTTCGAAATATAAATTTTCTATCAAGAACCTGACATCTACTGCCTTCTACTCTGTGGGAACAATCGTAGGACTTCCACTTGAGCTTCCTGAAACTGAGGATCCAGTTGAGAACTCCATCGACCCAGGTGTCCGTATCCTCCGCATCCTCCTTTGGCTTCCTAAATCTGGCAAATGTCAAGTCGGACACACAGAAGATGAAAATCGCAACCAAATCAAGTGCTATTCCACTTATGAGCAAAGCGTAAGTTAGGCCGACATCGAATCTGTTGTAATCATATTTCTTTGCTGTTGCGAAAATGCAGAGGGATGACACAAGGGATGCTAGGGCAAGGAAGCGGAAAGAAATGCCAATCCAGGTATGGAGAATGTTAACTTTGGTGTAAAAGGTGCCATAGATGAAGTTGAGCTCCACCTCTAAAACCCGCAAAGCTTCCTCTGATGTTGATGAAAGGAAGAATTCTTTGCTGTTGTTCCACTGCTCAGACTGATGTGGAGAGCTAAATATGAGATCAACCACAAGACCTTTAAAGATATTGAAGTACTTATATGCGTATTGGACAGCCTCGAGGTCGGTCAGCTCTCTAGGTGGCCTTACGAAAACCTTGGGTCGTTGACCTTTCTCGGCCTCCTCGATCCTAATTATCTTGGTAGGCTCTCTAAGCATCTTCCTAACTGAAATCTCCTCCATGATCCTTGCGTAATCCGGTCCAGGATCAGGATCCCCGAGCATCGAGTCCTTGAAGGTTTCAAGACTTGCTCCACGCAAAGCTTTTATCCTTTCAACATACTTGATGACTCCGGCTACGAGCATGAGCGATGTGGGAACCAAAAGATTGTTTGGTATTGAGAGCAACAAGACATAGAGAGTGATGATTGCTTGGCAAACAAGACCGAACAAGTTCCTGAGCCAGAGGTCATTGTCTTCAATAGCCAAAGCCGTGATAGTATCAGGACCACCGAGGTGGAAGAGAAGGAAGGTTGCCCAGAAAGCTAAGAGATCGGTGTTCTTTGGTTTTGGTTCGCTTCCTTGATTATCTGAGATCTGTCCCACTGCATACTCTGCTGCCCAGTTGGCTAAAAGGTAAGCCGACCAAATGAGCAACCGGAAAAACCGCCGGTGAGTTCGTTTTCTGTTTGGTGAGAGAAGAACCAGGATTGTCTGAAGGGCAAGACTGAGAATCAACAGGCCACGTATGTTCCATTTGTCCCATAGTTCCTTCACTTCCTTCGGTATTGCCTCACCCATGTTCACTTCTCTTCACTCTGCTTTTTTTTTTTTTTTTAATCTACCGTATTTATTCCAGTTTAATATATTGTTCTAAGTTTAGTAGCATCATTTATTGTCTTATAACACAAAAGTATTAGAAATTTCAGTCATATTACTTTTGGATTTTCTATAAGCCATCTTCTTACTCATAACCACTTCTCTTGGTTCCTTATTATATAGATCGAAAATTAATATTATAACTCCAACTAATTTTCTTTTATAAAATATAAATAAATTATATTTTTTTGTCTGGTTTAATAGCATTTATTGGCTCTTATAACACAAAAGTATTAGAAATTTCAGTTACTTTAAATCCAAAACTAATATTATAATTGTAAAAAAAATTGGATAATTATGATTTATGCCATTTCAAAAAAAAAATTGATAAATTAAAAGATATCATAGTTCGATTAAATTGTTTTTGTCTAAAATTAGATAATTATGATTTATGCCATTTAAGAAAAATTTTGATAAATTAAAGATTAAATTGTTTTTGTTAGAATTGTTTTTTTTTTAAATAAAGAAATTTGAAAATGTGGATATTTAATTGCAATGACGACAAAAAAAAAAGGTGGAAATTATTAAGTGATATCAATTCACTTATATCTATAAAAAAAAGGGACAATTCATTTATCATCTTGATCTTATCTCAACCATTCAAATGCAAAAGAAAGATGTTATCTCTAAATTCTAATCTTAGATGTGAACAAACTTTAGGGATCTGATTGGTACAACAAAAAGTAGAAAAAAATATCTTTATGGCCCATTAAAATAGTATAAGTTTTTCTTCCAAAATTTTTAGGGTCGTCCCTATATACCTATATATGTAGGGGTGCTTTCCAAACTAGACCCCTAAATTAAGTCAATTGCAAAACTAACCACTTATTTTTCTCTCTTTATAATTTGTCACTTTATCTCAATTAACTCCTTATGTCTTCATAATATTCACAAGATTGCCATTATTTCTAATTTATTTGAATTTTATGAGAAAATTATTATTACATCCATATCCTCATCTTCTTCTTTTATTTACGGTTATGCCACCGCCATCAATTTTGCAACAACCATGAACAACCAAATTTGAAGCTCTTAATGCTTCAACAACCCGAATTTGTGCTCTTAAATAACACCCAATGGTATGAGAACTTCATTTTCTTCCATCTCTCCTCCAATTTAATCCAAGAAAATTTGCAAGTGCATTCATCTTGTTATATGTCGTGATTCTTGGATAGTGATTAAATTGGTGTTGGCGGGTTTCTTCCGTGGTGACTAAAGACGACGTCCTCGGTGCTTGAAATTGCCAAACAACCACCGAATTCTAAAAATTTCTGGTAGATTTTGTGATTTTTTCCTATTTAGTTCTGCGAAAGTAGACTTCATTTGTTAGTCTACTGCTATCTGGTCAGTTTTGCAATTAAAAATTCATCGATTTTCGAGCACGTAGACTTCTTTCGCAGTCTACTAAATTTCATTTGAAAACAAAAAATTGCGGTGTAGACTTCTTTATAATCTTTCCGCGGTATACTTCATTCGCAGTCTACTAAGATGTATAGTTGCAATTAACCAAATTCTTGACTTTCTAGTTATGACTGACCGACGAAGTCTTCTACTAAATCATCCGAGTAGACTTCTTCTACCTTGGTCATTTTTGCAATTGACTTAAATATAAAAACATTGACCGGATTATTATTGAATTAAAATTAATTTAAAATTAATTAGTAAACTGCCAGTGAAGTCTACTAGCTAATGTTGGTCAAACATAAAAATAGCCACGGTAGACTTCAACTGAAGTCAACTTGTATGTAGACTTCAAACGAAGTCTACTAATAGAAAGTCAAACTTGGTCAATTGCAAAACTAATCCATCCGAAGTCTACTCGTTGCAGTTGACAACCAGATGAAGTCAACACATTATCTCTGACTTTAATATGAAGTCTACTTATCAAATTGAAGTCTACTGAAAGTCAACGGTTTGGTCAATTGCAAAAATAACCATAGGAGACTGCAAAAGAAGTTACCTTGTGGAACTTCAACATGAAGTCAACAAACTATTTTGAACTTAATTGCAAAACTGACCAAAAAATTAACAAATAACGACCAACACAAGAAGTCAACAATAACAGTAAACTTCACTGGCAGTCTGCTTTGATAAATTGTTATTGCAAAACTAGACCACCACAATTTAGACTTCACGTTGTTGTCTACTTATAGGACTGATATAAGTCTACTCGTTCGACATCAACAAGTAGTCCGAAAATTTTGAAAACTAATTTTATGTAAATTGGTGAAACAATTTTCAGATTTTCTTGGTCTATCCTTTGACATATGTTGTGTACTGATGAGTCTTATTTTTATCGTTTTTAATCTATGTTTTAGGATTATTATTTGAGTCAACTAACCTATATTAGATAAGTTTTAGGACTATATGTTTCACTTAATGTATTTCAGGTCTGAGAAGCAAATATTGGAAAAGAAAGAGTTTTGGATCATTTTGGATGCAATTATTCATATGAAGATGCAGAGTCCAGCAGACCCGTCAGAAGTATGGCCTCAGACGAAGACCTTTCCACCGTTGGATCGTTCTGATATTTTGATACAAGATAGCCACGGATGTTAGCTTTCATCTCCAAGTGGTTTCATGGGAATCCAACGGTGCAATCAAGAGTTATGGCCGATTTACTGAAGACATGTCAACCTGCTGACGAAGCCGACGCGGACGAGAGTCGGGATCGACCGATCCACAATTGGATCGATCGATCCTAAGAAGAATTTCGGCCCAAGCCCATGAAGACATGGACCGATCGATCCGGTCCATGGATCGACCGGTCCACCGCCTCTTTTACCTCTTCTCCAAGACTTTCCATTTCTTTTCTTTCCTTTTGTTGCTCTCCCTTTTACTATATAAAGGGAGGCTCGCCCCTTGTATTAGACACACCGAAAATCAGAATTCATTCTACTACTTCTATTTAGTTTGTCGGCAAGAGACTTAAAAGCTCTCTAGCTCCTTTTTAGTTTTATTTTAGGAAATAAAGATGTTTTCATTTATTGAATGCTTTGTTTCTTTTTCCATGTCTGAGTAGTTTCCTTATTAGGTTTAGGGTTTCGGAAGGGATGTGATAAATTCGCTAGGTTGTTAGTCCGGGAATTTAGATTATTCGTTCTTCATCTATTGTTGTTCTTAATGCTAGAATTAGACTGATCACCTAGTTCTAAGATCTTAGGCGATTAAACTAGGCACGAGAGTGGTATTTAGTTGCTAGAATCAACATTAGGCGAGCAAGATTCCATAGCTTGGCACGCGAAAGCTCTTGCTATGGTATCTTGTGAACATATCGATCTTGTTATTAATGCTAGCTTTACTATGGGAAGCCTAGCGAAAGCGTTCTCTAAATAGTATTGCTAAGTAGGTACTTATGCGAGAGCAACTTACCTTATTATCGTGAATTGAGTTCATGAACGATTCTTTAATATTCCTTAAATTCGATTTACTTGTTTCACATCCTGGAAGAATACCCTAGACCTAATGCTTGTTTTATTATCTGAATTATCTTTTGAATTAATCGTTTGCTTAAAACAAATCTCTTAATTTGCCCCTAGCTATATTTAATCTAATTGTCTTATAGTGCAACTTTGGTCTCTGTGGATTCGACCCTTAAATACTACAACTGATTGCCGTCTTTGATCCGGTAGTTGTTTTATTCTAGGTTTTTATTTGACCATCGATCATGTACTTACCTCTGTGTTTTTGACATGATTATGTATTACACATATGGAGAAATAAGGTTTTTAGATTTTGAAGGCAGTTAGGCCATTGATGTAGACTTGTTTTTGAAGTCAACAATTTGGATTTCTAGGTGAAGTCGGTATTATATAGATAGGCTTTCACTGAAAATATATAAAGTATAAACTCTGATTTTTTTGTGTATGGCCTTCGCATATGTAATGTACGTGCCTCTGTTTTTTTTATTATAATATATTACACTTGTGATGCAATCAAGTTTTTGGTTTTTTAAGGTAGTTAGGTTGTTGAAGGAGAACATGATAGGCAAATCCGCGAGAAAGACATGATTGTAAGTACTTCCACTTTCCATTCTTTAATTGGTGTCTGTCAATACATCATCCTGACTCCTGTTGTGTATGTTAAGGTGGTTGGCGAATCCAGTTTGTTTACACCTGATGACATTGCCTATGTACAAGCGGCTAGAGTTAAAGCAGTAAGCTTTCAAAACCATCTATCACCTAATCTCACATCTCCGAATATGTTTCCTAGAACATTTGTTAGTATATTGTTCTGTGAGGATTGAGGAAAGACTAGAAATGCTTGTTGATTCTATTATTTCAAACATTTTCAATAACCATCAAATAAATTGAATCGAAATCGATTTAAGGAAGTATCCATGGAACCAAAACCAACAGAGAGATAGCAATATTAAGTTTTCATAACTCATAAGTGAACAACACAACTCATCACACCAATACAAACTAGACCCCTAACTGCCTAAGAAAACCAAAACCTTAATTTCTCCATATGTATAATATATAATGATGTCAAAATTATACAGATGCAAGTATATAGCCTATATCAAAGAATACAACAAGAAAATCTTAAAAATTATTCACCAATTTGCAATAAATTAGTTTTCAAATTTTGCCGACTTCATGTAGATGTCATACGAGTAGACATCAACAAGCCTCTACGCAGAGACAATAACTCGAAGTCTACGGTGTGGTCTATTCTTGCAATTGACCAAACCGTTGACATTGCAGTAGACTTCATATATCCGTCAACTCCTTCATTTCTTCAAACTCCACCTCCAAGTGATTTTGGCGTGGGAGACATGATACACTTTCAAGACTGGCTCCTTTTCCTAATAGCAATGTTACTGAAATAATAAAATCAAAGCAGAATTAAAATGACAACTTTGTAAAACACAAACAAGAACAAGCAAGATCATGATTGAAATTTAAGTTAAATGAGCTCTTCATGATTTAGTAAGCTTCAGACCTTGGTTGTAAGTAGAATAAACCGCTAGACATGAGCTTGTAAATCGGGCATCATAGGAGACAAACTCCTCGACTTAGTTATTCTCGCATCTGCATGATATATCTTTAGTGTTTTCTCCATAACTTCAGATTGGCTGATTGGAATTGAGATTTTTCAAGTGGAGGTTAAACTAGACTCTTCAAGCTTTCCATGGACACCAGAATCGTTGAATTTGGATGTCGGAAAGGTCTTCAAAAGTGTCCCGTAATCTGAGATTAGAATCTGTGCGAAAACTGTTTTTCTTCTTTTTTGGTCCTTTTTGCTCCAATTCTTCTAAAAATCTGTAAAGTGTTCCACAAACAAATAAATCTTCTAATTTAAGATCAGATTCTGGGTTTACAAGTGAACAACAGAGAAAAAGAAATCCAAAATTGGTCATTATTGCTTCAAATCAACAACCCAAATCACAATTACAACAACCCAAAGCAATTTTCTATGTTTTAAGCAGATTTTAGATAAGGACCAATTGAGACAAAGAAAAACAAAGCAGATAAATTACCTTGGAGGGAGAGAGGATGACGGTGGCTAAGATGAGAGTAAAACAACAAGAGAGTGAAAGAAACAGAGATGAAGAGCAAAATAGATCTAGGGTTTTTAGTGTGAGAAGGAGACAGAGGGAGAGACTGATTTTTTTTTTGTGATAGGCAGAGAAGAATGAAATAGATCTAGGGTTTTTTAGTTTTTATATGTGTACCCTTTAAACCGAGAAAACCGATCAGTTTGGATAAATTGTCGGTTATGGTTGATGGCAAAACAAAGTCAACCACCAATAGTGTTCAGAGAAGTCTACTTAAGCAAACCCTAAATCAAATAATTTTAGCCTAATCAACATTTCCTAAATTGACTCGTTTATATGTAAATATATTTTATTTCAATGCAGGAAGTCTATGTGGTTATTATTTGATCAATAGTTTTATCAAATTATTTTTTATAATTTTTCTAATTAAAATTTAAACTTTAATTAAGGAGTATACTTAAATTTGTAATCAACCCGATCGACATATATTGCTGACTTCTCTAAATCAATAATTTTAGCCTAATCAACATATACTTGTTTAAATTGACTTTTTTATATGTAAAAATATTTTATTTCAATGCAGGAAGTCTATGTGGTTATAATTTGATCAATAGTTTTATCAAATTATTTTTTATAATTTTTCTAATTTAAATTTAAATGTTAATTAAGGAATAGACTTCAAGTTTTAATCAACGAGAGCGACATATCTTGTTGACTTCTCGCGGGGTACATATGTCATTTGGGCTTCTGTTTTTTGTTTGGCCGTAGGGGTGTCAATTGTAATTTCACCACCCTTAGTGGTTATGTTTCTCAAAAAAATCATATTGGGTCTAGTTTTGCATTCAAGACCACCAAATAGTTTAGAAAATGCAATTGCCCCATATATGTACTTGTTATTTTCTTAGCTCTCTAAGACAAATTTTTCGATCATTTCTAAAACAGCACAAACTAAATTTTTCTTTAAAAATCTACATAAACTTTATTTTTTATTTAAAATCTTACACCTCCAATTGACTTAGATAATTACAATCAATAAAGAAAAATTTAGTTTGTGCTAGTTTATAAAGAATCGAAAAGTTCGTGTCGGAAAGCTGAGAAAGTAACAAGTACAAGTATGAATATAACAACAAGCCAAATTTTTGAAGTATGAGATTTTCTGCTAGAAAAAATTAGTCTTTGATAACAAAAAATAATTATTCTCTATTGATGGGTTCAGAAGAGTTAGAGTAAAAAAAATTTAATTTTTCTACTTGTTATTGCACGAGACCGTAGATATATCTTGATTATAAGTACAGTAAAATGTACATTCAAAGGTATCTTGGATCCCTTTGAAAGTAAAGAAGATTTACCTAACCTAAAACTGCTGGGCTATTTATAACCACTCAAAACCCATGGTCCCGCATAAATATGGGATGACGTGGACAGATCATCCCTATTGACCCAAACGCGGTCAATCAACCCGCTAGTATGGGCTATCATTCGATGCTTTGGCCGAAAGAGAAAAAAAGATAAGATTTGAGTGGTTCTTAGTATGGTTTAGCTTAAGTGATTAGTGATTTTCTTTTCTGTATTAATTATTTTCGTACTGAATATAGTATTTATTTATTGTATTACAGTTAGCATTGAGAGAGACATATACTCAAAATTTCTCATATCTCTCGTCACTCAAACATTCTCTCTAGGCAACTCCATGGATCCATATTCGGAGCAGGAGTCGAAGCTCGTATCACTCATTTCTCAGCTAATCTATCTCGACAAATATTATGTTTTGAAGGTCACATCACCCATTACTCAAATAATCTCTCTGGTTAGCTCCATTGATTTGGATACGCAGCCAAAGCCAGATTCGGAGCTCATATCACTCACTATTCAATTCATCTCTCTCTTCAACTCTATGGATTGGGATTCCCTGCCGGAACCGCTAAGGAAGCTCATATCATTCACTTTTCAAAAAAGAAAAAAAAAAAAACAGAAAAAAAAAAACAATTCGTCTCTCTTCAGCTCTGTAGTTTCGGAATCAGAGCAAAAGCGTGCCCAGGATTTGAAGTTCAAGTCACTTGTTCGACAAACATTGAAACTGAAGCCGGAGCCAGAGCTCATATCACTCATCTATCAAATATTCTCCCTCGTCAGCTCTATGAATTCAAAGTCAAGGAGAATTATTTCCTTATCCCCTCAAGTTAAAGTAAGATTTGAGAATGGAAAATTTCATGAGACTGAAAAAGTCTCAAGGAGCAGCAATAACAAGTGGCACTGTCTCCCCCCATCTTGGTATGTGTTCAAGTTGACAGAAGAAGACGCTATCCATTTTCGGTGCGGAGGTTGCAATGGCGAGAACCATAAAGAATTCAACAAGGCTCCACGTGAGATCAAACACCTTCTTCATCCAAAACATTCTCTTCGACTTGTCTTGTTGCAACACTATGGAAGTACGAGGGAATGTTATTGCTGTGATAAAGATCTCAACGAGCTATTTTATTATTGCTCGGCTTGCGATTTGGCTATTAATCTTGCTTGTGTGGAGAAACCATCAGTCTTATCTAGAAACCATCCAAAGTGGCATGAGCATACACTTACCCTGTTTCCAAGACACACTTCAAGTACTTGCGATCTTTGTGGCTTGGCCGATTCAAGCTCTCCTTTTTATATATGTTCTCCTTGTGCCTTTGTGGTCCATCAAAAGTGTCTCAGCTTACCGCGTGTCTTAATGATATCACGCCATTCCCATCGTATCTCTTTTACCCCTTCTTTTGACAAAGGAGATTGGTCTTGTGGTGTTTGTCACAGAACGATCGACAATGATTATGGAGGCTATTCTTGCAGCAAAGACGGTTTTCCGTATAAGGCACATTCAAGATGTGCAACTCAGGAAGATGTCTGGGATGGTTTAGAACTTGAGGGAAAGCCAGAAGAAGAAGAAAAAGATGAAGAATATCCGTTTATGCAGGTAGGCGATGGAATCATACAACATTTCAGTCATGACCATCCATCTTTGAGACTCAATGAGAACACGGGCAAAGATTACGACGAGAATAAGATGTGCCAAGCATGCATCATGCCAATATATTTCGGTAAATTCTACTCTTGTATGCAATGTGAGTTTATTCTCCACGTACGATGTGCGCAACTTCCTCGCAAAATAAGTCACCCGTTACATCCACATTTGCTCACTCTAGTGGGAGGATCTGATGGTGTTGTGAATGATGCGAATAATTGTTCAGCTTGTCCTTGGTTGCGCACAGCTGGTTTCTTCTATAAGTGTGGTATTGATGAAGATTGTCGTCGTTTTAAGCTACATGTGCAGTGTGCCACAACTTCTGAGCCATTTAAACATGGAAGTCATATGCATCCTTTATACCTCACATCCGAATCAGACGAGGAAAGAATTTGTTCGGTTTGCAAACAATCACAAAAAATTTCCACAAGTGGAACATTCAATTGCATTAAGATTAACTGCGACTTTGCTTTGTGTTTCAAGTGTGCTACTTTACCTCAAACTGTGAGGTATACGGATGATGAGCATATGCTCACTCTTTCTTATGGAGGGGAGACAAGTACCAGGACACATTGGTGTGAAGAATGTGAGATAAAAATAGGTCTGGGCGTACCATTTTATATGTGTGTTGAAGACTGTTGTGTCGCCCTACACATTGAATGCATGCTTGGTGTGGACTTATACATGATGCCAGGTTCATCATGGTCGTACCAGGGTAGAAATGTTGGTGTCTGGCTCAACAATTGTCATCGGTCTCGACCTATTTGCTATAAATGTGTGAAGCGTTGTCCATACAAAATATATCTCCAGTCTTCTGGACGTATATTTTGTTCCACAGTTTGTATGCGTTCATTCTTCCAAGATAGACTGGACGAAATAGTATCTAAACTTAGGTTGTGTGATTAGTCAAACACTATGTCCAATATCAATATCATGTATCTCCACGGAAATTTTATTCAATAAAGTATTCTTCTTTTGC
The DNA here is from genome assembly GCA_011420285.2 of Erysimum cheiranthoides. Lineage (NCBI taxonomy): Eukaryota > Viridiplantae > Streptophyta > Magnoliopsida > Brassicales > Brassicaceae > Erysimum > Erysimum cheiranthoides. The sequence goes on from CM022181.2 coordinate 1,218,413, forward strand.
ATCAGTGGTGATTCTTGAATTGATCTCAAAGTCTCAAACACATTTGATTAGAAAGCAAGATACTTGGGTCCGTTCTGTACAGATATGCATAACAAAGAAACTAATGAAGCTGGAGAAACTGATGGAGAGATGACGGCAGAGAAGTAGCTATCTGCTGTGCTCTATTGACTTCACTTGATTCTTTGAAGAAGTATTTGCTTGTGTTCTAGCCTTCTAGGATGTGCGAAACGGCGATAACTGGGATGAGAAGCTCGATTTGAGACTGAAGGAGGGTGGGAAATAAGTAAAACATCTTTCAGATAGAATCCCTAAAGGATCTAGTGGGAGAGTCATATACAGAGAGGACTACTCCGCCCTGCGGACATATGGAAGAGCCCTTTTCCATTGTTTTATCAAGCTTGCTTTTGTATTTATCTGGTTTGATGTTGTCTGTTTGTCTGTGTTGCATCAATAATCCAGAATCTCTAAGTAGAGTTTCTTCAATGCCACACAATGTATCTTGAGTTTAGTGTCTGAAAGCATTGAGCTTTCAACTGAAGAAAGCACAAGAGATTTTATCAAAGTTCCTTACTGTTAACCTCTCGGCACTTGTAGTCTTGTAGATCTTCCGAGTCAATCATAAATGAATTTCTTTTTCCTTCATAGCTTCTTTTGAAGCATAAAGCCATAAAGTATTATTACATGATAAGCGAAAAGTAAAAACTTGTCAAGTGTTTAGTCAAACATCAATACTCGAAAACCAAACCAGCAAGAAATCAATGAGAAATGAGGACAACAAAACCCAAAAGGCCAAAACTAACATAAACAGATCATCCAAAAAAGTGGTAAAATGTCGAGACCTTTATTACGAAATAAAAATACTCCATACATAATAGTCACGTCATGAAGACGCAAGCTTTTAGAAGAACGAAACACAAAAGAGGGAAAATAAACATAAGTAGTCTTCAGATAACTTGGGACTCTCGGGTAGATGATGATGATAATCAAAAGCAAAACGACAATGACGATGGTGAGGATAATGGCTCGTAACTTATATGAGTCATAAGTAACGAGACTTGGGGCTTAACCAGCGATTTTCCTAGAGTAGGGATTTGAAGGCTGTGTAGGTCTTAGGAACATGTCACCACTTTCTCCCATCCGCCCAGCCTTCATCGCCGGTTGTTGTTGCCTTTGATTTTGAGTCCATCTTCCTCCGATTGTTGCATTTGCCAGTCTATTTGCAGTCTCAGATGCTCCACGAGCAAAGACCCAGTTCTTGTCCATCGACGCTGCAACAGCATCATGCGAATTCATTCACTCAAATGAAAAAACAAACTTTGCGAAAGAGAAAAAAGAGAAAGATGTGGTTTTACTTACATGGACTCTTCCTTCCAGGTGGTCTATACTTTTCATCTTTCACATAATTACTTCTCACAGGTTTGTTGTTCCACGCTGTGTTCTGGCTATTATTATTAGCCATATCCACCTTCCGCTGGGTCGCACCATTGTCAAAAGGAGCATTCATCTTTGGAGTAACATAACTGTTGACACCATTGCCAAAAGGAGCATTCGTCTTTGGAGCGACGTAACTGTTGAGAGCATTCTTCTTTGGAGCAACATAACTGTTGACACCATTGCCGAAAGGAGCATTCGTCTTTGGAGTAACGTAACTGTTCAACGGCTTATTAGCATTATAGGTCAGATCTGCCGGTAACCGCTTCACGGATTGCTGCTGCTGCTCAAGAGACCCTCTCGGTCCAACAGATAGCTTGGGACGGAGAGATGGGGGAACATAGTAGCAACTCTGGAAGAACGGATGCTGCAGAGCCTCTGCAGTAGTCGGTCTATTGCAGGGATCCCAAGAGCAAAGGCGCTCAATAAGGTTAACCGCATCTGGACTAGCATATGGCATCAAACTTGATAGGTGCACACAGGGAAGCTGCACGATAACAAACAGATCGTTACTAGTAACCTTAGATATAAAATCAGTGACAGACAGAGCTAAAAATACCTGCGGGAATTGGTAATTGATAACGCTGGCAAGGTTAAGCCCCTCCAACCATGTCTCTTCAGTTGGGCTTCCTATGACACTGCAGATTTTGTATATCTCATCTGCTTCACTGCACAGATTAAGAAGGTGACATTTCACTTACGGTTTAGCATTCAAATCTGCAACATTGTTTAATCAGGACAAATGAGATTAACCATTGACAAATACCTAGCTCCAGGAAAAAGAGGGCGAAGAGATAACAGCTCCGCCATAATAGCACCCATCGCCCACATATCTGAAACATAATTAAAATTAACCCATCATTGTTAAGCAGTGGACTACACTATATTGAAAAGACACTTCTGTTATTGGTATATTGCAAAGACTAACCAACTTTTGACGTGTATACATATGACTGTAGCAGTACTTCTGGTGCCCTGTACCTGCGGAAAGTTTAGAACAGACTTAGGGTGAGTAAGGAAGAGATAAGGCACAAATCAACACATGTGCCAATCACCATTAGCATATGGATCATCAAACTACATATATATTGTTTTGTGAAGGACTCATTTCAACAGAGCAATTAGGGGAGTAAATCTTACCAGCGTGTAGAGACATATTCTGTATAAGGTGGACTGGAATCGATCTCCCGGGCCAGGCCAAGATCAGCAATCTTAATGACATCTTTCGAGACCAACAGATTTTCTGCGTCAGAAACAAATATAGACGTTTCATTGACAAACTAATTAAAAAAAACTGCAATGAAAAACCCTGAAACTGATACAAAACAGTCCATCTCCATCGCACATGAGCTGATGTTGAGTGACAACTCAAGGCTATTTATTAATTACCTGGCTTAAGATCACGGTGGAAATATCCACGCTGATGCATATAAGAAAGGCCTTGGAAGACTTGAAAGCACCAATTTCGGATATCAGATTCTGCAAAATGCTTAGGGCGATCCTTCATAAGCTGGTAAAGATTGCACTCCTGATAGAGTAAGCAAGGAAATAAAATTTAGAGCAATGGAAAAGAAGAAGCTTTGGCAATAAGATCAAACAAAAAGCAGTAAGAGGTATACCATGTACTCAAACACAAAGTATAAGATGTCATTTTCCCGAATGACTTCCTTCAGCTTCACAATGTTTGGATGATTCATTCTGCTAAGTGACTAAAATAAGAAAAGAGAGGAATCAGCAAACATACAGTCAAAAAGACTGAAAACATATCAGTAAAGGAGATACAGTACCTTCACTTCTCTTAGATTTACACATTCTTCCCAAGAGAAATACTTCTTTTTCATTCTTTTAATTGCCACCTGCCCATAGAAAACTTCAGTACCCTCAAACCCAAGCACAAATCATTATATAATCCTGTATCTCTCAATAAAAACAACTTACGACTTCACCCGTCTGTTTATTGACAGCTCGCCAAACATTCCCAAAAGTTCCATCACCAACTTCTTTGAGTAACGTATACCTACAATTGCATAAGGCATCGAGAAGCAAACACAAGTTAGGGGTCGGAAGCCAAAGTCTAGAGAAAAAGATAAGAGAAATCAAACCTACCTCTCCATTGCCTTTAGGTGAAGTAAAGTATCGCCTTAAGTATTTGTCTTTGGAGAACTTCTGAAATATCTCTATAACTTTAATCTTCCAGTTGTTCGTACGGCAGCAAGATCAGTGATTCTCCTGCTAGATAGACTGGCCCTTATTTACTTTGAACATCAATGGGTTGACCATCAAGGTAAAAGAAAGACACGAAGAGAAAAAGACAAAACATACTGAGAACTGGAAGACGCAATGAACCAACAAAAAGAAATGTTCTGGGTGTAGTAACCGGAGGGAGGAAAACCATGCTCACAACATTTCACTCAAGGGGTTCAGAGACTCGAGGAGACACATCTACGACAAGTCAAAACTTGAAAAAAAAAAACCGATACATCCTTCTTCAACTAGCTCTCATAAGAACAGGATTGGAAGAGGGACTAACTATTTTTTTGACTGCAGGGACAAAATTTAGATGACACTCTAGGACTATGTGAAGGTAGGATAACTTGCAAACATCAGCCCTGCAGAAAACAAAGATGCCATACAAACAATCATGTTCCAGATGTCTAACAAATCAGACGTAAAAGAAAATTCAAGAGTCATAAGCTGTCTATAAGTATGGAGTATTTGACATATTTTTCAACTCTTTTCATCTATTTTTCCTTTTTGAGTTTTCCTAAATTCTTGATAGCAGCTTTTTCCTTTTTCTAAATTTCCATATTTTGCATTCGTACTCCAAAAAAAAGTCATCAAAATTTTTGATAAATCACTTTTTTCCTTATTGAGATACTGACAATAAATTCTATCACCACAGCTAAGTCTTCTCAAAATATGTCAGAAACCAAAACAACAATTTGTACAATCAGGAAATTCATCTATTCAAAGTATCTTGTGCAAGCTAAAATGCATGTGTCAACAGCTTAATCCAAAAAACCCATACCTGAATCAGAAATTTGCATCACACCTTCAGTAAAGATCGCAGAAGGTCTGACCACTAGGTGCAGTTCACGAAAGAGCCAATAAGGAAATCTGCGCGCGCAAGAAACCGCCAATCAAGTGCTTCTTGCAATGAAAAAACCCGATACTGGTAGCATCCTGAGCAGATGTAATCTTGTTCCATATCTCAAATGAAGAAAATCCACTAAAAACGAAGCTTAATATAACCTGATAACAAGCACAGAAGCAGCAAAAACCAACATTAGAAGTGCAAAAAATATACACAAATACAAAAGAAATAATAACAATCTAATAAACAGGCAAACCAACAATGAAATAGAGAGACTCCAAGCAAAACCAGCAAAAGTCATAATTCTTCATGAAACCTTAAGAAACCTAACTGCAATCAATGAAGTATGAACAAATTTTCGTAATATCTAAACTCCTAGTACACCTCTAATCTAAAATCCGTTGAAGCTTAACCCAAAAACCAACCGTAGACTCAATTTATCTCAGATCTGAATGGAAGAAGAAATTCACAATTCAAAACGAGAACATAACAAACGAACAAAAATACAAAAGCGTAACCCTAAAATTCCAATCAAAACACAATCCGAATACATCAAATCCGACTCCACAAGATCTCAGAAACGCGACTCCAAGCATAGAACAATACTCAAGGCAAATCAAAACCAATCCTATTGAGCTCAAAACAATAGAACGAAGAGAGAATTAAGATTCGCTTTCATTCAAATCACAAGGAAACGGAAAACACAGCGATCTCGATTTTACCTCAAGAGCCAATAGGCATAAACTCCGTCTCCGACGACGGTATGAGACTGTATCCAGAGCTTCTCCTTTATCACAAATTCCACCGCTCGCTCTCTCTCTCTTCTGTTTCTCTCTCTTTGCCGCGTATTTGTGTGGTTCTCGTGATAATAATAAACAAACAAATTAAACCCTACTTTATAATATCTCAGCTAAAAAGTAATATATTATTCAGCAATTTATTATGGTCGTGTCTTGTTGGTGCTAAGCTACAATCTTCTGCATCTCAGCCTACAGTATTTGCTCACATATAAACCGTGGATGTTTTTAATCATGACGTCATCTCCAATCTGAACCGTAAGATTTTATGATTATATTAACCGCCTCTTTAGCCTTTCCCTAATTTATTCTCCGATTTCCATTCCAAGTTGTAACAGGAGATAATTACTTGCCTTGACTTTTCGTACAAGTTTTATATTATTTTCGTAATAATATTGTTTCCTATCCTTTTTTCCTGGCTCCTAGTATTTCTCCAATTTCTAGTGAACAATTTCCATTTTATATTATAGTTTTAGTAGTATAAAATAAGCTAATAATAAATCGACGTTAAATTAATAAAGGTAGGACACAAACGTGTGTTTTTTCTGTGATTGCTGCGTAGATGTTGAATAGAAAGGTTCAAAAGCATGATTAGTGGCATCTTCTGTGAACTGTCTTATCTACACAATCTTAAGTTGTTGGACACGCTTTTTTCCACTAAAATTTAATTAATTAAGATATTTTCTCTAAAATTTAGCTAATTAGAATTCGTTGAACCAAAATAGAGTTAACAAAAAAAACATATTAATTTTACGAAATTAAAAGTGATTCGTAATATGATCGACTGTCATCACTGTCAGATTTATAAAATTTTGATAAACAATATATCAAATCAAAAAATTTGGAATAAAGAGTTCAAATTTACCTTTAAAATTTTAAAACATTAATATAATATATATATATATGATCGTAAATTTTTTTAAAAAAATATCCATTAAAATTATATTGCTATTATTTTTGTGTTTTTTTTTTTTTGGTAGGAACTATTATTTTTGTGTTTGCATAATTGATCTGCATATTTTCTGGGAGATAAAGTATGAAATTAAAAAAAATGTCGGATTATATGTTTTTTTTTTTAGAAAACCCACCAAAAATATGCCATTTGCTATTTTCATAAATGGGCTTTACAAAACCCAAATAAGTTCTTGTATGGATTCTACGGTACCCAAAAGCCCAAATAAAACTCATTTCCGAGATTTCCTTTTTATTTTTTTCTAGCATTTTATAAATTTCAATTTATTTCAGCTTCTTCTTCTACAATACACAGTACGGAGAGCAAAAATGGATTTCTTCGACGAAGACAGGCCTAGATTCGTCTTCCAATCTCGTCCTTCTTCTTCTCACGCGACGGAGGAAGAAGAACCTAAAATCCCTAATAAGATTTTCATCTCAATCTCCGTTACTATCTCTCTCATCACACTATCTCTCTCCTTCTTCTACTTCGAATCCGAGCCAGCCAAATCGCTTCTCTTATGGCTTTCCCTCTCTTTCCTCGTCGGTCCTTTTGCTCCTTCTTCACTCACCGGAGGTAAGATTCGTGTCGGTTATGGTCAGATCTTGGAGCCAGAACAGATCCACGACGAGCAATCGACGGATAACGAACGTGATTCCAGAAGGAAATCGGTGAATAAACGATCTAAAGGAACGACGAAGAACGACAATAATCCACCGGAGAATACTTCTTCGGTGACGGAAGTTTCGAGAAAAGTGGTGAATCCGAAGGAGAATGGATCTGTGAACGAAACCAAAGATTGGAGTGAAGAAGAAATCGAGATTTTGAAGAAGCAATTGATTAAGCATCCAGCTGGTAAGCCTGGGAGATGGGAAACGGTGGCTTCAGCATTCGGAGGAAGGTACAAGACAGAGAATGTGATTAAGAAGGCGAAAGAGATTGGTGAGAAGAAAATCTACGAGAGTGATGATTACGCTCAGTTTTTGAAGAATAGGAAAGCTTCTGATCCTAGATTGGTTGATGAAAACGCTGAGAATTCTGGAGCTGGTGGAGATGATGAAGGTAATAAGGTGATTTGGAGTAATGGAGAAGATATTGCATTGCTCAATGCTTTGAAAGCTTTTCCTAAGGAGGTAGCTATGAGATGGGAGAAGATTGCAGCTGCAGTACCTGGGAAATCGAAGGCAGCTTGTATGAAGAGAGTTACTGAGCTTAAGAAAGGGTTTCGGAGCTCGAAAACTCCGGCCAATTAGCTAGAGGTAATAGACAAACTCGAGTCTTTTGATTGTAAAAGCTTTACTCTTTAAAAATGTAGTGAACTTGAATCCACAAGGAGCCTTATATCATTGTAGTTGCTACATTTTTGCTGTATAATCTTCCTAGGCTTGGTGACATCTCCATTGGTGTGTGAGCTACCTGGAAGGTGTTAGTTTTAAATGCTGATCACATATTACTTAGCTAATGTTTTATAGGTTACTTATGAAGTAGGTCGCATAACGTTGTAGGTAAATGTTTACTGATCTAGAATTGAGAAGAAGTCTTTTGAGAACAGGGAGAGGAAGCTTAAGGAATCATAGAAACTCTAGTGAACCTACTTATTGGGTCCTTGCTTATGTTCTTGATGTTGGGGTGGCTTGCTTTTTGATCCACTGGTTATATGAATTACGGTTGATAAAGACTCTTCAGGCATGTTTTCCATGTTTCTCATACGTCATGTCAAACCCCATTGGGTTTCATGAAAGTTGTGTGTGCTATTTTTCTGGGGTCTCTTGGCTTCCCTTTACATTAGTTAGATTCTGGTCAAAATTTTGAATGGAATATAATGCTTTGAACAGAATAATGCAAAAGGCATACTCTAATGGGTCTGGCTAAGTTGAAAAAGGTGAACTTGACATGAAACTGGTTTAGTTCATAGCTCTTTTCATTGGTAGAAATCTATCTTTAGGCTGGTTAGGCTCACTTAAACCTCCAAGAACATTGTGTTAGAATATCAAAATCCTGTCACGTAAAGATTTGGTAGGGTAAGAAATATGCCTGCTTTTCATGGTTTTGTCTTTTGAAAGCTGCGACTTGTGGTTATAATCAAATCAAATAGTAACACATGCAGTTATATAGAGTATCTTTACTATGTAATTATCTTTACACAATCTTTTCTTACTGGCATGACACACGTAATGCAGGGTCATCTGTTCGGATTAGGGCAAATACCAGGAAAGGAAGAACAATTTTGTTGTCGCTGCTTGAGTTTATTACTACAAGATCCCGAAGTAATGAAAGAGGAAGTTTCTTTAAAGACAAGACGAAAAAGCATCTCAATATGCCAAAGAAATTAACATAGATTTATAAGTTCTTCTTTACTTCAAGCTTTGATTAGAATTACAAAACTTGGGCATATCTGTGTATGCTTTCTCAAAGATTACCTTATCACTATGGAAAAATATCTACAAATATTCTTAATCCAAACTAGAAAATTTTCATATATCCTTTTTAAAAGAGATTTATAGATGAATTACTTATTTTGACTATGATAATAATCCTTTAATCTTTTTTGACAAATAACATCCATGTTAAATGTTGCAGATTGGATATTGGATTGTTACTTAGGTTTTTGTTATATTAGGAGAATTTCAGTTACAAAATGATACAATCAAATCTATTATTTTTATTGTCCCTATTTTAGATTGGATACAAAAATAAAAAAGTTTACAACACCAATTATTTTAAAATAATAAATAAAGAAATCTAAAAATCAGAAAAGGAAATTTTCTAAAATCTTATGTCACTACAAGTCTATTACAACCACTCAAAGCTAACCCCACTAAATCTCTACCGTTGGATCAGACAGTGCTTAACAATAAACGGCATGAGATCCACCAAATAATCTTCGTGGTTCAGTTTCTCCACCGAATACAACCACGTGCTACATAAGTACATTACAGAGTCAACCAAGCTACATACTAAACCGACAATTACCGGTCGTTTTTAAAAAAGGATATTACGGTTTACCGACTTAACCGGTAAACTCTTAATAGAAAGTCCAAAACACGTCTGTGTTCACCACACGTTTCATCAGAAATCTAAAGCTACTCTGCAAAAATCATCGCCGGCGAAAATTCTCAGGTGACTGATTCTCTCTTCGGTTTTTCTGATTTATCATATCGATTTGTCGTAAATTTTCCTGTATTCGAAACAAATCTCTTCTCTAGGTTTCATGATTCAATTTTTTCAATCTAGAACAAAATAGATCGTGCGATGTAGATTTTCTCATCCGAAATCGTTGCAGGATTCTTATTTTTCATTCGAATTTAGGGTTTTATGATGGAATTTGATGATTCATTGTAGGTTTTAGGTTTGATTCGAGTGCTGATTTCGATTTGTGTTCTTTGATTTCATCATGGATTTGTTTCTTATTGAATCAATTTTTGAAATTTGTTCGGTTTTGATAAATCTTTTTTTCCAATTTCGATCTCTCAGGGTTATTTGTTCAGCAGCTAAAGAGGATATACAATGGATCAAGAGTGTCCCTTCGCTGCCGAAAGCATTATCCAGAAATGCCCTTTCCTGAGAAACATCAACAAGCCTACAAATTTGTCATTCTCCTCCATGAGTCTTCCGATTCCGGTAAAAAAAAAATTTACTTCTCTTAAAAAAACCTGAATATTTTATGCTGTTTGATTCTCTGGTGATGATGTTTTATGTTGTCTTGTGCAGGTGCAAGGAGGTAAAGGTCCTATTTTTGAAGATGGTCCTGGATTTGATTCAGCATTCAAGCTTTTCCATGGAAAAGATGGTATTGTGCCACTTTCTGGACATTCAAGTTTCGGAGATGATTTGGAAAACGAAGCGGCTCGTTGTGCTCCTCTGCAATTCAATCCACTTGCGGGAAAGTTAGCCACTATAAGCCTATCATCTTTTGGTCCTGGAGGGCCTTTTGGCTTTGGTCCTTTCTCAGAGAAGTGGAAGAAACAACAGAAGAAACCAAAACCTTCCAAAAACCAACAGGTAGGATTTGATAGATTGTGTAAAACTTTTAGAATTTACAAGGAGTTACTGTTTCTGATATGTTTTTTTCCTTGCTTGCTTTTTGCAGTCTGGTGACTCGTCGAAACATGAGGCAGTTGGAGACGAATGGTTAAAAACCGGGAATTGTCCTATCGCTAAATCTTTTAGAGCTGCTAGCAAAGTCATGCCTCTTGTAGCTAAAGCAATACAGCTACCATCTGGTATAAAATATAGATGTCCAGCTCCTATAGTAGCTGCGAGAGCTGCACTTTCAAAGACTGCTTTGGTTAAAAGTCTTCGCCCTCAGCCTTTACCTGAAAAGATGCTAGCAATCGCTCTCATGGGAATGGCTGCAAACGTGCCTCTTGGTGTATGGAGAGAACACACAAAGAAGTTTTCGCCGTCATGGTTTGTGGCCGTCCACGCTGCTGTGCCTTTTATAGCAATGCTCAGGAAATCAGTGCTGATGCCGAAAACAGCCATGGCTTTGACCATTGGAGCTTCGATCTTGGGACAGGTGATTGGGTCAAGAGCTGAACGTTACCGTCTCAAAGCAGTAGCTGAGGAATTGGCTGCTAAAACCGCTGTTGTTACTGTGGATTCTGGATACAACCAAAGCCCTAGCGACTCGGGCTTTTCTGGTGGACACTGTGGTACAGGAGAAGGAGTGAAGGAGGTTTATTACAACGTCAACGTTGGAGAGTCTGCGAAATCAACTGGACTCTGTTACTGAGAGGATGTTCTTATTGATTTCAAAAACTACAAATTACTATGTGAGGATTGGATATTTGTGTGTGGGGAAAGGTTTTTGTAATTCAGTGAATTGTGTAAACCAAAACAATGGTGTCGTTTTATCCCTTTATATGGGTCTAAATAAAAAGGTTAATAATTCCCTCAGTAGCCTCTCTTATAAACCTGATTTTGATAAGAAAACGTTGCCTTATCAAATACTATTACAGAGATTAATACAAAGCATCCAACATCTTTTATTGAAAAGATAAAAACTTAAAAACCCACACAAAAAAAATGGGACTGAAACATCCTAATGTAAAGAAGTAAACTTAAAAGGGTCAAAACATGTTGATGATGATGATGATGATGATGATGATGAAATAGTTACTAGAGTTTTTCAGTAGCTGCCAACATGTTGCCTTGGCATCCCTCCTCCTCTTCCTGGTGTACCATTCATGTATGAGCCTTGTGGCTCACTCATAAGACTTGGGCAGTTTGCAGATACATGACCATTGCTACCACACGCGTTACAGCTAGTAATACCGCCGACAGGCCTTGCACCACTAATGTACTGATTTCCATATTGACTCACTTGGTTTGCTGCAGGTAATCCGAGTTCTCTGCGTGCGTCCGTTGATGCAGTCTCTCTAGTGCCTGAGGTTCCAATACCGGAGTTAAATGCATCAGACCTGTAGTTGGAACTCTCTGGTTTTACAGAGAGAGAATTTGCATCTCCTGTCCTGAGTTTATCCATTGCCTCTAACATGGACCTGGTATCTGAAGAATAGTTAAGCTTTTCAGCTTTCACAACTGTAGCTTTAACCCGTTGCTCGTCGCTATAAGTTTCTTCTTTAATCTTCAGCTTGAAAATGTACTTGGTGAAAGCAACACCGCGGATGATTTCTTCGAATTTCTCCTCATCCTGATGTTCATACTTCACATAATACAAATCTTTTGCAGAAATTCCCATTATCTCCTCACCAGCTTCCTGGAATGCTGTGGCCCAGGTTAGGCCTGTGTGGTCCTGTAACTGGATTTGCAATATATACCTGTAGTCACATTCCTCCACATATTTGTCACACTTCTCACAGTGCCATGTCCCATCTCCATTATTTGTGACTTTTTTGCTGCATGGTCGATCTCCATTCATGATAGGACAAGCCGTGTAGCAGAAATTTTCAACCTTCATGAAAGAAATGGTGGCACAGACTGTGATCCAGTCTGGCTTCTCTGAGGTCCCTAGCTTCTCGTCCTTGATCTGAGTAATTACCTTGCGAACTTCTTGTCTGCCAACACCGGAAAACTCTCTAGATATGGAGGTAAAATGAGCATTCCTTCCTTCTCTCTCATACCATTCCCTTACTTCTCTGGCTTCAGGGAAATCTGGCTCTATGAAGAATTGACTTCCTCCAATAGTGCTCACTTGCTTCCCGTTGAATTCACTGATCCTGCCCGCCTTCATTGCAAGAACCGGGGATACCCCAGAATCACAAAGAGTTTGCAATCGCTGTCCTTCTGCATTGCAGAAATTACCCCACATGGTTACCTCGACACTTCGTCCTGACATATCCTTCAACTGAAGTGCCTTTTTCTGTACCTCAGTTCCGTCTTTCCTGATAATTGATCCTGTCGGACTGATGGACGAAACAATACCAATTATATCAGTGATGTCATTGCTCTCCATGTTTTCAATATCACTTATGTTACGAAAATGGAACTGATTCTTTGCAATGGTAGCATCATCCTCATAGCATTGCTGTATTGTTGATGCAGAATCTAAATGAATTTCATAATCATTGCGAAGATGATTATATTTCTTCTGAGCAGGCTTCAAACTTCCCCTTGAAATCAAATAAACATTACCGACTACAATCTGGTCAAAGAATTGATCAACCACATCATTAAAACAAGTCACCCGAATTTCTCCACCATCAGCATCAAGGAGATCAAAACTAAATAATTTCCCTTCCCCACGCATATTACTAAAACGCCTCAGTTCTCCCTTACTCGTGACCCTGACCTTGATGGTCCACCTACCCTGATAAGGATTAAGAGCAGCAATCGGAATTATCCTCGGAGGAGCTTCGTTCCTAGCCACAGGACCCCTGTTAACATACATTGATGGTGGTTGTTGCTGATAACCTGACTGAACTGGACGGGAATAAGCGGCTGCTGCAGGAGCCCGAGGTTGCACTTGTTCGAGCCTAGAGCCTCCATAACCTGCATTTGAATTCACATACGGTCTGGTGGAAGGTGATGTTTCCGGATAACCAGAACCAGTACCAAATCTTTGACCAACCTGAGGCTGAGGTGAATTAGCCGATACACCATATCTCGCAGCATCAGAATTATTATGACCAACTTGAGGCTGAGGTGAACTAGCCGACACACCATATCTAGCAGCATCAGAATTATTATGACCAACTTGAGGCTGAGGTGAATTAGCCGGTACACCATATCTCGCAGCATCAGAATTATTATGACCAACTTGAGGCTGAGGTGAACTAGCCGACACACCATATCTAGCAGCATCAGAATTATTATGACCAACTTGAGGCTGAGGTGAATTAGCCGGTACACCATATCTCGCAGCGTCAGAATTGTTATGAAGAACTTGAGGTGAATTAGCCGATACACCATATCTCCCAGTGTCAAAATTGTTATGACCAACTTGAGGCTGAGGTGAATTAGCCGGTACACCATATCTCGCAGTGTCAGAACTGTTATGAACAACTTGAGGCTGAGGTGAATTAGCAGATACACCATATCTCCCACCATTCACATCACTCCTTCTAGCTTGTTGCTGCTCAAAACCACCAATACTTTGTGTATTTACAGGAACCGCTCCACCACGTTGTTGATCAATCGAGCTTTGCCCAACTTGTACATGAGTTCCAATAATATCACATTTCTCCACAAGAATCTCCAGTTCCACAAGTACAACAATCCTGTCATCATCACAACTTTAAACAAAGATTGTTTTTTTTGAGTTAAACAAAATTTTAAGAAGAGATTGCAAATATTATTAACCTTCGATTCTGGATGAGATTACAAACATATTGAGTAAGTCTGAAGATCGAACCCACTTGAAAATTGCCTTGTAACACGAGATTGTTCAATGAAGTTTTAAGCATCCCTTGTAGTAAGAGGATCCCATCAGATAACGTAACCTTATATCGATTGCTTGATTCCTGATTTTGATGAATCTTACTCTGAATCATCTTCAACTCCATCACTTGTAGTATTGGCATCATCTCTTTCTCAGTTGTCACTTCTCCATTCAACATCTTCGTTATCGCTCCCGCCGTCAGATTCACCGCCATCGTTTCCGACGAACCCAAACCCAAGAGAAATTGAGAAATGGGTTTGATTCAGAAATTGAGAAGACGAAATAGGATTTTTGAATGCGATCGAATTGAAACTCAGAGAAGAGAGGATGAATGATAATTGAATTAGGGATTTAATGATTGAACCCTAAAGTGGTAAAGGTGGGAGCTTTTAGGAGGGAAACTAGAACGATTTCGTGAGTTTGGACTATTAACATATTAGGTCTTCTATTTTACAAGAATTACAAATTAGACCCATTCTAAACAAACTACAAATTAAGGTCCAATTTACTAATTTTTATGCTAATTGTCAAGTAATGTTCGAAGTTATATGCAGATTTCTAATGTACGTACACAGTAATATTTAGATGGGTTTATAATTTTGAAAATAAATTGTAGTGAAATGAGAATCAGAGGACCAAAGTATGAAATAATGCCAAATTAATGAGTAATTAAGTGAAGTAATGAGGAAAAATCTCTTTGGTTACGGAATAATACCGGAATTAATATAAAGCTTTCACTGTAAGCTTCATTTTGAACTGCTGACGTGGAATACTAAGTGGCCCACGATTAAGCTCCACTAAATCTTGCAATCTCAAAAGAAGTTACATTTTGAGCTCCCAATGACGAAGCGTAGGCCCATATTAGGGCCCAAATCTCACAATTGAGAAAGGTCTTTTTACAAGTCATATAAGAAAAAATAAATGTGGATTATGAATAATTTTTTCGTTTTGAGTTGACCAAAGAATTTTTGCATAGCGTGACCAAATTGCGTGCAATTTTCTCCAATACATGCTAGTCATTTTTACATTCTCAATCCGTATTCACATTAACCCAATTGTGTAATTTTGCAAATTAAAAAAAGTGTAGTCATAAACGTAATTTTGTAAAAAGTTCATGGTCTTAATTATGAATACTGAGAAAATACTAGACTGATACTTCTTGAATCAGTAAGAACACTTGAAGAGAGATTGTCATAAATGAAATCTACGACAGCTTCCTTAAAGTCATTATGCTCAAAACAAAGTAATTTTAAGAACAATTATTTTCTGAACAAGTGAAATTTGAGATTACAAAAGGCAAGCAGCAATACCGGCTTCGGTTTCACAAAGCCAATCACTAGTAACCGCAGAAGATATCGAGCTTTTACCTCGAACCGCCAGTCTCAGTCACATTGGAAGATCCCTGAAGATAAATGAGAAAGATTTTCAGATTACTCTTTAATAGAAATAACAATAGTCTAATTAGTTTTAGATGTTTATTCATCTTGACAATATGGAGGATCACTCTTAGAGCTTAGAATTGACTAGCTATGATCATTTGTTACTTTACCACTAAATAGCGAAAGATGAAAATTCGTGGCTAAATATGAACCAGAACGTAGTTATAGTCTAAATGATCAATCACCTGGTTCTAGATGAGCTTGGCTTTAGTAAATCTCGTCATCAGGTATCTCGGGAGTCAAGAATTTCATCGGATCCTTGCTAATCTCCTCGTAGTTTACTCTCGGTTTCACCCTATCAGGAACAGGTTCAAGAGGAATAATGCTGTCTCCATCGATAACTCCATCTATTAAACCATACTCAACCGCTTCAATTGGAGACATGTACCGGTCTCTATCAATATCTTTCAGAACCTGCTCAAACGATCGGCTAGTACATCCCGCGATAATGCTGGTGACATTGTTCTTGTTATGCATAACTTCTTTAGCTTGAATCTCAACATCTATAGCTTGACCGCTCGCACCTCCAAGTGGTTGATGAATCATTATCCTCGTGTTGGGCATAGCAAAACGCTTGCCTTTAGTTCCAGCACCAAGAATAATCGAAGCTGTTGATGCAGCAATACCAAGAGCAATCGTCGAAACATCAGCTCTCACAAGCTGAACCACATCGTATATAGCCATGGTTGCACTTAACCAAACAAACAAAAATAACATTAAGTTAAATCACCTGAACCAGAAACTAAACCCAATCAAAACATTATACAAACAAGTCAACAAGATTACCAATCTCACTCTCAAATCCACTTAGAAGATATTAACATTCAGAAAAACACTTCAACTGAACTTAAAATTAAGTTCTGCAGATTACTCTTAACAAATTAACTGAGGAGACACTTCAATTGAACTGAAGATTAGCTGAAAATTAACTTTCGTATAGCAAATTAGCTGAGGAGACACTTCAATTGCATATTATACTTAAAACTTTCACAAAATTGAATTACTTTGCAATGCCAATTAAAACCCTAAAATCTGACCTAATGAGTGAAACTTTAGCCATTAACGCAGAAACCCAAATGAGGAAACAAAGAAACGAAATCAAGATTTAACCTGAGGGAACCACCAGGAGAATTGATAAAGAGTTTGATATCTTTCTTAGGATCTTTAGCATCTAAAAGCAGCAACTGACTCATAATAGCATCAGCGACGAAATCGTCGATACTACTACCGAGAAAGACGATTCGTTCCCTAAGAAGAAGACCCATGACGTCAGACTCAGCTCCGCGAATAGCTGATTCCTGAGTCTGCGTCATCTCGATTGAAGCATTAGCGAATCTCAGTGGCGACGGAGAAGTTGTTCTGAGAGGTGGTGAAACGAGTTTGGTGGGTTTGAGGTAGAGATTGTTTGGTTTCGGAAAGGAAGAAGAAGATGCAGATGAAGATGAATTGAGTCTTGATGAAACGAGTGAAGGTTTTAGAGAAGATGAGAGAGATAGGGTTCCCATGGCTGAAGCGGAGAAGAAAGACTTGAGAAGAGAGTGAATTTGGGGAAATGTGGATTTGATAAAACACAAACTCCGAAGAAGAAACAACACGCAAGTAAAGGACCCGGTTACATTTCCGGGTCGGTTTATTGGGCCTTGGCCTATTTGGTATGCGAATTAAACCGAGTTAAATTTAACGACAAGCGCACCAAACCAAACTATGTTAACTTAAACCAGTATCTAATCAAAATCGAATCAGGTCAAATTGTACCAAACCAAATCAGTTGAATTCACCAAATGTAACTTCACTATACGTTAATTGGTTAGAAGTTGAAAATTTTTTATAAAAATTTTTAAAATATATTGTGAAATATTTTTAGTATACTTCTATTTTTGATAAATATTAACCGTGCGTCTAATCCAAAAATGTTCTAGTTGTTTTGGCATGCTAAACAATTTGATTTTATAACAATGAATTCAACTAATCACACAATTGATAAAATCAAACCAAATAAACCAAGATCCTTATCTAATTAATCAAAACCGTAACCAAAGTCGATTCAGGTCAAACATATTGAATAAACCAAACAAGAATAACCAAATCCGTACCGTAGTTAACCACACTAGAATTATGTCAAATCCTACTTATAATCATTATTTCATTGTTTGTTTGGATACATACACTTATGGAAGATGTTGAACACAATGTACAAAAGTAGACAGTTCTGATATGATTTCACACAAACAAGAAAGATAACCAAACAAAAGAAAGATTCAATCATTTGTGTACCATTTTGATATTTCTTCAACTTTCTACATCGGTTTTTTTGGTCTTCTCAAGTTCAAGCAAATAAATCCTCTCAGCTTCTGGTACAGCCATGGTTAGAGCACGAAGCCTATGGTTCAAGTCATCAAGCTTGTTCATTAACCTATCGTTCGTGAACATTCCCATACAAACACTCTTGATCGTGTCCCAACTTTCAAACAAAGGCAAACCAATTATCACAATTGATCCTATAGTTCCCCAAGCTACAGCCACAATTGCCCAGAACCAGAAATATCCTTTGCTAAACACACCTGCAAAATTTTGAAAATTCGATTGATGTTCATGATTTAGGCTCATGTTATAGTTACCAAATTTTGAACAACATGGTTAAGACTTCAGATCATTTAGACTGTTAAAAAAAATGGCGAAATTATTGTCGTTTAAGAGATAGCAAATAATTATAAAATATGATTCATTTTAAAATGTGCGGTTCAATAGAAGTTATCATTAAAATTTTATATTTTGTATTTTAATAAAAAAAAATATTGATATACATTTTTTAAAATACGTCAATTTTATATAAGTTTTTTTTTTCCGCACAATTTTATATAAGTTTTGATAAGAATAAAGCTTTATTTTCATCATTTATATGGGAAGACTTACGTGCTGGGAGGGAGAGAAGTGGCCAAATGACAACAATGAGGAGAGTGAAGACAAGACCCCATTTCACAATCCAAGCTTTGGCTCTTCTCAGCTTCTCTTCTCTTAGCTCTTCCGCAGGAACATCAACTTCGTCCCCTGAAGCCTCAGCTTCCACTACTTTGATCTCCTTTGTCGTTGACCAATCGTAATTTTGTGGCCTAACTAGACTACAAATTGCATGGATCAACCCTCCTATATGTTCACACGTACGGACCAAACCAAACCAAACCAATATTAGAGTTACTTCAAAGAATACACTGAATCGAAAAATTCAAATAAATTTTTCAAACTAAACTGGAATGTCCAAACAAACTTAGTAGAACCCTGACCTGTTAGAATTGCGACAAGATTACCAGCTAACATGGGAGCATTTCTCCCAGTGGTATCAAGATCTACACGTCCGTACTGTATTTTTGCGGTAGATAACCAAGTAATGATCCCAAGAACACAACCTGAGATCGATCCAAGAATTGCACCAAAGGCATTGGCTTTACTCCACAAGAGCATAAAAGCTATCGGAATGACCGCAGAGCCAATAAGCACTCCCATCGCGAGATACATCCATCCGAGTGAAACCCCGGCTTTGTTCAAAATCACTGCAAGAATCCCCATGAAACATCCGAATCCGAGAACCGCGGATCTTGAGATTCTCAAGATTTGTTTACCAGTTGCTCTAGGGTTTATGTATGTCCGGTAGATGTCGTAGGTAAAAAGGGATGAGACCGCGATTAGCTCGGAAGAACCAGCCGATGTTACAGCCCTGAGGATCAACAAAGACAGTAAAACTCATGAGTCATTATTTGGAATAAGCATGTATGTGAAATAGATTTCTTGCGTACGTATAAGAAGAAACCGAGAAACTTTAATTATAAACAATTTGTTTTGAAATTTTGTTAATGCATTAAAAATTCTCCCTAAATAAACTGAGTCAAAGACCAAAACATCCACACATAGCTGACCAAAACTTGTTTACAAATATATATATGATAGAGTGAGTGTACTTACATGAAAAGCATAGTGAGAAGAAGCAAAGATCCTGATTTACCCATGAGAGCAATGGCTGTGGCGGGCGGGACCAGACCTCGATTAGCCTCATCCGCGGTTATAGGCAAGTCAAGGGCTAGTGCGCCGAGGCCTAATGAGGTGGCTAGAGAGAAAGGCACAGCAAACCACACGAGTCCACCAAGCAAATACCCTTTGTGGGTTGATGAAGGCCGAGCAGCTATTGCACTCACCCAATAACCCTTTAAAAAAAAGCAAATAACAATTAAATGTTTTATTAGTGGTTAACATAATGGCGAAATTATGATATATGCAATTCTGGATGAGGTTACTAAAAACTTGGACACATTTGTTTCTTAACTATTTCTTTGCCAAAACCAAAACTGGTGTTTTATATCAAACTTATCAGTTTCTGAAATTTAAAGTAAACTAAAATACTTCATGGAAAAGAAATCTTACATTGTCTACGAAGACAGTGCCGAAGTTTCCAACAATGTTGATGAGACCAAAGACAGCGCCGCCAGAGCTCAACATGGTGACATAGGAGCCTCTGTAGTTGCCATCAACCGGACCACAAGCTTGGTCGTGGTGTGAGAGCGGCTCAGTGCATGTCCTTGACTTAGCGGCCATATCTCTTAGCCGGTCATAAACAACGGACGGACTCCCAAGCTCACTACTCGAAGTGTAGACCAAAAACACAAAGACGACTAGAACGACATGAACTGAAAGACAAAACAAATTACACAAAGATAACAAACAAAAATTCATTAGAAAACTTTTAAGTGTGTGTTTAGTATTACCTGTATAAATAAATAGAAAACTATTAATTAATACTTCGATCGTAAAACAAAATATCAATTATAACAAACATGTGTCTAATAACACTTTCACATGCATACTATAAGAGATAATGACGGATCGGTGTCATTAAGGTACATATATACTACTCCCTCCGATCCGATTTAAGTGTCGTTTTAGACTTAAAATTTTGTTACAAAATAAGTGTCGTTTTGTATTTTCAATGCAAAATTTATTAAATTTTAATGTTTTATGACTATTAGTATTCTGCATATTGTTTTTCTATTGGGCAGATTGTGTTTAGGTATGTAGTTAATGATGTTTTTGTTTAGAAAAAATAAAAAAATTAATGTTTTCTTAATATGTGTGTAAAATTCTAAAACGACACTTAAAAAATATCGGAGGGAGTATAAGTTTACGTATTGTTATGGCCAGAATATATTCATATACTGAAAACCTCTAAAAATATTTATATGTTAATAAATGGTAGTTTCGGTCCATAGTTTTTTTTTTAAAAGATCCATAATTTGTTTGTCAAAATATGTTAAGGAGATTCTCTTCTTAATACTTTATATATTTAAAATGTAATTTACCTATAACGGAGTGAACGTAGCTTGCGAGGAAAGTAGCTTTAAGTCCCCCAGCCAAAGTATAGACAACGACGCCGAGAGGAATGAGAAAGCTTGCTGCATATATATTAACTCCGGTGAGAGCATTCACCACGGCCGAGCCGCCCAGCAAGAGCATCGCCGTCACTACGATGTTTGTTGCCAAACAAAACACCAAGAACACTATATGTGTTGCTGTTCCCCAACTAATTAATTTTATCAACAACATACAAAACAAATTAACCACACGGATTAAAAAGATAATAACCTTAAACTAATATTGCTCGCGATTTGGTCTACAAAGTAAACCAACTAATTGAGATTTTCGATTACGTACCGAGCCTTCACAATTTCGCAGACTGTGTGAGCATTAGGAGCCTTTCTTTTTATCTCAATCGCCATCACACCAAACAAGAGCACCTACTTGGTTCATCAATCATATCATCGATTATTATGCATATAGAAACAAAAATTATATCGTATAGTAGTTTTTGTTTTTGGAATTAACCTGTATGGTGGCTCCACTAGCGTACCAAAACGGTCCACTAACCCCATACTGCCATGCTACGTTTGAACTTTGCAGTATGGTCGCAGCCCATGTCCACTATTCACTCATCGACACACAAATATAAATATCAATGATTGTAACCAAAATTTTCAGTTAAATGATACAGAAATTTATCATCGAGTGTTTATATATTATACGGGTATATATGTTGCGTTATCATATATTATAAATCAGAGTTTTACCTGTGACACAATGACACTTGCAATGAGTCCTGTCTTAACATTTCTTCCGGCTGTATTAAACCATTCCGAAGTATGACGAGCTCCCACATATCGTTTCTCTAACCATACCTTCATTCATTTAGTCAAGAAAATTATCATGGTGGATTTAAGAAAAATATTAATATTTTTATCATACTTTGGACTTCAAAAAAAATGTTCTATTGGAAAACCGAAACTGACCTTGAACAGAATAGTCCTAACACAAATCGAGATGAAACTCCTATAGTAAACTATTGCACTGAACCAAGATTGACAAAACTCTGTTTGATTTAGTTTTTAATGTTATGCTCTATTTCAGATGATTAGATTCTAGCCATCTCTGTTTTTTTTTCACGTGTTTGTTTAGTTTTATAACTTTTGATCATCCAGAACTTTACAAATACAAACAAAAGAGATAAAAGATAAGAGTATATTTTAGAAACAATTTGGCCACACAAAATTACACACGGTCGCCACAGTTTTCATACTTATATAGGCCAAAAATGTTTCTATCAAAACATAATATATATAAATAATCCGATGAATATCTATTTAAGAAATTTTAAAAAAAAAAATTTAGAAACAAAAAGCAAAATAAAGAATAATCAACGTCTAGTCTGATAGAGTCTAGCATTATTTAACGTTGAAAATTAGTAAGTAAAATTAGAATAATCCACGTCTAATCTAGCATATCTACTCTTTTTGTGGTCACGAGCAAATCACAGGAGTTTTCTTGTTTTTCACAAAACAAATTTTGCACAATTTTTTTTTTTGTAATTTAGAAACGGAGACTAACCAAAAAAGATGTGAAGATGGCAAAGAAAGCACCAAAACCAAGAATAACGGCGTAGCCAACGCCTTCATCGAGCACTGTCGTGCCTCCGAAGAAGCTGCTCCGCCTCTCGCATCCGCCGCTACCACCGTCATAATATTTGGCCGAGAAATCGAAAGGAGGACACGTGGCCATTCTTCTTCTTCTTCTTCTTCTTCTTCCTCTTCTTCTTCCTCTTTTTCTTAGTTTACGTTATTAATGGAAATTGAAAGTGAATTTTCTCATGGAATTTGTAGGGAGTGATAGTTGAAAGATTCTTTGCTCACGTATAAACTAATAGAAAGAATCTTCTCAGTTAGAAAGAATCTTGATTTATTAAAAAAGGAATCTTATAAACTTATAAATAGAAATTGGATCATTTTTTTT